>CM077018.1:20201137-20801137 GCA_039090855.1 Macrothele yani | reverse complement strand
ACAATCCGTGAGTTAAATCGTAAAAGCCACGTTCTCAAACTTAAACAAAACCGTTGTCAATGGCCGCGTAGGGATACACGTCTATTTGGGATCGAATACGGTAGTTTAACCCAAATCTGATTTTTCTTTACGATAATACTAAATATTAGAGTTCCAATTAAAAAAAGTCACACAAAATGTACGGAACTACGTTATGCCCTGATAACCGGAACGCCAACCGTCATAATTTCATAATTAAATGTCAGGGAATATAATACTGCAGTTTAGCTACCTATGAAGAACTTTTACCTTTGATCCCAAAGCAAGTGGTAAGGTGAGGGTGTGCTTTCTCTCTCCAAACATTTGCGACTGACTTTTGTTAGTTTATGCTAATTAATTAACAGAGTCGAATTTATTTCTGTGGTTGGTACGGCAACTGCACCTGAAAAATTAAGATAGATTTGAGAAGTAATACTTTTTATCAAAGGTGTAGTTTTTCTGAAGTGATATTATGAAACTTTTATATTTTTTCTAGTTCTTGCGCCATAGAGTGCTAAGAAACACAAAGCTTTAATCCCTGTCTTTCCCCTACAACAACTAAACTAAAATTCGAGGGTAATGTATCACATTACATAAATATATCATAATGTATCACATTACATAAAGATATCATAATGTTTCACAGCAGACTTAAGAGCCGATGCAATAACATAGAAAATCCACTCACGCCCTTATTACGCAATACTTTTTTCTCTGGTGGAATTATCTTTTTCCACCTGAGTAAGAACAGTATGCAAAGAAATTCCATAAATCAAGGGTAAACAACAAGGAGTCGCGCGTGCTGCGAACCACATGATTTCAATTTACCCGTCCGAAGTTAATTCTCTTGTGCATCCAGAACTTACGTTCCTCCTACTCTTTTCTTTGGCTTTCTTGGCCTGGTTACTAAACTTGAAATAAACAGATTTTTTGTTTTCGCATGGTTTGCACATGATAACTGTCATGAGTCTTGCACAATGTTCTAAATTTGTACTTGTTCATAAGGGAGTCGTCGTATCACGTATCTCGAAACGACAAAAAAGGGGGTTCTGCTCCCTAGAGGCTTTTCTATCTATCTATTACTTCCTTTCTGTACTCTGACTTTTTTGTTGATATTCCTGACAAACTGGGAAGTGAATTTACTTCCCGATAGCTTTCTTTACTTAACTTACGGACAGTATTGTTATGTCACAAAACAATACGTCCTCAGAAACAAAAGCGCGATATTTTTGAAAAAAAAAAGGAAATGAAAGGAACGATATGAATGATATATGAGCTTTATGTAATATATTTGCAAATAATTGTCATGCTTCCTGAAAGTTTACAAATATTTCAAAAATGCTTAGGTGGTTATACGAACCTTTCAGTACTAAATTTAAAAAAATTATATTTAGGAAATGACCTTCCTTTAAGTAGTCAATTGATAACTCATCTTGAATACAAACGCCTTCGACCCGAATTGGGTTCTGAAGGTAGAAATAATAGTAAGAATAAAAGGACACCTAAAGCAGATTTAAAAAGGATACTGGATTTGCTTGTACCATATAATTTGAACTTACTAGCGTCTGGAGACAGAACAAACTCAGGAACATCCACTCCGTTATCTCATTGGCCAGGAGCGGAAGCCACCAAATGACGTGCGATGTGGAAACACAGCAGACAAGCTGCAGAGAAATAGCGCATTTTTGGCGGGTACAATTTTTACTGCGAATGCGTGTTTTGATTGATATTTAGCGGGCTTCATTTGGATATTTGGAGGTGACCATGAATACTGCGAATGGATTCAGCTGTTCAATTTTTGCTGCTTCATTCGGTTTGAAAAAAACTTAAGCAAGCATGTTAAAAATATTCATCCTGTTGTTTCCATTATACCTGAACCTTGCATTGAAAAGAGATTGACATGCAACTACTGTGAGGTAACATTTGGAGTAAAACAGTCTGTACACACATTTGAAAAAGTTCTATTCGGATAAACTTGCCCCTGTCTCGGATGAAAATTCCCGTGCAAGTATTCACTCAGTGTTACCGGCTGGGTAAGTGGGTACTTTAGCGTCCTAAATTATTTCGTTAAAAAATTTAACTGTGTGGCAAAAGTGTGACGTACAATCTTTTAAGCACGCAAAATAATTGGGAAAGGTGCAAAGATGTAGTATTTTTTGACAAAAGGAAATAATTTTTTCGAAGTGTTTACCTGCGAGTACGGTGGTTTGCAGCAGTTGGTGAGGGAAGGGTGAAGCGATGCTAACGGCCACGAAGTGAAAGTTCCTTGCGTCAGAAGGGAGTAATAGTTGGTAGTGAATGCGCGGAAGAATACAACAAGAGTGGGGTGTGTTTTCGGAGGAGTGTGATGCGTCGTGTAATCGTGTGCAAGTAGAAGTAGTTCAGAGATGTTTTATTAATTTTTGAGAGAGAATTGTGCGGAATGTCGTTGGTATTAGTTTCGCAATGTCTCCAAATGGAAAGAAATGAAGGAATGTAAATGTTTTCATGCACGACAGAAGTTTTGATTACGAAGTTTTGGTACCCATTGAATCACAAGTTTTGATTATGGTTTCGAAGATGTACAGGGGTAGTGGCGTAGCCAGGGAGGGGGGCGAGGGTTCAGGGTTTGAACCCGTCCCTTGAACTGAGACTGAGCACGAATTTAAAGCGATATATATATATATATATATATGTACTTAAGAGCAAAACTGAAGACTAAGGAAAAACTTTAGAATTTAAAACGAAGGTTGCAAAATAACCTGAAGATCAAAACGCGCTACGCAGCAGTTTTGAAAATTCAGAATTCACATTCTATAAAGAAGATACCTAAGCAAAAAAATACATATAAAATTTTGACTCACACCTAGTACAACATAGAAAAGGTTATGTATCTACCTGTGTGAGTAAAAGGAGAACAGATAAAAAAATAAAATAAAACTACTGAATGTAGAAGGTGTCGAGAATACTGAGCCTTGGCTTTATCAAGGACCAGCAAAAACTCTGCATTTTCTCACTTCCACAAAGACCTAGTTGGAAATGGGTTTCTGCAAGGCCATAGATGCAAGTAACATTCCCACCTAAAATAGTTTAAAATATATATATATGTCATGTCCTCCGTAGAGTTGCATGACCTAGCACTAGTTAACAATTTCGCTTGCATCCATTAACCTTCCTGGCCCGACCCATGCTCTTCATCTGTTACTATTAAACAGAGAGAAGAAGATTAAAGAGAACTCAAGCTGTGAGAGTGACATAATAATTAGAAATGATTTTCAGCCATAACGAAATGCCAAGTTCGTTTGAGAGAGAATTTAAACCTGAAAATCAATGCAAAAGAAATCCAAATTTTTTACATTGCAATTAAAAAAGGAAATATTAATTTTTAACGAACAGATTTTTGAAAGAAAACTTGAGTCTAAAACCCCCTACTCTACAACTTATGACAGCACGAAAACGAGAATAAGTTAAAGATAATAATTAACTAAAGAAAACTTTGTGAAAGTTATATACCTTAAACAGTTAGTTGCAATATGTACAAAGTATTTCGGCAGTGCTTTAAGTGCATAATTAATTAGTTATTAAGAACTTAACTACTTTGAAAAAACAGCGCATAGAAAAGGAACAAGCTTAGCCATCTTCTGTTCCTAGGTACCCCAAAAGACGCTCAAAGTTACAAAGAAAAGAAAGAGTTAAAACCCGCAAAAAAGTTAACAGACAAACCAATGCCTAAAAGCTGAAAAGCTAAAAAACAACAGAGAAAAAGTACATGAAGTACAAACATTGAACTTATAAAACCTAGAACCCAAAAACAAGGAAGAGAGCTTACCTCTTGTGTGACAAAAACTTTTCTCCTCACAAGAGAAGAACATGGCTGACCTCTTCCGCCACTCCCTAGTTGCTGGGGGGCAGTGAGGGTGGGGCTGATGGCCTCCTCATACAGCAAGAAACCAACGCGCGGATATTTTAACCAGAGAAAAAAATATATATAAACTTAAGACTGTGGATCTGTATGATCAGAAAGAGCAGAGTTAACTCTCCAGAATACATGAGAAATATTATAAAATACACGAGCAGTGTATTTAATAATCTTTGCATGTATTAAATCACCTTAGTGAGCTTCTATAGATTAATCAGAATCTTATTAATTTTAATGTTGGTTTTACTATTTTTAGTATAGCTATCCTAGTGATGAATAACTAGTTTTCTTTTTTATTTGTTTTTATTTTCTTTTATAAACAGATTTTTAAGCTTTTTTGTGATTTTGTTTATATTATTTAATTTTTTGTTTTAATAGGACCGTCATATCCATAGCACTAAGGTTCCTTTAGGTAGTTAATAGGCATCCTCTAGCCAACTTCCTTACGGCTTTGATTGGTCAGAATCATATTATTAACTGTGTAGAAAATTAAAGCAGATCTGCCAACCTTACTCTATTATTCAGAATAATTTTTCTTAAAGTTCTTTTGATGAAAGAAGAAGGAATTTCGTTCTCTAGAAAACTTTCTAATAGTATATTAATGTGGTAATTGAAGTCCAAATTGTTGCTGCAAATTCTTGAAATTCTTAGGACCTGAGAAATTAGTACATTCTCAATTACTTTGGTTGAAATGTTATTATTCCAGTGTAGATATTTAATTACTTTGAAAGGAAAATTAACTCTTTTTTCAAAGAGGCTAATAGATGGGTTACCTCTGTTGAGCTTAATGCTTAAGTCTAGGAACTCAAGTTCCTGATTACTGTGGTTGGTTTTACATAAGTTAAGAGAGCTAGGATAGATATTATCAAAATCACTCTCTATAACTTCTGAATTATTGATACACAGCAGATCATCAATATATCTAAAAGTGTAAAGGTAGTTATCTGAGCAGGTGGGGTGATTTTTAATGAATTTATATTCCTTAAAGAACAGGAATAGATTAGCGATATTCGTGGACGTTGATGTTCCCATGGGAATACCGTTCACTTGCTTATAGAGAGTATTATTATATAAGATATGGTTATTTTCTATGCAGCAATTGAGATAAGAGTTCCAAGTTCCTACATTAACAAATTGGTTAAGTTTAAATTCTGCATACAGCTCTTTAAAGGTAGTGATTATATCTGATAGAGGCAGATTAGTATATAGGTTTTCAAAATCATAACTATTAATATCTAGGGGACAAACTTTGAGTATAGTAGAAATTACTTCTGCATTATTATTAATTATCCAAAAATCTCTGTACATCAAGTTAGAACAGTTTCTAATGTGT
The DNA here is from genome assembly GCA_039090855.1 of Macrothele yani. Lineage (NCBI taxonomy): Eukaryota > Metazoa > Arthropoda > Arachnida > Araneae > Macrothelidae > Macrothele > Macrothele yani. Next base: position 20,795,888 of record CM077018.1, on the reverse strand, counting down.
TTCAAAACCTTCTTTAAGACATCTTCAAAAGCAAGATCTATTTTCTTTTTATGACTCCTTACTCCACTAGCTATGAACCTGAACTTCACAGGATCCTTATGAAACTTAACCGTTGCAAAAGAAATGGAAATTCAGGCTCATATCTTCTAGTTTGTGGAATTTTAAGTTTCTTGAAGAATGCCTTAAACCGATTTTCTAACTGCTTGGTAGAATAACTTACGGGCTCGTATGTTACTCTATTATTGAGTTCCATAGTTAACAATTCAAAATAGAACTTCTTACAGATAATTGCAAAATTATTGCTAGCTTTATCCGTAGTGGTAAAAATAAATTGGTCTTGTAGTTTGGAGAGTGACCTTTTAGCTTCTCCAGAGAAAAAGAGATTTCTGTCGAAACAAAAGTCCAGACCTGCCAACTCACCGGTGAAGCTATTGATTATATTATATTTCCATTCTGCGAAGGCCTCAATAGGCTGATTGTACGTTAAACTGGTTTTTACTATGTACCTATTAACATCTTGAGTGAAGCTCTCAAGAATCCTTTCTTTGGAAATTGTGAAGGAAGGTCTGAATTTAGAGCCATACTCTAATAAATTCCTAAGCTTTTCATTTTCAACAAAACTCAAGTTTCCGGTGATAATATGGTTGTAATTCTTATCATAGTGAACTGTTTCTTTATGTTCATCACAAGAACATGTAGTAATTACAGGAATGTAGCTCGAAGAGTTAAGTTTGTAGTTTTTAACTATTGACCCTAAGGTCTTAACATATTTAAAACTTACAATAGACTGGTGCCTGTGGATGGGAAAAAAAATTGCATTATTGTAGAACAGCTTCCTTACATTGAGATTATCGTAGGCTTTATTTAGAAACCTGATGGTAACAAAATTACTGGAAAATTCTTTAAGAGAAATTTTATCTTTAAGAATATGTTTAAGAATGTCCAGAACCAAAGCAAAAACATGCTTATCAACATGGTCAGCAGTTTCATTCCAGAATTTGAAAAAACTTTTAAGGACAGAGTGCTTGAAGGACTTGAGAATTTTGTAAGTATTTTTAACAAAATTAGTGCCAGTTTTAAAGCTTTCCAGAGTTTTTAGCAAGTTAGCAAAATCAACTTTGCTTGATGTGCGAAATAACCTCTGTCCTCTATTACCTCTAGAGCAGCTCTTATTATTAACAAGAAAGAAGAGTTCACGAATTGAAAATTTATGCTGATTATGCTTATTGTCAGATAGAGTGGAATTAAGGCCATAGGGATAAAGAGACTGATGCTGCAAAATTTCAAGGGATTCAGTTTCTAGCCGAGCATAGAGGTCAGGGATAATATGTAGTACCTCTATTTTCACTTTGTCAAAACCATGAGTATGGAAATGCTCTAATTCAAAGGTAGAGTACTGGTTGGCGTTTGTGGAGGGGTTCACTCCTGAATTAGAGAACTTGTTAACTAGAGACCTGTGACCATTAATCCTAAGATGAAGAGGATTTTTACTTTGGCCAATATAGCTAAGGTTGCAGACAGTACAGGTGAGCTTATAGATGGTATTGTAGGCTTTGCAAAACTTGTTGGAGCAATTATCCTCAACAGAAGAATACAGGTTAGGATCTGCAGATTTACATGTCAAACAACGTTTGTCATTTCATAACTTTAGATTACCTTTGCCAGCGAGTTCATACACTATGGGAAAGGGTGCTAGCCTAACCGAGCGGGAGGACTTAAAATATCTGAGCTGACCTCCAATCCTTTCATCGTCCTTAGAACTCCACTTGGGCCAAAACATACAAATTCTGAGCAAACCAACTAGGAAAAACTTTTTAGAAATAAGCAGTCCAAGAAAAGACCAAACTCGAGTATAAACTACACTCCAAAAAGCCGCATCCAAAACATACAAAAATAAAAATTAGAAAATGAAAAAAAACCTCAAATAAAAAAATAGTAATAAAAAAATAATAATAAAACATTTCAACTAGAATTTGCGCATGAGCTGCTAAATAATAAATTGAAATTAGTTACTTAAGAGCAAAACTGAAGACTAAGGAAAAACTTTAGAATTTAAAACGAAGGTTGCAAAATAACCTGAAGATCAAAACGCGCTACGCAGCAGTTTTGAAAATTCAGAATTCACATTCTATAAAGAAGATACCTAAGCAAAAAAATACATATAAAATTTTGACTCACACCTAGTACAACATAGAAAAGGTTATGTATCTACCTGTGTGAGTAAAAGGAGAACAGATAAAAAAATAAAATAAAACTACTGAATGTAGAAGGTGTCGAGAATACTGAGCCTTGGCTTTATCAAGGACCAGCAAAAACTCTGCATTTTCTCACTTCCACAAAGACCTAGTTGGAAATGGGTTTCTGCAAGGCCATAGATGCAAGTAACATTCCCACCTAAAATAGTTTAAAATATATATATATGTCATGTCCTCCGTAGAGTTGCATGACCTAGCACTAGTTAACAATTTCGCTTGCATCCATTAACCTTCCTGGCCCGACCCATGCTCTTCATCTGTTACTATTAAACAGAGAGAAGAAGATTAAAGAGAACTCAAGCTGTGAGAGTGACATAATAATTAGAAATGATTTTCAGCCATAACGAAATGCCAAGTTCGTTTGAGAGAGAATTTAAACCTGAAAATCAATGCAAAAGAAATCCAAATTTTTTACATTGCAATTAAAAAAGGAAATATTAATTTTTAACGAACAGATTTTTGAAAGAAAACTTGAGTCTAAAACCCCCTACTCTACAACTTATGACAGCACGAAAACGAGAATAAGTTAAAGATAATAATTAACTAAAGAAAACTTTGTGAAAGTTATATACCTTAAACAGTTAGTTGCAATATGTACAAAGTATTTCGGCAGTGCTTTAAGTGCATAATTAATTAGTTATTAAGAACTTAACTACTTTGAAAAAACAGCGCATAGAAAAGGAACAAGCTTAGCCATCTTCTGTTCCTAGGTACCCCAAAAGACGCTCAAAGTTACAAAGAAAAGAAAGAGTTAAAACCCGCAAAAAAGTTAACAGACAAACCAATGCCTAAAAGCTGAAAAGCTAAAAAACAACAGAGAAAAAGTACATGAAGTACAAACATTGAACTTATAAAACCTAGAACCCAAAAACAAGGAAGAGAGCTTACCTCTTGTGTGACAAAAACTTTTCTCCTCACAAGAGAAGAACATGGCTGACCTCTTCCGCCACTCCCTAGTTGCTGGGGGGCAGTGAGGGTGGGGCTGATGGCCTCCTCATACAGCAAGAAACCAACGCGCGGATATTTTAACCAGAGAAAAAAATATATATAAACTTAAGACTGTGGATCTGTATGATCAGAAAGAGCAGAGTTAACTCTCCAGAATACATGAGAAATATTATAAAATACACGAGCAGTGTATTTAATAATCTTTGCATGTATTAAATCACCTTAGTGAGCTTCTATAGATTAATCAGAATCTTATTAATTTTAATGTTGGTTTTACTATTTTTAGTATAGCTATCCTAGTGATGAATAACTAGTTTTCTTTTTTTATTTGTTTTTATTTTCTTTTATAAACAGATTTTTAAGCTTTTTTGTGATTTTGTTTATATTATTTAATTTTTTGTTTTAATAGGACCGTCATATCCATAGCACTAAGGTTCCTTTAGGTAGTTAATAGGCATCCTCTAGCCAACTTCCTTACGGCTTTGATTGGTCAGAATCATATTATTAACTGTGTAGAAAATTAAAGCAGATCTGCCAACCTTACTCTATTATTCAGAATAATTTTTCTTAAAGTTCTTTTGATGAAAGAAGAAGGAATTTCGTTCTCTAGAAAACTTTCTAATAGTATATTAATGTGGTAATTGAAGTCCAAATTGTTGCTGCAAATTCTTGAAATTCTTAGGACCTGAGAAATTAGTACATTCTCAATTACTTTGGTTGAAATGTTATTATTCCAGTGTAGATATTTAATTACTTTGAAAGGAAAATTAACTCTTTTTTCAAAGAGGCTAATAGATGGGTTACCTCTGTTGAGCTTAATGCTTAAGTCTAGGAACTCAAGTTCCTGATTACTGTGGTTGGTTTTACATAAGTTAAGAGAGCTAGGATAGATATTATCAAAATCACTCTCTATAACTTCTGAATTATTGATACACAGCAGATCATCAATATATCTAAAAGTGTAAAGGTAGTTATCTGAGCAGGTGGGGTGATTTTTAATGAATTTATATTCCTTAAAGAACAGGAATAGATTAGCGATATTCGTGGACGTTGATGTTCCCATGGGAATACCGTTCACTTGCTTATAGAGAGTATTATTATATAAGATATGGTTATTTTCTATGCAGCAATTGAGATAAGAGTTCCAAGTTCCTACATTAACAAATTGGTTAAGTTTAAATTCTGCATACAGCTCTTTAAAGGTAGTGATTATATCTGATAGAGGCAGATTAGTATATAGGTTTTCAAAATCATAACTATTAATATCTAGGGGACAAACTTTGAGTATAGTAGAAATTACTTCTGCATTATTATTAATTATCCAAAAATCTCTGTACATCAAGTTAGAACAGTTTCTAATGTGTTTCAAAACCTTCTTTAAGACATCTTCAAAAGCAAGATCTATTTTCTTTTTATGACTCCTTACTCCACTAGCTATGAACCTGAACTTCACAGGATCCTTATGAAACTTAACCGTTGCAAAAAGAAATGGAAATTCAGGCTCATATCTTCTAGTTTGTGGAATTTTAAGTTTCTTGAAGAATGCCTTAAACCGATTTTCTAACTGCTTGGTAGAATAACTTACGGGCTCGTATGTTACTCTATTATTGAGTTCCATAGTTAACAATTCAAAATAGAACTTCTTACAGATAATTGCAAAATTATTGCTAGCTTTATCCGTAGTGGTAAAAATAAATTGGTCTTGTAGTTTGGAGAGTGACCTTTTAGCTTCTCCAGAGAAAAAGAGATTTCTGTCGAAACAAAAGTCCAGACCTGCCAACTCACCGGTGAAGCTATTGATTATATTATATTTCCATTCTGCGAAGGCCTCAATAGGCTGATTGTACGTTAAACTGGTTTTTACTATGTACCTATTAACATCTTGAGTGAAGCTCTCAAGAATCCTTTCTTTGGAAATTGTGAAGGAAGGTCTGAATTTAGAGCCATACTCTAATAAATTCCTAAGCTTTTCATTTTCAACAAAACTCAAGTTTCCGGTGATAATATGGTTGTAATTCTTATCATAGTGAACTGTTTCTTTATGTTCATCACAAGAACATGTAGTAATTACAGGAATGTAGCTCGAAGAGTTAAGTTTGTAGTTTTTAACTATTGACCCTAAGGTCTTAACATATTTAAAACTTACAATAGACTGGTGCCTGTGGATGGGAAAAAAAATTGCATTATTGTAGAACAGCTTCCTTACATTGAGATTATCGTAGGCTTTATTTAGAAACCTGATGGTAACAAAATTACTGGAAAATTCTTTAAGAGAAATTTTATCTTTAAGAATATGTTTAAGAATGTCCAGAACCAAAGCAAAAACATGCTTATCAACATGGTCAGCAGTTTCATTCCAGAATTTGAAAAAACTTTTAAGGACAGAGTGCTTGAAGGACTTGAGAATTTTGTAAGTATTTTTAACAAAATTAGTGCCAGTTTTAAAGCTTTCCAGAGTTTTTAGCAAGTTAGCAAAATCAACTTTGCTTGATGTGCGAAATAACCTCTGTCCTCTATTACCTCTAGAGCAGCTCTTATTATTAACAAGAAAGAAGAGTTCACGAATTGAAAATTTATGCTGATTATGCTTATTGTCAGATAGAGTGGAATTAAGGCCATAGGGATAAAGAGACTGATGCTGCAAAATTTCAAGGGATTCAGTTTCTAGCCGAGCATAGAGGTCAGGGATAATATGTAGTACCTCTATTTTCACTTTGTCAAAACCATGAGTATGGAAATGCTCTAATTCAAAGGTAGAGTACTGGTTGGCGTTTGTGGAGGGGTTCACTCCTGAATTAGAGAACTTGTTAACTAGAGACCTGTGACCATTAATCCTAAGATGAAGAGGATTTTTACTTTGGCCAATATAGCTAAGGTTGCAGACAGTACAGGTGAGCTTATAGATGGTATTGTAGGCTTTGCAAAACTTGTTGGAGCAATTATCCTCAACAGAAGAATACAGGTTAGGATCTGCAGATTTACATGTCAAACAACGTTTGTCATTTCATAACTTTAGATTACCTTTGCCAGCGAGTTCATACACTATGGGAAAGGGTGCTAGCCTAACCGAGCGGGAGGACTTAAAATATCTGAGCTGACCTCCAATCCTTTCATCGTCCTTAGAACTCCACTTGGGCCAAAACATACAAATTCTGAGCAAACCAACTAGGAAAAACTTTTTAGAAATAAGCAGTCCAAGAAAAGACCAAACTCGAGTATAAACTACACTCCAAAAAGCCGCATCCAAAACATACAAAAATAAAAATTAGAAAATGAAAAAAACCTCAAATAAAAAAATAGTAATAAAAAAATAATAATAAAACATTTCAACTAGAATTTGCGCATGAGCTGCTAAATAATAAATTGAAATTAGTTACTTAAGAGCAAAACTGAAGACTAAGGAAAAACTTTAGAATTTAAAACGAAGGTTGCAAAATAACCTGAAGATCAAAACGCGCTACGCAGCAGTTTTGAAAATTCAGAATTCACATTCTATAAAGAAGATACCTAAGCAAAAAAATACATATAAAATTTTGACTCACACCTAGTACAACATAGAAAAGGTTATGTATCTACCTGTGTGAGTAAAAGGAGAACAGATAAAAAAATAAAATAAAACTACTGAATGTAGAAGGTGTCGAGAATACTGAGCCTTGGCTTTATCAAGGACCAGCAAAAACTCTGCATTTTCTCACTTCCACAAAGACCTAGTTGGAAATGGGTTTCTGCAAGGCCATAGATGCAAGTAACATTCCCACCTAAAATAGTTTAAAATATATATATATGTCATGTCCTCCGTAGAGTTGTATGACCTAGCACTAGTTAACAATTTCGCTTGCATCCATTAACCTTCCTGGCCCGACCCATGCTCTTCATCTGTTACTATTAAACAGAGAGAAGAAGATTAAAGAGAACTCAAGCTGTGAGAGTGACATAATAATTAGAAATGATTTTCAGCCATAACGAAATGCCAAGTTCGTTTGAGAGAGAATTTAAACCTGAAAATCAATGCAAAAGAAATCCAAATTTTTTACATTGCAATTAAAAAAGGAAATATTAATTTTTAACGAACAGATTTTTGAAAGAAAACTTGAGTCTAAAACCCCCTACTCTACAACTTATGACAGCACGAAAACGAGAATAAGTTAAAGATAATAATTAACTAAAGAAAACTTTGTGAAAGTTATATACCTTAAACAGTTAGTTGCAATATGTACAAAGTATTTCGGCAGTGCTTTAAGTGCATAATTAATTAGTTATTAAGAACTTAACTACTTTGAAAAAACAGCGCATAGAAAAGGAACAAGCTTAGCCATCTTCTGTTCCTAGGTACCCCAAAAGACGCTCAAAGTTACAAAGAAAAGAAAGAGTTAAAACCCGCAAAAAAGTTAACAGACAAACCAATGCCTAAAAGCTGAAAAGCTAAAAAACAACAGAGAAAAAGTACATGAAGTACAAACATTGAACTTATAAAACCTAGAACCCAAAAACAAGGAAGAGAGCTTACCTCTTGTGTGACAAAAACTTTTCTCCTCACAAGAGAAGAACATGGCTGACCTCTTCCGCCACTCCCTAGTTGCTGGGGGGCAGTGAGGGTGGGGCTGATGGCCTCCTCATACAGCAAGAAACCAACGCGCGGATATTTTAACCAGAGAAAAAAATATATATAAACTTAAGACTGTGGATCTGTATGATCAGAAAGAGCAGAGTTAACTCTCCAGAATACATGAGAAATATTATAAAATACACGAGCAGTGTATTTAATAATCTTTGCATGTATTAAATCACCTTAGTGAGCTTCTATAGATTAATCAGAATCTTATTAATTTTAATGTTGGTTTTACTATTTTTAGTATAGCTATCCTAGTGATGAATAACTAGTTTTCTTTTTTATTTGTTTTTATTTTCTTTTATAAACAGATTTTTAAGCTTTTTTTGTGATTTTGTTTATATTATTTAATTTTTTGTTTTAATAGGACCGTCATATCCATAGCACTAAGGTTCCTTTAGGTAGTTAATAGGCATCCTCTAGCCAACTTCCTTACGGCTTTGATTGGTCAGAATCATATTATTAACTGTGTAGAAAATTAAAGCAGATCTGCCAACCTTACTCTATTATTCAGAATAATTTTTCTTAAAGTTCTTTTGATGAAAGAAGAAGGAATTTCGTTCTCTAGAAAACTTTCTAATAGTATATTAATGTGGTAATTGAAGTCCAAATTGTTGCTGCAAATTCTTGAAATTCTTAGGACCTGAGAAATTAGTACATTCTCAATTACTTTGGTTGAAATGTTATTATTCCAGTGTAGATATTTAATTACTTTGAAAGGAAAATTAACTCTTTTTTCAAAGAGGCTAATAGATGGGTTACCTCTGTTGAGCTTAATGCTTAAGTCTAGGAACTCAAGTTCCTGATTACTGTGGTTGGTTTTACATAAGTTAAGAGAGCTAGGATAGATATTATCAAAATCACTCTCTATAACTTCTGAATTATTGATACACAGCAGATCATCAATATATCTAAAAGTGTAAAGGTAGTTATCTGAGCAGGTGGGGTGATTTTTAATGAATTTATATTCCTTAAAGAACAGGAATAGATTAGCGATATTCGTGGACGTTGATGTTCCCATGGGAATACCGTTCACTTGCTTATAGAGAGTATTATTATATAAGATATGGTTATTTTCTATGCAGCAATTGAGATAAGAGTTCCAAGTTCCTACATTAACAAATTGGTTAAGTTTAAATTCTGCATACAGCTCTTTAAAGGTAGTGATTATATCTGATAGAGGCAGATTAGTATATAGGTTTTCAAAATCATAACTATTAATATCTAGGGGACAAACTTTGAGTATAGTAGAAATTACTTCTGCATTATTATTAATTATCCAAAAATCTCTGTACATCAAGTTAGAACAGTTTCTAATGTGTTTCAAAACCTTCTTTAAGACATCTTCAAAAGCAAGATCTATTTTCTTTTTATGACTCCTTACTCCACTAGCTATGAACCTGAACTTCACAGGATCCTTATGAAACTTAACCGTTGCAAAAAGAAATGGAAATTCAGGCTCATATCTTCTAGTTTGTGGAATTTTAAGTTTCTTGAAGAATGCCTTAAACCGATTTTCTAACTGCTTGGTAGAATAACTTACGGGCTCGTATGTTACTCTATTATTGAGTTCCATAGTTAACAATTCAAAATAGAACTTCTTACAGATAATTGCAAAATTATTGCTAGCTTTATCCGTAGTGGTAAAAATAAATTGGTCTTGTAGTTTGGAGAGTGACCTTTTAGCTTCTCCAGAGAAAAAGAGATTTCTGTCGAAACAAAAGTCCAGACCTGCCAACTCACCGGTGAAGCTATTGATTATATTATATTTCCATTCTGCGAAGGCCTCAATAGGCTGATTGTACGTTAAACTGGTTTTTACTATGTACCTATTAACATCTTGAGTGAAGCTCTCAAGAATCCTTTCTTTGGAAATTGTGAAGGAAGGTCTGAATTTAGAGCCATACTCTAATAAATTCCTAAGCTTTTCATTTTCAACAAAACTCAAGTTTCCGGTGATAATATGGTTGTAATTCTTATCATAGTGAACTGTTTCTTTATGTTCATCACAAGAACATGTAGTAATTACAGGAATGTAGCTCGAAGAGTTAAGTTTGTAGTTTTTAACTATTGACCCTAAGGTCTTAACATATTTAAAACTTACAATAGACTGGTGCCTGTGGATGGGAAAAAAATTGCATTATTGTAGAACAGCTTCCTTACATTGAGATTATCGTAGGCTTTATTTAGAAACCTGATGGTAACAAAATTACTGGAAAATTCTTTAAGAGAAATTTTATCTTTAAGAATATGTTTAAGAATGTCCAGAACCAAAGCAAAAACATGCTTATCAACATGGTCAGCAGTTTCATTCCAGAATTTGAAAAAACTTTTAAGGACAGAGTGCTTGAAGGACTTGAGAATTTTGTAAGTATTTTTAACAAAATTAGTGCCAGTTTTAAAGCTTTCCAGAGTTTTTAGCAAGTTAGCAAAATCAACTTTGCTTGATGTGCGAAATAACCTCTGTCCTCTATTACCTCTAGAGCAGCTCTTATTATTAACAAGAAAGAAGAGTTCACGAATTGAAAATTTATGCTGATTATGCTTATTGTCAGATAGAGTGGAATTAAGGCCATAGGGATAAAGAGACTGATGCTGCAAAATTTCAAGGGATTCAGTTTCTAGCCGAGCATAGAGGTCAGGGATAATATGTAGTACCTCTATTTTCACTTTGTCAAAACCATGAGTATGGAAATGCTCTAATTCAAAGGTAGAGTACTGGTTGGCGTTTGTGGAGGGGTTCACTCCTGAATTAGAGAACTTGTTAACTAGAGACCTGTGACCATTAATCCTAAGATGAAGAGGATTTTTACTTTGGCCAATATAGCTAAGGTTGCAGACAGTACAGGTGAGCTTATAGATGGTATTGTAGGCTTTGCAAAACTTGTTGGAGCAATTATCCTCAACAGAAGAATACAGGTTAGGATCTGCAGATTTACATGTCAAACAACGTTTGTCATTTCATAACTTTAGATTACCTTTGCCAGCGAGTTCATACACTATGGGAAAGGGTGCTAGCCTAACCGAGCGGGAGGACTTAAAATATCTGAGCTGACCTCCAATCCTTTCATCGTCCTTAGAACTCCACTTGGGCCAAAACATACAAATTCTGAGCAAACCAACTAGGAAAAACTTTTAGAAATAAGCAGTCCAAGAAAAGACCAAACTCGAGTATAAACTACACTCCAAAAAGCCGCATCCAAAACATACAAAAATAAAAATTAGAAAATGAAAAAAACCTCAAATAAAAAAATAGTAATAAAAAAATAATAATAAAAAATTTCAACTAGAATTTGCGCATGAGCTGCTAAATAATAAATTGAAATTAGTTACTTAAGAGCAAAACTGAAGACTAAGGAAAAACTTTAGAATTTAAAACGAAGGTTGCAAAATAACCTGAAGATCAAAACGCGCTACGCAGCAGTTTTGAAAATTCAGAATTCACATTCTATAAAGAAGATACCTAAGCAAAAAAATACATATAAAATTTTGACTCACACCTAGTACAACATAGAAAAGGTTATGTATCTACCTGTGTGAGTAAAAGGAGAACAGATAAAAAAATAAAATAAAACTACTGAATGTAGAAGGTGTCGAGAATACTGAGCCTTGGCTTTATCAAGGACCAGCAAAAACTCTGCATTTTCTCACTTCCACAAAGACCTAGTTGGAAATGGGTTTCTGCAAGGCCATAGATGCAAGTAACATTCCCACCTAAAATAGTTTAAAATATATATATATGTCATGTCCTCCGTAGAGTTGCATGACCTAGCACTAGTTAACAATTTCGCTTGCATCCATTAACCTTCCTGGCCCGACCCATGCTCTTCATCTGTTACTATTAAACAGAGAGAAGAAGATTAAAGAGAACTCAAGCTGTGAGAGTGACATAATAATTAGAAATGATTTTCAGCCATAACGAAATGCCAAGTTCGTTTGAGAGAGAATTTAAACCTGAAAATCAATGCAAAGAAATCCAAATTTTTTACATTGCAATTAAAAAAGGAAATATTAATTTTTAACGAACAGATTTTTGAAAGAAAACTTGAGTCTAAAACCCCCTACTCTACAACTTATGACAGCACGAAAACGAGAATAAGTTAAAGATAATAATTAACTAAAGAAAACTTTGTGAAAGTTATATACCTTAAACAGTTAGTTGCAATATGTACAAAGTATTTCGGCAGTGCTTTAAGTGCATAATTAATTAGTTATTAAGAACTTAACTACTTTGAAAAAACAGCGCATAGAAAAGGAACAAGCTTAGCCATCTTCTGTTCCTAGGTACCCCAAAAGACGCTCAAAGTTACAAAGAAAAGAAAGAGTTAAAACCCGCAAAAAAGTTAACAGACAAACCAATGCCTAAAAGCTGAAAAGCTAAAAAACAACAGAGAAAAAGTACATGAAGTACAAACATTGAACTTATAAAACCTAGAACCCAAAAACAAGGAAGAGAGCTTACCTCTTGTGTGACAAAAACTTTTCTCCTCACAAGAGAAGAACATGGCTGACCTCTTCCGCCACTCCCTAGTTGCTGGGGGGCAGTGAGGGTGGGGCTGATGGCCTCCTCATACAGCAAGAAACCAACGCGCGGATATTTTAACCAGAGAAAAAAATATATATAAACTTAAGACTGTGGATCTGTATGATCAGAAAGAGCAGAGTTAACTCTCCAGAATACATGAGAAATATTATAAAATACACGAGCAGTGTATTTAATAATCTTTGCATGTATTAAATCACCTTAGTGAGCTTCTATAGATTAATCAGAATCTTATTAATTTTAATGTTGGTTTTACTATTTTTAGTATAGCTATCCTAGTGATGAATAACTAGTTTTCTTTTTTATTTGTTTTTATTTTCTTTTTTATAAACAGATTTTTAAGCTTTTTTTGTGATTTTGTTTATATTATTTAATTTTTTGTTTTAATAGGACCGTCATATCCATAGCACTAAGGTTCCTTTAGGTAGTTAATAGGCATCCTCTAGCCAACTTCCTTACGGCTTTGATTGGTCAGAATCATATTATTAACTGTGTAGAAAATTAAAGCAGATCTGCCAACCTTACTCTATTATTCAGAATAATTTTTCTTAAAGTTCTTTTGATGAAAGAAGAAGGAATTTCGTTCTCTAGAAAACTTTCTAATAGTATATTAATGTGGTAATTGAAGTCCAAATTGTTGCTGCAAATTCTTGAAATTCTTAGGACCTGAGAAATTAGTACATTCTCAATTACTTTGGTTGAAATGTTATTATTCCAGTGTAGATATTTAATTACTTTGAAAGGAAAATTAACTCTTTTTTCAAAGAGGCTAATAGATGGGTTACCTCTGTTGAGCTTAATGCTTAAGTCTAGGAACTCAAGTTCCTGATTACTGTGGTTGGTTTTACATAAGTTAAGAGAGCTAGGATATATATTATCAAAATCACTCTCTATAACTTCTGAATTATTGATACACAGCAGATCATCAATATATCTAAAAGTGTAAAGGTAGTTATCTGAGCAGGTGGGGTGATTTTTAATGAATTTATATTCCTTAAAGAACAGGAATAGATTAGCGATATTCGTGGACGTTGATGTTCCCATGGGAATACCGTTCACTTGCTTATAGAGAGTATTATTATATAAGATATGGTTATTTTCTATGCAGCAATTGAGATAAGAGTTCCAAGTTCCTACATTAACAAATTGGTTAAGTTTAAATTCTGCATACAGCTCTTTAAAGGTAGTGATTATATCTGATAGAGGCAGATTAGTATATAGGTTTTCAAAATCATAACTATTAATATCTAGGGGACAAACTTTGAGTATAGTAGAAATTACTTCTGCATTATTATTAATTATCCAAAAATCTCTGTACATCAAGTTAGAACAGTTTCTAATGTGTTTCAAAACCTTCTTTAAGACATCTTCAAAAGCAAGATCTATTTTCTTTTTATGACTCCTTACTCCACTAGCTATGAACCTGAACTTCACAGGATCCTTATGAAACTTAACCGTTGCAAAAAGAAATGGAAATTCAGGCTCATATCTTCTAGTTTGTGGAATTTTAAGTTTCTTGAAGAATGCCTTAAACCGATTTTCTAACTGCTTGGTAGAATAACTTACGGGCTCGTATGTTACTCTATTATTGAGTTCCATAGTTAACAATTCAAAATAGAACTTCTTACAGATAATTGCAAAATTATTGCTAGCTTTATCCGTAGTGGTAAAAATAAATTGGTCTTGTAGTTTGGAGAGTGACCTTTTAGCTTCTCCAGAGAAAAAGAGATTTCTGTCGAAACAAAAGTCCAGACCTGCCAACTCACCGGTGAAGCTATTGATTATATTATATTTCCATTCTGCGAAGGCCTCAATAGGCTGATTGTACGTTAAACTGGTTTTTACTATGTACCTATTAACATCTTGAGTGAAGCTCTCAAGAATCCTTTCTTTGGAAATTGTGAAGGAAGGTCTGAATTTAGAGCCATACTCTAATAAATTCCTAAGCTTTTCATTTTCAACAAAACTCAAGTTTCCGGTGATAATATGGTTGTAATTCTTATCATAGTGAACTGTTTCTTTATGTTCATCACAAGAACATGTAGTAATTACAGGAATGTAGCTCGAAGAGTTAAGTTTGTAGTTTTTAACTATTGACCCTAAGGTCTTAACATATTTAAAACTTACAATAGACTGGTGCCTGTGGATGGGAAAAAAATTGCATTATTGTAGAACAGCTTCCTTACATTGAGATTATCGTAGGCTTTATTTAGAAACCTGATGGTAACAAAATTACTGGAAAATTCTTTAAGAGAAATTTTATCTTTAAGAATATGTTTAAGAATGTCCAGAACCAAAGCAAAAACATGCTTATCAACATGGTCAGCAGTTTCATTCCAGAATTTGAAAAAACTTTTAAGGACAGAGTGCTTGAAGGACTTGAGAATTTTGTAAGTATTTTTAACAAAATTAGTGCCAGTTTTAAAGCTTTCCAGAGTTTTTAGCAAGTTAGCAAAATCAACTTTGCTTGATGTGCGAAATAACCTCTGTCCTCTATTACCTCTAGAGCAGCTCTTATTATTAACAAGAAAGAAGAGTTCACGAATTGAAAATTTATGCTGATTATGCTTATTGTCAGATAGAGTGGAATTAAGGCCATAGGGATAAAGAGACTGATGCTGCAAAATTTCAAGGGATTCAGTTTCTAGCCGAGCATAGAGGTCAGGGATAATATGTAGTACCTCTATTTTCACTTTGTCAAAACCATGAGTATGGAAATGCTCTAATTCAAAGGTAGAGTACTGGTTGGCGTTTGTGGAGGGGTTCACTCCTGAATTAGAGAACTTGTTAACTAGAGACCTGTGACCATTAATCCTAAGATGAAGAGGATTTTTACTTTGGCCAATATAGCTAAGGTTGCAGACAGTACAGGTGAGCTTATAGATGGTATTGTAGGCTTTGCAAAACTTGTTGGAGCAATTATCCTCAACAGAAGAATACAGGTTAGGATCTGCAGATTTACATGTCAAACAACGTTTGTCATTTCATAACTTTAGATTACCTTTGCCAGCGAGTTCATACACTATGGGAAAGGGTGCTAGCCTAACCGAGCGGGAGGACTTAAAATATCTGAGCTGACCTCCAATCCTTTCATCGTCCTTAGAACTCCACTTGGGCCAAAACATACAAATTCTGAGCAAACCAACTAGGAAAAACTTTTAGAAATAAGCAGTCCAAGAAAAGACCAAACTCGAGTATAAACTACACTCCAAAAAGCCGCATCCAAAACATACAAAAATAAAAATTAGAAAATGAAAAAAACCTCAAATAAAAAAATAGTAATAAAAAAATAATAATAAAACATTTCAACTAGAATTTGCGCATGAGCTGCTAAATAATAAATTGAAATTAGTTACTTAAGAGCAAAACTGAAGACTAAGGAAAAACTTTAGAATTTAAAACGAAGGTTGCAAAATAACCTGAAGATCAAAACGCGCTACGCAGCAGTTTTGAAAATTCAGAATTCACATTCTATAAAGAAGATACCTAAGCAAAAAAATACATATAAAATTTTGACTCACACCTAGTACAACATAGAAAAGGTTATGTATCTACCTGTGTGAGTAAAAGGAGAACAGATAAAAAAATAAAATAAAACTACTGAATGTAGAAGGTGTCGAGAATACTGAGCCTTGGCTTTATCAAGGACCAGCAAAAACTCTGCATTTTCTCACTTCCACAAAGACCTAGTTGGAAATGGGTTTCTGCAAGGCCATAGATGCAAGTAACATTCCCACCTAAAATAGTTTAAAATATATATATATGTCATGTCCTCCGTAGAGTTGCATGACCTAGCACTAGTTAACAATTTCGCTTGCATCCATTAACCTTCCTGGCCCGACCCATGCTCTTCATCTGTTACTATTAAACAGAGAGAAGAAGATTAAAGAGAACTCAAGCTGTGAGAGTGACATAATAATTAGAAATGATTTTCAGCCATAACGAAATGCCAAGTTCGTTTGAGAGAGAATTTAAACCTGAAAATCAATGCAAAAGAAATCCAAATTTTTTACATTGCAATTAAAAAAGGAAATATTAATTTTTAACGAACAGATTTTTGAAAGAAAACTTGAGTCTAAAACCCCCTACTCTACAACTTATGACAGCACGAAAACGAGAATAAGTTAAAGATAATAATTAACTAAAGAAAACTTTGTGAAAGTTATATACCTTAAACAGTTAGTTGCAATATGTACAAAGTATTTCGGCAGTGCTTTAAGTGCATAATTAATTAGTTATTAAGAACTTAACTACTTTGAAAAAACAGCGCATAGAAAAGGAACAAGCTTAGCCATCTTCTGTTCCTAGGTACCCCAAAAGACGCTCAAAGTTACAAAGAAAAGAAAGAGTTAAAACCCGCAAAAAAGTTAACAGACAAACCAATGCCTAAAAGCTGAAAAGCTAAAAAACAACAGAGAAAAAGTACATGAAGTACAAACATTGAACTTATAAAACCTAGAACCCAAAAACAAGGAAGAGAGCTTACCTCTTGTGTGACAAAAACTTTTCTCCTCACAAGAGAAGAACATGGCTGACCTCTTCCGCCACTCCCTAGTTGCTGGGGGGCAGTGAGGGTGGGGCTGATGGCCTCCTCATACAGCAAGAAACCAACGCGCGGATATTTTAACCAGAGAAAAAAATATATATAAACTTAAGACTGTGGATCTGTATGATCAGAAAGAGCAGAATTAACTCTCCAGAATACATGAGAAATATTATAAAATACACGAGCAGTGTATTTAATAATCTTTGCATGTATTAAATCACCTTAGTGAGCTTCTATAGATTAATCAGAATCTTATTAATTTTAATGTTGGTTTTACTATTTTTAGTATAGCTATCCTAGTGATGAATAACTAGTTTTCTTTTTTATTTGTTTTTATTTTCTTTTATAAACAGATTTTTAAGCTTTTTTTGTGATTTTGTTTATATTATTTAATTTTTTGTTTTAATAGGACCGTCATATCCATAGCACTAAGGTTCCTTTAGGTAGTTAATAGGCATCCTCTAGCCAACTTCCTTACGGCTTTGATTGGTCAGAATCATATTATTAACTGTGTAGAAAATTAAAGCAGATCTGCCAACCTTACTCTATTATTCAGAATAATTTTTCTTAAAGTTCTTTTGATGAAAGAAGAAGGAATTTCGTTCTCTAGAAAACTTTCTAATAGTATATTAATGTGGTAATTGAAGTCCAAATTGTTGCTGCAAATTCTTGAAATTCTTAGGACCTGAGAAATTAGTACATTCTCAATTACTTTGGTTGAAATGTTATTATTCCAGTGTAGATATTTAATTACTTTGAAAGGAAAATTAACTCTTTTATCAAAGAGGCTAATAGATGGGTTACCTCTGTTGAGCTTAATGCTTAAGTCTAGGAACTCAAGTTCCTGATTACTGTGGTTGGTTTTACATAAGTTAAGAGAGCTAGGATAGATATTATCAAAATCACTCTCTATAACTTCTGAATTATTGATACACAGCAGATCATCAATATATCTAAAAGTGTAAAGGTAGTTATCTGAGCAGGTGGGGTGATTTTTAATGAATTTATATTCCTTAAAGAACAGGAATAGATTAGCGATATTCGTGGACGTTGATGTTCCCATGGGAATACCGTTCACTTGCTTATAGAGAGTATTATTATATAAGATATGGTTATTTTCTATGCAGCAATTGAGATAAGAGTTCCAAGTTCCTACATTAACAAATTGGTTAAGTTTAAATTCTGCATACAGCTCTTTAAAGGTAGTGATTATATCTGATAGAGGCAGATTAGTATATAGGTTTTCAAAATCATAACTATTAATATCTAGGGGACAAACTTTGAGTATAGTAGAAATTACTTCTGCATTATTATTAATTATCCAAAAATCTCTGTACATCAAGTTAGAACAGTTTCTAATGTGTTTCAAAACCTTCTTTAAGGCATCTTCAAAAGCAAGATCTATTTTCTTTTTATGACTCCTTACTCCACTAGCTATGAACCTGAACTTCACAGGATCCTTATGAAACTTAACCGTTGCAAAAAGAAATGGAAATTCAGGCTCATATCTTCTAGTTTGTGGAATTTTAAGTTTCTTGAAGAATGCCTTAAACCGATTTTCTAACTGCTTGGTAGAATAACTTACGGGCTCGTATGTTACTCTATTATTGAGTTCCATAGTTAACAATTCAAAATAGAACTTCTTACAGATAATTGCAAAATTATTGCTAGCTTTATCCGTAGTGGTAAAAATAAATTGGTCTTGTAGTTTGGAGAGTGACCTTTTAGCTTCTCCAGAGAAAAAGAGATTTCTGTCGAAACAAAAGTCCATACCTGCCAACTCACCGGTGAAGCTATTGATTATATTATATTTCCATTCTGCGAAGGCCTCAATAGGCTGATTGTACGTTAAACTGGTTTTTACTATGTACCTATTAACATCTTGAGTGAAGCTCTCAAGAATCCTTTCTTTGGAAATTGTGAAGGAAGGTCTGAATTTAGAGCCATACTCTAATAAATTCCTAAGCTTTTCATTTTCAACAAAACTCAAGTTTCCGGTGATAATATGGTTGTAATTCTTATCATAGTGAACTGTTTCTTTATGTTCATCACAAGAACATGTAGTAATTACAGGAATGTAGCTCGAAGAGTTAAGTTTGTAGTTTTTAACTATTGACCCTAAGGTCTTAACATATTTAAAACTTACAATAGACTGGTGCCTGTGGATGGGAAAAAAATTGCATTATTGTAGAACAGCTTCCTTACATTGAGATTATCGTAGGCTTTATTTAGAAACCTGATGGTAACAAAATTACTGGAAAATTCTTTAAGAGAAATTTTATCTTTAAGAATATGTTTAAGAATGTCCAGAACCAAAGCAAAAACATGCTTATCAACATGGTCAGCAGTTTCATTCCAGAATTTGAAAAAACTTTTAAGGACAGAGTGCTTGAAGGACTTGAGAATTTTGTAAGTATTTTTAACAAAATTAGTGCCAGTTTTAAAGCTTTCCAGAGTTTTTAGCAAGTTAGCAAAATCAACTTTGCTTGATGTGCGAAATAACCTCTGTCCTCTATTACCTCTAGAGCAGCTCTTATTATTAACAAGAAAGAAGAGTTCACGAATTGAAAATTTATGCTGATTATGCTTATTGTCAGATAGAGTGGAATTAAGGCCATAGGGATAAAGAGACTGATGCTGCAAAATTTCAAGGGATTCAGTTTCTAGCCGAGCATAGAGGTCAGGGATAATATGTAGTACCTCTATTTTCACTTTGTCAAAACCATGAGTATGGAAATGCTCTAATTCAAAGGTAGAGTACTGGTTGGCGTTTGTGGAGGGGTTCACTCCTGAATTAGAGAACTTGTTAACTAGAGACCTGTGACCATTAATCCTAAGATGAAGAGGATTTTTACTTTGGCCAATATAGCTAAGGTTGCAGACAGTACAGGTGAGCTTATAGATGGTATTGTAGGCTTTGCAAAACTTGTTGGAGCAATTATCCTCAACAGAAGAATACAGGTTAGGATCTGCAGATTTACATGTCAAACAACGTTTGTCATTTCATAACTTTAGATTACCTTTGCCAGCGAGTTCATACACTATGGGAAAGGGTGCTAGCCTAACCGAGCGGGAGGACTTAAAATATCTGAGCTGACCTCCAATCCTTTCATCGTCCTTAGAACTCCACTTGGGCCAAAACATACAAATTCTGAGCAAACCAACTAGGAAAAACTTTTTAGAAATAAGCAGTCCAAGAAAAGACCAAACTCGAGTATAAACTACACTCCAAAAAGCCGCATCCAAAACATACAAAAATAAAAATTAGAAAATGAAAAAAACCTCAAATAAAAAAATAGTAATAAAAAAATAATAATAAAACATTTCAACTAGAATTTGCGCATGAGCTGCTAAATAATAAATTGAAATTAGTTACTTAAGAGCAAAACTGAAGACTAAGGAAAAACTTTAGAATTTAAAACGAAGGTTGCAAAATAACCTGAAGATCAAAACGCGCTACGCAGCAGTTTTGAAAATTCAGAATTCACATTCTATAAAGAAGATACCTAAGCAAAAAAATACATATAAAATTTTGACTCACACCTAGTACAACATAGAAAAGGTTATGTATCTACCTGTGTGAGTAAAAGGAGAACAGATAAAAAAATAAAATAAAACTACTGAATGTAGAAGGTGTCGAGAATACTGAGCCTTGGCTTTATCAAGGACCAGCAAAAACTCTGCATTTTCTCACTTCCACAAAGACCTAGTTGGAAATGGGTTTCTGCAAGGCCATAGATGCAAGTAACATTCCCACCTAAAATAGTTTAAAATATATATATATGTCATGTCCTCCGTAGAGTTGCATGACCTAGCACTAGTTAACAATTTCGCTTGCATCCATTAACCTTCCTGGCCCGACCCATGCTCTTCATCTGTTACTATTAAACAGAGAGAAGAAGATTAAAGAGAACTCAAGCTGTGAGAGTGACATAATAATTAGAAATGATTTTCAGCCATAACGAAATGCCAAGTTCGTTTGAGAGAGAATTTAAACCTGAAAATCAATGCAAAAGAAATCCAAATTTTTTACATTGCAATTAAAAAAGGAAATATTAATTTTTAACGAACAGATTTTTGAAAGAAAACTTGAGTCTAAAACCCCCTACTCTACAACTTATGACAGCACGAAAACGAGAATAAGTTAAAGATAATAATTAACTAAAGAAAACTTTGTGAAAGTTATATACCTTAAACAGTTAGTTGCAATATGTACAAAGTATTTCGGCAGTGCTTTAAGTGCATAATTAATTAGTTATTAAGAACTTAACTACTTTGAAAAAACAGCGCATAGAAAAGGAACAAGCTTAGCCATCTTCTGTTCCTAGGTACCCCAAAAGACGCTCAAAGTTACAAAGAAAAGAAAGAGTTAAAACCCGCAAAAAAGTTAACAGACAAACCAATGCCTAAAAGCTGAAAAGCTAAAAAACAACAGAGAAAAAGTACATGAAGTACAAACATTGAACTTATAAAACCTAGAACCCAAAATCAAGGAAGAGAGCTTACCTCTTGTGTGACAAAAACTTTTCTCCTCACAAGAGAAGAACATGGCTGACCTCTTCCGCCACTCCCTAGTTGCTGGGGGGCAGTGAGGGTGGGGCTGATGGCCTCCTCATACAGCAAGAAACCAACGCGCGGATATTTTAACCAGAGAAAAAAATATATATAAACTTAAGACTGTGGATCTGTATGATCAGAAAGAGCAGAATTAACTCTCCAGAATACATGAGAAATATTATAAAATACACGAGCAGTGTATTTAATAATCTTTGCATGTATTAAATCACCTTAGTGAGCTTCTATAGATTAATCAGAATCTTATTAATTTTAATGTTGGTTTTACTATTTTTAGTATAGCTATCCTAGTGATGAATAACTAGTTTTCTTTTTTATTTGTTTTTATTTTCTTTTATAAACAGATTTTTAAGCTTTTTTGTGATTTTGTTTATATTATTTAATTTTTTGTTTTAATAGGACCGTCATATCCATAGCACTAAGGTTCCTTTAGGTAGTTAATAGGCATCCTCTAGCCAACTTCCTTACGGCTTTGATTGGTCAGAATCATATTATTAACTGTGTAGAAAATTAAAGCAGATCTGCCAACCTTACTCTATTATTCAGAATAATTTTTCTTAAAGTTCTTTTGATGAAAGAAGAAGGAATTTCGTTCTCTAGAAAACTTTCTAATAGTATATTAATGTGGTAATTGAAGTCCAAATTGTTGCTGCAAATTCTTGAAATTCTTAGGACCTGAGAAATTAGTACATTCTCAATTACTTTGGTTGAAATGTTATTATTCCAGTGTAGATATTTAATTACTTTGAAAGGAAAATTAACTCTTTTATCAAAGAGGCTAATAGATGGGTTACCTCTGTTGAGCCTAATGCTTAAGTCTAGGAACTCAAGTTCCTGAACCAAACCTATGACCCTTAAGAAATTTCTGGCTACGCCACTGTACAGGGGTAGTAGATTTCTTCAACCAATTCACTTGTAGTTGTGCTGTTATTCCGAACATCGTAGCTCACATTTTTAAAGATTTAAACGGATGCTTTTAAAAAATGAAGGAGTTCCTTGAAATCAAGAATCGTAGTATGGCCGGTAGCCCAACAGCTTGTTGTTGTATTCTGCCCGATAATGAAATTTTAAGCCCTGACGAAATCCGAAATGAAGTATGAAGACTCACGACTTTGGAATGAGCCACTAACGCTGTTGAGAAAGCTGTTAACACCGCTTATAATGCTGCGTTAAGCGGACCTCTTTCCTTTAGCGCTTTCCTACAAGACGCTTCGATGACTACGTACTGCTGAACCGCTTCCTGTTTTATTCTTCCGCCCGTAACTTGCTCTTCTCAACGAAGCTGCCATTAACCCGACTACACCTGGACGCCGTCGCCGCTCTGTCGTCCTAGGCCTACCGCATGCACTCTTTCAAACCATCGTACTCCCAGGTAAATACTTCGGTAACACAAGTTCCTGTTCTCTACAAATACTATATTTTTGCACCTTTCCCCATTATTTTGCATGCTTGAAAAAATGTACGTCGCACTTTTCCCACATACTTAAATTTTTCCGACGAAATAATTTCAGACGCTGAAGTACAAAACTTTAATATACAAGCGAACGACATCCATTTGCAAAATGTCACAAATGTCCAAGCGGACCACAGTATCGGAGGAAAAAAAAACGGGAACACACAAAGAAACTTCCCAAACTTAAGCAATTCTTTTTACGCTGAGCCTGTTAAGCTCAAGTGACGTTTCTGATGAAAAGAGTGGTGATTTGTTTAGCTCATCAACTGTTCAAAGTTTAAAAGCAGTCATTAGACAAAAACTGGGCACATCAGAAACAACTGAAAGTAAAACGGATGATTATTAAGTCTTATAATTATTATCCTTACCGTTCAAATACATTTTGTTGAATTTGTTCTTTGTGATAAAATGGATATTCATGTTCATGCATTGGTCGGCGCACCGTTAATCCTGATTGGCTGATTAATATCATTTTCTTACATATCATTAATTTTTTTCTGTAACACTGATTTGTTTGTATCTTTACCTTCAGACTTAAGTGTAAAATTTCTGTTGGGAGCATGGGACCCTGTCAGGCCTTGCTTGCCCTTTTGCCCTGCTTCCTTGCTGTGCTTTTTTCATTTGATACTTTTGTAACACTGGTTTTCTGCTCAGCAAAATAAATGAATTGAATAACCTTACACAGCATTTCTGTTCCAAACATTATTCAAAAAAGTAAAAATCACAGGGTTCTAGGTACCCCCCTTACTTTTTCAGACACTCTCCCTGTCTTCCTGACCCCCCCCCCCCCCTTCGAACCACACACACACACACCGTAAAAAGCGCATCCTCCCTCAATCGTGTTCCAAATCCTGGGAAAATGTTTGTGCTTAGGGGCGCTGAAGTAAATCTTGCGAGGGGGGGGGCACGCTGTGCTAGTTTCGCTACTGGTGGTAATGTATACATAGCATAATGACACGTGCAAATCCACAATGCCACCCCGGTGGCGCATTGGTCTAAGGCGCTGGCCTGTGATCATTTGTCCGTAAGGGGTCCGGGTTCGAATCCCGGTGAGGCATGGATGTTGTGTTTGTCTTACGGCACTGGCTCTCTCCCTTCCCTGGAACCAGTGACCCTAAATTAGGGACGGGCGACTGCTTATAGCCCATTGAGTTGCTCACGGTGGTCGTTAAACCTCCAATAAAAAAAAAAATCCACAATCTCAAACATGAACACACACTGCGATTTTTTTTTTATTGGAGGTTTAACGACCACCGTGAGCAACTCAATGGGCTATGAGCAGTCGCCCGTCCCTAATTTAGAGTCACTGGTTCCAGGGAAGGGAGAGAGCCAGTGCTGTAAGACAAACACAACATCCATGCCTCACCGGGATTCGAACCTGGACCCTTACGGACGAATGTTCAGAGGCCAGCGCCTTAGACCACTGCGCCACCGGGGCGGCTACACACTGCGATTAACAAGTCGATTGAAAATAAAAGCCCTAGTTAGCGGCTAAAGATATTCGAGACAACAATCTGCAAAAATTGAGACGACATTCTCGATGTGTGTAAAATGTCAAGCGCATTTCAAACGTGCATATGAAGGGAATATTTGCCCACAGAGTTGCTAGGACAAACAGCACTAAAATGAATATGTATTAAACTCATATAGTAGTACCTGGTACTTCAATACAGACATTTGTATATCCATCGAACGTACACATGAGAATTTGCAAGGACTAACAGCACTAAACCCCATCGAACGTGCCAAAGCCAAACAATCTACTGCCTTGCTGTGTTTTCATCATCACACATCACGCACGCCAATTGGTGGTTTGCGTTTTGGCTCCTGGCCAATGAGATACCAGAGTGGATGTTCCTGAGTTTGTTCTGTGTCGGTCTCCAGAAGCTAGTTTTGAAATTTAGGTAGGTTGTCGTAATGGGGAATCTTTGCTTCGAGCTGAGGGAATTTTTAACGATCACAGAGAATTTCAGTTATTTCCTAATAAAATACCATTTGAATATCACATACCCGCACTACGCATTTTTAATAAAAGGTGCGGCTCATATTTATTCGTCATATAACGAAGTGAATTTCTCCGTCATTTTTATCCGCGCCAGGATTCGAACCCGGATCCTCTCATTCCGGAATAAGTCACTCTACCAGTTGAGCTACGCGGACATTTTATTCTGATTCCTATCTGCCTTTATGTCGTGTGCGTCCTTCGGGCAGGTACGTCACATCTCCTGGTACGTTACATCATCTCCCCCTTATTTTTTTTTTTTTTTCGAAGTGCTGCTCTTATTTTTCCTATCTCGCGGTGTGGAAATAACATCACACCATTGCGAGATTGTGAACGGTCGGGTCATCCGGATAGTTCGGGCGCCATTATAACGAAGTGAATTTCTCCGTCATTTTTATCCGCGCCAGGATTCGAACCCGGATCCTCTCATTCCGGAATAAGTCACTCTACCAGTTGAGCTACGCGGAAATTTTATTCTGATTCCTATCTGCCTTTATGTCGTGTGCGTCCTTCGGGCAGGTACGTCACATCTCCTGGTACGTTACAGTCACAGTTACTGCTTTCTCGTTCTGTCCTGTCTAATCAAGATATGTCGAAATCACATTCTTATTGTTTTATGACAAAAGAAGCAAGAATTGATATTTGATTTTACAAAAAAGTGGCATAAGAAGAAACTAAACCTGTTCAGTCAGAAATAATGTGAAATTTCTTACACATAATTTTATACATAAATGTTCATACAAGTCATTCTACGCATTTTTATTGCTGTTTCTCAGTGACCATTCATTCACCTTTAAGGCGGCTCCACCTAAAATCTCTACCGTATGATTTCAACAGTACAAAATTTCTGTAGAATTTTTTTGCAATTGATGTACTCCCAATGATGAAATTTGCACATCGATAAAAATCACTTTGTATTGCAGCATGGCATATTTAATATTTGCTAAAACCCTCACGGCTCAACGGTACGTAAAAAACTAGATGACCAGTTGTGTCGCCATTCCTGTGGCAGCATCACTGAGAAATTTTTCAACAGGATAATACCCGACCACTCACGGCACGGTGCCAAGCTTGCATCCGTAATGTCGTCACACTTCCGTGGCTAGACCAATCATCCGACCTGTCACCGGTCGAACATATTTTGGACGTGATGACACGCCACATAAGCCCATCCCGGAATGTCGGCGAACTGGTCCGCAGTTCGCAGACCATCTGGCATGCTATATTTCAAAACAGCGTCCACGAACTGTATGAGTCTATGCCACACCGAATAACAGCTTGTGTCCGAGCCAGAGGTGGCGCTAAAACGTACGGTCTTGTTCCTCTCGTGTAGCTGTTTTATCCGAA
This sequence comes from Macrothele yani, assembly GCA_039090855.1. NCBI lineage: Eukaryota > Metazoa > Arthropoda > Arachnida > Araneae > Macrothelidae > Macrothele > Macrothele yani. The sequence continues at coordinate 20,769,610 of CM077018.1, read as the reverse complement.
TAAATGGCCCAACTGCTATGAAATCGCAACTATTTCCTGTTCCACACACGGTAATTGCACATAACAATTTCCATCTCGATTGGATGATTCTTTCTGGGTGCTTGGATGTTTTTTGGCAGAGAGTGTAGTTTTCATAGAATCCACATGTACCCATAGGGATCCGAGAATGCGCTGTATACATACCTAACACTAACAAGTAACGTGGGTCTTCTGCTTCAGTGCGGTTGATAAGCTCATGCAAAGCAAGGAAAATAATAGACAAGACCTGTAAAGAGCCTAGTAACGTTTAGTCGTTTCTTTTATTCTCACATCCTTTTTCTACCACGCCTCCAGTCATCTAAAACATAAGTGCTTCGCTACTTCAAATCCTTCTCGCGCAAAACTGTCAAGTCTGATTTCGGTATGTTTGAATAGTGCTCTAGAACATTCTGGAGTTTTGTTTTAACTTCAACTTTCGACGGCTGTAATATTCGGAAAAAGCAGCACAGAGACAGTCAGTTTTTTTAGCACGTCTTTTGTAAAACAAAATCGTGCTCATGTTATCGGTTTGTCCGTCTGTCCGCCGGTGGACAAAATATCTCTGCAACCACTAGTCCGATTTGAAAAAATCTTTTTGCATTGGGAAGCTTGAAATATGCGAATTATGTCCCTCATTTTGGAGGGCTAATGATAACCCTAATTCACCGTCGAAATTATGTACAATGAACGATTGATCATCGAACCTGGATGTTTTATGATTGGAAGAAAGTCGTCTGTGTCGATGAATCTTGTTTCTTTTTTATCATGTGGATGGGTCAGCAGTGTTGCTAGAGACTAGTACTTCAAATCAATATATCAGAGCTCAAATAATCAAAAGAAATCAGTAGATCAAATTGTTTTTCTTGAAATATGCACCACATTACAAATGTAATGTAGTATGGGATGTAATCTCAATACGAAGGAACACTTAAGTCTACTGGTATTTAAAATAGTACCAGTACTCCAAAAACTGCTATTAAACACCATAATAAACTTCAAACCAGTCCTAAGACAATTTTCTATAAGATATTACTGATGATTAGCTTTACAAATAATACTCATCATTAAAATTAATGTTGGTGTAAATATCCATGGCATTGCTTTTTAATTTAGTCATAGTTGGATGGATCTCACTTGTTGTCTTAGATTTACCTACTAGCACTTCTTACTAAACGGTACACATATTTTCTTAAAGTACATGAAATAAGTACTAAACTAAAAAAAAAAAAAAAGGAAAAAGGAAAAAAGGTATCATTAACACAAATATCGTACTATAGCCGTTTTCCAAATATTCTGCGTTTTAACAAAACTAGGGAAAATCTTTGTATAAGAGACTAGTTATCTAGAATTACAGAATATTTCATAAAAACCAGTATGGATTTCAAAGAAAGAAAAATAATAAGTAGCAGCTGTTGAATAATTTTAGCTCTTATCAGAATTTTCTTTGCAGAACAGTTCTCAGGTAATTCTTGTCGCGTGAATCCGTAGATGGTGAGTACTGAAAGAATACCGCTGAGTGTGTGGGTGGTCACATAAAAGAGAGAAAAATCAGTAGATTACGAAAATTTATCAGTAGATAAATCAGTAGAATGGCAACACTGGATGGGTGTGTTCTTGTGCGTCGCTTACATGAGGAAGTTTTAGCACCATGATGTTTCGTGGGATGAAAACATCCTTTCATGGCAGCGGTATTCTACTCTAATAGTACCTTCTTTCAGCAGAATAATGCAGTATGCCACACTGCCCGAATTCTTCAGGGATGGTTCTCGGAACATGAGGAAAGCTTCCGTGAACTTAGATAAACAGTCAAGCAGTCCCTTTCATATCTCTAAAAGGTAACAGCGATATAATTACAAGTAGAAAGGAAAAAGATTTAGCTTTAACATTTATAAAAATATCTTTTCAGAGTGATGTCATTCCTATCCTGTTTTGGCATGAGTTGTAATACCGGAGTTAAGTATTGCAGCGCTCTAAACATGCGAAGGTTTACAACTATTGAACAGGTATAGATTAAGATAATACAACGTAGTTGTCACAAATGTTTATTTTCTCAAGCCGACCATGGTTTCGCTGGGTATTGACCTAGCTTTATCAGGACGAATGGCACGTAAATATTCAAATTGTATATGACATCATAAATGGTGTAAACAGTCACTTGTTTTGGTTAGATGCTTCCACGCGTTTGATAGAAATGGCGTGGATGCCATGTCATTAACAAGTTGCGAAGACTTCTGATATATATGGAAAGCTTCCAAAATATTAAGTTTGGTATTTGAATCTGGTTTGTCAATAAGTTTTGCCTCTTCAAAGAGAAATTTGTATTATTGAATAGGTATTGCAAACACTCTCAATATTTAATATAAGTCATTATATTTTTACGGGAACTTACATTTTTAGGACAAGTTTCCCCTGTGCTTTTAGAACGTGCTTAAGGGAAATGTCAAAGTAAATGACTTCAAAGAAACTAGTCAAATTGCATAGTTGTGGGAAGACAAGCTGAGAATTGTTTTATATCAGTTAAACATGTGGATTTTCAGAATATATTAGAGAAACTAGGCAGAACTTGGGCAACATTATGTTACTACCGAAATCACAGAGACATTGTAAGATATGTGAAGATTAATCTACTCTCGGTGAAATTGTATCTACGAGATTTTACTGGGAAATTCCTGTTATTTCGTAAAATTTGATTTATTTTATTTTTCAATTATTGCTCTAATTTATGTAACGAAATAGTTCATTTAACACGAATTAGTTGTGTCGAATATACAGATTTGCAATAATTTAGATATTAATGACTCTAAAAAAATTCTGTGAAGTTTGATGTAACTGCGCACGCTGAAGTATGAGAACTGTGAACGTAACGATAAGACGTCCTTCCTTCAAATTTTTGCTATTCCAAGTACTCTAATGTCTTCGACCTAAACTGGGGGCACACTCCGTCTCCTTGTCCATAGTTGAAATTCAAAAAAAAATCACGTTTTTTTATTGTTGCTGTTGTCAGTGATTTGACCTGGAATGAAGGAAAATGATTAGAAGCGAAGCTAAAACACATGGCTTTGATTTACGAAGTACTAGGCGAGCTCCCTTACATTAAGCAATCTATTTGCCTTTTAACATATTAACATATTTGAAGAAAATAGATTGAGATATCTCGTTTTCAAATACACTCATGGGCAAAAAAATAGTTGCACCCAGAAGTACGTGTAGGATTGCAATACTATCCGGGAGGAAGGTAAAGGTTACGAGGAACAATAAATGATTAAACATTGAGACTGATATGGGCAATATAAATTGAGCTGCACGCCAAGAAGTAGTGTCTCTCAGTATGGCGTTGGCCCGCCGTGTTTGCTCGCACAGCATCCCAGACGTCTCGGCATGGAGTTGTACATGTTCCTAATGGTGCCCTGTGATAAGCCATCCCATGGAACTTGAATCTTCTCACGGTTCCTGCTGATTGTGCGGTAGGGGTGGAGTGTGGATAGCGCGTCCAATAGGATCCCACACATTTTCAATCTGCGATAGGTATTGCGATGCGGCTGGCCATCGCAGAGTGTCAGCGTCGTGAAGGCAATCTCTAGAGACAGCAGCAGTATGCGGACGAGCGTTGTCATGTTGGAAAATCGCACCGGAGTGAGCGTTGCGGTTTTAGAAATCGATTGGAAACATCTTTTTTCTAGGGACTTGTTTAGCAAGCAAACAAAGTACCTTGGATTGGCTGCGAAGACTTCGCAAATGATTGCCAAATCCAATCCATCCTTACCAGTAGTCTTACCTGTGTTAAGGCTCTTATTTTTTTTTTGACTGGGCGTTTAATGACCACCGTGAGCAACCCAGTGAGGTATAAGCAGTCACCCGTCCCTAATTTAGGGATACTGGCTCCAGGGAAGGGAGAGAGTCAGTGCCGTAAAACAAACACAACATCCATGCCTCACCGAGATTCGAACCCGGACCAATCGCGGACGAATGGTCAGTAGCCATCGCTCCAGGGACAGCGCTGTTAATTGCAGCATCTACCTTTCCGTGAAATCGGAAGTTGTGAATGATATGTAATAAAAACATGTGCCAGAAAGTTAAACTGTGAAAAGCAATTGTATGCTTTATTTGTGCTCGCAGAATAGTTTTCGCAGTGTAGCACATTGGCTGCAGACAGCGATATAACAACACACATGGCAAATCACTTTTCAAAACGTTGCATGAGCGAATTGTTAGTTTCAATCTCTAAAGTTTATATGGTGCTGATTTAACAAAATCTCAGTTCATTACCTATGAATACGCTGCTCTAGTTTTGCGATTTGTAGATATTTATGAGACCTGATTTTTTTTTTTTTGCATTGAAATCATCTGGAAAATACGCATTCAAGTGCTCGCCAATGTCTTCAATACTCTTAAATTAGTGTCAGAATATGATGACATTTAGTGTTATTTCTGAATAACTATGTTTGTAGTCGAATGTTTCATCATCGAACAGCGATTATTGTATGATTAGTCTAAACCAGTGTTTCCAAAACTGTGCGTGCCGCCCCGGTGGCACAGTGGTCTAAGGCGCTAGCCTCTGATCATTCGTCGGTAAGGGGTCCGGGTTCGAGTCCCGGTGAGGCATGGATGTTGTGTTTGTCTTACGGCACTGTCTCTCTCCCTTCCCTGAAACCAGTGGCCCTAAATTAGGGACGGGCGACTGCTTATAGCCCATTGAGTTGCTCACGGAGGTCGTTAAACCTCCAATAAAAAAAATAAAAAAACTGTTCGCCGCGGCTCCCCGGAGCGCCGCCGAAAGCAGCCAGGGGCACGAATCCTCTCGCTCCTTTTATCCATTGTCTTAATATGACTGATACGCCGACAACACTTGCTCAGGGCATATCTTGGTAGGTCTTCTCTAATTGTATGTTTTGAATTTAGAATTGTTTCAACTATTTTGTTCTGTTTCAATTATATTTTATTAGATTTAATGAGTAAATACTGTACCTGCGGAATATGATTTCACGCGTCTAGAGGTTAAAAATGAGGAGCGTCCTCAATGTGTAATCTGTTTGAGTTGTGTAGCACCCATTGCTCGCAAATCTTCTGGAACTGCAGACGATCTCGGGATAAAGGTGTGCACACTCTGTACGCTGATTCCAACTTTGTCGGCAAGTGCTTCCACTGTGACTTCTCTGTCTTCCCGAATGACACTAACCATTTCAGCGACGGAAACATTGGTGGCCACATGATTTGCTTGCCATGGCCTCGAATCATCAGTTAACGATTTCGGAACCACTACTGCAGTCCTTAAAGACGTGGCCTCTTTCGAAACAGCTTACTGCAGTCTTTAAGACGTGGCAAATACATGCAGTTTTCATACACGGCATGTGGCGTAATTTTTGTACTCCCGGCACCTTCCACAGATAAAAAAACCCGGATAACCGCTGTCTTTTCTTTCTTAATATTATATGTTATAAAATTAATTTTTCAATGTAACATGGTCAAATGTAACCCCATAACAAAAAATAAATGAAATGCTGTACGTTCGGTGCTTCAATTATGACTGGTTGGACTGAACACCTACACGAGGTCCTGTACAAAGGCCAACTGCTTCCCTCTTCGCGTGACCGCAGCGCCATATTTCACTGCGTCGTGACACTAGAGTGGTGTCACCTACTTTTTGTTTTTGTGTCGACCTGCCGAGGTAAACCCATTCGGCAGTTTGCTATGGCCGTTTCTTCATTGGGGCTTTAACAACTACCATGAGCAACTCAGTAGGCTATAAGCCGTCGCCCGTCCCTAATATAGGGCCACGGGTTGCAGGGAAGGGAGAGGGCCAGTGCTGTAAGAGAAACACAACATCCATACCTCGCCGGGATTCGAACCCAGACCCGTCTCGCAAGAATGGTCAGAAGCCATAGCTAAGACCACTGCTCCACACGGACGGCTGTATCCGTTGGCTTCTTTTCTTTTAAACGACCCTTATATTACGCCAAACTTGCGAGGCCAAAAGTTAAAAAATATTGTAATCTCCAAAATAAAAAGCTAAATTTAGATTAGCTGCAATTTGTTGCTCCAGAAACGAAATATTGGTTGAAAATCAAGCTCTCTCGGAACGAATAGGTTTCCTATACGAAAACCTAAAGTGACAATCTCAGTTTTGCTGAAAGGAAAAAAGACTGAAAGAATGTTGACATAATGTTAGCGTTTATGCCGTTTCATTCAAACTTCAGATGCCTTTTAGCGCATGTATTCAAACAAAGGGAGCCGCCCCGGTGGCGCAGTGGTCTAAGGCGCTGGCCTCTGATCATTCGTCCGTCAGGGGTCCGGGTTCGAATCCCGGTGAGGCATGGATGTTGTGTTTGTCTTACGGCACTGGCTCTCTCCCTTCCCTGGAACCAGTGACCCTAAATTAGGGACGGGCGACTGCTTATAGCCCATTGAGTTGCTCACGGTGGTCGTTAAACCTCCAATCCAAAAAAAAAAAAAAAAAAAAAAGGGATGACACCTGGATCTCCGGTGCTATAAGTAGTATTATTCCTATTCTTCGACTGTATATAGTGATATAACGCGCACTGTAAAGGCTGCCACTGAGCCACCGTTGTCCCAACATGAGGGCCATCAGATCACGTGACCATAGGCAGAGGTGATTTCTTAATGCCTGATAGGATACTTTTAAATATTGCCACTTAGTAAATCATGCAGGACCAGTTTATCCTAGTAGCACATGTAGCACGTGCTACAGGCCCCGCGCTATCGTGTACACTGGTTGTTAGAAATTGTTCGCTGTAGATATATTATCGAGATCGTGTTGAAGATTTACATCACTGTAATGGTTACCAACCGCAGTGACGAACCCTGTGTTCCTAAATTGAAACGAATCAAAAACGAAGTAAAAGCCAATAGAGGCCAAACAAACTGACCTGCCACTCTTTGATGAGTATTGAGCATGAGTTACTGAGAGAAATGAACACGTCGAGGATAATTGATGTTATCGGTTGCCAAGTCTCGTAAACGCTTCATCTGAACCATGTAACTAACTGAAGTTTAATAAAAAATGTACTCAACTGACAATTAATAGGTTCATTATTTTGCTAAGCTTAGGTAGTGTCTTAATTAATTTCAAGATAATACTAGCAAATGTTTTCAGCAAAGTCATCCTGAAAGTTGTTTTCGAGATCAACTGCATTCTAGTCGAATAATGGACCAACCACTCAAATATCTGTTGCTTTATGAATTACACTGAATAAAAATTACGAAGTATTAAAATTTTTCCTTTCACATATACTCAGGGGTACCATCATTCAGTCATTTTTTCTCTCCCCCGAGAAAGCTGTAAAATATATATCCCTGGAGAGGAGGCTCCGCTGTTATTAGAGCTAGAGGCCCCGCGGATCCTTAAACCAGCTTTGAAATCATGTAAGTTACAAGTGTGGCTTTTAGGTAAGTTACAAGTGTGGCTTTTAGGTAAGTTACAAGTGTGGCTTTTAGGTTAGTTACAAGTGTGGCTTTTAGGTAAGTTACAAGTGTGGCCTAAGTATATAATCAATCGTAAATTTTCATTGATAAAAATTTATTTGCAACCGTTTCGATGTTAGAGGATGAATTCTTAGGACGATGGTGGTCATTTGTTTCGTGTGTGTTCTTGTGTGAATCGGCTGCGTTTCTCATTAAATGCCAAGTGGTATTCTCATTAATGATTTATGATACAGAGCTACAGTATTTCCAATGTATTACGTATATGGGAAAATCCAGATGTACGGAATTAAAGCATAAAAATATACGGCAATTACAATGCCGTATTAAGACTAAGTTTACTTAAAACATATATGTGCATTAGGGTGAAGCGGTCTCCAATGTTAATTTTTTTTCTCTCTTAACATCAAAATGGGGCGGGGTGAAAAAGTTGCTCTATCAAATCAACATCCTGAATATGAAATATCTTTAAAAACACTAATATTTAATACTGCCCCAACACCATTAAACATTTTAAGAAAGCATAGAAATATTGTATTTTCCTCAATCGTTTTAACTTCTAAAAATATCAAATTGTTATTGATATCAATTTAACGGAAGAATGTTCTTCATTTATCACTAACAAATGACAATTCACTGTTATTTAAACATATAACAATGTTTTACATTACGTAGCAATTGAGTTTTGATACGCACACAGGTTTTCGCGACGTCAGGAACGTCGAATGACCGACCACAAAACCTGCCCTGCACCTGCAACCCACGATCAGATCTGATTGGTTAGATTTTCATGACGTCATAACAGAGGTTTTTACCTGCAGTTCCAAAGGACTACAATTTATTCCCGCGTATTTTGCGAGTTCCAGTAGCTGTGAAATAACTTCTAATATAAGCAAAACAACAAAATTGATTGACTTGTGTTTACAAATATAAATGTTATCTAATGGCATTGTTAACGAGCAACTTAGTGAGCCCTGTATTTGGTCATGGGTATGATTTACCGCGTAATGCTTTACTGACTTACGAAGACATAAAGTTGTGTTATTTGTGGAAGAGCGGTGGCAAATGAAAGCAATACAACCTAGTTATAGTGACACCTGTGTAGAAGTTGCTGAGAAGGTGATTAAACAATAGGAATTAGCCTCAATTCCGATTATAGACCATCATGAGGTATTGGAAAGATAAAATCATATCATGATAAGTATAGAAATTTATTAAAACCGTATGCATCAAGGCAAAACGTTGAAAGTTATCGTGAGAGGCTAAAGCTATTTAAGCCGCCCCGGTGGCGCAGTGGTCTAAGCGATGGCCTCTGATCATTCGTCCGTAAGGGGTTCGGGTTCGAATCTCGGTGAGGCATGGATGTTGTGTTTGTCTTACGGCACTGGCTCTCTCCCTTCCCTGGAACCAGTGACCCAAAATTAGGGACGGGCGACTGCTTATAGCCCATTGAGTTGCTCACGGTGGTCATTAAACCTCCAATAAAAAAAAAAAGCTATTTAAAGAGAAAGATCTAGCAGCAAGAAAATGTGAACCTTTTGACTCTTGTAACTGTGAAAAACTGCGAAAAATATCAATTAAAGAAAGAAATGTTTTGATTGATCAACGAACTCACCGAACGATGGCTATTGACAGCATTGATATGAAATCAACAAAGAAAAACCTTGATAGAATAAATCGAAAGAGGAAACAGGAATTATTTGATGTAAAAATAAAAACGTCTATTCCTTCCATCAGCACATGCCCAGAAAGAAAGGAACACTCTTCAAAGGAAACATATCAAGAAACTGAACCGAGTACATCACAAACGAATAGTGGTTCACAGGAGTATTTCCCATGGTTGCTAAGGTCCGCGTTCGAATCCCGATAAGGCATGGATGTTGTGTTTGTCTTACGGCACTGGCTCTCTTCCTTCCCTGGAACCAGTGGCCCTAAATTAGAGACGGGCAACTGCTTAAAGCCCATTGAGTTGCTCACGGTGGTCGTTAAACCTCCAATCAAAAAAATAAAAAAACCCAGGCAAGATAGTGCAGTCTCCGTGGCTTACACTGGGAAATATAATTCTCAGACTTCTCATTTCCTCGATTGCACCTTATGAAAATGTATTGATTCTTGCAACTTGTATAGTCAAAGTTTATGCACCTATGTGATTTGCGATTAAGAGTCATCCATTATGTGTCTTTGGAGCTAAGCATTTGCATCAAACCATAAAGTTGTCAAGGTATTTACGAAACTCATTAAAGGCGGTTATCGATCCAGTAATTTAAAGAAACGGGTTTTTCGGACATCCGGAAAATATTATGATTTTCATGTTAGCCGATGACAGACAGAACATAAAAGTTTTGGCATTGCGCAGAATTTTAAAAGCACGTCTGAAAAAGAACCGTTCAAGGAATATTCGTACTTTTGAGATTCCTAAGTTCAACTTTGGAGATACTGACTACATTGATGTTTTACTCTGGGCTAAAGTGACAGTCACTGAACCACCCTTAACCAAACATTTAGATGATTAAATTATTTCAGGGCGCATCCTGAATCCAAAAACTACAGATAACATCATATTACCACACATCAAGCTATTTCCCTTGTCCTACTCAAGGCAATGAAAGGTATGTAATGCTAGTAACGGAAGCTTCCGGTGCAGTTTGTGGACCCTCCAGACGGAATGGATTTATTGAAACTTGTTTAGAGTCTCGCAAACAAATGCCAGTTTTACGATACGATACGGTATTTGAAGAAATTTTAGGAAGGGAGTGTCTGACCCAGGTCTAAAACCTTCCTTAGAAATAGGAAGCTAGGAGATCTGATTAAGTGAACTCAATAGGAAAGACAAAAAGAAAAATGTAGTGAAAGGAGAAGGTGATCAGTGGCACCAGTCCGGGGGGAAAAGGGGCACAGGGAACGAAGCACCGCACAACATCCCACAGAACCACACCACCCGGCCGCCGACACACCAGGGGTCACTGCAACTTAATGAGACTGAATCCAAATGCCCGAGCAGTATCCTTTTTCAAACCTCTCGATGCCAATCTGAAAAAGAAGGGGTGGAGGCTTGCCTAATACCCACCACTGTTCACATACTTGCTCTCTCTCTGTCAAGGAGGTCAACGATCGCCGCCTTAGTTCTCGGATACCTAAGGAATTCGCAGGGATTGTAATCAACCGCGTCCCTAACAAGTCCATTAGGGTGGGTTTCCACTTTCTTGAAGAACTTTTTGGCGAGTCTAGGTGATAACTCATGTACCTTCTCGATTCCAAATCTGTTCCTCAGTTTCCGAAGTGGGGTCCAAGGGAGATCCCCAGTGATCATTCGCAGTGCTCGGCTCTGCACCCTCTCGATTATTTCTCGCTGTTTCCTACTAACACTAATTCAGATGGAGGAGGCGTGGGTAAACACCGGCCTGACGACCGTCTTGTACAGAAGCGCTTTGTGCCGTGTTGTAAGGAAGCTTCTCCGGAAATGCCAGTTTTAGATCATATCATATCAGATCAGATCATATGTAGAGGATTTTAGGACAGGAGTGTCTGACCCCAGGTCTTAAACAACCCTTAGAAATAGGAAGCTAGGAGATTTGGGCTAGAGTGCCCTATAGGAAAGTGACACGGAAGCGAGGTAGAAAGGGGGAGGAAGACGCCTTTATTTATTACCGGGGTCAGTACCCGGGGTCCGACGGTTTAACGGGCCCATCCGACGCACGGCGGGTATTTAGTGGTTCGAACCTGCGGTTATCTCCACGGCAGTCACGAACGCTGACTACTAGGCCTTCCGCGGCACCAATGCCAGTTTTATAACACCAAAAATGCAATATATATCATTGTAAGACTATATTTTACTGATTGCCAATATGCTTGTATAGCCAATGTGATTGAATGTGATGTAATAGCCAAGTGATTGTATGTGATGACAATATGAGTGTGTTTTCTTTCATTATAATAGACCGGCGGTTTGTCAGACGCCGGTTGAGTAGGTACAGTGCTATTTATCGCAAATTAATTTGATTGCAAATACTAGAGACTCTGTCAGCAGAGTGAGGGGAGCAAAAAAATTTTTTTAAAGAAAAAAGTGTTTTGGTGCAGTCGCTGGACTTTGAATAAAACTGCCCTTGTTAGGGCAAATTCCAGCGCAGCCTAAGTACGGTGCAGAATTCTGACAAATTAGCGGGTACGTCGTCGTCGTGCTGGTCCCCCTAGTCTACGGACTAGGCCAAATTCCGCACTCAGCCGGAGCCAAGTTTTGGTCTTAGCGGAGAGCCCCAGGGTGCCGCTAGACACTTGGACTATTCGAACGAAATAAATCTAGCTGACCAGAGACACAGGTCCCAAGATTTGCACTCGGCTAGCAGCCGTAGTTCAGTAAGAATGTCTCAGGACGCGGGGACCTCAATCTCCGGTCCAAGCAGGCCGACAGCGAACTAGAGACTCCGACGGAGTTCTCTAGCGCAGTCAACTCCTTCATTCAGGAGTTAGAGCGGATTCTGGAAAATCCCTCGAACAAGGTACAGGTGGGTACCAGAGCTAATATTCGCAAAGTGGCGAACATGCTCCAGGATGCTTGTACCAAACAGGTTATTGAAATGAGTCTCATTCAGGGAAGACTCCAGGAGTGGGGTGAGCGCGCCAGCGCGGCACCCAAGTCATACGCCGAAGCGGCGAAGACAAAGCCTAAAAAGGGGAACACGGCCCCAAGGCAAAACGCTGGGACGAAGGCAAAGCGGGACGAGAAGAAGCACGTGCTTCTGGTTTACCCGGCAAGGGACGAAGGTGAACACTCGTCCGACGAAGTCAAAATTGCCTTGCAGACCCAGATCTGCCCAGCTAAACTCCAAATTGGAGTCAGGAATGTGAAAAAGATCAACAGGGGAGGAGTAATATGCTCCTCCGCCAAAGATGTTGAAAAATTGGATTCAGAGCTGAAAAGCAATCCGGTGACCAGGGATAACCTCCGATCACGATTGCCAGCTAAAAGGAATCCGAATTTCATCGTGTACGGGATAGATAAACATCTGACCCGAGGACAGGTCGAGAGACGCCTAGTGGAACAAAATTCTGAGTTGATAAAGAGCAGTCTCCAACTTAAGTTTTCATTGAAGGCAAAGGGTGGGAAACGCCACTGGATTGCAGAGGCGAGTCTACTCACCTTTAAAAACGTAATGAAACGAGGCAAGCTCGCCGTTGAGTGGTCAATCCACTCAGTTAGGGAATACATTAGGGAGGTCCGTTGCTTCAGGTGCAACGTATTCGGGCATCTTAGATCCAAATGTCCCGAGGAGCAGGATAGGTGTGCCCGGTGTGGCGAAACCGGGCACTAACGTAAGGAGTGTGGCAACAGCCCATGCTGCACTAACTGCCTTGCAAACAATAGGAGATTTAGAAGTAGAGTAGACATAGGACACTAGAGCATGGACAGGAATGCCCAAGCGTTATCAGAGAACTTTCTCTACTTAAAGAACACACCTACTATGGTTGAACGACAAAGAGTGGCATCAAGGTGCTTCAAATCAACTTGCACCATGCACGGGCAGCCACAGAGCAAGCCCTAGTGACAGAAACAGAGCAAAAAAGCTCATCTTCTGCTATTGCAGGAATCATTCGTTCAGGGGGAAAGAAACCCAGGGTGGCCACGGTCATCAAAGACCCGTCCCTAGTGGTTCTCGAGATAAAATGCTCAGAGAACGTGGTCGCCCTGGGACTTGAGAGTGGCGATGAGAGGTTCTTAATGGTGAAAGTGCACTTCCCCCAATGGGCGAATTGAGAAACACGCTAAACGAGCTAATGACTCTAATAGGGAAATTCCCGAAACAAGAGATAATCGTAGCGAGAGACCTAAACGCAAAAAGTCCACTATGGCGCTAGCAGGAGGAGGACGAGCGAGGTCAGCTACTGATTGATTTTGCAAACGCAGAAGATCTGAGGATTTTGAACGATCCCGAGAGTTCCCCAACCTTCCAAGGAGTGAGGGGGTTCATCATGGATCGAGTCTCTCGGAGCAGCCTCTTGCAGAATTGGCAAGTGTTGGACGATGAAAGCTGCAGTGACCACTTAGCGATAGCTTTCGTATTTGGATCGGAACGGCCCAAGCGTAAAAGGTACTCACTAAAGGACATTAACTGACTGACCTTTAAAGCTAAACCTCTACCCTGTTAGGGGTTAGGAGAGCAGAAGAGATCGGAGAGGTCTCTAACCTAACCTCCCTCTTCCAAGAGCTTACCAGCCAGGTCACGGCGCTATGCGACAGCTGCAGGGGAAATAAAAGGGGAACCAGGTCCCCACCCCTGGTGGTCCGAGAAACTCAGAGCTCTTAGGGCGAGAGCTAGACAAAGCAGGATTGCCCTGCAAAGGGCAAAAGCGACCCCACAAGATCGAGTTAACGCAGAGGTGCACAAAAAAGCTCGTGCAGCATATCGAAAAGAAATGATTTTCTCAAAAATTACTTACTGGAGGGGTTTGTGTGCGTTCTAATCATCGGACGGCCCATCCCCTATATGAACGCAAGGATCTATCACAGGACCTCTGAAGCTGGCAGCGGTAGAAAGGGCAGATGGATGCCTATCAACGGTTCTTAATAGTACCACAGAGAGTCTCTTGGATTACCACTTCCTGGGAGACGAGGGAGATGAAGACTCCACAGGGCAAAGGAAAATAAGAGATGAATGTCGGATCCCACCAAACACTGGTGATGACCCACTTTCACGAGGGAGGAGGTGTAGTACGCCCTTTCCAGTCTAAACACTGGCAAAGCACCAGGCAAGGATAGCTAGGACCTCAGCATAATCAGAGAAATCTGCTACGCAAATCCCAGGTATTTCGTAGCGCTCCTAAACGAATGCCTCAGGAGGGGTACCGTCCCAGATTTGTGGAAGACCGCAGTACTAGCCCTTTTCAACAAGATCGGAAAGGTCAAATATGATCCCGCAGCCGATAGGCCCATTTGTCTTCTCTCGGCGTGGAGCAAGATGCTGGACAAGCTTATTACGAACAGAGCGCTTGGCTTTCTCATGGAGCTGGGAAGGCTAAACATGAACCAATTTGGTTTCCTTCCAGAGCGTTGCGCAACGCAGTCAATTCGCAACCTCAGGTGGAAGGCAGAGACGAACAGAGCGGAGGGGCTCCACACCTGCTACATCTCACACTGGATGTAAGGAGGGGGGGGGGGTCTTTCAACAGTGTTTGGTGGCCACTGGTGTTACACCGATTAAAAGAAATGAACTGTCCTAGGAACTTGTTCCTGGTCATTAGCAGCTACCTGTCTGACAGGAAAGTAAATTTCGAAGCGGGAAATGGGCAAGTCTCGCGTTCGTACCAGAAAGGCTGTCCGCAAGGATCAAATTCCGGGCCGCTATGGTGGAATCTACAGTTGTAGACGCAGCTCTGAACATAGACCTCGGGACAGCAGGGGAGATCCAAGCATATGCGGACGATTTCGTTCTCGTGGTCTCCGCCTCAGGGAGGCACGTGATCGAAAGGGAGGCGCACAGTGCCCTAGCTGTGCTAGAAAATTGGAGCAGGGAAAGCAAGCTTTGCTTTGCCTCTGAAAAAAACACTCTCTTGGCGATTGCAAAGAGTGGAGTAATGAAAACACCACAAAAGCGCAAATTCCAAGGTTGCACGATCAAGGCGGTGAGGCAGATGAAATACCTAGGTGTGGTACTCGACCAAAATCTGTCGGGGCTACCTCACTTAAAGGACCTGCGTACAAGGTGTTCACTGATATTGAACTAATTGAATGGCATGAGTTTATCGGGCAAGACCAAGAAGGCCATTTATCAGCGGGGTATCGAAAGGATTCTGACGTATGCCAGTGGGGCGTGGTGGACACCCACCGTCAGACTGAAAAGGGGCATAAACCAAATCCAGAAGTTGGCCCTATTAGGGATCGCCGGCTGTTTCCGTACCACCTCGACCCTAGCGCTCCAAGTGCTGGCGGGGTGCGAACCGGCGAACCTTGTAGCGGAAAAGGGATGCAGCAATGCACTGCCTAAGGTTAGGCGAGAAAGCCTACCTTCTCGGTGTGCCACATTGAGCCTCCAATATGGAATCGGAAAAGGTGGACTAAACCATCCACCCGGAAGAGAAAATTTTCCCACGGGAGTAAGGCATGAGCTGTTCACTCATGGCTCGAAACTAAGGGGACAAGTGGGTGCAGGCTTCTGTGCGATCTCGGATGGAAACGAGGCGACAGCTGAATGCTATAAGCTCTCGCAGAATGCTTCTGTCTTCCAGGCAGAACTTCTGGCGATAGAGATGGCACTCACCTGGGCTCTCCCAGGAGGAGTGACAGTGAAATAAAACTTTACTCGGGCAGTGAGGCAGAACTACAGGCTCTGAGTAAATTCAGGAGTAGAAGCCCCATAGTCAAAAGGATGAAAACCCTTCTAAGAGCGGAGGGTGATGGAGCGGTAAGTTTCCACTGGGTACGAAGCCATGTCGTGACCCACGGAAACGAAAGGGCAGATCATCTGGCGAAGGCAGCCACTCTGAAAGAGATGGTTGATGTGCAATGCAGAACACCGCACAGGAGTGTCCGCGGTGCATTGGCACCCCAGACCTTAGCCGAATGGCAGGAAAGGTGGGACATGGGAGAGACCGGAGGGAAGACACATTAGGTGTTTCCAAAGGTCTCGACCAAACATGTACAAACAAATAAATTCCTGAATCAAGTACTTAGTGGCCATGGCATCTGCCCTGAATACTTTAGCAGATTTGCGATCAATAACTGTGCTTGTCCCTGTGGATCACGATCGGCAAGCTTAGAACACTGCGTGCTCGAATGCAGTGGCTTTGCCGAATGGAGAAACGCTCTGATCCCAGGAGCGCACAAAACGCGGAGACTGGATCTGCTCATCCAGTCTCCCGTTAATAGGAGAGGGATCATAGCCTTAGTAGAAAGGCTAACCCTCCAACAGCATACGATTTTTCCCAGGCAAGGGGAAACTGAGTCGCAAGAGGTGAACGTGCTCACTGAAAGCGACTCGAAATGAAGATAAAAGGCAGAGAAGGTTTCAGGTAAGAGTGGTACTAGTGTAAATACCTTGTAAATACTTATTCATCTTTGTAAATCCTAAGTATGAGGATAGTGTAAATAAATGTGTGTAAGTAAGTTTGAAATAAATAAAGAGACATGGCTCCCCTAAACAAACAAAGCTATTCGAAGGGTTAACAATCTCCCAGTCGAACCTCAAAATTTTAACGGCCAATCCAGCCAGACCGAGCGGGAACCCAGCCAACGTGCGCTAGGTCGTTAGCCAGCAGAGACCTCGCGGGCTGGTCTCTGGACCACGGGGTTGGCCGAGGCCCGAACCGGCGTTTCATGGCAGGAAAACTGTCGCAACATACAAAAATAAAACCTAATGAGTCCCATTAGTCCCCGTGGAGCCAAGTATACTGGCGGAACGGGAGAACGCAATCAGTATCTTAATTATAATACCCTTCTTTATTAGACAATTTTGACATATTTTTAAAAACTTTGGGGGCCTTGGAGCAGTGTAACCAAATTTAATTTATTATTAATTATGTAGCTGCAGCAAGAGTGCCGTTACTACA
This sequence comes from Macrothele yani, assembly GCA_039090855.1. Classification (NCBI taxonomy): domain Eukaryota; kingdom Metazoa; phylum Arthropoda; class Arachnida; order Araneae; family Macrothelidae; genus Macrothele; species Macrothele yani. The sequence continues at coordinate 20,752,615 of CM077018.1, read as the reverse complement.
GGGGAAATTGATGGAAGGAATGGCATATGATTTCAGAAATTTCTGCTTACTCGATGGAAGGCCCAGTAATTCAGATTTCAAATCACGTTCATAGTCACCTTCAGTAAAATGTTTAGTGCAAATTCTGGCATGTTGCAGATTGATAGCATCTTTTCATTTACATTTCAGTAGCCACGATATTTGCAACATTTGATCCTCTGGAAATGCCTGATAAATAATCCCAGTTCTTTTCATTTTCTTGTTTTTTGGTGGGCACAGGGCAACAGCACAATTAGGCATCGTTCTTATGAAATAACACCATAGAATGATGAGGTTGTGGAGTTTACTAGCAAACACTCACAGCAATAGAACGATTTCTGTAGTTACCAGAACTATGTAATCTTTGACAACACTTGCCTTTTTTTCTAGCACAATGCTTTTTGTTAACATAATACTTATCTTTTTCCTAGCACAATAACAATTCGAAACTCTCCATTACAAAGAATTGTTCAAATACCGCTAAATAAACGCGAGAGTTACTGTAAATGAATGTAAACAAATCATCAAAGCAAACGATTTCCATCCACAGTTACATCTTGCGCGAGTCGCCCAAAATATGCTTTCACTACAGCGCATCGTAATGGAGTCCATCTCAGTTGAATCCCCATAGCAATAAAAATACATGCGATAAACAATAAGTTTATTTTGTTCATCTTAAGATGTACCAATGTATTTTTCATCTTTCGAAGATGTATTTTTTTCTGAGAGAGCTCTACAAATTTCGCTGTTAGAATACCCTCAATTATAAAGGGAGTTTGATCCGTCTAACTTTTTCATGTGTCCTTATTCACATCATGAGACTCTCACTCAAAGCTCTGAATGAAACTTTGTGTCTAATGCGGAATTTAACTACCCACCTCTCTGAAGCTTTGAAGTCTGTGACTTCCATTGTCTTTACTGTTTCAAGAGCCGTTTCCTGAATTAATAGACCACATATAGAAATGCCCTTGTTCCTGCCAATTGGAAACCATTATTAAGCGACTGACATCACTTCGGTCTGGAGAACTTATTTTTGCGATTACCATCGCTATTTTCTGACCACTGTTTTTCTTAACGTATTTCTTTTGAAAACGTTGCTGTTTTTAGTTTTTTCAACTAAAGTTTTTCGCATTCATGCGTACACTACATACCGCCTCCTTTTCCGCACATGAAATGCTTATGTGCTGTCATGAAATAATCATAACCATATAAAACTTTTTTAACAATATTATTTTGTCATCACATCACACGGATTTTGAGATAAATTGTTACAAAATTTATTTTTCCACAAAAATGTGTGAAACACCATTGCGTTCCGTATAACTAAAGAATCTGTAGTTTTTAAATTAAAATCAATAGTTTAAAAAATACTGTTGTTTTAATTTGCATTCGAAGATCACGTGTAGAAGGATATATAGATTCAAAATGGCTGCAATCCGAAAAATAAATTTTAAGTAGAAGGAATGAACTCACAACAGAACTGGCGCTATTCGCAGTCTATTCCCACTTGAGAAGCTAAGGTAAGGCAATTGGTTAAGAAAGCACATCTGCGTTTACGAAATACTTCGTGAATCCAGTATATCACAAAATGTCTTGACTTTTTTTAGATTTGAAATTTTTTTTACAAATGAAATACTAAAAGCAGACTTCCATTTAAAGGAAAATTCTCTAACAGTTGTTTGAAAATACAATTCAGATAAATTTCAGCCATAGTTATTACAGTTCATTTAAGAACTTTGCTTTTCACCTCAATGTGTTTTCTAATTACCCTAATTTTCAAGCTCAGCGCTGCATCGACGTAGTGCCGCACACCAATATTTTGTAATCCCTTAGCCATTGATAAAAGAACTTCCATAAATGACATCGTTACACTTTTAAATCACTATTTGAACCACATGTATATTTTGAAAGGCATTTTTCGAAAATCGTTTAAGTTATTTTCGGTAATTTAGTGAGCTAATGTAAAAATGAAATGGATGATGGCATTGAAAACTCCGGATTTTTTTTTCTTTCTTTTCATATTTATTTTGGTTAATAGTCGAGCTTAGGGAATGATATTGATTATTAATTCCAGCCTGTAAATGCAGTTTTCACTTAATGAATTTCAGGGATTATACATAAATAAATACATCACGCTTTCCACGTTCCAGAAACACATAGCAACCGAAAAATTGTTTTCAGCCGCCGCTGTGGAAATGAATCACGGAACTCTCGATATCTAGCCGAGCGCGTTAACGTTACACAAAGTTAACAGTAGTGTAAACTTAACGCGCTCGGCTAGATATCGAGAGTTCTGTGGTTAATTTCCACGGCGGCGGCTGAAAACAATTTTTCGGTTGCTATGTGTTTCTGGAACGTGGAAAGAGTGATGTATTTATTTATTTACTGACGCCCCGTATTTGGAGGATTTTCACCATGCAGGGATTATATTTAGATGAAAAGACTGACTTGTGCTATCTTAAAAGTATCTGAACGGAAATAAAACGAGAAATATTAAATAGCCATTTTTTATAAAAAAAGTATTCAGGAAAAATAATAAGTAAATTGATGAATGAAGCAGAACATGCTGGAAGGAAGAAATAAAAATCTATTCTATTTTCAACTTCAAATGGTTTTACTACCCGTGTTAAAACCGTGAATGCTATTTTTGATAATATTTTAACCCTGGTTTCTGGAAAAACTAAATTTTCTGAAGAGCTGCAGGCTTACATAACAGAAACGTAGAATTACTGCTTCAGATGCCTGGTCATTTTATTTGGTTCTTAAATTGACAGAAATGTTCCTCAACTCCGTCATGAATCGTAGTCACTGTTCTTTACCTTAAACTGCATAAGAGAAATGTTCCCCTACTCCATCAGTAATGTTAGTCACTGCCGATTTTCTTTAAGCTCCCAGTTAGGGAGGGGACAAAGAACAGAATCACCCGAGGGTCAGTAACGCCGTGTGTGATTGGACAATCAGCGAAAAAGTACCCGTAAAACCAAATAGGTAGAGCCAAATTTTGACTGCCATTCCCAAATGGCAAAAGCAGACATGAAAATAGCCGAAGGCAGGAGCCATGGAGTACAAACGGAAGACATAGGCTGTTGCGACGTTTTAGACCCAATAGGTCTAAAACGTCACAACAGCCGACCTATAGGGTCTAAATTTCTGCGAGCTACTATCGTTAAGTAGGAATATTAACATTATTTTAAATTAAATTCTTTTGTAGATAATAATTAAGGTACGTAATTAATTGCATTAGTGAAAAAAATGTTAAGGCATTCAGAGTCTGGTAATCTATTCCTTTCTCATTATTACTAAATCTAGTGGCATAAAGCTGAATTTCCGCATTTTTGATAGATTTCGCTGAGTTTTAAAGCGTTTCCTCAGCGCAGTTTTGTAAGAAAAGTGGGAAAAGCAAGTCAATGTAGAATTCTAGTAATGGTGGATCCTCTTCTTGTTCTCAATAAGCTGCCAGGGATAAACTTCTGGATCAAAACTGAGGGAAATTGATGGCTGTTTACTGTGATATCCCATACAAACCTTTTTCGATTGGAGATTTAACGACCACTTTGAGTAACTCATTGGACTATAAGCAGTCTCCCGTCCCTAATTTAGGGTTACTAGTTCCAGGAAAGGGAGAAGAGAGCCAATGCCGTAAGACAAACACAACACCCATGTGTTACCGGGATTCGAACGGGGTCCCAGCTCGTAAGAATGGTCATAAGCCAGCACTTTGACCACTGCACCACCGGAACAGCCACGCGCAAACCTACCATTGTTGTTTGCTCAGCAGCTTTTAACAAATAAAAAACCAGGGATAAGCGCTGCTTCGGCATAAGATCTGCAGGACAGGCAAATAACACTTTTCTACCAGAAGAACCACTGCAGTTAGCCAGAAAATTAAGATACATTAAATTATATTGGGTTGGTTAATCGGATAGTAGCGTTTGATTTTGCTGTCGAAACTACCGATTTTCGCCGCCCCGGTGGCGCAGTGTTCTAAGGCGCTGGCCTCTGATCATTCGTCCGAACGGGGTCCGGGTTCGAATCCCGGTGAGGCATGGATGTTGCGTTTGTCTTACGGCACTGGCTCTCTCCCTTCCCTGGAACCAGTGACCCTAAATTAGAGACGGGCGACTGCTTATAGCCCATTGAGTTGCTCACGGTGGTCGTTAAACCTCCAATCAAAAAAAACCTACCGATTTTCACAAAATCAGTTTGAAAGATCAGTCAATGATCTTGTTCACTTTTGCTTTACGCCGCCGTTTCTCTTTTGCCTGCAAATCGGCATGTTTGTGTCAGAGAAGAAATCACGGTCATTTTTGAGATCTTTTGGGGCACGGTTATTCAGACATTCAGAGAAATCCATTTGAGTCGATGGAAGTTGATATATCAGTTGGAAAAGATATATCTTTTTTTCGGAAGCATATTTGAAGTTCGACGTGTATTCCTCCGCGACATTTGCCAGCGAATTTGTTTTGCTTTGAGATCATGGCTCTGGCAAGTCTACCAAGGATTGTTAATCTTGAGATGAATTGTATCTTTAGCTGTGTCGCTTCCATTCCTCTCACCCAAACAACTGAGGATATAAACAGGAAGTTAAATAATACCATCGATCCAGTCCAATAACACACTCTTGCTGCATGAAACCATCCGATTCGATCCAACGAAACTCCATCCAGTGCAACGAAGGAAGCTATTGGCCAACGCATCGTATCCTTCTAACTCCAAGCAAATTTAGAAAATCAGTTTATCTGCATATTTGAGACAATCGAAGCTAACAAAAGACCCCATTTGACATTTTTAAAGTCCATTATTATTCTACTCGAGCGCAGCACGCATGCTTTTGCATTTTGTTGTGGAACTATTTATATCGCGTAGTAGCACACGAAGGGTCCACTACGTAAACAAGTCCGATAACACGTCGCACTCCTGAAGTAGAGCCGTTTATCCTGAGAAGACACATTGGGAAAGCTTTCCAATGCTCTTTTTTCACTTCAAGCCCACGAAATTTATTTGTTGCAAGACTGAGATTCATTGCGCTAGGAATGAATTATAATGACTCATGAGGGTTAGTAGGTGTAATATGCTTACGGACAATTTCAGCTGGATACAGCATCTGTTTTCCGGTACGGATACTGTTACTGAAAGTACAGCAGTGGCGTCGGGTCATTATGGTCATCCTGGGGCTACGCCCCTCATGAAAATGGGAAAAAGAAAAGTTTTTCCTTTTAATTGAAAAAACGCGGAAAGAAAATCTGTATAATGTGAATGCAAATGTGAGCCACTACAATATGTAATAACTAAGTAACTGAGTAACGCATTGCGGCCTTCCATTTCCGTTTACTAGAGCGCTACTGAATACCACGTGCGTGGTAGATTCGACTCTCGTCAACTCGTCGCCTTGGCAGCGGCTTGTCGAAGCTTAGGCAAACAGCGATGAATGAGCAGATGCGCGCTGAACTGCGCATGCATAAAACTGTTTTTCAGGGCTAGTCGCTTTACCGTTTAAGAGCAGGGATTTTTGCTTCCCGTCGTTCGGCAGTGAGTGGCTGATTTTCGTTCGTGGAGTTCAGTGTGTGACGTTTGCTCGTGTCGTGTAAGTAAAATGAACAAAGTGGACTTTTTATTGGAACACCGCTTAAGTTTATTAAGGGATGAAGAAAAAAACATTGAAGATTTGGGCCCACATCGACCAAATATTTGCTTAGTGCAAAAACGTAAGAATCAGTGTAGAACGTTTAATGTGGAGTGGCACAGCAAAATATCCTGGTTAACTGGAAGCAAAAGCAAGCATACTTTGTTTTGTTTTTACTGTTTACTTTCAGTGGTGATGTAAGCTGTACCCTACATGGAATAAGAGACTTGAAGCATCTTTCGGAACGAATTAAAAGTCACGAACAAACATCTCGCCATTTGTCAAATTGTGTTAAATTTAAATTATTTGGCAAAGTAGATATTAGAACATAGCTTAATGAAGGGTATAAGCTTTCAGTTAGAGTTCATAATGTGTTGGTTGACAAAAATAGATATGTTTTAAATAAAATTATTGACGCTCTAAAATTTTGCGGAAGTAATGAGCTTGCCTTAAAAGATCATAATGAATCTGAAGATTCTCTTAACAGCTGCTTGTTTCTCAATTTAGTTAGTGAAATTGCAAAATTGGACAGTCAGTTGAACGAACATTTACAAAATTCCAAAATTTCAAAATATACCTCTGCCACAATACAAAATGAATTATTGGATTGTATTTACGATGTTTACAAAGGTTGTCTTCAGGAAGTTGTCAATGAAGCAATGTTTGTATCCGTTCACGCTGATGAAACAACGGACATATCTAATAAATCGCAGCTTTTAGTTATTCTTCGTTTTGTCCATTGTACAAAAGTTGTTGAACATTTTCATAGCTTTTCGCAAGTAAAAGACAGATCTGCTGCTGAAAAGTCTTCCCGTATACTAGAGGAATTGAGTCGTACCATTTAAAAGACAAATTAATTTCGCAAACTCGTGATGGAGCTGCAGTAATGCGTGGTGAACTCGGTGGTGTTTTCATAAACTTGTCGGAGACGTCTATCCTCATGCCTACTTTTTACACTGCTATGCGCACCAACTGAACTTTAATTATGCAACAGGTTTGTTCTACAGTTACTCCGGTGAGAATATTCTTTGTAAATCTGACAGCATTTTCGTCCTTCTTCTCAACATGAAGCAAAAGAACAGACTTGGTGGAAGAAAAGTGTCAACGGCGATTACCACGTGCTGTTATAACTCGGTAGAATTTTTAGAGTAGAGCTGTCGAAGGTGTTTATCATGCTAAAGAATAATTAATGATGTGTTTTGAAAGAATCCGCGAAGAACCTGGGTGGGATGCAGTATAAATAAGAGAAGCAGGTGGCCTAATGAAATTTCTTGAAGACGCAGAATTTCTTTTCTTCCTCAAGTTTTTCAGTGAAATTATTCCTCACATTGATATATTTTATAATATTTTACAGAAAAAAATTAGCACACATATTTCTCTTAGCCATCATCTTCAGAACATCCAAAAATCTGTACATGATATCCGATATAAAATGTCTGAAACATCTGTTAATGTTAACCTGTCTTCTGGGTCTAAAAGAAGAAAACAAGACAACATAATGGCCTGTGCAGTAGAGTTCTGCGACTGAATTCCAAACCAAGCACAACACAGATTCGGAGCAATTGAACACCTAGAATGTTTCAGTTTAATGGATCCTGCCAAATTTCCTGAATTTCAGAAAAAATTCCTAGTCATGTAATACGAAGCTGCACAAATTTCTATCCTTTTATCAACAGCGTAAAACTTCAAACGGAACTCAAAGTTCTTTACAGCAGCAAAGAATTCAAAGATTCCAAGTCAATTGGCAATTTGTACTGTTTTTTGACAGAAAATGATTTACTGACTGATTTTCAGAAGCAATGAAAATTCTAAACATAGCTCTAACTTTTCCTATTGTGACAGCTAAATCTGAAAGATGTTTCAGTACTTCGAAGAGTGTAAAACCTTGCTTACGTAATACAATGGGGCAAGAACCAAAGACAAAAAATAACACAGTGGAGCGTAATACAATGGGGTAACTGTATTATCTGTTGAGAAAAAGTTTATTTCAGAAATTGAGAAGTTTGACACAAAGGTATTATCTGTTGAGAAAAAGTTTATTTCAGAAATTGAAAATTTTAACACAAAAGTTATTTAGACGTTCGCCAAGCAAAAAAACTGAAGAGATCAGGTCCTTTATAAGTGAGGTAAGACAAAAACCTAAACATTTTTTTATGTTATACAGTACTGTATATACTGTAAATAAAATTTCTACTTCATTCTATATGGTTAAGTATGATTTCAGCAAGTGGCGTTTGGCAACCTCACAATCAACTGAAATTGTATATTTCACAGTACGGAAGAAGGTTGAGAACAATATCAAAAATATTTAGCCCCGGATAAATTTTAGGTGACCCTACGCCACTGAAGTACAGCATCTGTTTTCAGTTCCTTGATGCAGGGTAATCCTATCACGAATATAACATTCATCAGTAAAATGTTTTGATCTAAATCTTTGCTTTGAAATGATTCCTTTGTTTGTATTTCATACCTTTCTTTTTTCTCAAATCAGGATCCTCAGAAAAATAATGGAAAACAATATCGGAACGTTTAGACTTCCCATTCAAGGATAAAAAACCTACTACTTCCAGTTACATCGACATTAGATAGGAAAAATATCCACAATTGCTGTTGAAGCGTATGAAGAAACAGTAACTAGTTATGAAGTGTTCTTCCAAACTATGAAGAAAAGTAACGAGTCATGATGCATGTTTACAAATTAAGAAGAAACAGTTACTGCGAAATAAATACCGACGTTGATCTGTTGACTGAACAGAGTTTACTTCAATTCAAAAATCATGTGAACGAACGTGTATCCTCGTTGCGCACAACAGGATTCTGTGTCCGCGTCTGCTTCCTATATGGCGCCATGCGCAAATTCGGAAAACCGAGATTTCAACGGCGTCTAGAAATGGCACCTTTCCACTGGCACAAACAACAAGGTTTTCGCCGATGCTTCGAAATATTCCACTGATACTTTCGATGCATCGGTCGTTTTTGGATGAGGAACCACCGATGTCAAACATCGATATTTCTGACCGATTTGTCCATCACCTACTCCGAAATCTCTTGTTATGCAGTAATTAAAGCATTAAGAAAAATAAGAGTTAAAGTTAAACATTGCACCTAAGAAATAATTTAGACTTTCATATCGAAAATTAAACCAGCTAAAATTAACTTAATTAAAACATAGCTTTCAGTTTATTCCAACAAAAATTAAGTTTAGATTTTAATTCAACAATTATTCATTTCTTCGAACCAGAACGTGTAAATTTCTCATGACGACGCCTACGGACTGCTTTCCCGTCCGGAGAGGGGTCCGCCAGGGCTGCGCGTTGTCTGCTGCACTGTTCGTACTCAGCATTGAAACTCTTCTTAGGAGCACTTACAGAGTTATTTGAATATTTAAATAATAGGAAAATTAAATTGGCTGTAATTTCTTTGGACCTAAAAAAGGCTTTCGATTTGGTTAACAGAGAATAATTGAATAAATTACTTATTGCTTATGGCATTCCTGAATCCTTCGTAGATATTATTAAAAATGTATATTCCAATACCTACACAAAATTTATATTCCCAGAGTGACTCTTACGCAAAGTTAAGGTTTCACGTCGAGTGAGACAAGGATGTCCGCTTTCTCGAATTTTATATTCATTAGTTATTAACTATTTTTTGATATCACTTAGGGACAACGCTAGAATCAAGAGTTTTACAGTACCTGGACAAAAAGACTTTTTAAAATCCTTGTCATATGCGGACGACCTTGTGCTATTTGCTAATGACGAAAATTCTATTTTACAGATAGAAAAAGCGTATAGAAATTTTAGTAACATATTTGGATCTGAATTAAATACAGAAAAAAGCCAATGTTTTCTATTCGGTAGATGGAAAAATATTAATCAAAATGTATTTAAAATCACCATCCCAAATATTAAAATTCTCGGCATTCCCTTTGCGAAATCAGGCCCAGATTTAACCGCCAAGTGGTCAGACTGCATCACAAAAATGGAGATAATATGAGAGCTTTAGCTCTAAAAACTTCTCTTTTTTTACAAAGGCCAAAATAATTGACTCTTTGCATTTTTCTAGTTTTTTTTACTATGCTAGATCTTTCGAAATTCCAAAAAAAGTTATGAAAAAAGCAGAACAGCTAGCGTTTCGTTTTATATGGGAGGGCAGGGGTGATAAGATTAAAAGAACTGTCCTATATAACAATATAGAATATGGTGGTTTGGGCATTGTCCAGCTTACTTTGAAATGCAATCTCCTTCGTTTTACGACTCTAAGAAAATTCTTTCACAATGAAAAGCATCCTGCCTCAAAATTGCTTAGATTTCAAGTCGGCAGAAATTTACAATACTTTTGCTTGGTCAGGCCCCAAAACCATTTGTTTTTTTCAGAGGGAAGAAATTCGCTACAATGAAAAAAATAAGGCAGGATATAGAAGAAAATTCCATTTTGAAAAACATTACTCAAGATGATAAGCTAAATAGGATTTATCTGGCACTTAATGCCAAACACTCAACAAAATTAGATAATTTATTACAACATAATATGGTTAATAACCTCTGGAGTTTACAATCAAAATTTAAAATTAATATGCATATTAGAGATTTGCTCTTTAAAATTTTACATGATATCATTCCGACGAGAAAATGGCTGTTTAAAATTAAGCTAGTTTCACACCAAAATTGTATTCAGTGTGGTTCTGTGGAAACCACACTGAATACAATTTTGTATGTAATTTTTAAATCATAATAGGATCCACCTTTTTAGAGAATCTTAACTTCTATTCTACCTGGTATTAATTTTTCCTCTCGTGTAATAAAATAATATATGAAATCTTGTGTGAATGAAAATGTTAGGTAAAAGATTAATAATACCTTATACAATTCTTTAATAGTCCCACATGCGTCGGCCTTTTGTAAGAGTCGGACATGAGGTATAAATTAAAGAAACAGGATTCAATATCCGCCGAATATCTCTGGCATCCCTGTTCCAGGTTCGAGCTCTACAACAGCTGAGTTCAAATACCTTGCGTATGCAGATGACGTCGTTCTCTTCCTTCGGGATGAGATTTTTCTTGAGAAATTTGTTTCATATTTATGATGTGTATGTGGACAGGGCAGGCGCTGCGTTGAATGCGGATGAAACTAAAGCCTTGTGTTTATGGGATTGGTCACCTGACGTTTTGCAGTTTATAGGCTCAACCGATGATCCCATAAGGGTCATCGGTGTTTACTTTGATAAAAAAGGGGTTCACCACGAGACGTGGCGCTCTGTTCAACAGAAGCTCACGTCGGAATGTGCAAGGTGGGAGGGTTGCCCAATTTATTTTTTTAATAGAGCTAAAGTGGCTAACAGTCTCTTGGTCTCCGAAACTGCTTTTTGCGGTACCCTACAACCCCCTGATGTATCCTTTTGGCTCTAAATTCTTTAATTTTTTTATTTGTTTGGGGAAGTAGAGCTCTCCCTTCTCGGGATTGCCTGGTTCAACCAGTCCATTGGGGGGGGGGGGGAGAGACTGGGTGCTTGGGACATTCTTGCGTGGTGTCGCGCGTTGATGGTTACTAATATGGCCTACATCCTGAAGAACGATCTCATCCTAACTTTAATTTCGCGTGTTATTTTATTTCCTATAATCTTAGGTTATTTCCTTTTGCTTGTAACTACCTTGGGCTTAGAGCTCCGAGGCCCTGTGTACCACATGGCACTACCATTTGTGAGGCTAGATTGTTAACTAGCCAGAACATCAGGTGTTCCTCTTGGCATCAAGCCGATGCCATCTATAATGCATTCTTGCATTCCTTTGCTCCTCGAATTCAGCGCAGGTTTCCCGCCTTGGGGATGAACTTGAGGGTCGCATGGGCCAATGTTGCGTTTGCGGGTGTGGAAGGTCGTGTGCGGGACCTGCAGTGGCGCTTGGCCCATGGGGTGATTTTTACCCGTGATTCCCTTTTTCGTTGGGGACACACCGACTCTCCAGGCTGTCCCCACTGCGGACAGCCGGAGTCTTTATTCCACCGATTTGTGGAATGTCATTTTGTTCGAAATGTTTGGCAACTTTTGTCTAGATGGATTTCTGTTAATATGTGTATTTTTAAAATTATTGTATTTAAGCACCCGCTACCTGTCCCCGGTCAGCTTGCTTACGTTTTCAAGGTGATCCTGGCTACTGCTTGTTCTGTGTTAAATGATACTGCTCTGTCTGACCACGTAAGGCTTTATACGCATAGGCCTGATGTGGTCCACTCTCTATGTCAAGATCCGATTGCGTGAGAGGGTGATTTCCGACTTTCACCACTGGCCGGAAGACGTTTTTCGCGTCCGATGGCTTTGTTGGTCTCGGCTAGTTTCCCTTCGCAATAATGCGCTCTGCTTTCGGTTCTGAATGTGTTTTCTGTTCGAGCAAGTCGCATGCCTGACGCCCGCTGCTCGTTTTACCATGTTTCCTGTTTGTTTGTCTTGATCCTGTGTTTACATCGTGAATTGTATTTACATGCTTTTCTACTGTGAATATATTGTCTTTGTCTGCATCTGTCTATGCTTGGCCCGCGCTTTTGTTCTGTCTGTTGTCTGTGGCCGGTGTTGTGCCTCTCGGACTACAGTTCAGACCACTTCCTGCGTCTATGTCATGCCTCTCGGGCGGGGAGGGGTGTGGCAAATGACATTTCATGCTTTTGTCTTGTGGTTGGAGGTGCTTAGATGTGGGTCCACTTTTTCTATAAGCACTTTCACCCTATTTTCAGGAATGCTTCTTCCCTGGAAGTGGTTTTTGCTTGTGTTTCGCCTTCCGTGTTTTTTAAATAAGGTAAGTAGTTTCTTTTCTTTTTAGTGTGTGTATGTGAGAGTGTTTGTGTGTGTGTTGCACCTCGATGATGATAGTGCATTGGCTGACCCATAATATGGGTTTCAGCGGAACAGTGTACAGCCTTGTGCTGTATCACAGTTCACTAACTGAGAGACTATGGCTCTAACAGCCGAAGTCGTACTTGACGTCGTAGAACGGTATGCCAAAGGCGGCAGCCATTAGCGATATGGAGTTGCAATATCCGTATTTCAAATTTGCACCTAATGTCCCGGTGGGAGCTTATAGCTAACAAAGAACCTTTGCCGATATGAAGTCCTGGCTAGAAGATCCTCATTCATTCACTTTCATGTGCTTTACAAAATTCAAAGAAGTATTTCGCTTAGGTTATGAGGGCTACCAGTTTTGACATTTATTTCCTAATTTTTATTTCATAAGTTCAACAGCGATCGTTCTTCGAGAATTTCCGGTATTACATTCTTTGCCGAAAATTAAAAAAAATTACAAACAGAAAAAAAAAAAAAAAAAAAACCCGAAGCACCCAGAAGAAAGAAGCATCCAATCGAGATCAAAACTGATATGTGTAATGTACATGTATAGGAAAGGAAATGATCGCAATTCCAGAGCAGTTGGGCCATTTATTCGGATAAAACAGCTGTACGAGAGAAACAAGTCAGTACGCTGTAGCGCCACCTGTGGCTCGGATGCAAGCGGTTACTTGGCATAGCATGCACGCATACATTTCACAGATACTGTTCTGAGGTATAGCATACCAGATGGTGTCTAAATTGCAATACAGCTCTTCGACATTTAGGGATATGCGTAGGTGGGGTTCCCTTTATGTCCCAAACATGTTCAATCGATGAAAGGGCGGGTGATCAGGCTGGCCATGGAAGAGTGTTGACATTACGGAAGCAGGCATGGGAGAATTATCCTGTTGAAAAATTGCTCCGTGATGCTGCGACAGGAATTGTAACACAACAGGTCGTAGAATGTCGTCGACGTACCGTTGAGCCGTGAGAGTGGTTCAGAGGAGTTCCTAGGGTGTCCGACTGTCGCAGGAAATCCCTCACTAGACAGTCACTGCCGGTGTCCAGGTAGTGTGCCGTTTCACGGTAAAGGCAGGATCCGTGCGCTGGTCAGCCAGCTCGTCTCCGGACACGTATGCTCTGGTCATCGGCGCCAAGTAAAAATTGTAACTCTTAACTGAAGACAACACGACGCCACTGGACTCCATTTCACGTTGATCGGGCCCAACACCACTGCAACCAGAGCCAGCTCTGCTCACTGGTTTGTGGTAGATGGCGGGTTGACTCCTGGAATGTAGTCCAGAATGTTGCACGTCGTCTGGCATCGGTCTGGATGTCCACTTCCGTACCTGCAGACGACGCAACAGGGCCACGGATGGCTGAGAGCGATGAATTTGGTTCCGTTCATGCCGCTCTCACAATCGTTCTGTCGTTCCCCTCGGCCGTCCACTTCCCGCGTTCCTCTGGCTTGGGTCTTCCTTGACACATTGGCGCCAACACCATCCAATTGTCGCGTCGCTCCGACTCAAATGCCTGGAAAAACCGCGACTTACCCGTCCTCGCTCAGCCCAATTATACGCCCTCTCTTAAACTCACTGAACTGGTAGTATTTCGCACGGGTCCGACGTGGAGGCATCCTGACAGTTCGTCGAGGTTAAGGCAACAGCAATGCGCTGTCACACTTATTTTTGAGTACAAGCTTTACTCTTCATATACCCTCCTCAATTCGCCGTTTCAATGAATGAGCTGTGACGGGCCACTATTTAGTCATTGGTCGTTATTCTGTAATCATTTGCATATTCGGCCCTGTGGTACTTGGGTGCAGAGGTCCATCAGGATCGAACGACATTTTCCGGTGTGTTTCGCTTTTTTTTTTTTTGGCAAAGAGTGTATAGCAGCGCGATTCACAGTGTCTGGATGTGCAGTAGTAAGCTACTTAACATAAAATAGGAAGGTCAGAGGTTCAAAAATTGTTTACCCCAACTTTGATTTTACCGGAGCTACGTACAGCAAAAACTTAACAATTTCAGTACCACTTTCATGCACCTTGCCTTTTTTTTTCATTCAGCATCACCTACCGGCTAATAATCCCAGTGTTTTAGAACTGTCTGAAATCGCCTTGTCGTGTCCGATTACTATTTCAAGCGCCGAGTGGTCGTTTTCTACTATGTGGCGGTTTTTTTTAGGTTTCTTTATTGGTGTTTAACTACCGCCGTGAGCAACTCGATGGGCTATGAGCATTCGCCGGTCCCTAATTTAGAGCCACTGACTCCAGGGAAGCGAGATAGCCAGTGCCGTATGACAAATACAGCATCTATGCCTCACCGAGATTGGAACCGGACTCATCTTGAACGAATGGTCAGAAGCCATCGCTTAGAGCAGTGCGCAACCGGGGCTGGTATGCGGCGTTTGAAAACCTGTGTTTGTAGCACCATGAGAAAGACTGGCTTAGAACTAATGGAAATTAAACAGGAGCTAACTGCAAAGCTTATGCAGCCTGAAGGACGTGACGCCCTTGTGGAGACTTTTGCTTTGCTGGCTGGGACAAGGATGATTCTTTACTAAGTTCAGGTAAATTATCACTGAAACAAGTTGTATTTAATTGCAAATTTTAATTTGTAAGATAAATTGTTCAAGGTATCATAGGAGAAGCCAGGATTGACCATCATGATGTGAACAGTTTTTCTTTTCATTTTATTTTCCTTTTTTTAATTTTGCGTCCCATTTATTCTAGCAATATTACTAGAAATTTTTCTTTTGTGAAATTTTTACAAAAGGGTGATGTTTCCGCGCAACTATATTTTCTTGTTAAATACTAGTAAAATTGAATTCGTTCTGTGTTTTTTTAAACATAAGAAGAATAGGGTAGTTGTGTGAAGTAAACCAGCAATGCGGATATAATTTCATTTTTAATGTGCATTGACTTTTATACTCTTAGATAGTCGAGGTAGAACATTTTAGTCAGCGACGTCGTCAAGGGGACGCACGGTTGGATAGATTCCACCGTAAAAGTTTTCTTACTGACCCTGCCGCTCACTCAGTTCAAGATGTGACATTTTCCAACTTTTTTTTTATCTTTAAAATACAGAGTGTCGAAAAGTTTCCGAACCCTGAATTTAAAACAATTGTTGTGTAAGCTGTAAGCAAAAGTTTACCTAATTGATGTAGCAACACGAGTCAGCAACTCATCGAGATCAAACACTGCCCTTGTCGAATGCCTGAAGGAAATTGGCAGAATGCCAAAAACGAATAAGCTTTTCCATGTGTGCTACGCAGTTTGCCCACTGTAACGTCGCCATTTGCATAGAGGCATGGGTTTGACGAGGGAGCAGAGAAGTTGTTTATTTGAAGCATATTTTCAAACGCAGTCTTTAAAACAGTGTATAGAAGAGTTCAGGAAAAAAATTCCCGCAGCACACTGCGGTAAGTAAATCAACGATACGCAGTTTACTCGTAGGATTTTGGAAAACAGGAAGTGTTGAAGTGTTGAAAACAGGAAGTGTTAATTTTACTAGTATTCAATTTTACTAGCCTGGAAATGGCAAGCCAAGTATGTTAACGCCGGAAGTGATACACGATGTTGAAAAACGTTTGCAACAGTCACCTACAAAATCGCTTCGTCGCTTAACTCAGCAAGTGAAACTTTCTTACGGCTCAGTACAGAAAGCGATTAAAAGATTGCAGCTTAATGCATACAAAGTGAAGGGTGTCCAAGAGCAGAAGGCACTTGATACGCATAAGCGCCTGCTGTATTGCCGTTGGTTTCGTGAATTTACTCGATACAACAAAGGCTTATTGAACAACGTTTTTTTCTCAGAATATTGATTTTTTTTCCTGTGGGGATATTTAAAGGACCGTGTTTATGCAAACAACCTGCAGTCCTTGAAAACAAGCATTATTCAGGCTATACCAGAAATCACGCTATCTATGCTGAAACGCGTTACGAAAAATATGTGCCGCCGCGTGGATATTTGCCTCCAGCAACGCGGAGGTTAATTTCAGCACCTTCTTTAGGTCCACATCAGTTGCTCAAAAGTCGATAGAAAATGTATCACAGCTGGAAGAAAGCTTTATGTATCTGTATAATGCAAATAAAAATTGTTCAAATTAGGGTTCGGGAACTTTTCAATCACCCTGTATAATCTGGACTTTGTCAAGGAATAATGAGTCTCATGTTATTCGTCGTGTAGCCCTGCGGATTTTTCCCTAAGAGGTGCATTTTTTGCTTCTTCGTAGAAAGGTTATTGAAAAAGCATTCGCAAGGCCATGAAAATTCAATTGTTCACCCCTCTTCCAAATCCTAATTTAAATCTTTTTTTTATCATGTTAGTACGGACAAGAGCGAATGAAGAAGGCGGATGGGAATTCATTTAAGTAGGTCATTATTGATTGCTCTGCTGTTAGTTTTTGTTACTAACAGGTACGCAGCCAGAATGTTTCGTGAGCGGAGGAATAGTGTGTCAGATAGGGCGCTTAATTGTAGTTGAAGCAAAGAATCAGATAAGCGCCTTGATCGCAGTTGAAGAGAAGAACAAAACAATAGCACAAAACAATAGAACAAAACGATAGCATATTATTATTATCATCATTCAAGAAAAAATGTATGACTAAACTCGGAAAGATCTTGAAACATTTTGTATTTCATTTTAAGTTATACTAAACCACATAACAAATTCATTTTAGCCCCTTGCTTTTTACTCAATTTTGCTCTTGTATCTCAAAAATTTCGGAAGATGCGTACAGTAAAATATTTCCATTGTGAGAATATGGAATAATTTCATTTCAGGTTCCCCTTTTTATTGTTCGGGAGGATTCACTGCAGATGAAAAAAAAATAGTAGTATTAAAAGAAATCCGTCTTGTTGCACGATGATATTTATTCAGCTAAAAAACGAAATCTATATACTGTTTAAAAACACATGAGCACTTTCGGTGTCACATTGACACCTTCATCAGATGTGATTTCACCATGTGGTTACATGCTGGTCTTAAGTACGTGGAGTAGATGCATCATGGGAAAGGTAATGTCAATGTCACATGATATACCAGATAACAAGACAATCAAAAAAAGGCATAATTAGCCAATGAAGATCACTTAACAGAAGCAATTGCTATTGTGCTGTCCTTCCCAACAAGATTGCTCCAAGGTTCAGGTAAAATATAAGGATAATAGTCATTACAGCAACGTGTATTATAAGCCGAAATATAGAGGCTTTCTGCAAATAACAAGGAATAAACAGAGTTAGGTGTGTTTATGATCTTAGCGTTGTCCCAGTCTGGGATGGAATTTCCAGCACTTATGGTTCTTGCAAAAGAGGTGCTTTGGTGATTCATTTTTATAATAAGGAACTGAAAAAGAAATAGTTTCTTTTTGAAAGAAGCACGAGAATAAAAAAAAAATAATTCACACCAACCTCATACTACTCTTGCGTGTGCTCCCAGTGTGACGACTACTAATTATGAAATTTGAGCGAAATATTCAAAACTTCCAAAGCTGCCATAATCTTTTGACTTGTTACGCACATATGTTGACAGTAAAACAAAAAAAAAACGCTGGATACTATTGTTGTTCATCAACTGATGTAAACTGAAACACCCCATAAACGACAACCCAATGTATAACTGAAAACTGCAGGTGCTTATGAATTTATTATCCTGCGAATCAGAAGGCATTCACTTCTGCTTTAAAGAATAGTAACTATATTTCACAGGTTTCCTTATATTTTTTTATTCTTACCTTGCCTATGTGAAGCAACTGCGTGAAGGCGTCACAGCAATAAGCACCAACGCTCGAGAAAAATAAAAAAGACGAAAAGGCTGCTTAAAAGAGTTATGACGAAGTAAATCTCTTCATCATCTTTGTCCACGCCGGGCATCGAATCTAGATCCCTTCACTCCGGAGTAAGTCGTTCTGCCAACTGAACTACGTGGACATGTGATCTCATTGCTTTCTGCCTTTATCTCATCTGCGTCCAGCGGCGCAGGAACGTCACAGAGTACAAGCTGTAAATTATGGATAAATACATATTGATCGTTTTTTAGATATATATATATATATATACATATATTGGGTAACGTATGGGTTTCCCCAATCGGCGTTTAGTTTGATTAGTTGTATGAACGAAGAGGGGCGCAAAATAGTACAGTAGGGGATTCCAACCAGAAAAGTGAAGTGTGTTACAAATGATTCCTTTTTTTGGTGAAAGTGTATTCCAAATGATTCCCCCCGAGAAGTAATTTCTTTTCAGTTATCCATCATTTGTGCGTATGCTGATATATATATATATATATATATACTTAAGAGCAAAACTGAAGACTAAGGAAACAATTTTAGAATTTAAAACGAAGGGTGCAAAATAACCTGAAAATCAAAACGCGCAACGCAGCAGTTTTGAAAATTCAGAATACACATTCTATAAAGAAGATACCTAAGCAAAAAAATACATATATAATTTTGACTCACACCTAATACAACATAGAAAAGGTTATGTATCTACCTGTGTGAGTAAAAGGAGAAAAGATAAAAAAAATAAAACAACTGAATGTAGAAGGTGTCGAGAATACTGAGCCTTGGCTTTATCAAGGACCAGCAAAAACTCTGCATTTTCTCACTTCCACAAAGACCTAGTTGGAAATGGGTTTCTGCAAGGCCATAGATGCAAGTAACATTCCCACCTAAAATAGTTAAAAAATATATATATATAAGTCATGTCCTCCGTAGAGTAGCATGACCTAGCACTAGTTAACAATTTCGCTTGCATCCATTAACCTTCATGGCCCGACCCATGCTCTTCATCTGTTACTATTAAACAGAGAGAAGAAGATTAAAGAGAACTCAAGCTGTGAGAGTGACATAATAAATGGAAATGATTTTCAGCTATAACGAAATTCCAAGTTCGTTTGAGAGAATTTAAACCTGAAAAATAATGCAAAGGAATCCAAATTTTACATTGCAATTAAAAAAAGGAAATGTTAATTTATACCTAACAGATTTTTGAAAGAAAACTTGAGTCTAAAACCCCCTACTCTACAACTTATGACAGCACGAAAACGAGAATAAGTTAAAGATAAATATTAACTAAAGAAAACTTTGTGAAAGTTATATACCTTAAACAGTTAGTTGCAATATGTACAAAGTATTTCAGCAGTGCTTTAAGTGCACTTAAAGCACTGCTGAAATACTTTGTACATATTGCAACTAACTGTTTAAGGTATATAACTTTCACAAAGTTTTCTTTAGTTAATATTTATCTTTAACTTATTCTCGTTTTCGTGCTGTCATAAGTTGTAGAGTAGGGGGTTTTAGACTCAAGTTTTCTTTCAAAAATCTGTTAGGTATAAATTAACATTTCCTTTTTTTAATTGCAATGTAAAATTTGGATTCCTTTGCATTATTTTTCAGGTTTAAATTCTCTCTCAAACGAACTTGAATTTCGTTATAGCTGAAAATCATTTCCATTTATTATGTCACTCTCACAGCTTGAGTTCTCTTTAATCTTCTTCTCTCTGTTTAATAGTAACAGATGAAGAGCATGGGTCGGGCCATGAAGGTTAATGGATGCAAGCGAAATTGTTAACTAGTGCTAGGTCATGCTACTCTACGGAGGACATGACTTATATATATATATTTTTTAACTATTTTAGGTGGGAATGTTACTTGCATCTATGGCCTTGCAGAAACCCATTTCCAACTAGGTCTTTGTGGAAGTGAGAAAATGCAGAGTTTTTGCTGGTCCTTGATAAAGCCAAGGCTCAGTATTCTCGACACCTTCTACATTCAGTTGTTTTATTTTTTTTTTATCTTTTCTCCTTTTACTCACACAGGTAGATACATAACCTTTTCTATGTTGTATTAGGTGTGAGTCAAAATTATATATGTATTTTTTTGCTTAGGTATCTTCTTTATAGAATATATATATATATATATATATGTACTGAAAATTCAAAAAAGGAAGTTTCCATATATACGTGTGCCGCCCCGGATGCGTAGTAGTCTAAGCGATGGCCTCTGATCATTCGTCCGAAATGGGTCCGGGTTCGAATCCCGGTGAGGCATGGATGTTGTGCTTGTCTTACGGCACTGGCTGTCTCCCTTCCCTGGAACCAGTGACCCTAAATTAGGGACGAGCGACTGCTTATAGCCCATTGAGTTGCTCACGGTGGTCGTTAAACCTCCAATAAAAACAAAATATATACGTGCGTACAAAAGTTAGAAACGTCACTACTTTGTCAGTTACTCGACCTTGCATCAACAATCAATCTCTAAAACATGTATCAGAGAAAAAGAACTACTTAAACGAATTTATTTTAGAGGGACTCTTGTCATTTCTCTATAAAAAATATTCGCTACGGCCATTACTTGAAGTTATGTTTTTTTTCGTATTGTGAGAAGTTTTTACACGTATCACAATGCATCCTCAACTCCATCTCCCTGGAAAGAAAATTGCAGATTTTGACACTTTTTGCTCTCAGAAATTTCAATCCACATCAAGGTTGTTTTTTTCAGCTTAAAGCAAATACTTCTTTGAGATAATCATTATTTCTTTCTGATAGGTGTCGTGTGTATGAAATGTTTTGCGTTAAGATTTTATTAAAACATGATATGTATTTCCTAGAACTCGCAATGAAATTTTGCTCCGGGCCGCTCTTGGAAATTTTGTCGAGCGCCCCGCTGAAGTTCCATCCGGTCCTGCTTAAAATAATTACTATTATACGAAAGTATCCCACAAATTAATTATAGCTGAAATCCATTATCGTTTAGGTCCGCGAACCCAGAAAACGAAAGTCACACTGCTTCTCAAAAATCGATTTTCCCGCGAAGAAATGCTATTGCAAACACGGGGGAAATTGCGTTGCAGGTTGCAAATTTTTCCAACAATTGTCGTACAATGATAAACAACACGGAGTTTCATTAAAAATTTTGAAATATCTGCGTCCTCTAGCGGAAAACTACAAACCAAACACGGAGAAACAAGGAAGACATACCCATACATGAAAATTTGGAGTGCTACCTCAACTTTTAGTAATTTGAATTTTTTTCAAGCACCCTTTCAGTGTTTCTATGCTCAACAGAATTTACGAGCGACACAACAGCCGTTTAAAGTGCCAGATGGAAACACGTCAACGCTTCTCGAGCGAATATAACGGCTGTCATTTTGAGAATTCTGTCTTCGGGAACTATAAGCCATGGTTAGAACGGTTAGCTGTCAAAAGAGGATAGCCGACCTCAACTCTCATGTTAATACACTTCCTTGTCTTCAAAGATCAAAGCACCCCATGGAATACACTATAGAGTGTGCTCCGTTGAGGATCTCTGAAGTCCCTGTATCCCTCTCCCAGAAGTCGAGAGATAAAGATTATTTCACAGAAACTCCGTAAAACTCTCTCGCCATTCAAAAAGTTAGAAACAGCTTTGAGGGTAAACTTCTGTAATTTCCATTCATATGTCAACTATCATTCCACTTTTATTCTCTTTCACACCACACATGGTACACAATTTAGTTCATTTTCACTCGTTCACACACCAACCGCATAACCAACAAAGGCCGTCTGAAAAAGAGGCAGGCATTCGACAAAGAGAACCTGCAAAAAACCGCAGGTTACCCTTGACCCCATTTCGATGATATTAATAGGTTCCTGACCTTTGACCCCATTTCGATGATATTAAACAGAATTGGTTCAGTATACCTCCGGAACAACATACCATTTTGTCGCAATAGAAGCATTTTTAGTCACGTTATGAGGAAAATGGCTGTGGAATAAATCTCGCTCCTGTGCCCTGACCTTTGACCCCATTTCGATGATATTCAACAGAATTGGTTCAGTCAGTATACCTCCGGAACAACATGATAAAGTTTTGTCCCAATCGAAGCATTTTTACGCAAGTTATGACGCATAAGGGCGATGGAATGGATTCTGCTCCTATGCCCTGACCTTTGACCCCATTTTACCCATTTTCAATAGGGTTTGCCCTCAGGTGGTCCTTTACCACATACTAAAATTTCATCCAAATCGAACCATTTTTACGCGAATTATCGTGTGGACAGACGGACAAAGCTGGATCACATACGCTTCTTCAACCTACGTTGGAAAGCGTAAACAAGTTAGTAAAATCATGCAATGCATTTATTTTGATACGCTTTCCAACATACCAGATATCATTACTCAAGTTATGAGGATAATGGCTGTGGTATAAATCTCGCTCCTGTACCTTTGACCCCATTTCGATGATATTAAACAGAATTAGTTTAGTATACCTCCGGAACAACATGATAAAGTTTTGTCGCAATCAAATAATTTTTACGTAAATTATGATGCATAAGAGCAATGGAATGAATCCCGCTCCTATGTCTTGACCTTTGATCCCATTTCACCCATTTTCAAGAGGATACTTTCTCAGGTGGTTCCCTATCACATACTAAAATTTCATCGAAATCGAACTATTTTAACGCAAGTTATGACGCATATGGAATAGATCCCGCTCCTATGTCCTGACCTTTGACCCTATTTTGCACATTTTCAATAGGGCTCGTCCCCAGGTGGTCCCATACCACATACTAAAATTTCTTTGAAATCGAATCACTTTACGCGAGCTATGACGCGTAAAGGCGATGGAATGGATTCCGCTCCTCTGTCGTGACCTTTGACCCCATTTCACCCATTTTCAATAGGGTTCGTCCCCAAACGGGCCCCTACCACATACTAAAATTTCATCGAAATCGAACCATTTTTACGCGAGTTATCGTGCGGACGGACAGACAGACAGACGGACAAAGCTGGAGCATATAAGCTTCTTCAACCTACGGTTGGAAAGCGTAAAAAGCCGCCCCGGTGGCGCAGTGGTCTAAGGCGCTGGCCTCTGATCATTCGTCCGTAAGGGGTCCGGGTTCGAATCCCGGTGAGGCATGGATGTTGTGTTTGTCTTACGGCACTGGCTCTCTCCCTTCCCTGGAACCAGTGACCCTAAATTAGGGACGGGCGACTGCTTATAGCCCTTTGAGTTGCTCACGGTGGTCGTTAAACCTCCAACCAAAAAAAAAAAAAAAAGCGTAAAAAAGTATATCAACCAAATCGGATGAAATTTGGTGGTAAGCTTTATCAGACCAAATGCAACAAAAAACTTTATAGCATGTGATACAAAGCATTTACATTTTGTATGAGTGATGCAAATATGAAAATACAGAAATATAGGTATCAAGATAAAATAGGAAAAGGGAATTCAAAACGAAGTGTGATAACCACGAACAGCAATACAGGCCCGACAGCGATGTTCTATGCTGTTAATTATGGTGTCGAGCAGTTCCGTGGGTAGCTACGTTCAGTGCTCGAACAAAGCAGTGCAGAGCCCCTGCAGGGTTTGGAGAAGAGGTTGGAGCCCAGAAACACGCTTCCCGAGAGCATCCCAGTCATGCTCAATGGGATTCAGATCGGGAAGCGCGGTGGTCACTCTATACGGGCTATAGTCTCCTGTTCCAGGTACTGGTGCACGAGACGAGCTGTGTGAGGGCGGGCGTTATCCGGCTGCAGTACAAATGTATCGCCAATTGCGGCAGCATACGGACGAACAATAGGGTCCAGGATGTCGTCTTTTTACATCTGAGCATTTAGGTTTCCATGTGGCAACACATAGAGGTCGGTACGGCTGCCGAATGATACGGCTGATCACACCAGAACACTACCACCACCATAGGTATCCTTTTCCTGGATATTAGAGTACCGGCCTCTCTATAGATGTATCGCCAATTGCGGCAGCATACGGACGAACAATAGGGTCCAGGATGTCGTCTTTTTACATCTGAGCATTTAGGTTTCCATGTGGCAACACATAGAGGTCGGTACGGCTGCCGAATGATACGGCTGATCACACCAGAACACTACCACCACCATAGGTATCCTTTTCCTGGATATTAGAGTACCGGCCTCTCTATAGATGCAAACTCAGCGAGAATCAATCTGTAAACAATACCGATACTTATCAGTGAACAGAAAGGACCTCCACTGATTTTGAGTCCAGTTCACATGCATTCGTGCCCAATTGAAACGTTCCCTCCGATGGCAAGGGGTGAAGCGCACGCATAATACCGGTCGCCGAGAATTTAGTTCTCCTGCATGTAACTTTCCGCGTACCGTCGAAGCTGATGCCGTCCGTCCGGTGGGTGCCGCAAACACACATCTGAGATAAGTCGACATAGCCGCCCTGTTCCGCCGTGCCAAAAACCGCAAATACAGGTCATCCGCGGAGGTCGTCGTCCTTGGTCTACCTTCGCTGTACCTTCGGGAAGCTGCCCCGTGGCTTGGAACTGCTGCCACATTCTGCTGACCACAGAACAATAAACGTTGAGCCATCTTGCGATGTCGAACTGCCGTTGCCCTGCTTCTAGTCGGCCTCCCTCTCTGCAGCGTAACTCCGCTGGTAAATGACCTCTCGAAGCCATGTTAACAAAATCGCTATATCTCGAAATCTAGTCATTCACCGCCGCGCATGAATTGGCGACTCCTTCCGAAACAGCTTGTTTTAAACTCTTGCGTATTTGCATAAAGCACTGCCAGCGCCACTAATTTGCCTTCCGTACATCGATGCTGTATGTCTTCGCCCGTAACATATTCAAATTTCGCGCAATTTGAACTATATTTCGCCCAATTATCGCGATTTTTCGGTTTGTTGCTTAATTTATGGAAACCAGCGTATTTTGGAATAAGTAACGCTGAGGTAATGCTATTCGAATTGGTGCAAAACTTAGCTCTTCCAATGATCACTGGAGCGGGGATGTAGACTCCTTTCCGTACTTGAAGGAGCCGGCCCACTATGATATTTTTCTTATTAGGCTTCCAAGAAATTCAGCGACACCCTCCGACAAAAACATCAGAGTAATATTACCAAATTGGGCTGTACTTCCAAAGTGAGCCGGGTCGGAGAGTTGATTTATGTTTGCCATCGTGACTGTTAGTGTGCCACTACGCGATATAAATAGTTCCACAAAAAATGCAAGAGAACGAGGGGGTGCATTCTAGTAGAACGATGACAGACTTTCGTTAAAGTCAAAGAGTGTGCTTCATTTGCTTGGACAGGTTTATAATACGCAGTCGGACTGGCTTTCTAAACCTGTTTGGGTTTAGAGGAAGATAATCGATAGCCGATAGAGTTTTTTTGTTGATATGGCAGATGTTTAATGCGCAGTTCAATGAATTTATGTGAGTTGGATAATAACTGCCGCGCAGGATTTCTCTGTTCTGATGACATCGTTATATTGCTTTCTCCACGGTTATATTCAAAGCTATGAAGCCCCACCAACGGAACGAGGGAGCGAACAGCTTGAGGATATAACTCTTCTCAAAGATAAAAATCCGTGGTTTAAATCGCAAACAAAACCACCGGCAACTGCCGTGGGAGAATTTTTGCGGAAAGTATTTGTGTTCTGTAATGGCACAAGCAAAGCCACTATCTCAAACCTCAATAAATGCATAGAAGAACGCCACGGAGGGATACACTCAGCACTTCTTAAGTACTACCCCAGAGCACTTCCGGAACACAACAGTGGCATTTAACTCTTCGTTCGGGATGTGTTCGGGTTCGAATTCCGGTGAGATACGGATTGTGTGTTTGTCTTACTGCATTACCGTCTCTCTTAGCATTCCCCAGTCGACCTAAATAACAGACGGTGATAGCTTATAGCACTTTCATTTGCTGACGACAATCATCAAATCCCGAAAAAAAAAAAAAAATTAGAAACGGTCCTTTTGGAGACACCCTCCCAGCTAGCACGCTAAGGTGTTCGTCGATTGATTCCAATCTCTACGACGTCAAATATTTGTTTTTGGAAAGCAAAATGAAACCCGGATTCAGAAAAATTTCGCCTAGCATAAAAATTGTCAGTCCATCAAGTAGCTCCGTATATTTCATGCGAAGTTTTGTTAGAATTGGAACGCTGATAAATAGAATTCTGTAAATAATAACAACATTTATTTTATAGGAAACGTTGAAAAAAAATACTTTCTATCAAGTTTCTTTGCCCCGTTAACGGAACTACTTACTTGATACGTTGATAATTTCCGTACATTTTCTGCAAATATGTGTTTAAATAAGAGCGCCAATAAGAAGAATTCTATAAAGAATAATATTTTTTTTGTAGATATGAAATGCTAAATAATATATTATTTAGTTCTAGTTTCTTAGTCGCTTTAACAAAACTATTTCATGCGCTGATAATTGGAAGGCTAGCCAAAATGTTCCTTGTGTCATCATCATCATCATTGTCAACCATTATCAATCCACTGCTGGACGAAGGTCTCCCCAAGTTTCCTCCACAACGGTCTGTCTTGTGCCAGTCTCCTCCATGTCACCCCTGCATACTTTCGAATTTCATCCACCCATCTCCCATGTGGTCTTCTTCTGGGTCTTTTCCTGTCCCTTGGAATCCAATCTAAAATTTCGGCTGTCCATCGATGATCTGTCCTTCTGGCAGTATGTCCAGCCCATTGCCATTTCAGGGATTTAACTCTGATCATGATGTCTTCCACTCTTGTCATTTTTCGGATCCACGAGTTCCTTGTGTACGTTTGATTATATCAAACATTTTCCGTGTGTACGTTTGATTATATTTTCAGCTAATATACCCCGTCTTTTAATTGTTTGTATGTCACAGAGGGCCGATAGATGGCGACACATTAGCCATACGGTGAAGTTGTCCATTCGAGTCTCAGAACGATTTCTCCCTATGGAAAAAGGTCACATTACCAACTTTAGCGCCGGTTATTAATTAGAATTGTGCTTCCGTTTCTTTCAGGGGGAGGAGTAAACTGTTGAGCATACAGCTGACACATGAGCAGAAAACTATGATAAGAGCAGTTTTCCGATCGCTCTAAGACACCGGATGATGAGAGTGACACAGGGAAACCAGGATATAAAACATTTACTCAATTTTCCAGCCAGTAAAAAAATTGGGGAATTCTTAAATAAAAGACGGAGGAAGCGATGGACCAGGAAATGAAATTTGCAGAAACAAAATGTTACCCCCTCTTTGATGAAATATTGCTTCCTGAACACTGACACGACTAATTTAGTGCTGGCGTCATGCAGTCAAACAAACATGGCGGACACTGAGTATAACCTCCAGTGGCGGCTCGTTGTTGGAAAAATAGGTGAAGAGGTACAAGAGCAGTATGAAAAGAGATATACTGTCTACAATGAAAATCCCTTAATGAGGACTTACTTTTTTTTGTATATTTAATCAATTTTTCTTCGTTTTAAAGCTGCAAATTTGTCGATTATGTCGTCATAAGATGGTTAGATGATTGTTTCTTCGTGAGCATCAATAAAATGTCTTCCTGAATAGAAATATTTGCCAGAGAAGCAAGTCTATCTTGGGAACTAGTGTTTCTTCAGCAAGTTTGTATTCTTTTAAGAAAACTTCTTTCCACTGGCACACTTGTAGATGTAATTGTTAAACTGAGGAAAACCAATTTATAATCTTCTGTAAAAATGTCTTTGTCTCCGTGAAACACTCGAAGGAGTTCTTGAGTCAATATATTCCTTAATTTTTCATCGGCATATACAAGACTAAGTTCATCATTTTCAAGGCACTGGTGTTTAGTAAATATGTTTCCGTAAAAATGTAGATTTTCAAGAGCGCGAGTGGGAAAGCATGCATTAAATTATTCGCATTTGGTTGTGTCAGCAAGTCAGACAAATTGATGTTTCTTACAGTCTTGAAATCTTATATCCATTTCCATAAGAATGTTGTCCAAAATTTCAAAATACAACTGTTTATAATTTTGAAAAATTGTTTCCTGTGTAAGAGCAGCATATTCCCGTGCTTACTTCTGTAATTTTGCTAGCTTTTCCAAACTGTGTTTCAAATAACTCATCGTTCCTTTTATGGCTCAAAATTTCACGAGGTTTTTTTTTTTAATTTGAGTTACACAGTAGTTTAAGTTTAGTTATTTTTTCTTCAAAAGTTCGAATGATGGATCGGTGGAGCCAAAAATGTAAATTCGAAAGTGTTCATATCATTCAAAAACCCCTTGGCAAGATGAATTGATTTTTTGTCTGATTATTCGCTATTGGTCAGAAATCCGAACACTTCCTTCAACTTATCCCAATCTTCAACAACTACACTTACTAATTTCGAAGTGGAGGACCATCGAGTTTCTGTTTTCGTTGGTCTGCATCTTGCGGTTGTTGATATAAGTGTATAAGACCGCTTCGCAGAATGGTGAACAAACGAAGGAATTCTACTGAGGTTTGCAAAAAGTATTCGACACTGAAAATTTTTAGAAAAACTCTGGTGTAATACAAGATTCAAACGATGAACTAAGCATTGACCTAAGCATTGAACAAAAACAGCTTGAGAAGCTTTATCCTTGACTTTTTTTTTCTGTAGCCCATTTAGGTGTCCAGACATTATACTTGCCCCATCGTAACATTGTCCTATTTATTTGTGTTGGTAATCAGACTGTTCCAAAATTTTGTCTAGCATTTTGTATAAAGCTCCTGACGTTCTATCTTCATTCACGTCATGGAAACCCAAAAATCCCTCAACCAATACACCTTCCGAATCAACAATCAAAAATTATTTAATTTTTGACGTGATCGTTTATATATTCAGAAATCATCAACATCATTGTCAACCATTATCAATCCACTGCTGGACAAAGGTCTCCCCAAGTTTCCTCCAGAACGGTCTGTCTTGTGCCAGTCTCCTCCATGACACTCCCGCATACTTTCGAATTTCATCCACCCATCTTCCATGAGGTCTTCTTCTGGGTTTTCCTGTCCCTTGGAATCCAATCTAAAATGTCGGCTGTCCATCGATGGTCTGTCCTTCTGGCTGTATGTCCAGCCCATTGCCATTTCAGGGATTTAACTCTGATCATGATGTCGTCCACTCTTGTCATTTTTCGGACCACGAGTTCCTCTTCTTATCTCTCCTGGTTACACCAAGCATGCACCTCTCCATGCTACTTTGAGTTGTCTGCAGCCTTTGTATGTCTCTTTTAGTTAAGGTCAACTTTTGCCGCCCCGGTGGCGCAGTGGTCTAGGCGGTGGCCTCTGATCATTCGTCCGAACGGAGTACGGGTTCGAATCCCGGTGAGGCATGGATGTTGTGTTTGTCTTACGGCACTGGCTCTCTCCCTTCCCTGGAACCAGTGACCCTAAATTGGGGACGGGCGACTGCTTATAGCCCATTGAGTTTGTAACGTATACTCTATATTCACTTTCCTTTTGATTTTACTATCTCTGGTTATTTTATTTTACTATGTAAATTATTTTCCTACTGAACGAAATATTATTTCACCCGCTGAATGATATCTGGCAATGAGTGTAAGTCATGACGTGGTGGTAGCTAGTATATAGGCGCGTTCATCGAGACTTAGGGGAGCTTTTGTGTTGTTATGAGGAGAGCTTGTGGTCGTTAAGAGAGAGCGTGTATAAAACGAGGAGAGATTATTCATTATTGTACTACAAGTGTTGTGTGTGCCTTAGTTGACCAAGAGTCGTAGAAATAAAGAAGTTTTCAGTAAGTTCAGTCTTTCTCAATTCATAGTTTTTGTCAGACCTCTGTCTGGCTGTTAGGTTTATAACATTTATTGATTCCTATAAATAACCAGCGTTGAGACTTTGTTTAAGTTCGTAATTAACTAGTAACAACACCTTTTTGAATTCATTATTTTCAAGCTTAGTACAAGTGTATCATTAGCTAGCTGGTAGGAAGAGAATCATTCATAATAATTAGCTTAGCGGAAAGTGAATAAAGCTAATTCATTATAAGTTGCTCACGGTGGTCGTTAAACCTCCAATAAAAAAAATAAAAAAAAAAAAAAGGTCAACTTCTCTGCACCATACGTAAGCACTGGAAGGATGCATTGATCAAACACTTTTCTTTTAAGACATAATGGCATATTGCTCTTGAAAATTATGCTGTTTCTTCCAAAAGCTCTCCAGGCAAGTTTTGTAAACCGATTAATTTCTTCATCAATGTGACCCTCACTTGATATCTGCGGTCCAAGATAAACGTACGTGTCTGTCATCTCCAGCTTCATTTCTTGTAAAAGCATTGAACATCACTTTTGTCTTCTGAAAGTTCATTTTTAATCCCACTTCTTTACTCTTGTCAGCAAGTTCCTGGATCAAACTCTGCAGCTGTGATGGGGTAGTTGCAAAAATTACTACGTCATCAGCAAAACGAAGGTGGGTTAGATAATCTCCATTAATCTTTATCCCTTTGTTTTCCCAGTTCAGTGATTGAAAGACATTTTCCAATGTGGCATTAAAGAGCTTCGGAGATATGGTGTCACCTTGTCTCACTCCTTTTCCAATTTTTATGTGTGTTGTATTTTCAAACAGCCGAATCTTTGCACATGCATTTTCATAGATGTTATTAGTAATATTAATGTAGGCATCTTCAATACCGCAGGATTTCAGAGCCATTGTAACTGCTGATGGTTTCACCGAATCAAAGGCTTTTTCATAATCGATAAAAGCCATGCACAATGGAAGTTCATATTCCCTCGCTCTTTCAATTAGTTCTCTCAGTACGTGGATATGATCTATTGTGTTGTAGCCACTCCTGAATCCAGCTTGTTCTCTCGGTTGATCCATGTCCAGTGTTACCGTCAAGCGGTGTGAAAGAACTTTAGTGAAGATTGTATAAACCACTGATAGGAGGCTGATAGGTCTGTAGTTCCTGAGATCCTCAATGTCACCTTTTTTATGTAGCAGGATCATTGTAGCGTTGTTCCCATCCTCGGGAATCTTCTCTTCATTAAGGCATCGAGTGAAAATTTGGGCGAGTACTGTTTCGATTTCTCCACTTGCTTCTTGTATGATGTCTACAGTAATTCCATCTTCTCCTGGAGCTTTTCTCCGCTTCATGTTCTTGATTGCATGTGCAACTTCTGCTGGGAGGACTGGAAGAACTCTCGTACTGGTACCTTTCATGATGTCTGGAGTACATGTATCATCCCTTTCATATAATTTGGAGTAGAAATCTTTCACTCTTTTCAAAATTTCGCCACTATTTCTTGTTACAGAACCATCTTCTTTTCTCAGTGCCATAATCTGTTTTCTTTCCTTACTGAGATGTCCCTTTGCTATCTTTAGGTTTTGGTTGTTTTCAATTGCTTTCCTTATTAGTTCACAGTTGAATTTCCTTACGTCTTCAGTGATACTTTTTCGTACTGTCTTGCATAGCTCTATATATTCCACTTTGGAAGTCACATCTTCTTTAGTTGTCCTCATAGCTCTTCTTTTTTGCATCAACGTTTTGGTTTTCCTGATAATTTGTTCACATGCAACTTGTTCTTAGACCCAGCTACATTTGTTGCTGTTTCCATAAGAGCTTTGGTTACTTTTCTTTTAACTTCAGAAATATCCACTTCTTCCGATGTTAGGCCTTCTAAAGCAGAGAATCTGTTCTTCAGTTCCAACTTGCAGAGATTATGGTGTTTTTGGTTATGTCAATACATTTTGTTTGTCTTATGAGCTTGCCACGTTCGAGTTTAGTGTTGAGGTGCATCTTACATCTCACCAATCTATGGTCACTACCTGTGTTGAACTTGTTTAGAACACTGCAGTCTTCTATGACGAATTTTTTGTTACACATAATAAAATCAATTTCACTTGTCGTCCCATTTGGATGTCTCCATGTCTATTTCCTGTGTGGCTTTTTCTTGAAAAAGGAGTTCAAGATGAAAAACCCTTCTGCCTCTGCAAACTCAACGAGAGTATTAGTGCTGCAAATCCATTTATATTCAGTAAACCAACAATTTTTAAAATTAATATTGTTAGATTTTCCGTGAGTTCGTTGGTCGTCCGCGAAGCAAAATGTCTCTTTTATCTTCAACTTTCCACAGAGTAAATGGAGTTTGCAATAAATTACAAACTAAGTCGTCCACAGGATGCATACTAAAAACTATTACTCAGTTAAATTGTACACGCACCTAAAATATCAGTTAAAGCTTTCAACAAGTAATCGCAAAGCACGAAAGAACAAATTCCTTACGGACAATAATGTACCACAGCACCAGAAGGAAAAAAGCCCTACCAGATTGCATGGTACCCTGGTAGTCCGCCCACTCCACCGTGATCTCTCACGACTTTACGCTCAAAAACTGAAAGATCCAGAGGTAAGGCGCGTGAAGCTGAAACACTTCACTTGAGCGAGCAGATTGGAGAGGGTGACGTCACGGTTACCATGGCAACTCGGCGGAAAACTGCAGACTTCCAAGCATACTCATTTCGGCTCGTCACATGCACTGTTTTGCGTATAAGGATTTATTTTCCGTATTGAGCGCGCCATGTGCATTAATACCTATTCAAAATTTTGAGTAATTTGGAACTGAATAAAGGCAAAAAAGAATATATTATAAAAAATACTAAATAAAACTTTATTTTGAGTAAAATAGGTGAAGAGGCACTTCGCCTACTTCACCTGAAAAGCCGCCACTGATAACCTCAAATATTGAAAGAAATGTTCCTATCCAAACCTCGACGAGGACTCTGTCATCATCAGAAGCAAACCGTCACGTCACGGCTCTTGTCTCCGTTTTCTCAACCATCCCTTTTCCAGATCTCGGATATTGTGTCCCTTCAAATGTTGGTCACACAACCCTTTGACGTTGTTCCTCCGTAGGGTACTACCCTTAAAGTTACTAGGGCGATTTGCCCTGTACGTAACAGCAATTAAAGGTAAGGACACTTAATATTTCCCCGAAAATGTAAAAGAAACAATTAAAATACAATTTCGTCATTTGTGTGTATAACAAAATGAAAACAAAATTTTCTTGAGAGTTTCAGTCAAACGTTAATGAGGTGATATACTCATTAATGTTTTTTCTGTCCGTTGTTCATTAGAATAGTAAGTCACGCGGTTTATCATCTGGCCGTCCCGACTCAACAGTTTTAATCGCTGGGCTTTCGAAACGTTTGGTGTATGCCTCCAGGGTAGCTGCCTGGGGGTTCTTTTTTGTGTTTGACATCGTTAACCTCCGTGTGCAACTACGTGATATAAGTAGTTCCAAAATAAAATGCAAACGAAATCGTGCATGCTTCTCCGCAGATGATGCAACTCTTTCGTAAAGTCAGTAGCAAGGTTCTTAGATAGTTTGTTCAGTAGGGTTGTCAGTTAGCTTGAAATTTTTTAAGTAATCTGTAAAATCTATTTTACTACTTTTCGTGAATTTAGAAGGTGACTGCGACGTCTCATTTTCGTAAATCCAAAAGCGTTCTCCTTTGGTTTGGATGGCGTTAACCACGCAGTCGAACCAACTTTCCTAACTGTGGAATATCTTTGTTATATAATAAGTCATTTTCTCTTTCGCATTACGCATGTCACTAGGAGTTCATTTTCTGACCAGTCAGTTCTATCATTCGTTGTGTTGTCCTCCTGGCGGAGGGGTGGGCACAGCTTTGGATAATAGGTAACACATATGATTATTCTGCTCTCAGGACATTATAGAGAAATGCCTCTCTCTTTCCGGTGTTGGATGTTAATGGACTACAATCGCAGAAGGAAATATGGATTTCACATCGAAAAAGTAAGAAGAAAATTAAGTTTTCAGTTATTTTTCTAATTCCGTTCTACATATTTCACTTGGTTTTCATTGAAATATACATATATTTAAATTTCTGACTTTGTTTTCCATTTCACAGTGGAAATTCGTATATCGCGTACAGACACACGAAAAGCTGAGATCTCAAAGTTAACATACCCGCCGGCAAAAACGCGGAAGGATACACGTAAACTCTGTGAAGTTATTACGTTTGAGTTTCTGTGAGTGCTTCTGGGCAGGGCTGGATTAAAGATTTGGTAAATGTGTACTTTAGCGTTGTAAATTATTTCGTCGTTAAAATTTAGGTGTGTGGGAAAAGTGATACGTACAATTTTTTGAGCATGCAAAATAATGGGGGAAGGTGCAAAAATATAGTATTTGTAGAGAACAGGAAATAATTTTACTGAAGTATTTACCTGGGAGTACGATGGTTTGAAAGAGTACGTGCGGTAGGCCTAGGGCGACGGCGTCAAGGTGTAGTCCGGTGAATGGAAGCTTCATTAAGAAGGCCAACTTATGGGTGGAAGAATACAGAAGGAAACGGTTTAGCAGTACGTAGTCATCGAAGTGTCATGTAGGAATACACTGAAGAAAAGAGGACCGCTTTACGCAGCATTGTAAGTGGTGTTAATAGCTTTTTCAACAGCGTTAGTGGCTCTTCCCAAAGTTGTGAGTCTCCATACTTCATTTCGGATTTCGTCAGGGCTTAAAATTTCATTATCTGCCATAATACAACAAGCTCTTGGGCTCCCTGCCATACTATGATTTTTGATTTGAAGAAACTCCTTCATTTTCAAATATATCCGTTTCAGGATTAAAAAATGTGAGCTACGATGTACGGAATAACAGCACATCTACAAATGGATTGCTTGAAGAAATCTACTACCCCTGTACAACTTCGAAAACATAATCACACCTGCGATTCAACCGGAATCAGAACTTCCTACTCAACACTTCTGTCGTACATGAAAACATTTACATTCCTTCATTTCTTTCCATTCGGAGACACTGTGAAACTAATAACGACATTCCGCACATTTCTTTGTCAAAAAATAATAAAACGTATCTGAACTACGTCTACTTGCACACGATTACACGACGCATCACACTTCCCGAAAAATAAGCCCCACTCTTGTTGTATTCTTCCGCGCATTCACCACCCACTGTTACTCACTTCCGACGCACGAAACTTCACGCCGTGGCCGTTAGCATCGCTTCACCCTCCCGCACCAACTGCTGCGCACCATCGTGCTCGCAGGTTAATACTTCGGACAAATTCTTTACTTTTATCTAAAAATACTGTATTTTTCATCCTTTCCCCATTAGTTTGCATGCTTAAAAAAATGCACGTCGCAATTTTCCCACACAGTTAAATTTTTCCGACTAAATAATTTAGGGCGCTAAAGTACACATTTACCAAAGATTTCAAGGCCTCGCAGCGGTTACAATGTGGGGTACTTTAAAAACAATTAGCAACTGGGTCACAAAATTAAGTGTCTAAAATATAAAGTGATATTATTTTATCCTTATTGAAGATAAATGTTTTCTGTAGCATTAAGAAATTAATGTATTTTTTTCTTTTTGATTGAAGGTTTAACGACACTGTGAGCTGTTAACGAGAAGATTATGGTGCCAAATTCAGGGACGAAAAATTAAAAAAAAACTGCGACGTGCATCCTCTTTGAGATCAAAAATGGAGTAAAATAAAAAAATTCATTGACACAGTAATTTTTTAAAACGTTTTACGTAAAATTTACCTGTCTATGCGGTACGCGGAAATCCAGTTAGCGCCAACAATGACGCTTGAGTGCTCGGGGTGAGCCGTGTCGTTCGGGACGTGAAGAGTACCGCTGATCGATGCGGAAGGCGCCGCGAGAGATTATTGTTTTGCTGCAGGCAAGGCCTCGCCTGGGTCAGACGCCATTGCTTCTCGCTGTTGTCGCTGGGGCACACAGCTATCTTCGCTACGAGAAATAGTCCCTAGTGTTAAGAGCAAAAGGAAACACAAGGGCTGTTCGGAATCCATTTTTTTGCTCAGCAGCTTTTTGGACAAAATTGCTACGCAAAACAAGTTTTAACAACGTCAGAGATTAATGTTTTTTGGTGCAGTCACGGCAACGCCTGAACCAGACGCCATTGCTCCTTGCTGTTGTCGCTGACGGAAAGAGTTACCTCCGCTACGAAAAGTAGTACCTAGTGTTAAGAGCAAAAATCAGCACAAGGGCTGTTCAGAATCCATTTTTCTTTGGTCAGCAGTTTTTTGGACGAAATTGCTATGTAAAACAAGATTTTCAAAATTTTTCGGAAATGAATTTGATATGAAAAGTTACTGTCAAGAGCCTGGCACTTTCGGCTGATGCTGTCCAACTTGGAGAAGAAGGAAGTGGTAGAAAACTTCACCCAACAATGCGACAAAAAATTGGCAATCGGGCGAACTCGAAGTGGATGTGTTACTTAAGCAGGTAGTAGGGGATGCAGTTCGGACTCCACCACAGTCTAATTCACAATCCCCACTTCTTTTCTTGAAATGGATCCCTATCTTTAGTTTGTTGCAAGGAAACCGACTTCACCAACTTTTTTGGGGAAGAAGGAAGAGTGCGTGAAGTAATCATACGTGGGAGGTACACGTCTCTTCCATTGCCAGGTGGAAATTTAAACAAAAAAGGGGGGGGGGGGGAGGGAGGCGCAAAAAAATAAACTACGAGAATTCGACGTCTATTTTAAAACGCAACTGTAAATGCTCATCAGCAAAAGAAAAAAGGGAACCGAAAATATTATTTTGGTGAACATTAATATTTTGTAAAATAATAATATTCACCAAAAGAAAGTGTGCACAGTTGAAAAACTGTGAAATGCTATATTATAGAAACTTTTTGATATTTCTTCCAATTAGAGGCCGTCCAGCGAGAAATAACGACTGGCATACCGAAGTTCGCAGTACGAATTTTCTTTTTGAAAGAGATAATTTAGATGTTTTACTTTATAAATACTATTTATGGAGTTCTGTTACACGTTCACTATCTGTATACTATTTATACTATTATGAGTATAACTAGTATACACACACTGAATTATTTATTAGTATATTATTTATGGAGCTCTGTTCTGTTCAGTATGTGTGTGCGTGAATTGTGTGAGAAATAATCATCAAACAGGTAGAAAGGATTGGGAGGAAAAAGTAAAATCGCTGTTATGTTTACATATTTAACGGACAGATGTTACGTAAAAGATGGACTTAATCTGTCAGTGAACAAACCCTTTCGGGCACATTGCGACATCTCTTGGTTCGGCTGAAAAGAACAAATTCTCTGTCCTGCCTCGGGCAGACGAACCGCTGTAGACACGCAATGTCTTGATGTGCATCGCAAAGTAGCCCTCGTTTTATTACGCTTTCCAACCGTAGGTAAAAGAAACGTATATGCTCCAGCTTTGTCTGTCCGTCCGTCAGCACGATAACTCACGTGAAAATGGTTCGAATTCGACGAAATTTTAGTATAAGGTAGGGGACCACCTGGGCACGAACCCTCTTGAAAATGGGCGACGCAGAGTCAAAGGTCAGGTCATAGGAGCGGGATCCATTCCATTGTTCTTATGCGTCATAACTTGCGTAAAAATTGTTCGATTTCCATGAACTTTAAGTATGTGGTACGGAACCACCTGGGGACGATCCCTATTGAAAATGGGGGAAATTGGGTCAAAGGTAAGGACATAGGAGCTGGATCCATTCCATTGCCTTTTTGCGTCATAACTTGCGTAAAAATGGTTCGATTTCGATCAAATTTTAGTATGTGGTAGGGAACCACCTGAGCATGAGACCTATTGGAATTGGGCGGAATGGAGTCAAAGGTCAGGACATAAAAGCGGGATCCATTCCATTGCTTTTATGCGTCATAACATGCGTAAATAAGGTTCGATTTCGATGAAATTTTAGTATGTGGTAGAGAACCCCTGGGCACGAACCCTGTTGAAAATAAGTGAAATGGGGTCAAAGGTCAGGCAGAGCATAAGAGCGGGATATATTCCATTGCCCTTATGCGTCATAACTTGCGTAAGAATGGTTCGCTTTCGATGACATTTTAGTATGTGGTAGGGAGCCACTGAGGTCGAACCCTATTGAAAATGAGCGAAATGGGGTCAAAGGTCAGGACACTGGAGTGGTATCCATTCCATTGCCCTAGTGCATCATAACTTACCTAAAATGCTTGGATTGCGACAAAACTTTATCATGTTGTTCCGGAGGTATAGTGAACCGGGTTTGTTGAATATCAACGAAATGGGGTCAAATGTCATTGCACAAAAGCAAGATTTATTCCACAGCCATTATTCTCATAACTTGCGTAAAACTGCTTCTGTTGCAACAAAACTTTATCATGTTGTTCCAGAGGTATAGTGAACCGGTTCTGTTGAATATCATCGAAATGGGGTCATAGGTCAGGACACAGGAGCGGGATTCATTCCACAGCCATTATCCACATAACTTGAGTAATAATTTCTGGTATGTTGGAAAGCGTATCATAATCAATGCATTGCATGATTTTACTAATTTGTTATTACAAACCGTTGTATTTTGTACGTAAGGCGGACGTTCATTACCCAGAGATTGACTATATCATAAAAAATTTCTGTAAGCAGTTATTTCTTTGAAACTTTAAATAGATTTATCCAATCAAAATATCAAGCCATGGTTAGATCTGGATACCTTGTATTATACTACTAAAAGCGTTTGATGGCGCTGCATCGTGAAGTCTAGGTTTGTCGTCGACGTTTGAAAGGCATTTTGTTTGCCTCTTCGGTCTTTTGTGGTTCCTTTTGCAGGCTGTTTTCCGAACATCCGTTCATGAGGAGGAACGCGTGACTGGCCGCCCAATTGGGTGCGTGTGCCGGCGTTTTGTGCGATGCCTGACGGCCCAAATGGCGCTCGTGCCGGCCGTGAGGGATCTCGGCTTGCTGTAGTAATCGATTACTTTTACGATTCAAAGATGGCCGCTCGTGTACGGTCATTAATAAATTTATACATAACTCCCTGGTGGATTTGCGTGGGATTTTTGGCAATTTTCTTCTATTTCTATTGAAGAATTTTGCTCTGCTGCCAATCCGGAGACTCCGTTTGGGAAATTTTGGCAGATTGTCTATACCGCTATTGTTCGAGGTGCACGTGGCATACGTCTATTGTGCTGCACGTGTCTTCATCTATTGTGTATTGTGTTTGTGCCTCTGTTACTGGATTGGATTTCAAGCCGGGAATTTTGTGAGTACTTTTTCACTTTTTCTTTGGTTAGGACTGTGTGTTGCTAGCTTTTGGAAGGGGTCGGACTTTTCTCCTCTTTGAAGAGTAGAATGTCTGTTAGGACTGAGCCCAATAGGGCTAATGCCGTCGTGGTTACCCATAAGGGTACTTCTGCTTCGGACATTTGCCTTGCCTTGTACAAACACGTGGGTTCACCCCCCACCCCAGTATTTTCCTTAATTCAAGAGGTGAATAAGAACAAGCTTGAAGTAGTACTAAACAGTAGAGATCACTACTTCAAGTTGCTTGATAGCAATATAGAGTGCAATAACACTGTGTTAAAATGCACTAATGCTCAAACTAATGTGAAAATAATTTTTTCCAAGTTTTTGCATTGTGGTATTTCCAATGCAGAAGTCGCAACCGCATTTGGACCATATGGTAAAGTATTAACTGTGAAGTTCGAGGTTAGAAAAGAAATGGCTGTGCACGTGAGGGGAGCCCTTTCCGGGACTCGTGTTGTCACCATTGACATGAAACAAGCTGTCCCGAATTTCATGGAGGTCAAAGGACAGCGATGTATGAATGTGTATAGGGGACAAATCCGGGTGTGCCGGCGATGCAACTTTGCTGGGTACATAGCTGTGGACTGCGGTAAGTATACCTGCAGCAATTGCTTCATTTTGGGTCACACCGATGAGGAGTGCAAAGAGCCATGTGGCAACTGCAGATCAACACACCATCAAAGGAAGGTGTGTACACAGAAGTCCTTTGCACAAATGACCATAGGTCCAGAGACTACCAGTAGAGATGAAGAGATGGAGGAGTGCCACGCTGGTGAGGCGGAGGGATCAAAAAGTGTTGCCGAGGCTGCGGCCTCGAGTAAAACTGATGGGGCCCACCAAATTACCAGCTCGGAGCACGCCTCAAAACCTCAGAGGATCCCCGAGAAAAGTAATGATGCTTGTTCGGGTAAGAACAGTGTAATAATAAAAAATGTGAATACAGAGCATGGTTCTGTTCCAGTGAAGGAGAGAGAAACCTCACCTATCAGAGAAGATGGGAAGAGGGGTCTCTCCCCTGCAACTTCATATTACAGTTACGAAGAAATCCAGAAAGTTGTCTGTCAAAGACCTTGAAGTGCTCAAATCCAAGCCCGGAAGCATAAGCGTCGTGGAGGGGAAATATGAGGCAAGTATGGAGGTTGATGTCAATGGCTCCGGTGCCACTATTCCAGTGGAATCCAGCGCGGGGTTCATTTCCATCGAAGATAATGAACAGGCTCCCAGTAGTGCCCGAAAAGAGCCTGGAGAAAGTAGGGACTTTTCCAGCGAAGGAGAAGAAAATTCCAGTGTGGGAAGTACTGATGTCTCAGAGAAC
Organism: Macrothele yani; assembly: GCA_039090855.1. Classification (NCBI taxonomy): domain Eukaryota; kingdom Metazoa; phylum Arthropoda; class Arachnida; order Araneae; family Macrothelidae; genus Macrothele; species Macrothele yani. The sequence continues at coordinate 20,712,003 of CM077018.1, read as the reverse complement.
AAGGAATGTGAGTCTGAGTTCTCCGACACCAGTTCTGTGATGGAGGGTGTTTTGAGTGAAAGCGGAAGTAATGAGAGCTGCGACGCTGACATATTCCCCGATTTTAGTAATAATAATGTTCTTATTAAAAGTGAAGTGCATAACGAGTGTGTTGAAAAGTGTGAAAATGAAGGAAAAAGTGAAGCCCAGTGTTTCGGTGAAATCGGCGGAACTTTGGTTTCCAGTGAGGACCCTGTGCATAGCATGTTTACGGGTCTCCCCAAGGACCCTTGTCATTGGGGAGAAACGGATGTGACTGCGTCTGCCCTTTTGGCCAATGCCAGGGGGCGGAGCCACACCTCCGCGGCCGTGGATAGCCAGGACAAGCGGCCTCCCAAAAGAGAGGCTGCGTGCCCTACTCCACCCTCAGACGGGCAGAAGCAGCCCGTTCGGGGTCCCGGAGGCTCGCCTCCGCTCAGTGTTCCCATTTATGCGAGCGGCGGCCACACTGTCGCCGGCTCTGAGGTGACGCCGCAGGCCCCCGGGACGTTCTGAAGTCCTCCCGCAGGACCGCTGAACGTCAGCGTCGGGAGTGAGGAGGAGAATCAAAGCTCTGATACTGCTGTTGTGAACGGTAAGTTTTGGGCTTGTACTGATATCGAAGTGGATTGCGAGAATACTGAGTCTCTTTGTGCTGACCTGCAACGTCAGTATCAGAACAAGAAAAAAAGAACTGGAAAAGAGTATAGTGCGGCCAATTTTAAACGGTTAACGATCTTGCTGCTGCTGCCTCTGTAATGTTGCATGGCACGGGACATGTGATTCCAACAGTGAATGTCCAAGTTTTTCGTGAAGAAAGGTTGACAAGAAGTGTTGTTAAGAAGGCCAGTACTGAAAAGTAACTTGGTCGCGTTTCCTCTCTCTCCAGGTTGGGAGTATGGGTTTTGCATTTTTTCTCTGTGTTTGTTGTTGTAACTCTTTCTTTTTGCAGGACCAGGTAAGTATGGGCTCTGGTAGAGTTCATTTTGCTGGCATTAACATTAGGGTTGGTTCCTTGAACGTTCAGGGCCTCAATTCGGAGGCGAAGCAGTGTTGGCTTGAAGGGTTCTTTCGTCAGAATAATCTTGACTTCCTCATGATTCAGGAAATCCACCATAAGGATAGGGAACAGATTTTTTCTTTTCGCAGAAAGTCTGGTCTCAGATTTCAGTACTCGCTTGGGAGTGCTGGTTACACAGGAGTTGCTTTAATTTATAAAGAGAAGTTTGAAAGAGATATCACTCACTTTGAATCGGACGGGGAAGGTAGGTTGATCTCTCTTACCGTCCAGAATAGGAATATCTCTATGAAAATTGTGTGCATTTACGCTCTTAATAAGGGCAACTTTCAGAGGTCGTTTTATAATGATCTCCCGCATTTCATCAGAAGTTCGGAAGATGTGTTGATTGTTGGCGGGGATTTTAATGCGGTCGCAGACTACGACCTCGACAAGGCCGGAGACAGTAGGTGGTCGACAGCTTATGGGAACGTGGTTAAGGTCCTCCTGGAAAATCAGGGTCTGTGCGGTGCCTGGAGGAGACTTAAACCCAGTATTCCGGGATATACCTGGTTTAGAGGGGGCAGCGCCTCCCGCCTGGATATGTTTCTTCTGTCAAAGATTGACTGGATTGACAGGATTGAGATCTTTGGTCCGAACTCTCCACTGTTGTATGTTTCGGACCACTCTGCCGTCCTAATGGACGTGTGTGTGCCGGTTCTGAGAGAGAGAGAGGTGCTACTCCTTGGCGTTTGAACATCGCTATGTTAGATGATGAAGATACGCTAGTGCACCTTTGCTCGATCCTGAACGCGGGAGCAGGCACGATCACTGACGATGAGTGCGGTGTGTGGGAACGGACCAAGAAGGAGGTGAAAGATTTACTTTCTCAGAAGGGTAGAGAGTTGGCCAGGTCGAAGAGGAAGCGCCACATGATTTTAATGAACATCCTTAATGCGGTGATTCGTGGTAATACTGATAGGTGTAATTCCTCTCTGATTACTAATATCAGGAGTGAAATTAGTCACTTCTATCGGGAGGAAGGATCAGCGGTCAAGTTGAATGGGGCCTTGGAAGTTCTCCGGCAGGAGAGTGATATTAACTTCATCTACCGGAAAGCCGAGACCGAAAGGGTTAGGGAGAACCTTCAATGCCTCGACATTGACGGTAAGGAGGTCCGAGATCTTCCCGATATCCTGCAGGCGGCGGCTGAATTTTATGGCAGGTTATTTGGCAAAGAGGAAGTGCAGCCTGAGGTCATGGTAGCTTGGTTGGAGGGTACTCCGAGTATTTTGGAGGAAGATAGGGAGGTGGTGGAAAGCAAATTCACCGAGACTGAAGTCAGGTGGGCGATCCTGAACCTCAAGCCCAGAAAGTCGCCGGGTATTGACGGGCTTCCGGCCGAATTTTACAAGAAATTTGTCAATATTTTGGTCCCTTGGTTATGTAGAATATATAACAACATTACTGAGAATGGTATCATGATTAAGTCTATGAGGAGTAGTGTGGTGACTCTTCTTCCTAAAACCCCCGACGATCCTGCTCGTGATATTGCTGGATGGAGACCGGTGTCTCTGTCTACCATTGACTACAAGATCATAGCGGCGATCATCAATGCGAGACTTTCGCGGGTGGAGGAGAAGTTAGTTGGCGTTGGGCAGACGTGTAGTATCCGTGGTAGGCAGATGTACCATAATATTAGGTGTGTGAGGGATATGATTGCCTATATCCGGGACAGGGATGTTAAGTTGGGAATGTTTTCCGCGGATCAGAGTAAAGCCTTTGACCGTGTTTCTCACGAGTTTATTAGAAAGCTGCTGGAAGCCCACGGCTTCGGAGAGTTTTTCCGAAGAGCGGTGGACTCTTTATACAGAGATCTCAACGGAAGAGTCATTATTTCTGGCCGTCTTTCTCACCTTTTTGCGGTTAGAAGAGGTGTGAGACAAGGCTGCCCATTCTCCCCGTTGTTGTTTGTCTTGGTCATTGAGACAATTTTAAGGAAGGTTCAGGCTCATCCTAGCATTCAAGGGGCTCCCATCCCTGTCTGCGCTGGGTCCCTAAAGTATCTTGAGTATGCTGACGACGTCACTTTCTTTGTTGACTCGGAAGTGAGTCTTAAGCAGGTCCGGGAAGTCTTCGCGGGATACTGCGGTGCCACCGGGTCCATGCTTAATGAGGATAAGTCGAACCTGCTTCTTTGGGGCAGGTGGGAGCGCGCTGGGGCCCGAGGGCTGGCGGTAACGGATGGACCCGTCAGGATACTCGGTATCCTTTTTGATAGAGACGGTGTCCATTTGAAGACTTGGAGGGACATCCTCTTCGTTATTAAGGAGAAGGAAAGGTGGCAAAGTGTGGACATTTCGATGATCAACCGTGCTAAGTTAGCTAACGCTCTCCTGGTCTCGAAATGTGCTTTTGTCGGAGAACTTGGTTCTCCCCTTCGGAGTCTCATGAGGCTTCTGGAAAGGCAAGTTTTTGCCTTTATTTGGGCCGGGAAGTAAGTTGAGGCTGTTGCCAGAGCGGTCCTGTGCTGTCCGAAGGAGGAGGGTGGTTTGGAGGTTAAACACCTCTCCTCCTGGTTCAGTGCACTGCAGTTTAGGAGTGTGAAGGAAGCTCCTAACTCCTCACACCCGTGTAGGAACATTGTTGCGTATTTGACAGGATTGTCTGCGGAGTTCTTACCTGGCTTCCGATTTATGGGACCGCGCAGAGAGACTACTCACAAGCACTATAAACTTGGGGGACACATTCAGGGTCTTACGGAGGCTGACCGGAATGGGCTGAATTTGATGCAAATGTATCTGCACATTCTTCCTAGGCCTAGGGAGCAGGTTACTGAGTTTAGTGCAGTCAACTGCAACAGGAAGGAGGTGTGGATGAGCCTGTTGGCGGCAGGAGTTGACTGTAAGAAGTGGGATTTTAAATTCCGTCTGGCTCACGATGTCCTTCCGACTAGGAAGAGGCAGTACAGGTGGGGTACTGCCATCACCGACAAGTGTGCCTCTTGAAATCTCATTGAAGACCGGTACCACTTGTTCTGGAGTTGTCCCATGGCCGTGCAGGTGTGGAAGCTTGTTTAGACTTGGGCAGGTTGCCCGGAGCGACTCAAGGCTCAGGAGATCTTTTACCAGTACTCCGGCCCCAAGACTGGGCGGGATGTCTGGAGGTTGATCATCACTGAGACCACGTACAAAATCTGGAGAGAGAGGAACAGAGTTATTCATAGTAAGGACGGAAATGCGGGATTTAACCCTTTGAAAGTGGCCTGGCACATCAAGTGCCAGCTTAGGGATAGAGTTGAGTTGGATGCCCGCACTCTTTCGGACCGTGCCTTTAAGTTCCGGTGGATCTTCTGGCCCAAAATTGTTACTGGAACGAAGGAAAAATATTTTTTCCATTGGGGAACTTAGTCTCCCCACCTTTTCGGCTAGTAATCCTGCATTTCCGGACCATTGTTTTCTGTGTTTTTGTTGAACTTTGTTTTGTGTTTTAATCTTGGGGATGTTTCTTTTCTAGTTTCCGGGATGGAGTGAGGTGTTTACCCTTCTTCTTCCCTGCCGGGCGCATGTTTGCGTACCATACCAGTTTCCTCCTGCGGCGCTGGCTTTGGGGGCGGCTGGTCGACTTTGTGTGTGAATCGGGGGGTCTTTGTGTTTCCCTGTGATCTTTCCTCACTTTGCCTTTCCGGGTGTGGTTTGCCTGTGTGTGTTTGCTTTTTGGGTGGGTGGTGTGTGATTGATGTTTATAGTGTGTCGGTTCGGCGTGGTTGTGTGCAGGGTTGGGAGCCATTGGTGGGTCGAAAGCAGATCTTTGTGCCACGCGGACGGCTCGCCGACCCATCTGGTGGTGTCTCGGTTGGGACGTCATCACAGGGCACCCGTGAAGGAGAACCTTCTCCTACTGGAGTGTTTCGGGGTGGCCTAGGGCCTGCCTCGTCATTCTTGGTGTCCCTGTCTGCAAAAGTGAACTGGGGCGTGTACGAGTTCTTCGGCAGGGCAGTGCGATTCGGGGGTCTGGATGGGCTGATTGTGGAACCGTGGTTGGTGCATCGGGGTGTGAGTGAAACACCGGTGGAACCGAACTCACATTTGTATGTGGGACGACGAAGCGAGTGTGTTGGTGTTGCCGGGCAACAAAATTTTGTGCCGGGAGAGAGGTCGCCGTGCTCACGCAAAATGGCGTCCCCCACTCTCGGATGCCAAGACTTGGTTCTCCAAGTGTTGGTTTTAGAAGACAAAGCGGTTTTAACCGCTCCTCTCTTCTGTAGCCCTGTCTATCTGCATCTATCAGATACGAAACAAGCATTCCATAAAACCTGGCACCAGTGAACTGTTCATTTACCCGTTAGATGACTCCACATTCGCAGAAGGTTTCCGAGGTCCGCTTTTCATTTTTTTACCTTAACTTTCAGATGTTTATAAGTATTTCGACTTTTTTTCAGTAACCGGCAGTCTTACAAGTGGCAGGCTGACAAAGTGGGGGGGATATCTGGGGTCGGCATTTTTTATTCCATCGTGCTCATGGTCATTTACCCATCTCCTGGTAATTCGTCTACACTTTTTATTCCGTCGTGCTGATGTTAATCCACCCGTCTGCCACGTGATTTTTTTCTGAGTCTTTTTATGACGTTTCCAGACAGTACGATGAGCCGGTCAAAAATGCCAATATGCGGCCCCTCCGTCATCTTCCCTCCCGCCTCCTCGGGAAAGCGAAACAAGGAGCCAGGTACAAAAAAAAAAAAAAAAAGGCAGAAGAGCTTCCGACTCTCTCAAAGGCGTAACCACTGGAGGGGAGGAGGGGAGGGGTGTCAGCACCAACCCAGATTTTCAAGCATTTTTTCTAATGAAAGTTGACGCATTTTTATTAAAGGTATTTTTTAATGAAAGTCACATTTTAAACAAAACCTTTAAAAAATTAAACACTTCCGGGGGGGGCAATCCCCCGAAATTGTTTCATACTGGCACTTCTGTATATACGCCCTTGGTATGTTCATATTATTGTATACTTAATTTACAGATTTTTCTTGGGAGAACTGGAATTTCGCGTCCTGACTGTTCTGGTTATATACTGCTTTATTTTTTGCCTCCAAACTCCGAAATAAAAAAATTCAGACATAAATAAACAAACTTTGCTACCATTTGAGGCCCCTGTTTGGGTCGGGAGCCTGGTGGTCCACCCGTTCAGACGCCACTGCAGAAGATAGAAAATATACAAACATCGATGTTTCTCACCGATTTACAAAATCCTCAGATAAACCACTGAAGAATAGCAAATATTATAAAGTAAAAAAGGGAGGCCCTTCCATTGCTTGTAAAAGCGGAGATCCTGTACTTCTGCATGTGTATCACGGCTAAGTATCTTTCCGCGCTCAGCACAGTTAGCTAAGCTGGCAGTCGCTCTGCACTTGTGGCACGGCTATTTCTAACTTGTTTTGCGGGAATGCTTCCCCTGAGACCACGGGCGGACTTGGCAGATGCTCTAGCGGTAGTCATATCTGCATCGTTGCCGCTGACTGGATTTTCGCTTACCGCATAGACAGGAAAATTTTGCGTAAAACCTTTAAAAAAATGAATATCAATAAAATGTTTTTATATTTTACATTATTTTTGATTTCAAAAAGGATGTACGTCAGTATTTTGAATTTTTTCGTTCCTGAATTTTGCACCATAATCTGCACGTTAATGCTGTGAGCAACTCAATGGGATATAAGCAGTCGCCCGTCTAATTTAGGGTAACTGGTTTCAGGGAAGGGAGAGAGCCATAGATATCAGAAAGTTTTCTCTTTCCGATGTCGAGTTTTGCCTGCAGTGATTTTGGTAATGAAAAGATGAGGTCTTTTGAGAGACACTGACAAAAGAAAGTGAAATAAAAATTTAATAAATGGAATGGACTTCCTATTATCAGCTCTTAAAGTGTTTCTTGTATCACGCCGCTTTGTGAACATACGGCCTTATCACACGTACCATCACGGGGCAAAGAAACAAGCTCCTGCGCTAGAGAAAGACAATGAAAGCTGGGGAGAAAACAGAAATCATACATTTGGAGCGGCATTTTTAAAAAATAAAACGCTTTTTAAACGTGAAGTGGAAAATAAAGTAGTACATGTTTATCTTAACAAAAATTCGTGGCTTAACAGAAAGCGAACTGATGTTATTTATAGCACAAATGCTAATTTGCTGTTTCTAAATGGTGAATATTAATGTTCCTGAATGATTTCGTCTATTTTGTGACCTGAATTACTTTAATTTCTGAAAGGGATCTGAATGCTGAATTCGAAGCAATTTGATTGTCTGCAATCAAACAGATGTCTGTAATTTAGGGCGTCTGGCTCCAGGGATTGAGACAGCCAATGCTATAAGACAAACAGAATACCCATGTCTAGCCGGGATTCGAACACAGCCTCATCTCGAAAGAATAGTCAGAAGCGAGCGCTTTGACTACTGCGTCACCGGGCAGCCACCTTGCAATATGCCAACATAGAGACATATATAAGAATAGGGATCAAAGTGTCGAAACATCTGGAGATGTTTTTCACACATTGATTTTATGTATAGATATTATTGTTTTTTGACTTGATACATTGATATTACTGCTCTTCACTGCTAATATCACATCCCACTGTTAATTGCTCACATACATGGACGTACTTAATAACAGAGACCAGCAGGACCGAAACCCATTTAAATTGTTCACCTATATTTTTAAATTGCTTTTATGCATCTTGTTCATGACAGAAACTTTTTCTGTGGTAGATTTCATGTTCGAACACTGATATCCTCCGTCATTTCACAATATTAAATGAGCTCATCGTGTAATTTTTTTCGGCATCGTGTTTTGAAATCCACCATGCGAATTCCTAAGGGCTATAAGCAGTTTCTCGTCCCTAACTTGGAAACACTAGGTCCAGGGTATTGAGAGACCAAACATGGTCGTCCCACGTACCTTCGCTCACTTCGAAATGATCTCTTCACTTAGCTTTGATACAATTATTTACTTTCTGACTTATATTTTCAGCCTGGTACGCACTTTGTCATGCGATGGGTGAAGCAATTTTGTTTGAATACGCTTTTTGGAATCGTTATCAAAATCAGCTTTGGTCTGTAACAAGTTGGCAAAAGGCATTTTTTAAAATTTGCCTTTTGATTTGTATACACAGCTAGGAGCGCTAGAGCATTTTTTTTGTGTTAACCATTCTAAGGCGTTCTCTCTTTTGTGCTGCTGGGACTTGGTTTCAGCGTTTCTGGTTTTTCTTTCTCTTCTAAGATCAAAACACACCGGGACTCACAACAAAGTGAATTCCTAATATGACGTCAGAAGTCCCGTTCAGATCACTTCGGCTCGAGAGCGTGATAGTAATAAATACAGACAACAAATACATAAACTATCTCTACCATTCAACGAGCTTGGGACGGTAGCGAGTATCACTAAGCTTTATAAAAACATGTAAAATCACCCATGCACAACACCAGATCAAGAGCCGTATATTGGCAGCGGTCGTGAAGCCGTTCGGAAAAGCAAGTCCCCGAAGGAACACAGAACCAAAAGTACACTCAAAAGAAACCAAAAACCCTCCAAGGTACAAATGAAACGACAGGAGTTTACCAAGAACCTGTAAACAACCGTTAGCTTCAAATCGGGTTAAAATTTACGAGACAAAACCCCACCTCTTCAAAATAAGGAAACACAGATTTGTCTCATTAACAGCAACACAGTGAAAAATCCACTCAAAGAAAAGTAGGTCGCGTGTTGCAAGTATTTGTATTTCTTTTTACTCAGCAACCTAAGCAGCTGAGTTCTTTTAATAACCTATGATGCGAAATGTTATCCGCTGCTTCTTTTATACATTTAATAGGGATATATCTCTTTTCAAAGGAATTGCTGAAAACTGATAAAGGAGCTCTGAGATATTTGTTTGTATGGAACAGAAGTGTTATCTGACATAGTAAGATCGAAATTTAAACAAGGTTACGTTTCGTAATAGGTGATTCGAAATATGTCCAAACATAAACATATGCCAGCTAACTATTGAAATGCTGCAGGATGATTTGAAATTTCAGGTATCAGTGACAGTCAAGTACACATGCATGCCTCTGAAAACTTGAAAACTACGTCGTCCTGGAACAGGAAATGATGCCTCACAAATCTTGAAAATTAAATGCTTCAGAGAACATCATCCTGGAACGAGAAGCGTTCCAGAAAAATCTGAGGCGTGCGTATGTACTTTCCTTATTACTTTGGCATCCATCTGCCAGTACATTTATTTGATTATCATCACTGACAGTGTCTCTGAATTTCCCGCAGTTATGGATGTGATGTTGAGTCCATCCTTTCACCTAGTTCAACGGGAGATTATATGACTAGGTCAAACATTTTATGGTTTTTCAGTTTGTTTTGCATCGTTCTTCTGTAAGTTTATGCCTTTTTGCATTTTATTAATATCACATGTCTAACACAGATAAGATAGCGTTGAGCCTCAATTTGTCATTTCATTTCTTTGACTGTTTTACGAAGCGCGCTAGCATTGATTGCGAATAATCTCACATCCCAAAATTAATTAATCTTTCAGCATAGAACATTTGAAACAGAACCAAAGCACAAACACTGCTCATCAATGTATGACAAGAAATAAGATTCCTAGCTCTTTTGGTGAGAACCTGCAAACCAGAACAGGGGATTTTCAATAACCAAGTGCAATGTATAAACAGTGTTGCTTTCGTTAATTGATTCATTTTAGCAAAACAATGTTTCGGCGAAATGCTTATCAAAATGAGTTGTTTAAAAAAAATAAGTAAAACGAAAAATACCTGCTTTCTGATTCATAATTCAGTTTAGACATGTTGACAAGAATAGGCGAAATGTACGTTTCCCTTGAAAAACCTTCTGCGTGGTATGCTCGAGTGCAGGCAATTGAATTTATTTTGCACAGAAATATGATTAAAGTTAAGAAAAAATATGAATCCGGGTATGGACCATTTAGAAATTGATTTTCCAGTATTTTAGTCAGAACAGTGTTCTTAGCCTGCACTGCAGAGATCTTATTTACCAATATCAGTTCATATAATTAATGTAGTGTTATTTGCGTGTTTTGTTCACTGATTGAGAACAATGATTATTCTGAAAATAAATTTAGTTTCCAAGAAATGGCAAAATTAAAAAAATGAATTACCACCTAATTTTTCGACGAATAGCTTTGCTATGTACCGTAGTACCGTACAAAATAGCATTCCCTGTAAACAGAAATTTCTGGAAATTTCGTCTGTGAAAATTCTCACAAAAAAGGTATCAGCTACAAATCCAGCTCTTACTTCACTGACTGGTCACATGTATATTTTTCATCAAAATCATATTTGAAACATTTTAGCGAAGAGTTCGGAGTTTCTGCAGTTTCATTTCGTAAAACATGGCAGTTACCGATACATTGCTATAAAAGCTGAAGTACATATAACCCCCATCTAGGACCACGATTCAGCTGCACTCTGGCTAGGCAAGAACTTTAATTTTTTTCAGATTATTTAACCAGATGTTTACAAATTAAATGAAGGAAGGAACATCATCTAGATAGCAACTGTAATATGCATCTTCTTTGCGGATGGGGGGTGGGGCTTTTCTCAATGTTTGAGGAATTGCCCCTGCTAGTTCTCATCAATGAAACCAATGCATGTAACAGCACTTTACGATGGGAATACCTGAACCTAGATCTAAAGCAAACCCTTGCTGAAATAGGAAATGCTGTTGTCCATGTCTTTGAGCTTCGTCTTTCATCCTCGCAGATGATGAAGTTTACCACACTCCTTCCTGCTTTCTAGCTTTATTCGTACTTTCCAGATGAATGATTCCAGATGAAAATCTGCGAGAAGTAAAAAAGAAGGCACTAAAAAATTCACGTTCGTTATGAAGCGAAACAGTATTACGTATGGTAGATAGCCAGAGTACTCCATATAAAATTAGATTATAATTAGTTTCCTTAATTGAGGCTGAACTTTAAAAGCTGGATTTGTTTTCAGAGCAACAATTTTCTCAACTAGCGACTAAAACACGCTGATAACTTGATGGCAACTCATGTTGACAAAAAGGACCTCTGTAATGCAGGTCAAAAGAGCTTTCCCTACCAAAACTGAGGCAAAATATATTTTTGTGTGGTTCATTCTTTTGTTCTTGTACGTTGAATTGTAGTTTTACGTTCTTTTTTGTAGAAAATGAAGAATGAAAAATTTGCCGGTACTGCAGCATTGAATGCAATGTAGGTCTGGGGGGAACATATTCAGTTCCGTATTCCGCTGTGGATCGGTCTGTATTGAATTACGGATTATAATACAATTTTATTTTCAATTAATTAATTATTTTTTTCTAAACGTTTTGTCAAAATACTACTTTGTGAATATTAATAAGTTTACGAAAGGAAACTATATACATTGTACTTTCTGATCAGAAATGTACTTTCTGATCGCATTGTACTTTCTGATCAGAAATGCAGCGGTACGATCGGACGTTTCTTATTCAGTGAGCTTGAGATCTGTTCCTGGTACAACATGGAAACAAAGTTTGTCCTTCGATCTTAAATCTGACTTTTCATGACAATTAGTTAATTAACTTTGTGGTGAATAGTTTCTCTCCGCATACAATGCCAACATGTTTCGTTAAATAATCAAAGAAATAGAAGTTTACGTTGGTGAACAACAACACCGTATTTCTGCTAAACATGAGACATTTCCCAAGTGCAAAAATTAACAAATGGAATTGCATCAAAGAATACAATTAAATACCATGAAATCCTTGTCATGATCGAATAACCAAATTCCAGGATTAAATAATATCCGTGGTAGAAATCAAAAACTTCGGTGTAAGTAAAGTACAACGTTGTACTCACCATCATAATAATAAACTATGCGACATTTACGGACAATGTCGCTGAGAAGCCGCAGAATTTATACCATACAACGTTTTTTTTCCACAGTTATCAGTCCGTGAATGTTTTAACATTTCTTTCATGTCTTATTATGCGCAGAAATTTAATTTAAATTAGGAAATTAATTTAATTGACAACTTTTATAGCAGTTGACAAGCAAATGTTTCTGTGTTCTTTTATTAACTTGCAATGATTTCTTACAAAAAAGAAATTATACATTACAAAATGTCTTAATATATTTTGATGAGGGAATACCATCTAGTCTGAATATCGACCAGATGGCATTTCCTCAACATATAAAACTTAAAAAAAAACCAGAACAGATGACATTTTCGCTTCATTAAATATTAAAATAGCTCAAAATCCTGGGTGCTTGAGTAATATGTAATCAATATTACCAGTCGTTAGATACACAGCCCCACACAGGAGTGAGAATAGAGGAGCGAAACTGAGCAATACATAAGGGTTTACCTTGGTTTCATTTTCAGTCACGTACAATGTTTATCCGATGAAATAATGCAGCACAATGGGTACGCCTCAGCAAGTGGTTGCACCGCCGTTAACGGCAATACAGGCAGCAATACGGCGTGGAAATTAGTCATACAATTGATGGATATCGTCCTGAGGAATGGAACACCAAGCACGGTTGTCTTGTTCCCATAATCCATCGATATCCTGCCCAGGCAGATTCGATTGCAGACTACGTCCCATGTGGTTCCAAAGGTTTTCGATTGGGGATAATCGGGAGATCTTGCTGGCCACGGCAGTATTTGGACATTCTTTGGAGACCCGAGCGGTGTGTACACGGGCGTTATCTTGCTGGAAAATGGGCTGCTGTAGGTCATCCAGGAACGGTATCGAAATGGGCTCCAGAACCTTGCTCTCGTATCGTGCAGCTGTCAGTGTGCCCGTGATGCAGGCAAGTTGTGACCTGTTCTCATTCATGCACAATAGTATCCCAAACCGTGATGCCTGCGTGACGGGTGGTGTGGCGGTCTCGAAGGAAACGGGGACCTGTCCGCTCACCAGGGTGTCGCCAGACACGGATTCGTCGATCGTCAGCACGCAGACAGAAACGGAATTCGTCACTGAAGACCACAGTGGTTCGTTAATGACCCCAGTTCGCATTACTTCAGCAAAAATCTCTAGACAAGCACTGCGATGGCTGCCCGTCAGTGGCAGTCGACGAAACAGTTGCTTGCTGCGCAGGTTTGCCACATGTAACCTTCGGTTTACAGTTAGGGTCGTTAGTTATACCGACGTCCATGGCCGATGACACTGCACGTCAAATATCGGCTGCAGTGCTTTCTGGTGACAGAACGAGCGTGTCGAACAATCCGCGCTTTCGCTGAACAGTTACCCAGATCAAAAAACAAATCTGAAAAGTCCATGGGACTTCCACTTACGACCACACATTACCATTACTGTTACTGCTGTCACCTACATTTCACGAACGCGTGACATCACCGGCTCTGGTTTAACATCACACCTCCTTCTGGGTGGGGCAGTTTCTATGTGGAGCAGTGCATAAAATGCAGGTTCATAACATTTACAAGACAAATAAAAGACCATGAAATCAAGTCCTTGCTGCATAAAGAGTAAAACTCATATCACCTCAACAACAGATACACTGTTAAGATGCTATGATTTATTATAAAATACTTTACGGAAATTTGAAAAGCATGTTTTCGTTAATTTTGATGATGTCAGGTTTCAGTTTCTCATTGATTCATTTCAAACACAGATGCATCTCCCGACAAAAGAAAAATTGCTACAAATTTGAAAATATTTGTCAAGAGTTAATAGCTTTATCCTATCTAAGTTAGCAAATCATTTCGAAGTATTTTAACAGGCGATATTATTATGATATGAAGCATTCTCTTAAAGAACGTAATGAAGTCTTACAAGGAAGTACGTATTACTGACTTCATTCAGCCCAGGTGCCAAAAGGAATCAAAAAAGGAATTATACTATTTAGCGAACTCGCTTCATTGTACGGAAAATGCTTTCATTTACAGTAATTTCATTATATTATTTCAAGCAGGTGATGCCCGTGTGTGTGTATATATATATATATATATATATATATATATATATATATATATATATGGCATGGGTATCACCCGCGCAGAGTGGAACAAACTCAAACTGAACGCAGGCGTTAAATAGGCATAACCGGGAGTGCTTCCCAATAGAGTATCGCAATCGACGGCCATGAGTAATCGTGGTGATCTGAGAGACTTTAATCGTGGACTCAGTGTCGGCGCAATCGCGATAAGCCATTCATTCGCCCAAGTGGTAAGAATCCTCCGGTTCCCCAGGGGAACCGTATCAAGGGTGTACTGCGTGTATACCATCGACGGAAGAACCAAAATATAGAGAGCAAGCTGTGGCCGACCGCACGCCATTGATGACCGGGTTCGATGTAGACTATCTAGGCTCGTACAGACCAATAGCTTGGTAACTGAGGCGCAAATCACATCCAGATTAAATGTTGAATGGCAAAGCAGCGTCAGCGAGTGAACGGTGAGGGGCAGGCTGCACATTCGGTGCTACGGCAGCCAACGCCCTACCCGTGTGCCACTGTTGACTGCTCGTCATCGGAGATTTCGCCTCGCCTGGTGCAATAAACCTCCAAACTACACCTCAAAAGTGTGGAGCCGAGATAACGGGAGGGTGCGGGTGTAGTGCCAACAGCATGAGGCCATGGACCATCGTGACAAGTCGGCTTTGTTGAAGGCGGTGGTGGCTCTGTGATGGTTTTGTGGAGCGACTAGTTTTCAAATCGTATTTATAGAAGCAGAGATATCGAAAAAAATACGACATAATTTACGTTTCTCGAAGGAAGGATGTGTGTTATTTGAAAAAGGAAATGAATACATCAAGTTCTGTCAATTTTATGAATGTTGATATTGTTCCATTACCAATACTGTAATCATTAGTACTTCACTCGTGCGCTGTATGAATTTCTCCCACATTGCTTGGGAAAACAATGGTCTTGAGAGTAAATGTAATTCTAAATATCACAGAAATTGTCCTTTGGTCAGTTTTAGCGAAATGAAATAGAAAAAGTGAATCTCTCTTTTTTTTTGAGGGCATTTTCACAGTTCACACAAATCAAAGAATAAAAGCTTTGTCATGATATTATGAACAGGCAAATGAACATATCCTGTTCATTTGCGTCGTGCGTTCAATTAGGAATTCGGTGCACAGTACAATGGATCGGTAAAGTAAAGAGGAAAGACAAAAAGCACCTGTGAATAGAATATGAGCTTTAGTGGAATTCATTAAAGTGCAACTGCAACATTGCTGATGTTTCAACGCCTTGATAGAGGACAAAAGATATAACGTGATAAAACCACTCGCGCAGAGATAACATAAAGTGGAAATGCACTCATGTTCATAAAAAACAGAACACCTAAAAGGAGTCGAGCTACGAATTATTTTTACAGGATATGTTCATTAGGGAATGCAAAACAAATGATTAGCATCTCGGGGTCATACGTAACAGGTGCGTCGATATAACTAATAATCGGTGTGGCCACCTCTGGATTGTATCACTTGCTGCACGCGCCGCTGAGGCATCCAATCAAATAATGTGTGAATGGTGTCCTGTGGAGCCATCCAGGCGGAATTGACCCGCGTCCAAAGTTCATCAACAGTGGCTGGTGAACAATCTTACCTATAGACCTGTTGTTTGAGCACGTCCCAGGTATTTTCTATAGGTAATAAGTCCGACGATCTAACCGGCTAAAGCAGTAGTGAAACGTTGTTTTCCACGAAGAAGGACGTGTTGTCGCTGCAACATGCAGTGTGGCACTATTCTGCTGAAACATTCCCTCGGAACGTTCAGCAGGTACATCAACCAGATGGATATTTTACGAAAGACAGACAAAAACTGATGCCCCAGGATACCTATGCCACCTCATCGAATCGATGCCTCGCCGAGTGGCCGCTGTTTTGTGGGCTAAAGTGAGTTATGCAGCTTATTAGGCAGGTGGTCATAATGTAATAGCTCATCGGTATATTTGTACTTGTTTTTTGAGCACGAACTACACATTAAAGGAATAAAACGTTTTCCAAGGTACTTAGTGATCAACATTGAGCGTCAGAGAAGAACATGCTTGCGAAATACGGCGCAGCGAAAGGTGTGAACAGAAGCGAGCTCATTTCTCACAGGTGTATTTGCCCGGAGGCTGAACACGTGACACACGCAGATATGTCAGAAATAATAAACTCTACTGATACAAAAGAAAATCTACCATTAAAACACTACTATTACAAAGAAAACAATGTATAAACTACACGGTACAACAAATAAGTTGTTTTTTACCAGAAGGATATAGGAAATGATCAGTTTATTGTGATGGGTAGCAAAAGTGTATGGTGAGCAGTAATCCCCAGGAACGTTACCTCTTTTTCCCCTTAGAATCAATGGTTCGCTATGCGCGAAATTCCGTATTCACGATTTTTCGAGGGACCTAATTCCCACGAAAAAAATAGCGAGGAATGACTGTACGTCATGTGATTGCTGTGCATCATTTTTCTACGAACTGCACGTAATTTTTAATTACTGTATGTGCTTCCTGTTTCAACACTCATCGTTTTCGTTATATAGCCGGAAATATTAAATGGTGGCTGTAAACATTTATGAAATATCGTAGGATGCAGTGAAAAGAAAAAGAATGTAACCAAAAATGCAATTCGACCCAGGAAATGTTTGAAACAGAGAATCCCGCACAGTTCAGAAAAATTTGGGAACTACCCATTAAAAACCGGTTCTGACGTCTCTTCTCCACTATTTGGCTGTGGCTAAGCAATTTCTTTTGCTACTGCTCCAACTACAGAATGGATCTCGATGGGGTGCTGCATAGTTGCCCTCACAATAGGGAACAGAAGCCACTTTGCTTAAGAGAAGGAAAGAGATGAATCTCAGGTAATAAGCAACATTCTATTAAGAACTACGAGAATTTTGAACGCAAAAGCACAGAAATCTCATAAATAAAAAAAACCATGATTACGATAAAGAAAGGCATAGAAATTGCAGTTTAAATTTCTAAAATAAACTCATCATGCACAATTTTCCCGGAATAGCCTTAGATGCTCATTGCTGCACTGAATGATATCAGAAAATAAAAATTTAATAACCCTATTCGAAAAGTTTGCCATTTATTTAGAATTTATGCTGCAAAAAAGTTTACTAAATAGCACAAAGATAAATTTCAGTGCCTTCAACTTCTCTTTTGTTTCATTTCACCCAGAAACTTCTCGTAGTGTTTAAACGCACAGGAAATATTTAGACACAACTCCCTATGTCTCATGGGACTTTTGTGCTCCGAATCAAAAACAAAAGTACTTAGAGGCTCAGATACTAATACAGCACAAAGATAAATTCAGTGACTTCAACTTCTTTTTCTTTTTCACCCAGAAACTTTTCGTAGTGTTTGCACGCACAGGGGACTTTTGTGCTTCAAACCAAACACCAAAGTACATCAGATTGAACCTAGAGGCTCAGATACGACGTAGGGTAGACAGGTCAGAGAAGTTGAAGTCTCAGATTCAAAGTACGAATCGACATAGTTGGAACTCCAAGATTATGACGACAAAGCGTGAACTTTCAAGGAGAAAGAAAACGTGGCTGTCGGAAAGAACACATGACCTTATTTGTAACTGGTGCCCAAAAGCCCGTTGTAGACGCCTAAATGCGCCCATCCCACGTACGGTGCTTATTTAGTGTGGTTCATAGCAAATCGTCATACTATGATCGATCCTGGGACGGTGAGTTCGAAAGCCGTTGCCCTTACGATTAGTCCACTACAGATAATGTGCTTTCCTTAAATAAAGTGTGTATTGTTTTTTACCGGGCGTGCATAGATATTGATTAATCATAATTTCCATAAAATAATATTATTCAAAAATATTTTAAATAACTAATAATGTTTTTTAGTTTTTTAAGATAAAGTGTGTATTGATTTGGTAATGGGCGTGCACAGATATTGATTAATGATAATTTCCATTGCGCGATACCATTTTTTTCTTCAAAGGCATTGTTCTGAAAAGTCACACCTTCTATCGGATAATGGAATACGACCAGTGCAGAAAGAGACGGACTTGCCACTTTCCGTTAGCAAATTGTTTTCTTTCTTCTCTCTTCATCATTATTTGCGTTTGACTAACATATCAACTTCTATTGGCATACTTTCCATCTGAGCTATATGGGACTGGAGTAAAAGGCTTGGCTGTACTTCCAATACTTGCCCCCTCTCCGCGAATTAATACAATTTTTGGTGATTACAGATCGGCCTAGAGATGGCAGCACTTCAGTTCTTGCGTTGGTGCACTCAGGAGGTCGGCGAGCGCTTTCTTGTTTCGTAACTGTTAGTTGCAATGTGTTTCTTGAACATGAGTTTTGTAGCGGGGCCTGTAAGTTCCTTTTGTTTCGGATGCCTTTTTTTACTGTGCTGTAAGATGCGGAATTCTAAGAGATTTTTCGATGAAATTGGGAGGAATGGGGCTACGTGTGTTTCTTGGTGTGAACGCCAAGAATTGCTTCCCACTTCAAGAAAATGTTCAGAGAGTCACCCAATGACTCTCAGAGGGACTATGTCTCATGGTTTTGAACAATTTAGATGTCGGAAAAGGTACTTTTCAGGGAAGGATGAGCTGTGTTCCCGTACATTTGAGACCCAGTTCCATAATGCTCACATTCTTCTTCATATCGTGATGATTCTGGTGTACTGTTTCCCCAAAGAATTTAACCACATTAGGCGATCAAGGAATCCACTGAGACAGCGACAGGTATTGTAATTCAGAGAACTAATGTCAGAGTTCATAGTAGCCTCCCATTGTGATGAAGAAAAGCTTGGTGAAGTAGTCATCAGACAGTTGTTCCCTGGCACGTTATCAGTTTATTTTAAATTCACACAATCAAGTGCTTTATACTGCCAGATAGGTACCTTCCCATTGATGAGGAAACAAAACGTTTCCGTCATAATTAATGTTTCACAGCAAGTTGGGATTAATTTGCACAGGAGCTCACCAGAGCGCTGCTCCGGTACCTCTTCAGTTTTATCGAATATTTAAATACTAGCCGGTCCGTTACTGGAGTTCCGAAATGCACGTTTCTTTTTACGCCTGAATGCACGAGGGAGATCGCGCCGTAAAAATTAACCCTGCTATGGCTAATCGCTTTGAATATACAATTTCAGTCACTAATTCTACTTTAATAAGAAATAGTGTTGAGCAAGCTTTGCTGATTCCAATAACTGTGGCCTGGTTGAATTAGTACTGCATATTGGTTTCATCTCGCACTTAGGACTCCTGAATTTTTTTTGTTAGAAATTAAGTCCTGGGGCTAGGTTTAAAATTATTTTAACTTAAAGGAAAGATTTGTTTTGATTATTTGGGCTTGGGCTTCAGACGCCATGGGATGGGCTTTACTCCCCTCTGAAATGGTTTAGCCACACCACTGGTCTGCATTTACCATTAGACTGTACAATGCATGCTGCAACACGAGAGGCTTTCCCTGCCTCGAGTTTTACAAACCGTTAAAGTGCATTAAATAAAAATACAAATATTTGTTTCTGAGGTTGAAAGTGCAATTGGATTTCGTGTAATTTATGATTTCTGCCTTTGAGGGTGCATTTATGTCCTTCCTTTTCAGTTGAGTTAACATCTCCGTTTTGTTTTCATTTCTTAAAGTTGTATTAAAGTTAAAAGCTGTTGATCTTGAACTGATAGTTAACACTCATTTATCAGAAGATTTCAGGTAAACTTTCCTTAGAATGTCGGAGAAAGATTAATTGGGTATCGAAAATGACACTTTTCTTCTGTGGTACATTTGCTTTTGAACATTGGACACCAACGCAATTTAATTTCGAAATAAAAGCTCCATTTCAAAATGTACCCGTATTTTTTTTAAGTGGAAAGTCATTTTTATTCTTATATGTGTATCAAATGCTTTCATCATGTCTGAAAATCTCGGTGATATAAGAGATACCGAAGCGAACCTCGACCACCCCAGAGGCGCAGTGGTCTAAGCGCTGGGTCCTGACCATTCGTCCGAGGTGGACCATGGTTCGAATTCTGATTCTGGTGAGGTATGGATGTATGCTTGTCTTACAGCGCTGGCTCTTTCCCTTTCCTGGAACCAGTGGACCTAAATTAGGGACCGGCTGCTGCTGATAGCCTATCGAGTAGCACAGGGTGGTTGTCAAACCCCAAATAAAAGAAAAGCGAAAAAAAAGAAAGAAGGCGTTTTTTGAATACTATTATGTTAAAGATTAAAGCAAACTCGAACATAAAGTTAATACTTCCATTTAAAACGATATCTTAATTAAGAATTCTATGAAGGTAAAATTTGCAATAAAACATTTTCGGAGCGCATTAGCTGGAAAAACATGGTCTCCTTTTCAAGCAACTCAGGTGTTGGGAAACTACTATCTCTTTTGTAGCAAAATATCGGGCTTTTACGAAGAACATGGTAAACGAATTTCTGACTTTTGTACAAGTTTTGGTTAGTAATTCTGGAAAACAGTTATGCTCTACGTCATTGGCAAAAGTTTTCTTGGAAATGAATCAGAAACCATACTATTTAAGAAAAACTTGCATTATGCTATCCCGTACGTAGCATTCAAATACCATCGTTCGGATGTTTCAAAATTATTTTAGAAAATATTAATATATAATTAGTCTGTTACACTTATCTACAGGTCTAATGCAATTGCATCCAAACAACGACTTGCACCCGAAACGTGTCATGCTGGGTCGTTCGATAATTCAAAAATATCAATCTGCCTCAGGCGATACCTTCACTGTTCCCATTGCGTACTCTTTTGAGAACATATACTCCGACAACCATTGAAATAGGGCCAGCAAGTGCTGAGTCATTTTCCAGGAAGCGCTACCTGACTCTATTGTTTGTGTCAAAGAAGTGTGTTGTTTTAATGCAGTGACAGACTTTTGAGACCGTTCCTATTAAGTTGCATGGTTCAAAATGTTTTCCAGAACACCCTGTAGGATCTTTGTGTCCCTCTCGCCTTCGAGGGAGAGGGACTTAGGACCTTCTGAGACCCCGCTCGAGGCACAGTTTGCTGTGTGTGTCACTGAGGAGCTTCGTATTTCAGAAGACAAGGCGAAAGCTTCGCATTGGGTACTCTTTTCAGATCAAATTCTGAGGTATCCATTGAAATATGTACATCAATGAACAGTAACAAAATTGGTTGAAAAAAAATCCGTAAACTAAGTATTTTTTTAAGTTTCAGAGAGCTAATTATCCAGTTAAAACATCTGCTTTCTCCTTTTCAGAACATATATAAATGACTTCTCACAGTATGAGTATAAGCTAAAGCAGATGCGTACAGTTACCACAGGAAAAATGTTCTATTTTTAAGCATTTTAATATATATATCCAGCCAATTGCCATTTCAGGGATTTTGCTTTAATGATGATGTCTTCCACTCTAATAATTTTCCCGATCCACAACATTCTCTTCTTATCTTTCCTGGTTACACAAAGAATACATCTCTCCATGCTTCTTTCAGTTCTGTTTAGCATTTGTATATCTTTTTTACGCTTTTTAACAGTAGCTTGAAGAAGCGTATATGCTCCAGCTTTTGTCCGTCTATCGGCACGATAACTCGCGTAAAAATGGTTCGATTTGATGAAATTTTAGTATGTGGTAGGCGACCACCTGGGGACGAACCCTATTGAAAATGGGCGAAATGGATTCAAAGGTCAGGACATAAAAGCGGGATCCATTCCATTGCCCTTATGCGTCATAACTTGCGTAAAAATAGTTCTATTTCGATAAAATTTTAGTATGTTGTAAGGGACCACCTGGGAACGAATCTTATTGAACATGAGCAAAATCGGGTCAAAGGTCAGGACATAGGAGCGGGATCCATTCCATTGCTTTATGCGTCAAAACTTGCGTAAAATTCGTTCGATTTCGATGAAATTTTAGTATGTGGTAAGGGACCATCTGGGGACGAATCCTATTAAAAATGGGCGAAATGTGGTCAAAGGTCAGGACATAGGAGCAGGATTCATTCCACCACCCTTATGCGTTATAACTTAGGTAAAAATGCTTCGATTGAGACAAAACTTTATCATGTTGTTCCGGAAGTATACTTTACCGGTTCTGTTGAATATCAGCGAGATGAGGTCAAAGATCAGGTCATAGGGGCGAGATTTATTTTACAGCCATTATTTTCATAACTTGAATAATAACTTGAGTAATGATTTGTGGTATGCTGGAAAGCATATCATAATCAATGCATTGCATGATTTTACTAACTTGTTTAATTGAGATCCGTGTCTTAGATTCATTAGAAAGAACTGGTAAGAAGCTTTGATTAAACACTTTTTTTATGATTAAATGGTATATTGATCCTGAAATCCGCATATTAAGGTATTTTTCTTAGCTGCATTTCCAAAATATAAATGGTATTTGCTCTTGAAACTCACGAAAGAAGGTGCTTTGCCTTGCTGCATTTCCAATAATATGCACATACCCGACGGATCCAGGACCCCTGAATTATTTGGCAAGTTAAAACTTCACAAAGATGATCATCCTATCCACCCTTCGGTGTCGGGGTGTACCAACCTCACACGCCCGTTAGATAAGGCGTTGGTTACCTTTCTAACCCTTCTGACTTTGGGATCTGGTTATTCTATTCGTAGTTCGGAGGAAGCCGTTGCCAAAATTAGATCTTTTGACATTCAGGGAGTTCCTTTTGTCCTTGCTTTTTTGAATGGGGTATCGTTATATCCAAACGTTCCCATTGACTGTGCGCATGCTGTTATTGAAAGTAAACTCCGCTGCCGGTGTGGGTCACCCCTTGAATCTCTAGATGTTATGTCAGCGCTTCAGTTTGTGGCCTGAAACTACTTTGGTTTTAAAAACGTCGTTTATTATCAAAAATTTGGACACCCCCCCCCCAAACACACACGCACACAGCACAGAATATTTCGCATATGTTACAAATACGTAGCACTGAAACATTGAGACTTTTCAGATACTTTGCGCAATGTAACAGTAATGTTTCAGAAACCTTACGGTTACGCCAAAATGTCCGCAAACTTTACATAACTTTGAAACATAGCTCATACTTTACAGTGAAAGGTATTTGTAATTTCAACATATCAACTTCATGTTACTGTTACGTATTTGAAATATATTTGTAAATTCGTTACGCGGCCCCGGTGGCGCAGTGGTCTAAGCGATGGCCTCTGATCATTCGTCCGAACGGGGTCCAGGTTCGAATCACGGTGAGGCATGGATGTTGTGTTTGTCTTACGGCACTGGCTCTCTCCCTTCCTTGGAACCAGTGACCCTAAATTAGGGACGCGCGACTGCTTATAGCCCATTGAGTTGCTCACGGTGGTCGTTAAACCTCCAACCAAAAAAAAAAAAAAAAATAACTTCGTTACATTACTGTTACGTATTTGAAAGATAATTGTGACATCATCATAATACTGTTACATGATAATAGGGGATATCTGTAAAAAGGAAGCCGTCCACGTGCTGCCTCAAGGACGCATGTGGTCGATTCCTGATCAAACATGACATCAGTCGCAGCCATTTTTTTCCCACCTGATCTTTCCGACCATCTTTTTGTCCGCCATTTTCTCTTTGTGTTCAACCATAACATTTTGTGTGCTACCTGGTTCTACCGAACGTGTTTTGTTCGCCTATTTTTCTTTTACCTCACCACACGGTCTACCCGATATCTTTTGTCTGTTCTGTTTTTCCCCAGCAGAAAATTTTACGGTATGACGTCACGATGCAAGGGACATTTTCTTTCCAATGAAATACAAATCCACGAAGATCACACCAGGTTTAAACGCTGGCACAGCGGGTTTCTAGGCAGATGCATCATCCCACTCGACCATCGACCATGGGACGCTTCGCGCTTACAGCGTTCAGTAAGAACTAACGAGAAAGCCAGTGCTTCCGAATACGTTATTTAATATAAATGCATAATTTTTCCACGGATCATTTTATTTTTCTGTAGGATGACTTAAATTTCTTCATGATTTATTAACGAAAGGTATCTTTTAATGCTTATCTTACTCTTTGTTTTCAAAACTTGCGTAGTCGTTAAACTTCTTAGTATACCAACATTTTTTTCTACCTTTACAAACTAACAACTACTTTTATTGAGACTTTTGGTTCTAATTCAAAACCAACAAACGTACTAAGATATTATACACTGGCGTGCAAAACTTAAGGACGGACACTAGTGTACACTAACTAGCTAACTCCGGGTAGGGGAAAGTGGCCACCGGACAGCTGGCACACGGAGAACTGGACTAATTGGAATTTCAGTGTCAAAAAATTGTTCTGCGTAAACACATTTCGTGTGGCTATATTCTCCACTACTTGAGCAAGTATTGTTTAAAAAAAGTGTTTTTTAATATTTCATTTACAGTAAGAATTTTAGGCATTTCTATGATTTTTGGGCAAAAGACAAAGCGTAGAACTCGCCACAGAAATTTTAAGGGGCCGTATAAAAATTGCGTTCTGGACTGCTCCCCTGCTACGTGTCCCAGGATTGGTTATCTGATACACAGAACATTTGCGTAATTTCGTATTTTCTTATTTACGATATTTTTCGAAGTTTAAAAACTACAGCTAAACAAATTCTCCGCGGGTATGTGCAAACCCAGGAAACTTATCGGAAGGGTGGTGGGGGTGATTTATACCCCTAAAATATGAAGTATAAGTAATTTCTGGTCCGATCGGAAGATTTTCAGCATTTACAAGAGCTACAACTCAACAAATTATCTGAAGGCATATGTGCCTACCCAGGAAACCTGTCGAGGAGGGGGATACCAAAAGTGTAGAATATAAAGAATTTCTCGTCCGATCGGGAGATTTTCAGCATTTAAAACCATAAATAGTTTGTTTTATATTTTAGGTATTATCCCCCCCCCCGAGAGGTTTCCTGAGTCAGCACCTGCCCTCATAGAGTTTGTTGAGATATACTTTGTAAAAGCTGAAAATCTCCCAATCGGACCAGAAATTCTTTGTATTTTATACTTTTGGTGTTACCCCCCCCTCCCCATAGGTTTGCTGAGTAGGCACATACCCTCAGATAATGAGCCGAGTTATAGCTTATAAATAGTGAAAATCTCTCGATCGGACCAGACATTCTTTGTAATTTATACTTTTGGTGTTTACCCCCCCCCCCAACAGGTTTCCTAAGGCACTACATGTCCTCAGAAAATTTGTTGACTAGTAGGTTGTAAAGTTGTAAATGCTGAAAATCACCCAATCGGACCAGAAATCCTTTATATTTTACACTGTTGGTATTGACCCCCACCCCCAGCCCCGACAGGTTTGCTGAGTAGGAACATGCACTCATATAATGTGTTAACTTGTAGCTTGTAAATGCTGAAAAGCCGCCCCGGTGGCGCAGTGGTCTAAGCGATGGCCTCTGATCATTCGTCCGAAAGGGGTCCGGGTTCGAATCCCGGTGAGGCATGGATGTTGTGTTTGTCTTGCGGCACTGGCTCTCTCCCTTCCCTGGGACCAGTGACCCTAAATTAGGGACGGGCGACTGCTTATAGTCCATTGAGTTGCTCACGGTGGTCGTTAAACCTCCAATCACAAAAAAAAAAAAATGCTGAAAATTTCCCGATCGGACCAGAAATTCTTTAGATTTTAAACTTTGGTATTACCCCTCGTCCCCTTGACAGTTTTCCTGAGTCAGCACATGCCCTCAGATAATTTGTTATTTGTAAACCCTGAAATCTTTTGTTGAGTTGTAGGTCACGGATTTTTTATAACGAATTACATTAATAATCGCAATTAAGAAATGACGAAATTATGGAAACCTTCATATGATTCAGTAAACCAACCTCTGGGGGTCGTTGCCACGAAGCTGTCAAAATGCAGTTTTTACACGGCCCCATAAAATGTTTGTAGTCACTTCTCCGGTGGCCAGTTCTCCTACACCCAGCTAACTCGAGTACGACAGTATTACCAAAGAATATCTCAGTAGCACATTTAACGACTACGAGAGTGCTTCGGTGAAATGGCATGAATGCGCATGCGCATCCGCGCCGTTGCCAAATCAAAAATCTTAAATATCGCCGGAATGTAACATCAAGGTAGCAATTATGTACGATGGAAACTATAAAACAGTAGTATAGCGTCTAGAAGGTAAAGTGTGCCGAGCGCCTAGCATGCGTAATGATTGGCGTGGATACCGAAATTTGTCTCCTTCGTAGATAGCGCTGCGATCGCCTTCCCTTCCCTCTTTCTTAATGTGAGCGAAGCGGGAAACTAAATTCGTGTTGCTTACTGTGAAAAGAGCGGCGATTTAGACGGAGACGGGTTATGTTTTAGGTTTTAGAAGGAATGTGGATTACCTAAATATTGTATATAAGTTATACTTAGCTCATTATGCGGAAGAGAAATAACCATTGTTTTGTGCCAGGTTGCAATACTCAGTACAAAAACAGTAAGCTGTCGCTTTTTGGAATACCCAAAAATGATAAACTTTTACAGCAAAGGCAAAAATTGATTCCCCGTGCAGATAAAAACTTAGACAAATGTAGTGCTGTATGTGAACTACACTTAGATGAGAGATTTGTGGTTCGAAATTTTGTGCATAAAATAAACGAGGAGACTGTGTTAATACCCAGAGATCGGCCCATCTTGACACCAGATGCAATTCCAACAATATTTCCAAACCTTCCCCATTATTTATCAAAACCTCTGGCAAAAAAGAGGAAAGTTAGGGAAACCGATGATAAGCTTGATGGTAATTTAAATAGCTTGGAATTTACTTCCCATAGAGTTACACTGAACTGCCTTCTGAATATCAACCTTCCTTCAGAATTTTGGGGTAAGCAAATACCTGCTAATAATTCAAAGTTCATAATTTTCCATGGTCATTCATTCAAATGTGAATTGTCAAATTCATTGACAACTGAAAAACTTGTTGTTGTAACCGAAAGTGAACGAGAGTTTACCTGTGAAGTGTATTTACGTGGATTAAAAATGAACACAGTTTCTAATATTACTTCTAAAGATGAATTAGAATCCATTATTCGAGACACTGATAATCTAACAATATGTCATGGTGCAGGCTCCATTTCAGAATTTGAAAATAACAGGAAGTACCTTAAAAGTGGAGTTATTTTTGAGAATAATTTGTACAGCAAAAAATGTGTAAGGAAAGGAACAACAGCGACTTGCCTCAAATGTAAGTATCTGCGGCGCTTACTTTTGCACAAAATAGCTTATCATAGAAAAAAGGCTACATTTAAAAATAAGTATCAGAATAAAGTTCGGAAAATCAACAGGCTGAAGAAACGAGTTATTTCGCTCTCTGATTACATAAAAAAAATCCAAAACAAAAATAAGAATTTTACAGAACTTTCCATTAATGAAAAAATAGCTGAATCACCCATTAAGCAGCAGCAAATGGTTATTCATTGTTATAAGGCAGCAAAAAGGAAATCTGCAAGAGGTATGTCATATACCAAGGAATGGTTACTTGAATGCTTACTGATGCACATAAAAAGTCCAAAATTGTACGAGCACATACGGAAACACAAAATCATGATCCTACCTAATAGAACAACTATTAGAAAGTATATTTCAAATTACAACAGTGGTTTTGGATTCAATGCACTGACGTTTGAAACTATTTCAAAGAAAACAAGTGAAATGGAGCCTTTTGCAAGACATGGTGGTTTATTAATAGATGAAGTGAAGCTTGCAGAAAAACTGCAAGCAAAATCATCTGGTGAAATAATAGGGTTTGTTGATATTGGGCCATACACTTCAGAAACTGTTAAGCATACCCCATGTAATCACGGACTGGTAATGGTGTTTCAGCCATTAAATGGAGATTGGACCCAAATAATTGGTGTTTTTGCCACAAGTAACAATATAAGTGGAACTTTGCTTGCAAAATTTATTATTGAAGCTGTTATTCTCACTGAAAATGCAGGTCTGTTTGTTGATTTCATTACGTGTGATGGGGCTTCTTGGAACAGGAATATGTGGAAGACATTTGGTATATCAGCAGATTGTTCTGGAACTAAATACATCATTATGCATCCTACAGATTGTTCTAGAAGTTTACATTTCATATCAGATTTTCCTCACTTAATAAAATGTGTACGGAACGCATTTGTTACCAGAGGTTTTCTTCTGCCCGAAGGAGAAGCAAGACCAGAGCATGTTGAAGCAGCATGGAGGAAGGACTCTGACATAACTACTCTAAAAGCCATGCCAAAAATTACACGCGTTCATATTCACCCGAATAACTTTGAGAAAATGAGGGCAGGCTATGCTTTGCAGCTTTTTAGCAACAAAGTATTAAAAGCCCTTTTTCTCTATAAGCATCATATTGAAATACAGTTTGGAAGTACTAATGCAACTGCATTTTTCATAACGTTGATGATGCAGTTAATAACTGTAATGACCTCTAGGAGTCCATCAAGTAGTCTCCGCATAGATTCTGAGGGATGCAAAGTACTTAATGATCTTCTGTTATATTTAGATAAATGGGAAGCTTTTGCAGGAGATAAGAAGATTGGGTTTTTAAGTGCTAGCACAGCTGCAGGATTACGAGTCACTATAAGCAGTACCATCTCTCTACTAAATTATCTAACAGAAACCTTGAACTACAAGTATGTAATGACATCGCGCTTGAGTCAAGACTCAATAGAAAACATTTTTGGCATTATTCGGCAACTGTCAGGCTGCAATGACCACCCCACTGCAGCAGAATTTTTAGTGACCATTCAGTGTTTAAGTTTTTATAATCTGGCCAAGCTTGTAAAGTGTGGTACTAGCTGCACAACAGAAATCATCAATTCTCTTATTGGGCCAAGTGACACCATCAGTTGCAAACCTAATGTTTTGTTATATTTAAATGAACTTTTAAGTGATGAAATGCTAGATAATGTGAAAGATTCCTGGAATAGTGCTGCATATTCTGATTGTGCTTCCTTTTTCCCACATAATTCCCATAACCAGTTGCTAGTTTATGTTGCAGGTTATGTAGCTAGGAAATGTGTTGCAATAACTAAATGCAAAGATTGCACCAAAATGTGTTTAACATGCAGTATTGAAGAAAAGGCCAGGTTTTCTGGAACACTGATACGAGAATTTGATAAAGGTGGCTTATTATATCCATCAAAGGAACTCCTAGTTCTTGTCAGTCAACTGGAAGGTATTGTTACACATTATTTCAGCACCGAAAAACTACACAGAGATAGTATCGTTGATATTCTAGCTATCTTGATGATAAAGAAAATTAAATTCATTGGTTGTGCAGAACACAGTAAAGATGTGACATGTAAGATTGCAAAATTTTATTTACTGACTCGGTTGCATTTCTATATAAAGGGACTTAATAAGATTCACAATGATAACAGAGAAAAAATGAAGTACCTTAAGCTGAGACGATGCAAATAAATATGACGTTCCTGGATTTGGGTGTTGAGGTTCTTTTTATGAGGAAGCAAGTGAGAGACAGGTTTTTTATTACTGTGGAGAGAGAAAATATATGTGGAGTCAGTCAATAGCTCTCACTTATAATTACTGTGGAGTCAGTAATTATATACCGACTCCACAGTAATACTACAGCTCAAACCCTCAACGCGCTTCCTCAAAACTACCTTAACAGCTAATAAGAACTTTGCAACAGAACAGGTTCCGTCATTCAAACCCAGGGGCTTGAACTTAGTCACATTACCAATGTTCAACTCGTAGCAAGCAGAGCAGCCACTGCTGTGTTTACTGATCTACTATATATTACCATATATAAGGATATGACTGTATTAAAAAGAATGGATAATTTTGGGAGTATGTATCAGTGGCTAGTTAACTTTTCCTTCATTAAATATGATATGTATGCACATAGCAGACAGTAAGCCTAATGCATATGCAAATACGTGATCCTAGAAACTTAACCCAAACTCATTAAGAATTTTTCCAGCCTATAATGAGATCAAGAAATGTCCAGGTTGTTAACAAACTTAGAAAAGAAAGTTACAAAAACTGGTAAGTTATTTAGAGATTCAAAATTTATTTCTTTAAATGTATTTATTTTTAAAAAATTAATCCCCTCCCCTCCCACCAAGTAACTGAATAGTTCAGCAGATAAGATATTAATATACAAAAAGATTTTAAGGAACATGTGTGGTGGTAATAATATTACAGAGTTACTATTTTTCATTAAAAATGTTTAGAACTGTGGGATTCTTTAGCAAGCTACCCCACCCTTCATCTTTTTTTTATTTTTAATGTTCAAATCCCAAAACCACTGGTGGTAATCTGATATAAACACACTTTTTTTCAATCAACATTTAGCTTTGGCATTTTCAGCATTGCTAACTAGGGCTTCCATGATGGAATTATATATTACAAAATTCAGTATTTTGAAGAAAACTTGTAAAATGCCATGAGTGATTAAGTGTGACTAATTTACTTTTTACAAGGTGGTGTAAAAGTAATGAAAAAATAAACTAAACAGGTATAAAATTTATTTCTGGAAGTTTAATTTTATGTGAAAACATCTAATAGTTGCATTCACAAATTCTTGCTCTTTGATTCAATTGCATTTTCTAAGATGCCTAAAAATCAAGTTGTGTGTTATTTATTTTTTTTGTAATGTTACTTTTTAAATCCCCCTCCCAAGTTCTGTTGCTGATAAATTTCTTTGTCGCTATACAATTGAGAAACGGTTTTTGATAAAATATTTCAACAACTGCTGCACTAGCCTTTGACATATAACAGCCCACAATGAATTAATCAAGCTTCTACTTAATAAAAAATAAAAACGAAAAAAAACTATTTAAAATGGGGTGCTTACTTTTGCCTCACTGTATAAATTGAATAAAGCTTAACCAATGTGCTGAGGTTTAGTAATATTGTAATAAATAATGCTACAAGCAATGTAAGATTAAAACATTGCTTTATTACAAACTACACGTGGCTTCTGTATGGAAATTCCTAAAGCCATTTATAATTAACTCTCATCAGCAAGCTTTTGGTCCCCGTGCTGATGAGAGTTCAATATTCCACACCGGTCCACGTCAGAGGTCAGTTTTTCCACATGTGCTTCAACATTTGTTTCAGTTGGTGTAAATTATATCTGTATTACCTATTCCCAACTACTAGGGGCATTACACAACGGTGTTAATGTTTACATTGTGCACAATGTGTCACTGCGCGCACCTTACTGGGACGACAAACCTTTCTGGATTTACTGAGGGGATATCAGTATGAGACTGAAATAATTCCAATTTCTGAAATTAAGAACAAATAAATGTCTTGGTCAATTATTTGCTCCCCCACAATATTTCTTCATTTAATAGTAAAATTTATCTAACGGTATAAAAAAATCCCTCTAAATCAGCCCTTTTTTTTTTCGTTTTTTTCTGAACAATTACTGGTAAATATTTTCTGATGCATGCATTATGACCAAAATTATGCTTCAGTGAGAGAGGAATGTCATTATAAATGCGTGTGCTTAAATAAGGTGGTACACACCGTTTTTTAAACCAGTCAGTAACAGACAAAAATAATTTTTGTTAAGCCTCTTAATAATACGAAAAGCTTACCCAACGTTTATATATATCTGTTATATCCACGCTAATAACTACATACGCTGGGTGCTCGGCACACTTCCCCTTCTATGCTATATATCAGCTGTTTCTGTATAACTGTTTGAAGAGTAGATACATGGAAGCACTTTATATTTACATGCCCCTACGTATTTACTTCAAACAGCAAATTTTGCCCGCTGTCCCTAAATTGTTTTTAAGGAGGGCTCTGTATCTGACTGGCAGCATTAAATTTGTTGAACCACGGTATTACTTATACCTGATCATAGACCTAACCACTGGGGGATCAGGACCCCCAGATTTTCATAGAGTCTGGGATCCCCAATGTAAATGATCCCCCAAATGTTTTGGGAATATAATGATATGAACTTTTTATGTGAACCAACTAAATTATTTAATAATATAAGATTGTAATTTTTCATAGAATGCAAACACGTGTATAATGTGTACTTAATAAAACAGTGATGTCGATTAAGCATGGTTACCAACATCGCTGGTGTATATACATTATGTGATCAGACCCCCCCAATTTTGAAACACAGCACAGTTATGCCACTGTACCTGATGGTCACTGGCCAACATCGCCGACGCTGACACTTAAGCATTCAATATAATGTCCCATACAAAAAAGCCTTGCAATTTTTGTATATACAGCAGGAGCGGCTCCTGCAATAATCCAAAGCAGTTTTTTTTCATGCCACATCAAGAGAGAAGTTTACTGAACTCGGCTGGAAGTTTTTCCTGCACAACGCCACTGGGAGCGAAAAGAACGCTTGCGCGCTGCTCTGACTGCTATTGAAACCAACTTATGTGGGAAACTGCCTATTCCCACATCAGTTCATTTCCTTTGAATAAAACGTCCCTGGGGGCTGCAGCTCTTGCTCGTACAGCAGATATAAGTGGTCCTCGGAGTTATTTGCGAGTGACGTAGCTACAATGCAGTCTTTCGTTGGCTGCAAATACATCTCCGGGCCTTCAACTTTTGGGTTTGTTCCTACTTTTATTCAACATGATAATTCTAACAACTGGAGATTATTCGTGTTTGCTAACAACAAATACTCAGTGGCCGAGATTTTTGCCAAAAAGTTTTACTTCTGGTCAAAATGGGCATGTGAACAAATTGCGATTAAAAATAAAGTTCAGTAATGGATAAATTGAAAAATGAAAAAAAAAAAAAAAAAAAGACTAATTTCTCCAGCGAAATACTAGCACAAAATTAATATTTTCACTTAAAAGGCACAGCCAAAATTTTTGCTTTTAAACTCATGTACATTTCTATTCATCAAAAAACATTGAAGTTGCTCTATTGGCCATATTTTACTTTTCTGCTGCATATGCATACCCCCTCCCCCCCCCCCCCCAAAAAAAATAAGCTGAACATTTCAGTTGAGGTAGTGCTTTATACTTTATTACTTTAAACACAACATTTAATCAAACACAATTGTTTAGAAAATTTACGAAGTTGGTAAATTTTGAAAACAAATTGTTCTACACTAAATTGTAATCATAGCTTGAAAATTAAAACTGGGAATATGTTTGCAATTCGTATTTATTAAAGAGAATGCCTGTAAGTCAAAATTCCAAAGGGAGCGTATCAGAAGAAAAATATTTATTATATTTCAACTAGGGGTCATAATTGACACCTGAAAATGCGTATATGACGTTGGGTGCGTGTCCGCTGTCACTGGCACACGCATTTTTTTTTATCTTTAAAACTGGTACCCTTAACTGAGTGTGTGTTGCTCTTACAGTATCTACATTTATATAGTATTTACAACCACTATCTCAATCCACTGCTGGATAACAGTCTCCAAGTTTCTTCCACAAAAGTCTGTTTAGAGCCAGTTTTCTTCTTGCTCCCGAATTTCATCCACCCATCTCCCACATCATCTTCTGGGTCCTTTTTTTATGTCCGTTGCTATCCAGTTTAATATTTCTCGCTGGCTCTTTCTTCTAGAAATATGTCCATCCCATTGCAATTTCTGGGATTCTGATCATTGCTGTCTTCCATCCTTTTAATTTTCCCGATCCACGAGTTCCTCTTTGTATCTTTCCTGTTCCTGGTTACATAAAACATGCATCTCTCAATCCTTTTTTTCTGTTGTCTGCAACCTCGGTATATCTGTTTTAGTTGAGGTCCATGTCTCTGCTCTATGCGTAACAACTGGAAGGATGCACTGATTAATGAGCGTCATGTTAGGATCGTTAGCATCATGTTAAGATCGTTAGGATAAGGGTCCTGCATGTAATGTATGTGGAACTAATTTCTTTGATGTGCAATGGTGTATGCGTGGGTGATGATCAAATGATCATATGTAAAGGATTTTAGGGAGTGTCTGACCCCAGGTCTTAAACAACCCTTAGAAATAGGAAACTAGGAGATTTAGGCTAGAGCGCCCAATACGAAGTGACACAGAAGCGAAGTAGGAAGGGAGAGGAAGACGCCCTTATTTATTACCGGGAGGCCAGTACCCAGTACCGGCAGTACCAGTGTATGCTGTATGCATGGGTACCTCTCCACAAGGTAAATAATGAGGAAATATACACGAAAATACTGGATAGCACTATGATTCTGAAGTTCACATTAAAATGATTTGTGACTACAAAATATGCCAAACACTTTTCTTTTAAGAAATAATGCATCAAACCAAGTTTTATACGCCAATTATTTTCTTCATAAATATGGCCACTCCTTGATATCTGTTCCCTAATTCAGGTATCGGTTATCTCTAGAATTTCCCTATCAGTTGCTAAATATAAAAACTAAATATTAATTTCTACGAGTACATATATAAATTATTATTAAAGGGACAGCATCAGCAGGTTCAGTAACTTAGCTTTCGAAGAGATATCTACAAAATTTGAATGCAGGCCCTCCATCTCAGCTTACCACTAGCCGCTACTGAGTGATATATTTAAATTTTCCAAACAGCACGTCTTTACTTGGCACATCCACGCCATTTGTTATCTTTTTAGTAGGCATTCTTCGAGGAAGTTGCATATAATTTTAATCATGTAGAATTCTATTGTAAATTAAATTGACGATGACGCTGCACTCTACGGCAGACTTAAGACATTTCACTGAATCGTAAAAGGTGTTTCCATAATCGCACACTTAAGAAAATCGTACACTTACATCCTAATTCAACCCCCGTTGTTTGGGTTACATGCACATCGCTACACACATTCTCTGACACAGACACCATCTGCAGCGCCGCGATGGGGCGTGGGACATATTTCGAACGCAGGTTTTGAGTTCGCACGGCACACTTCCCCTTTTAGACGCTATAACAGTAGTATCATGGAAAGCTATTTTTAACGTAACCGTAATGTACAAAGAGTTATGTCCCAAAATAGATGCTGCTGAAACTTTATTGCAAGATATCTGTGAAAGTGTAACGAAAATGAAAGATTGTAACATTACTGATGTATATCTGAAACGTTTTGTGCTGTATGGATGGGATCACCTCTATCGGCAATTTTGACCGAAATTATTTTACAGACTCGTGAGGACCAGGTCATGACGGATTGCATCTATAAACCATTATTTTCATAAGATATGTTGATGATGTTTTACTTGTTTGGCCGCATCCGGTCGAAAAATACATCAGTTTGCAGTGTTATTATGCTCAAAACTACTTACAATTAAGTTTACTGTTGTACTTGAGGGCCGGGGCTCACTACCTTTTTTAGACTTCCCGCTTCAGCGTGATCTGCTAAATGGCTCGATTTACTCGTCTGTTTATTGAAAACCCACCCGTGTTTCTGTTTTAATTCCTCAGTCCTCTGCTACCTCTCTTGGACACAAGTTGCCATCTTTGAGATTCATGATTCGGCGTGCTTATACATTCTTCGAAGTTTTTTTTACGGCAATCGGAGATAGCAAACATAATTGATATCGCACTTAAATTTGGATACTAGCGTGAATGTGTTTGTGGTTTGATACGCAGATCTCAAGGATTAGCCTTTACTGCTTTGCAGCGCGAGATATCCTCTGTGCACTATGTTGGGTAAATCGACTATGTTCGACCAGTGATTGCAGTACTACGAAATGCTTGTTATAAACGTCATATTGGTTTGGGCATTAGGAATACTAATTTGTTCTCTTTGATCGAAACGGATCGACACATTGTGAACATCAGCGGGGAAACATGGAGTATCCAGCGTACCCCTAAAGGCTAAGGATCCCTCAACTCAGGATCGAATTTATATAGGATTGACCCTTCGGGCCATTGGCGTTTGTGTGGCGGGACATAAATATGACATTAGATCTGGAGCTACTATCACTGCCCTTGCTAGCTTGACTTGTAGCACGGGGCAAACATACTCCTGAATAGGATGAGATACAAATACTTGCCTGTACACCGAATAAAACTATAATCTTGTTCACTGAAAGCCTTTACATTTACCGTTTCGCAAATATTTGTTGCAATGACGATGAACCATATGTACAACCACAACCTTGGAAACTTAATATTAGGAATACTTGTGATCCGAACGATAAGGATCTTGTAGTTACTGGTGTCGTTTTGTTTATTAGCATGATGTGATATTATTTTCTGTCATTTTGTATGTTCACATGTTACGTAATAACTTTTGCATAATGAGTTTTGTCCTTCTTGTATTTAAATGCCGTGTCGTCATATTAGTGTTGGACTTCGCCTGAGGATGGGGTTGAAGCAAGCCAGAAAGATCTTGCGTGTATCTTCTAAATTATTCAGTGATTTAATTGTAAAATAAAACTCGTTTTTTAGCTTGCAATTGAATTCTCATGAAGCTTAATCATCGTTCATAAACAGCGTGTAGTGTATATTCTTAATTCACCTTTTATTTAACACAAACGATGTACAGCATTTTGGAAATAGCCT
Organism: Macrothele yani; assembly: GCA_039090855.1. Classification (NCBI taxonomy): domain Eukaryota; kingdom Metazoa; phylum Arthropoda; class Arachnida; order Araneae; family Macrothelidae; genus Macrothele; species Macrothele yani. Next base: position 20,675,615 of record CM077018.1, on the reverse strand, counting down.
ACAATTTTTCAAGTTTTTGTCGATGGTACCTAATGCACACCACTACAGCTGTGTTGCCCTGGGGCGGGGGTGGCCCAACTAAGGAAACCATCTTAAAATCATTTACATGGGATTTTACACCAAAATGCCCCGATCTCAAATATAAACAAAAGCGCTTTAGCAGACGCTACGGAGGGTTACATCTCGCACTTCGAGAGCACTTCAACCACTTGGTAGCCGAATACGGAAATTTAACCAACGTTCCTTGGCTAACTGCTCTGTTCCCATGATACTATGAATCATATGGTGCTTTTTAAAAATGAGTAGACATCGGGTATGCCACATAACACAGCACATAATCTTGTTCTCAGTCACCTTCCAAAATACACTACCTCGAACAGAGGAAACACCTCCCAGAGGAACACTCATTCAAACTTGCTTCTTTTCCAAACCGAGATCGCCACTCTCCACCAGTCAGATAAGGCGCGTCCACCAACCTCGAAAAGTTCAGGTTTACAACACGCTCCATTCGCGACTGAGTGTTCACTACTTACCTCAGGGGAAGTTGGATATGTCTCTTGCATGATTTCTGCACTGTCAGTGTTTCGTTGGAGTAACTTTTCGCGGCCCTTCCAGTAAGAAGTAAACTTTTGTCTTCGGACACCAGTTAAGGTATTTATCGAGGTGAAACCGTAACTAACACATTTATTAACACGATTTGAAGGTTTTCAGAATTTTCGAAATAATTTACATTAAAGGAATTATTTCTCATAAAAAAGTAGTAATGCTCAAGAATAAAGGGTATTGGAAGATACAGTTCTTTCGAAATACGGAACATAAAATCTGCTCTCCTAACACTACTATTAGAAGCAACTCAAAACTCGTTATAATGAGAGGTGAAAGTCATCTGGGGATAAATTTGCACAGAGGAATCTGCGAAAGAGAAGAAACAATTAATAAAGTACAAAACCAAACTCCATCCAATCTCTAGTTCAAGAAAACCAAATTTCTCCTTCACTAAAATTTTCCCCGTTCGAAATTGTTTATGCGAACTTTTAATACGTATTTTTAGGCTTTCCCACTGTAAATATTTGAGACATTCTGGACTAACCCCTCAATTTTCTATTACCTGTGCGAAGAGCTTTATGCTAGCGCAGTCTTAGTCCCACTAACTTACAATTTATTTATTTATGGGAAGGGTAGGGCGCGTTTTATAGCTGTTTTTTTTTCAATTCAGTTTTACTGATATTAATTATTTAATATTTTTAAAGTCCAATTTGTCATTGATTCATTCTCAATTCAATTCAATTAGGCAAGTATTTTTCGTAGGGTTTTAATTAAAGGAAACTTTCTATTCATATACTTTGATCCCGAGGTGATCGTACACGGTGTATTAGAAGCAGAAGTGATAGAAGGTGGGTCTGGAAAGCTTTGATAGGAAGCCAAGTGGAAAGTGTTAGGAGGATCCGACAGGGAAGAGCGAACTTAGATCGTTGTAGCGTGACCGACGATACTAGGTAGTAGTGTGCACTTTGGCAGGGAAGGAACGGATTACTATTTTCAACAGGATGTCCAGCCCCCTAAGGCTTTGGACTCAACGTGCCGTCCGAAGCATGGCGACTCTTTAGGAGTGTGTCAGGAGGGAATCGCACCTTCAACCAACCGAACGCCGCCGACTGCTGTGGCCAATGAGATTCTCCCACACACCGGGATCGAATCCTCGACCAACGGAAGGCAGTCGATAGTTCTTATTACTATCGCGTCCCATCATCCCGTCTTCAAGCTTCCGCAAGTGCATTTATTCAGCGCAGTTTGTAATTATTATGCTTTATTACTGAGACCTATTGCAGAACCAAAGATAATATTGAAAGATTTATGCTTTCTCCTTCTACAGTTCATAATAGGAAGGAATTTGCGAAATATAAAAAAATAAGAATCCATTTCCTTTGCACAAATGCCTGATCTGCTCATTGTGTGAAATACCTTTAGCTTTGGCTGACTCAAAAGGAGAAAGCGTCATTAAGTAACTGAAGCAAGGTGCTGAAGAAATCCCTGAGTACATCTGTAGTGCCGAGATCTTTTTTTTCTTCAAGAAAATGGAAACTACTATGCAAATGTGCTGGTGTAAACCTTTTGAAATTAGGCCAACAAATGAGCGACTCTACTTGCACACACTTAAATCATACTGAGTACATACTAAATCATACAGAGGCATCAGCACACCCTATAAGTTATAAACTTTCTTCCATCCGTTTCATGCTTAAGCGAGCATTTACTCATTCTTCTTCCTGCAGAATTCGTCTAGAAGAAATTTCAAGGATTCATGCCATTTCAGGCCCAAATGGCTGGATCGATCGTCAATAACATATTAAAGAAAGTTAAGAGGACAGCACTACCTTGCAACGAGAAAATATAAGGGCTAAATTTGTGGGTCCCATGGATTTTGTCCCGGATATCCTGAATGTTTTAAAAAACGTGTGCCATGGAAACAATATGGACTTTTGGAATCAGAACGAACAACATATTGGCCTTGATTAAAAATGACCGAGCTCGTAACGAAACCGGCAACAAGTACAGTGTTTATGCGATCCTCATGAAGCCAGTGGACAGTACAAATGAAAAAAGTTACATATAGGATCAATTACACGTTCAATTATAACACGAATCAAGGAACAGAAATATAACGTGATATCTGCATCAAAAAGTACAGCTGTTTCACGCCGAACAAATACCTGAACGCATCACCCAATGTGGGCAAAGGTTTCTGTACAACCTTCCATCGTTCTAAGTTCGAAGTTCTTTTTACAGAAAGCTTACTTATGCACAACGCAGCCAACACGTGTTGTAATGACGAATTGCTGTATAACATCCCTCTCCCTTGGGGCCAGGCGCTAGAGAGGAAAGAACAATCGAACATGAACAACTAACTTCAGGTAAGCATTGTATCCAAGAACGCGTTTCAGTGCATTGATTTGACTATGTTTTTTTATATTATAACAACATAGTAAATATTCTTGATCTCAAAGACTACAGTCTTGTGACGATTATACGTATTATAAGAGAATACAACGCGGTTTGTCACAAATATTTATTTTTTCAAGTACACCATGGTTTTCGCTGGGTATTGGCCTAGCTTTCATTAGGCTATTCGTCCTGATGGAGTTAGGTCAATAACCAGCGAAACCGTGGTCGACTTGAAAAAATGAATATTTGTGACAAACCACGTTGTATTCTCTTAATACGTGTAGCAAACCTTGTTGAGTTTTTAGTAGCAATGAAAGTAATCCAGCGAAACATGAGTAATGTACAATTATGACGTCAAATGTAACTCACATATATTACACATCGAACCCCAGATAGTGTTTCCATCGTCATTACATCTGAGGATGGGCCTAGTGATGCCGAAATGCTTCATGTATGTGTGTGTATTTTTGTTTTTTACCAGTGATTCCTTTTAACTGTGACGTGTGTAAATAAAGTTTTAGCAGATCATTAGTTCTTAGTGTATCACTTTTTAAACGTGCATAGACGGTACTCAGTATGAATTAAGTGTTTGGATCTGCACGAGAATAAACAACTACATGGCTCTACTTCCGAAGTGCAACACGTCGTCGGGCTTGTTTACGTTTCGCATCATGAATCCCCATGTGCCAGTTCGCGATGTAACTAGTTCTCCAAGGAAAGGCAAAAAATGCGTGCGTGCTTACGAATGGAATAATAAAAGACTTCGAAAATCGAAGAGTGCTCCTCGTTTGCTTGGACTTTTTTTATATGTAGTTGCACTGACTTTCTGAACTTGCTTGGGATTAAAAGTAGACTTATACGTTAGCCAATCGAGTTTTAGTTGGATTGGTAGCTTTTTGTTGAATTGGATTGGATGGTTTTATTGAGCAAACATTTATATTGTCAGTTTACTGTTATTATACAGTAGTTATATCATCAGCTGTGTCCCGTCCTCTGTGCCGTTTCCTACAGAGGAGGGACACAGCTAATGATATAACTCATCTCAAAATTAATAGTCCGTGGTTTAAACAGGAAAAACCACGATATCAAGCATAAAACACAGCATTGACAAACGCCGCCAAGGGATATACGTAGCATAACGGAACTACATCCCACTGAGCACTCGTATGAGTGAGAGGGTGATTTTCTTACCATTTCAGCTCATATTTGGTAGAATTTCGTTAAACCATAAAAAGAGAGAGAGAGAGAGAGAATCTGCCCTTCTCTGACAATCATCTGTATAAGATATAACCCAAATTGTGTTAAAAATTATCTTTATTCGTGCCTCATGAACAAATGAATGGTACACATGGATGCAACGTAATAAACTGGTTGTGGATGATATATCAACTGATGCGGGTTATGTAATGTCACGTAATAAACTAGTTTCGATCAAAAATATGTATTTGCCAGATTAGAACAGAACTTTACGAAAAAATGCATGAAGATTTAAAAAGAAAAAAAAAGCAAGAAGCGACTGGATAACACTTCGCTCCTACGGTCGGCGCCATAAATTGCAGGAAATATCGTTTACCCTCGCTTCCCAGTTCTGGTTCGGCGTTACAAATCTTCACATTTTGAGCTTCGGGATATTTCACTGATTAAATGATAATCAATCAGAGTGGCTCACAACAGTTTTTGGAGTAAGTACATTAAATATTTAATAACTGGATTGATTTCCTTTTCTGTGGCACTAAAGAGAGCACGTGTGAAATGCCTTTTGATTGAAATTCGACAAGCCTTTAAATTGCAACGGAAACACAAATTCCCCTCCGTCTTTCTTTTTTTCTAAGGCATGTTTCTGGTTTCGGGCACAGCTAGGACATTAATGCCCTGAAAATATTGGAACTCACGTGACATTCCGACGGGATAAGAACTAGTGCTTTATTTTATTTTGAGCTGCGATAATACAAAGCATATCAGATTTTACGACAGTCCAGTTCATTTAGCTGTATTCGGGTAGATTAGAATAAAAAATGAAACCGAAAGTGGTAGGATACATACAAGAGGTATCTGGTATTTTTCCCGCATGTTTCGATTTACTGTAGTACTTCGTTAATCCTGTGTGTATATTAAGTACTAATCGTGTAGATATGAAAAATTAAATATGCGAAACGTGGAATGTGCGACACAGTAAGGTAGTGCACTATTACTTCGTATAGGTGGTTTCATGTACATCTGCTTGATGCATAACTTGTGGCATGAGGAATTCAGTATAATTGAATGCCTGTGGTCGAGACAAAAGGCTTTTGAACTGACAGGAAGGCTTGACACAGCGCTTAACAGCGAAATCAATTTAAATTCAACTGAGCATTTAAAAGGTCAGATTAAACTATTATTTCCATGTATGTAAATATTCTTGCATTTTACGGATTGCAGCATAGTTAGAAATGAAAGAACATCAAGAATTGTAGTGAGCAGATTTTTAATCCAAAAATAAAATATAAATATTTACATCCAAATTCTTAATTTAACTGGCAATAATAAAGGATTCTGTTAACGCTATTTGCATTTGATGGTGCGAGTGGTATGAATGAAGTGAACATTCTTTGTGTTTGGACTGAAAGACATGGGGATATTTGTGGTTATTAATTTCCGAAGCAGGATGCATTCGACGATATTTTGATTTTTTTTTGAATGGATGTTTAACTGCCACCGTGAGCAACTCAATGGGCTAAAAGCAGTCGCCCGTCCCTAATTTAGGGTTACTGGTTCCAGGAAAGGGAGAGAGCCAGCCAGTGCCGTAAGACAAAGACAACATCTATGCCTCACCGGAATTCGAACCCAGTCTTCTTTCCGTTGAATGATCAGAGGCCATCGCTGAGACCACTGCGCCACCAATTTGAAAAATTTTGGTAAATGTGTACTTTAGCGTCCTCAATTATTTCGACGGAAAAATTAAACTGTGTGGGAAAAGTGCGACGTGCAATTTTTTAAGCATGCAGAATAATGGGGAAAGGTGCAAAAATATAGTATTTTTAGATAAAAGGGAAGAATTTATCCGAAGTATTTACCAGCGAGAACGATGGTTTGGAAGAGTACGAGCGGTAGGAATAAGAACACAGAGCGGCGACAGAATCAAGGTGTAGCCCGGTGAATGGAAGCTTCGTTCAGAAGGACAAGTTACGGGCGGAAGAATACAACAGGAAGCGGTTGAGCTGTACGTAGTCACAGAAGCGTCTTGTAGGAATACGCAATAGGAAAGAGGTACACTTTACACAGCATTGTACGTGGTGTTAGTAGCTTTTCAACAGCGTTAGTGGCTCTTTCCAAAGTCATGAATCTCCGTACTTCATTTCGAAATTCGTCAGGGCTTCAAATTTCATTATCCGGCACAATGCGACAACAAGCTCTTGGGCTGCTTGCCATACTACGATTTTTGAATTGAAGAAACTCCTTCAGTTTCTAAAATATCTGTTTATGGATGAAAACATGCGAGCAACGATGTACGGAATAACAGCACAACTACAAATGAATTGGTTGAAGAAATCTACTACGTCTGTTCATCTTCGAAACCATAATCAAAGCTTGTGATTCAACCGGAACCAAAACTTCTTACTCAACACTTCGGTCGTTCATGAAAACATTAATAAGATATCTCTGAACTACTTTTAGTTGCTTACGATTACATGTATTTCCTCCAAAAAATACACCCCACTCTTGTTGTATTCTTCTGAGCATTCACCTTCAACTATTACTCCCTTCCGACGCACGGAACTTTCACGTCGTGTCCGTTAGCATCGCTTCACCCTCCCACAACAACTGCAGCAAACCATCGTATTAGCAGGAAAATACTTCGGACAAATTCTTTCCTTTTTATTTAATACCAGCGAGTACGATGGTTTGGAAGAGTACGTGCGGTAGCACTAGAAAGACAGAGCGGCGACGGAGTCAAGGTGTAGCCCGGTGAATGGAAGCTTCGTTTAGAAGGGCAAGTTACGGGCGGTAGAATACAACAGAAAGCGGTTGAACTGTACGTAGTCATCGAAGCGTCTTGTAGGAATACGCAGAGGGAAAAAGGTCTACTTTACGCAACATTGTAAGTGGTGTTAGTAGCTTTTCAACAGCGTTAGTGGCTCTTTCCAAAGTCATGAGTCTCCGTACTTCATGTCGGAATTCGTCAGGGCTTCAAATTTCATTATCCGGCACAATACGACAACAATATAATATATATTCACATTCCGTGAATATGTACGGCGAATGGATTGCAGTATTGGACGCCGCACTATAAAATTTTCATTCTTGATGCAATGTGGACACTTCAGGATTATTTGAACTCTAACAGACATTTCTAACAACTCTGACGATGATTTTAAATAGTTTGGTGTGCTACTTACAATTTTTTTATTTTTAACCTGTTATTTCTTACAACCTGTGTCTTATATGATCACTGGATACAAGTTTTACTTACATTCATTACATCTATGCTTTTTTTTTGTTTGTTTTTTTGTTAACTCGGGTTGCCCAGTCATACATAAAATGAGCTTCAATTGCATGGTGACCCACTATCTGCACGTTCAAGTTGATCTATGGGTATTCTGATTATTGCAATATTATGCCGCTGATATACAATCTAATTTAGCATTTGGTATAGCTTTTTCTGGGTGGCTTCGGGCTAATGTCTTCCTGATTATTAGGGCCAATGTTTTTGAGCCTAGGAACTCTTTTTTTTTGGGGGGGGGGTGTTCCCTCACCTGCTTTACACTCTCAATATAGCTGCTCTGCCATTATTGTTACTTGGTCACTTAACCAGAGCGGCCGGGCTGTTGGGCTGCATGCCCCTTATGTATATTATACTACAAATTATATGTTTCAGTGTTTTTAGGCCTACTGCGCTCTGTCACAATTCTGAGGGCTTATGTTGCTGCTGGCCTACTGATTCTAATAGAATATTTTACAGGTGTACCTGCGGCTTATTGATGTTATAAAGGATAGTACTATTCTTTTGTTTGCCTCACAATCTTGGATATGGACTACATACATTTACGATAGTTTATTTGCATTCAAATTAAGTTTACATTACATTACAGTCCTCTGTATATCGGTATTGGGTCTATGCTATCGCAGTGCGTAGTGCTATTTTTTTTGCATATCCTAATTACATAGCCTATTACTTCGAGGGGCATGCCTCTTTTTTTTTAATTTTGCAGTACCTGCCAGGCTGTGTTTTTTCCTGCTATACGCATTGCAGCTACTAAGATTGTTGGTTATTTTATTAATTACACATCTCAATGTGAAATACCAATCACATTCGTCAAAACTTTGATGCCTTGTGTTGCTTAGAATGTCACATAGCTTTGGCTTAAGGCTTCCTGCCTGGTACAACACAAATGTTGAAATCTAATACTTGTGGCCGGAGGTTGGCTTGGTTGTTGCAGTTACTGTTGTTTACTTAAAACCTTCGGTCATAAGTTACTTGCACTTATGTTGGTTTGAATGTACTCATTTCGAGATTATATTACAGATCTCTATTTCTGTTGGCATTTGTGCATTCATAATACAGTGGCGTAATGTTTTTATCTTATGTCATCTCCAGATAGCCTGTGCTTTTGTGGGGTGTGGTCTTGCCCTAATCTGTTTCTTCCATAATCGTATCCATTACCTCGTGTAATCTAATGTTACTTCAGCTAATCAGCCATTATAACTGCTGGGTTTATTTACCTTACCTTCTGGTAGTATGAGACATACGTTTACTACCCTTACCGATCCTTGACTGGGACTTTTTTTCTTTTTTGGTTAACCTAACTACTTCCCACGTGATACATTTGTGGGGTGTGGCCTTGCCATAGTTTATTTGTTCTTCAATTGTTTCTGAAACTTTATGTCATCTAATGTTATATTAGCTTTTCAGTTATTTTATTGTTAGGGTTATTTCCCTTACCTCCGACTTTATCAAACAGATGTTTTGAACTCCAGTTAACCCTTAACTTACATTACTTAGTTTAATCTAACTTTCTCCCACATGAAATTAATCGTGATTTATTACATTATTTTAATAGTGCGCGGCCTTGGTGCACCTTGCATTGCCCTGTTACTTCAAGGATTGTACTTATTGGATTACTTACTCAGCACTTATCGATCATGGTGGCTAATTTTTATTATCACAGTTTGCTCTAATGGTATGGACTAGGTGCATTAATTGTTTACGCTTAAGTTCAGCTCTACAGGCTGGGCTGCTCTGGGTGTTATATTATGTTAGTTTGTAGCATCAATTGTGGTTTGTGTATGCTAGTTCCCAATCATTGGCATTCTGGTGTGTCTTGCCTTTCATTTTGTGTCCCCAATACTTGGTCTTTTACTGGTTGGGACCCTTTGTTGGCTTATTCTTTCTGCTATGGTATATACCACTTTACGTTATCTACTGCTATACATGCATCACTACTTCTACTACCATTGGGATTATTTCAATAACTGTCTATTCTTTGGGATAATGGTTTTCGTCGCTTACGGATTTATTATTACATAGTTTTGAACAGTTCTCCCTTGATTTTTGTGTTCTTGAGCGATTATACCAATTGGTTGGCCGTGATCGAAGTGGTTTTTTATTTATTTTGTGTTTTTTGGGCTTCTAACTGCTTACCGGGTGAAAGGTTGTAATTACTTTGGGTTATTTCACACGAGGTGGAGGCATTGATGTTGATTTGGGGGGGGGCTAGATTATCTGCTGCTGGTCGTTCTGGAGGCAGCCTTGGAATGGATTTGTACTTTTTTTATTTATTGTTTTACATTCCTTTTTGCTATTTATTATTCCTCCACCAATTATTATTGTGGATTGGTTGATACATCTTTCGGCTTGTTTTTTGGACACTACGCATTTCAGCTTGGATGTAATTCTACCTTTACAGTACTGTATTTCAGAACACATATTTGGGTACTTAGGTCCTAGTTGCCTTCCACTCTCTCAATATATTGGGCTATGGGGCCCTCAACACATCAGGACTAAAACTGGGTCTCCATGAGGGTTGGTCTACTGCTGGTGGCACATCGCGAACCAGTTGTGACATGGCGTAGTGGTATATTATCACTGATGATTACTTCTTTAAATATACTTAATAATCACAGCATATATTTTGATTGAATTATCTTTTGGATTATTATTTGGGGGGGGGGGGGGCTTCATTTGCACTGTATTACCCATTGTTGACATAGCTAATGCATTTTACTATTAATTTTCAGCCCTGTTCATTCTAATTCTCCTTCTTTATTGATGTGATATCCACGGTGTTTATGTTGTTCATATTGATTTGGGATTTTTACTTATTCTTCATATTCATTTTTGCTGAACTTCTTTTTCTCCCTACTTTTTACGTTTACTTCTTCTCTTCTTATCAGTACTTGAATGTAGTGTGACTACCATTCATTACAAATTTTCAACCACCTATTAACGACTTACTCACTCAATAGCCTAAAATTAATTGATATCAATGCTAGATCATTAATTGACAAAATCACTTTATTGGAATCACTAATTCAACTGACAAATTTAAATCTTGATATAATTTGTATTTCTGAGACTTGGTTTCCTCCATATCATTATTCATTAGAAATTACTAACTACAAAAATTTCCACTTAAACAGAACTTACTCAAACGGTGGAGGGGTCACAATTTACGTAAAAGACATTTATAATGATTTTTCCATTATTCCAAATTTTACAGTATCGAATCAAAATGCCGAAATTCTAACTATTCATAATCAATCTTATATAATTATTGTTTCTATAGGCCACCTAACTCAAACCTTACAGCTTTCTTATCATTACTTACTGAATTATTTAACTACTCTAACCTATCAAAAAAAGAGTTTCTTATGGGGGATATGAATGTCGACTTATTACAAAACACCAATCACTCTTTTCAACTTTTACAATCTTTGAATGCGTCTGGACACAAAAACATGATTTCAGTCCCAACTCGTATAACTGCTACCTCGCAAACATTGATTGATCTGTCTATCACAAATGTTTTAACTGAGACTACTATTTCGGGGACCTTAGAGTACGATTTTAGTGATCATCTCCCTATATTTATAATTTACCCTCTTAAACAACAAACCACTACACCTGAAGACTACTACATTTTTAGACAAATTAATAATACAAATATGGAAAGTTTTAAAACTCAATTAGCTGACATTAACTGGAACACTATTTTGGTGCATGACTATGCAAATAAAAATTACGAGTCGTTCATCACAATTACTACAGAGCTTTATAATCAATCTTTTCCACAAATTATAGAACAACATAAACTACAGAAAAAAATTCGTAAGCCATGGATTACCAATGCTTTATTAAAAAGAATAAATTAAAAAAAAATAACCTCTTTTCGAAATTCATAAAAAGTAAACTACCTCAGGACTTCCAAAACTTTAAGACTTTTCGAAATAAACTTAACAGTGACATTCGGTGCACTAAGCGTACCTACGACCTCAGCATATTTTCACATAACTCCCCTATACTAACATGGAAACATTTAAATTTGCCAATGGGCAAAAATACAGTTCCAACGGTTCCTCAGTACTTAACAGATTCCAATAACTTTAAGCTAACAGACAAATAAGAAATTACAAATGCATTAAATGAACATTTTACCTTATTTCCACAAATACTAAAAAATAAAAATTCCTTTCACTACCTACCTAGGAAGCACACACAGATCTAGTTATTTTCAACTTACTGAAATTACTGAAACTGAACTTTTAGAAGAACTTAACCACATAAATTCTAGCTGTGGCCCTAGATATGATGATCTTCAACCATTTATTATAAAAAATATCGCTAATCTCATTCTTGATACTCTATTATTTATATTTAATGATATATTCCAATCTGGTGAATTTCTTGATCTACTTAAAATAACAAAAATAATCTCAAAATACAAATCTGGATCAATAAATGATGCAAAGAATTATCGCCCTATAGCCAATTTATCAATTTTTGCTAAACTTTTGGAGAGATTAATTTATAATAGATTAAACTTGTTTATTCATAATCCAAATATTATCCATCCGAATCAACATGGTTTTAAATCTGGTAAGTCAACTGAATCAGCCTTATTATATCTACAGCAAACAGTCCAACATAATTTTGATCTTAACTTAAATACTATCGCTTTATTTTTGGACCTGTCAAAAGCTTTTGATACCATAAACCATAATATCTTATTACACAAATTACACACTATTGGAATAAGGAACAATGAACATTCTCTTCTTAAAAGTTATTTAACAGGTAGGCAACAATATACTCACATTAACCAACATCAGTCCTCTCTTAAATCCATACCAACTGGTGTTCCACAGGGCTCAATTTTAGGACTTCTACTATTCAGTATATACATTAACGATATCTTTATTTCCATAAATGATATTGATCTCCTTCTTTATGCTGATGACATAACCACTCTCACGTCTTTTAATTTAACGACTAACACTATTTCAAATACTAATACTCAACTTAATAACATCTCAGATTGGCTAAATTCCAATAAATTAATAATAAATACTACCAATACAAAATCTTTAATCTTTTCAAAACAAAATATTTCAGAACCACATTCTATCACATTATATATCAATAATACAAATATAGAACAGATTAATTCCTTACTTTATTTGAAGATTACTTTAAATAAGGACCTAAGGTGGAACCAACATGTGGACACTCTTCTTCTCAAACTCTCTAAAAACATTGGCGTTACCAGAAATGTTTTCACAAACCTTACTTATAAAACATTAATTCAATAATATTATACCATGTTTCAGACTCACATTAATTATGCTATCTTATCGTGGGGACAGACGACTAAATATAATTTTAAAAAACTTCAAATTCTGCAAAACAGACATATAAGATTAATTGACCTAAAATTTGATAGAAATACACCACTATCACTATATAATAACACAAGAGTTTTTCCAAATAAATACAACATTCTTACGATTAACCAACTATATAACTTTAATATCGTTAAAATTATGTTCAAACGAATTAAGAATAATTTACACACTAACATCATACAAATTGTACCACAGAGAAATACACCACTATCACTATATAATAACACAAGAGTTTTTCCAAATAAATACAACATTCTTACGATTAACCAACTATATAACTTTAATATCGTTAAAATTATGTTCAAACGAATTAAGAATAATTTACACACTAACATCATACAAATTGTACCACAGATACACTCACATGACACACGTACTAAATTACATATTCGGCCCATTCATCCGAAAACTGAAACCATTAAGCAGAGTATAAAATACACTGGCCCACAATACTGGAATTCATTACCGACGGAACTGACTTCTTTAAATAACTTTAATCGTTAAAAAACAACAACAAAAACAACTACATAATGACTTGCGACTCCTCAAATTGATGATTGCAGTGGGGGGCAACTGTGGTTATTACTATGATTAGTACACCTCAATGTGAATTGATTTTCAATGGTGTCACTGTAATGGTTATCATCTTTTCATATATCTTTTTTTTTTCTGTTTTGTTTTTTGAGACACTGTTTTATATGTAACTTTAACTCCTGACTTAAGTGTATAATTTGTGTGGGGAGCATGGGACCCAGTCAGGCCTTGCTGGCCTTTTTCCCATGCTTCCTTGCCGTGCTTTTTTCATTTGATATTTTTGTAACACTGGTTTTCTCCTCAGCAAAATAAATGAATTGAACTGAGTTGAATTGAAGCTCTTGGGCGCGCTTGCCATACTACGATTTTTGAATTGAAGAAATTCCTTCAGTTTCAAAAATATCCGTTTATGGATGAAAAAAGGTGAGCAACGACGTACGGAATAACAGCACAACTACAAATGAATTGGTTGAAGAAATCTACTACCCTTGTTCAACTTCGAAGCCATAATCAAAGCTTGCGATTCAACCGGAACCAAAACTTTTTGCTCAACACTTCGGTCGTACATGAAAACATTGATAAGATATACCTGAACTACTTTTAGTTGCATACGATTTCATGACGTATCACACTCCTCCAAAAAATACACCTTACTCTTGTTGTATTCTTCAGAGCATTCACCAGCAACTATTACTCCCTTCCGACGCACGGAACCTTCACGTCGTAGCCGTTAGCATTGCTTCACCCTCCCGCAACAACTGCAGTAAACCATCGTACTCGCAGGAAAATACTTCGGACAAATTCTTTCCTTTTATCTAAAAATACTATATTTTTGCACCTTTCCCCATTATTTCGCATGTTTAAAAAATTGTACGTCGCACTTTTCCCACACAGTTCAATTTTTCCGACGAAATAATTTAGGGCGCTAAAGTACACATTTACCCGCTGAAGGAAAGACGTCGGCCTTACGCAGCATTGTAAATGGTGTTAGTAGCTTTTTCAACAGTGTTAGTGGCTCTTCCCAAAGTCGTGAGTCTTCATACTTCATTGCGGATTTCGTGAGGACTTAAAATTTCATTATCCAGCACAGTACGACAAGAAGCTCTTGGCCTCCCTGCCATACTACGATTTCTGAATTAAAGAAACTCCTTTATTTTCAAAAATATCCGTGTCAGGACGAAAATATGTGTGCTTCGATGTACGGAGAAACAACACAACTACATATGAAATGCTTTAAGAAATCAAATACCCCTGTACGTTTTCGAAACCATTACCAAAGTTTGAAGAATTTGGAAAAAGTGAGACGTACAGATTTTGAAGTCTGCAATTTAATAGCAAATGGTGAAAAAAGTGCATCATTATGGTGCATTTTTAATATTTTTACCGTAAAAATTATGTGCAACTGCGACGTTGTGAACAGAAGCTGCGGCAGGCCTAACACAAAGCCAGGGCGACGACATTAAGCTTTGCTTCGCTGAAACGATGGTCTCGTTTCCGACGTTCCGGCCGCCATTTTGCTGGCGGAAGAGTACAAGAGGAACGGTGAACAGTCTTGCCAGGAAAACTTTCCAATTTGAAGTGCTGCGCTACAGAAAATGAGTTATTTGTTTCATTTTTTTTGTCTTGGTTTTTTTTCGCGTATGATTCTTTGATGCGCAATGTATGAACTCACTTCATTTTTTTGTAATCCAATTTGAAGGAATTGCGAACACCGCTGTGAAAAGGAGGAGGAGAGCTTTGATTTTCCGATGCCATGTGAGTTACGTTGAAAAGAACGCTGCCTCTGCTTTAACAATTTTGTAGAAGTAAGTAAGGCATCTGCATACTTTTTATTTCGCACCAGGGTAACATCAAAGCAATTGTCACCATGTATTTTGAAAATTTGCGACAGAAATAAAGAATTACTTTCTTTAGCGTAGCACTACAAATAGAACGTTATGCTCGCAAGAACGTTCTCCGTTTCTCTTGTACTCTTACGCAGCAACATGGACGCCGGAACGAGACCGTTTCAGCGGAACCAAGCCTCCCGTGCTCGCCGCAGTGGTTCTCACGTCGTCGTACTTGGAGGTCAGTTTTACCGTAAAAATCTTTGAAATGCATTTTACAGATGACATTTCTACACCATTTGCCATGAAGTTGCATACTTTAAAATCTGTGCATCTCACTTTTTCGAAATCCTTCAACTTTTCCGACGAAATAATTTAGGACGCTAAACTACGCATTTACCGAGTTTTCTAATCGAGTTACGGCAGAAAGCTAGAAGTGTTTACTGGTCTTGTGTTTACAACTTTGTCGTGAAGCAATAAGTTTTTTTTTGGTTAACGTGAAGATTACGATGGAAAATTCAGGAACGAAAAATTAAAAAAACCTGTGACGTACATCCTTTTTGAAATCAAAATTGATGAAAAATGAAAAAATTCATTGACAGTCATTTTTGAAAACGTTTTACGTAAAAAATACCTGTCTACACGGCACGCAGAAATCCAGTCAGCGGCAACGATGACCCTGTGACTACCGCTAGAGTATCTGCCACTTCTGCCCGTGGTCTCAACGCAAGTATCACCGCAAAAAGGTTAGGCCTAACCGTCTCACACATGCAGCGCGATCGCCAGCTTGACTGATTGTGGTGAGCGCGGAAGGATACTTAGCCGTGACACACGTGCAGAAGTACAGGATGGCTCCGCTTTCAGGACGTTCTTTTTTATACTATATAATATTCTTCAGTGGTTTATTTCAGGAATTTGTAAATCGGTGAGAAACATCGATGTTTGTATATTTTCTGTCTTCAGCAGTAGCGTCTGAAAGGGTGGGGCACCAGGACCCCTACCCAAACAGGGGCCCCAAAATGGTGGCAAAGTTTATTTATGTCCGATTTTTTTTTATTTCGAAGTTTGGAGGTAAAAAAATTAAGCAGTACAAAACCAAATCTGTCAGGACGAGAAATTCCAGTTCTTCCAATAAAAATCTGAAAATTAAGAACACAATGATATGAACATACAAAGGGCGTATTTAGAGAGAGGCCAATACGAAACAATTTCTGTGGATTCTCCCCCGTTCCCGGAAGTGTTTAAATTTTTAAAGGTTTTGGTTAAAATGTGACTTTCATTAGAAAATGCTTTAAGTTAATAAAAATGCGTCAACTTTCTTTAGAAAAAAATGCATTAAAATGAATGCTTGAAAGTCTGGGAGGGTTCTGACACCCCCCGACTCAACCAGTCGTTACGCCTATGAGAGAGTCGGGATCGTAGTTTCGCATTCCCGACGAGGCGGGAGGGAAGATGACGGAGGGGCCGCATATTGGCATTTTTGACCGATGCATCGCACTGTCTGGAAACGTCATAAAAAGACCCAGAAGAAAATCACGTGACAAAGGGTGTAGTAACAGGAGCACGATGGAATAAAAAAAGCCGACTCCAGATATTTTCCTCACCTTGTCAGCCTGCCACTTGTAAGGACCACCTGTTTTTTAAAAAAAGTCGAAATACTTACGAAACATCTGAAGTAGGGGTAAGAAAATGGAAATGACGATCTCGGAAATTTTCACTACCTATTTGGGTACTTCTTCCGATTAGAAGCAGTTCCCTCCAGCGGATGTGGCGCCATCTAACGGAAAAATGAACAGTTCACCGGTGACATGTTTTATCTAATGTTCGTTTCGTGTAGGATATATATCTTAGTGGTCCCGAAAGGATTCTGCTCGCTGACAGATTAAGTGCATCTTTTATATAACGTCTGCTCGTTAATTTTGTAAACATTACAGCGATTTGACTGTTTTCTGCCAATCGTTTAGTAACGATTCTCCCAATCTTTCTAACTATTTGATGATTATTTCTCACACAATTTGCGCACACACATGTTGAACAGAACTCTATAAACAGTATACTATTAAATAGTTTCAGTATGTGTATACTATTTATACTCGTAATAGTATAAATAGTATACACATACTGAACGTGTAACAAAACTCCATAAATAGTATTTATAAAGTAAAACATCTAATTTATTTCTCCCAAAAGTAAACTTCGTGCCACGAACTTCGCTATGACTTTAGTTATTTCTCGCTGGACGGCCTCCAATAGGAAGAAATATCAAAAAGTTTCCATAATATTGCATTTCACAGTTTTTCAACTGCTCACATATTCTTTTGGTGAAAATTATTATTTTTTTATTTTTTTTAAATATTCATATTCATAAAAAGAATATTTCCGTTTCTCTTGTTCATTTGCTGATGAGCAATTACACTTGTGTTTTAAAATAGACGTCAACATCTCGTAGTTTATCTTTTTTCGCACCCTCCCCCCTTTTAAATTTTCCATCTGGCAATGGAAGAGACATGTTCCTCCCACGTATGATCACTTCACGCACTTCCCCCGCCCCCCAAATGATGAAGTCGGTTTTCTAAAGATAGGGATCCATTTCAAGAGAAGAAGTGTGGATTGTGGATGGGACTGTGGTGGAGCCCGAACTTTATCCTCTATTACCTGCTTAAGTAACACATCCCATTCGAGTTCGCCCGATTGTCAATTCTTTATCGCAGTGTTGGGAAAAGTTTTCTACCACTTCCTTCTTCTCCAAGCTGGACAGCATCATCTAAAAATGCCAGGCTCTTGACTGAGTAATTTCTCATATTAAATTTATTTCTTAAAATGCTGTGTCGTTTTGAAAAACTTGCTTTACATAGCGATTTCGTCCAAAAACTGCTGACCAAATCAAAATGGATTCTGAACAGTCCTTGTGTTGCTTTTTGCTCTTAACACTAGGGACTATTTTCTGTATAGGAGATAGCTGTTTCCGTCAGCAGCAAAAGCAAGCAGCAGTGGCATCTGATTCAGGCGAGGCCGTGGCTGTAGCAAAGAACATTAATCTCTGACGTCATGAAAACTTGTTTTACATAGCAATTTTGTCCAAAAAACTGCTGAGCAAAGAAAAATGGATTCCGAACAGTCCTTGTGTTGCCTTATGATTTTAACACTAGGGACTATTTTTCGTAGCGGAGGTAGATGTTTCCGCTAGCGGCAACAACGAGGATCAATGGCGTCTGCTTCAGGCGAGACCGTGCCGCATGTCCAGATTAAAGATCATGATCAAATGTAGAGGATCTTAGGAAGGGAGTGTCTGACCCCAGGTCTTAAACAACCCTTAGAAATAGGAAGCTAGGTGATTTGGGCTAGATTGCCCGATAGGAAAGTGACACGGAAGCAAAGTAGAAAGGGAGAGGAAGGCGCCCTTATTTATTACCGGGGGCCAGTACCCGGGGTCCGACGGCTTAACGTGTCCATCCGACGCACGGCGGATATTTAGTGGATCGAGCGTTCGTACCTGCCTGGGATCAAACCTGAGGTCATTTCCGTGGCAGTCACGAAGTTGCCCACTAGGCCACCCGCGGCCTAGTGGGCAACGTTCGTGAAAAAATGCACCACGGCTATCTTATACAGCTTCCACGCAAGGCTGTGATTGGCTGTTCAGAGAGGGAGACGATTTGATCGGAAGCAACCCAAAGCACGAGCTCCCCGAAGTAACATACTCTCGAAAGCAGAGACGTAATTGTGTACTACAGCCGTGGTACATTTTGTGGAGCTCTTTGTTGACATTGAGAAACAGGGTGCATTTTCTGGACGGACGTTAACTTGGGACGTTAATATATGTTGACATTGTTCTGTGCACTTCATGTTTGTTCAGAAGTTCCACCATTTCTTCCTGGATTAACGTTGGTGAATATAACAATTTTAAATACATTGAGGGCGGATGAAGTGATCCTTACAGAGCTTTGTGTTTCAAGATCATCGGTTTTGCAGATGTATGTTACAGGTAGTCATATTTTAGTATCCCGATGGGTTTGGGTGAACTTTGGTGTATGACACATCAGGAAAGCTTAAGAATGGGGAAAAAGTTAGAGTCAGAAGTATTAGAGCCTTCCAGTGGAGATCGAAAGCTGGAGTATCTATATACGTCTTTTGTCAGTAAATAACCGGATTTTTTCTCTTTTTTTTATATTGATGGTTTAACGACCACCATGAGCTAAAAGCAGTCGCCCTTCCTTAACTTAGAGCAACTGGTTCCAGGGAAGGGAGAGAGTCATGTGCTGTAAGACAAAAATATATCCGTGGTCGGATTAAGTCCTTAATGGGACCTCAAAGAATTGCGACGGAGAATCATTATGAAATCTGTGAAGACATAAGGCAGAAAATATGCTTGTGATAATTATATAATTAATACGTAGTGCATTCTTCAATCTACTTAATTATCTGTAGAATTCTCATAATAACTCACTGTATTTTCTATTGTTCTCGTAAGAATACCAGTTAAAAGCTTAAGATTCCTAGATTCTGTCTTGAATTTTTTTAGTGGTTTACCAGTATACTTTTCTTAGTGCTTCTGTTTTGTTATGCAATGTGAAGCCACAGGTGATTTTGACCATTAACGGTTCCAAGTGCAAACGGGGAAGTGTGGGTGGATGGTAGTGAAAATGCTGAAACTGTTTTGCTCAGTGTTTCTATCAGGAATTTTGGACCGGGGGGTTCAACGTAGGATGATTGTAGGAGCTCGGAGCCATGGAGTGAGTATCACCGAAACCACCGCATTCGTGAAATGTTCCAGAACAGCAGTTGTTAAAGTGTTCAAAGATTGTATTGTCAGCTTTGAACTTCGTAACTCATTCATAAACACTGGAACAAGACATAGCCGCATCACCATACACCGTCCGAAGTTTTGTAATTGGGGGACAAATGGAACTTTAGAGGGTGCAAGTTTTTCATTTGCTATATATATATATATATATATATATATATATGACTTTAAACTACTATATTTATATATATAGAAGTAATTATTATATATCTCATACAGGGGCGCATTTAGAGGGGGCCTTGGCCCCCAGAAAGGGTGTTTAATTTTTTTTCCCGTTAAAATGTGACCCCCATTAGAAAAAAATGCCATAATTTAATAAAAATGTATCAACTTACATTAGAAAAAAATGCTTTAATTTTTCTTCTATTTTTCATTAACTTTAATTTTGTTCTGGTGGATTCCCTAAAACTTCCATTTTTCGTTGCCCCCCCCCCAGAAGAAAAAATTCTGTATACACGCCTGTTATAGTAATTACTTCAAACATTTCAAGAATAACAAACTTTTTTTGAGCTAAGCGAGGGAAGGTACGGAGGGGGGCAGGCTTGAAACTTTTTATCTATTAAAATACATTTAACACACTCTTGAACTTGAATCACGATTCCCAGACAATTAGGTATGATTAGTCTACTCATTATATTTTGAAAAATAGCATGCGCCGTAATATACTTTTTAGCAAAATAAACTATAATACTAGAACAAATATTAAAAATAATGTAATTGAAGAAATATTTGTAGCATAAAAAGGAAACGAAACTTTCTCTTTCATCATAGCCTGAATGTATTAGGCTCAGTAACCTAAAATGTCTCCGGAGGGGGGGGGGGCGGATGGTCGTTTCCAGGAGAAATATTTGTAGCATAAAAAAGAAACGAAACTTTCTTTTTCATCATAGCCTGAATTTTTTGGCTCAGTAACCTGAAATGTCTCGGGGGGGGGGGGATGGTCGTTTCCAGGAGGGCTTTGCCCCGCCCCCCGAATGTATGCCTGAAAGAAACACTGGTTTCACTGACCTCGCTGTACACAGTAACATGAAACCTTTACCTTTTATAAGCCATTGCCTTGAAATCGGTTTGTCTACCAGCCCCTGTTTCTGACCAAGTGGAAATCATGAAACAAAAGTTAAACTAGTTTACATGAACCTCTGTCTCTCTCTGTTTAAACGTTTATTGGTTGCCCAGGAAATTCTCCTGGGCCATTGGGCATGATGGGCCCTAAGGCTATAGCCCCTATAGACCCCAGCCCCCTTAATCCAACCCTGAACACATCCAGGCCTCACCGGGATCCGAACCCGGAAGCATATCGGATGAAAGCTCATAAGCCAGCGCATGGACCACTGCACCACCAGAATGGCTAAACGGATTTAATACGCTGTAAGTGCTTTTTGATTAGAATTGGAAGCTAGTCTTAAGAATGTTGCATTATGAAGGCAGGGTTACAGAGCATTGCCCAATGTTTTTAAAAGGAAATTTATACATTAAATCAGGAGAAGTTTGTTTTATTAGAATATATTAAAATTTGCCTGAAAATATTTACGTGCAGAGCTTCAAGTTATATGGAACAAGTAAGTTTCCAATTTTTGTTTTAACAAAAAGCCCTTGTTTTTTTTTCTTTTGAGAATCAGGTGTACTTCATGTTTATCCCATCTTGGTAATCTATAATTCTAATTCTTCAGCATCCTGCAAATCAGAACCTTCCAAGGTACATTTGCACCCTGATGCATAGCCCATTCCCAGTAAAATGGAAAAGATTTTGAAATTCACTCAAATGTGTGTTAGCCGCCCCGGTGGCGCAGTGGTCTAAGCAATGACCTCTGATCATTCGTTCGAAACGGGTACGGGTTCGAATCCCAGTGAGTCATGGGTGTTGTGTTAGTCTTATGGCACTGGCTCTCTCCCTTTCCTGAAACCAGGGATCCTAAATTAGGGACGGGCAACTGCTTATAGCCCATTGAGTTGCTCACGGTGGTCGTTAAACCTCCTATAAAAAATGTGTGTTGAAAACAACGTACTTAGTTTTAATCTCCCTTTTACCTAGCCTTCCGTTCATCCATTGCATCAAGTAGTTCAATACACATTGTGCAAATATTTGTTTCAATTGAAACATTAATAACTAGCAGTTTTGTAAAGAAAAATAAGCTTTGTTTTGTAGAAATGAAACATTAAGTAATAAGTAATTATTTATTGCTAGTTTCTTTGCCTCATTAAAGGAACTATACGCACTGATAATTTACTTACATTTTATGTAAATGTTTGTTTGAATTGGGACAATAATAAGTAGCAGTTTTATAAAGAAAAATAAGATTTATTTTATAGAAATGAATTGAACAATATTTGTTGCTAGTTTTCTTGCATCACTAACGGAACTATTTTGTGCGTTGATAATCAGAAGGCTAACCATCCCTTACAAGCACACAGTGGCAGTTATGAACTGATGGCTACCCTGGTGGTGCAGTGGTCTAAATTCTAGCTTCTGACCATTCGTCTGAGAAGGGTCCGGGTTTGGATCCCGGTGAGGCATGGATGTTGTGTTTGTGCTACAGCACTGGCTCTCTACCTTCCCTTGAACCAGTGGCCCTAAATTAGGGATGGGCAACTGCTTATAGCCCATTGAGTTGCTCACTGTGGTTGTTAAACCTTCAGTCATAAAAAAATATTTTCAGTTATCTTTATTTTTTAACTTCATTGATTTCATTCATGCTGCATAGATTTACAACATTTGTAAAGGCAGTCTGTAGTACATATACTGAATGTACATAGCATTGCTACTAATTCATTCATAATTGGTAGTTTTTGCACAAGGAGTTGTGATGTAGTATACTATACAACTTACACATACATATATATATCATCATCATCATCATCATTGTCAACCATTATCAATCCACTGCTGGACGAAGGTCTCCCCAAGTTTCCTCCACAACGGTCTGTCTTGTGCCAGTCTCCTCCATGTCACCCCTGCATACTTTCGAATTTCATCCACCCATCTCCCATGTGGTCTTCTTCTGGGTCTTTTCCTGTCCCTTGGAATCCAATCTAAAATTTCGGCTGTCCATCGATGATCTGTCCTTCTGGCAGTATGTCCAGCCCATTGCCATTTCAGGGATTTAACTCTGATCATGATGTCTTCCACTCTTGTCATTTTTCGGATCCACGAGTTCCTCTTCTTATCTCTCCTGGTTACACCAAGTATGCACCTCTCCATGCTTCTTTGAGTTGTCTGCAGCCTTTGTATGTCTCTTTTAGTTAAGGTCCACGTCTCTGCACCATACGTAAGCACTGGAAGGATGCATTGATCAAACACTTTTCTTTTAAGACATAATGGCATATTGCTCTTGAAAATTATGCTGTTTCTTCCAAAAGCTCTCCAGGCAAGTTTTGTACGCCGATTAATTTCTTCATCAATGTGACCCTCACTTGATATCTGCTGTCCAAGATAAACGTACCTGTCTGTTATCTCCAGCTTTTCTCCATCAATCGATAAATCTTCATTTCTTGTAAAAGCATTGAACATCACTTTTGTCTTCTGAAAGTTCATTTTTAATCCCACTTCTTTACTCTTGTCACCAAGTTCCTGGATCATACTCTGCAGCTCTGATGGGCTAGTTGCAAAAATGACTATGTCATCAGCAAAACGAAGGTGGGTTAGATAATCTCCATTAATCTTTATCCCCTTGTTTTCCCAGCTCAGTGACTGAAAAACACCTTCCAATGTAGCATTAAAGAGCTTCGGAGATATGGTGTCACCTTGTCTCACTCCCTTTCCAATTTTTATGTGTGTTGTATTTTCAAACAGCCGAATCTTTGCACTTGCATTTTCATAGATGTTATTAATAATATTAATGTATGCATCTTTAATACCGCAGGTTTTCAGAGCCATTGTAACTGCTGATGGTTTCACCGAATCAAAGGCTTTTTCATAATCGATAAAAGCCATGCACAATGGAAGTTCATATTCCCTCGCTCTTTCAATTAGTTCTCTCAGTACGTGGATATGATCTATTGTGCTGTAGCCACTCCTGAATCCAGCTTGTTCTCTCGGTTGAGCCATGTCCAGTGTTACCTTCAAGCGGTGTGAAAGAACTTTAGTGAAGATTTTATAAACTACTGATAGGAGGCTGATAGGTCTGTAGTTTCCGAGATCCTCAATGTCACCTTTCTTATGTAGCAGGATCATTGTAGCGGTGTTCCAATCCTCAGGAATCTTTCCTTCATTAAGGCATCGAGTGAAAATTTGGGCGAGTACTATTTCGATTTCTCCACTTGCTTCTTGTATGGTGTCTACAGTAATTCCATCTTCTCCTGGAGCTTTCCCCCGCTTCATGTTCTTGATTGCATGTGCAACTAATGATAAGAGAAAGTTTTACATTTTTGTAAGCATCATCAGTTTCCAGCCAACGAAAAAATTAAATCGACAGCATTAGCAGTCTTTCACTATCCTTTACAGACCCACAGATACTATTGAAAGCATCCATAATAGATGACTTTGAATAACAACAAAATGATATTTCCCCCTAGGATCAGCTTTGTTGCTTTTCTGATATCTTTTGCTACTATAAAGTGTTTATTTTCAATCAGGCTTATCATTCCTTTGCTTCCTTTGCTTCATGCTTTCCCTATGTAACATAATATAACTTTTAACACTATGTGAGCTGAACAAATAAGACTATACGTAATTGTTTGTATTTCTATTGAGTAAGCATGAGTGGCAGTATGTGCTCAATAAGTTCATAAACGTTGTCTTGTGCTGTGACAGTGGTCTCAGTAGGTGGAAAAAGGCCCGAAGAGGTGGCTTGTTAGTAAACGTACCCCAGACATCACCTCCACTGGTATGTAACACTCCAACTTGATGATTCAGGTACATGGCCTCATGTGATCTACACCACACATGCAATATCCAGTCAGCATGCCACAGTTGATAAAACCTTCTTCACTCCTATCTCTCCATGACTGAACTCATTAATTAGTGATCTCCATGTAATTAGTGATATCTAAAATAAGAGGTGAGTCACTGAAACGATGAGAGTTTTCCTTCTTTAGCACGATTTAATGATTGAAAGATGAGAAATATATACAATTAAAACCATGAGAACTTGAATGTATGCCTGCAGTGTAACATTTTATCATACATGGAATGAAGACATAAAAAAAGAAACTAGCCTAATACTTATGTAGCAGACAGATGGGAGGATTGATGAAAAGCTTTAACATTAAATCACTATGTAAACAAAATTCCACTCTTCATTTGCAGTGATCAGCAAAGGGATTCACTAATCCTCTTGGAAAACTTTAAAATAGACTATGATACTTAAGAGTTACGATTTTGACATCCTTAACCCACATGTGAATGCAATGAACTGTGTGAGAGATATTACAGAAACATTAGGCTAATTTATATACTAACTGAACTGTAAATCCATTTTTTTTCATTTGGTGTTTAACTACCACCATGAGCAACTCAATGGGCTATAAGCAGTTGCTCATCACTGATTTGGGCCCAGCTGATTCTGGGCGAGCAGCAGTGCAGTATAAAACAAGCACACTATTCATGACATACCCAGATCCATCTTGAGGGAATGATTAGAAGCCAGCATATCATACCACTAGGCCACAGGAGGGTCTCAAAATTTTAAACAGGGAAATAAGTTTTTCCAAAGCACTACTTTTTCCCCCACAGTTAATTTCACTAAGAAACCTTCAGTTAATTTTGATTTATTTCATATTCAATATCAGAAACATCACTAGACTAATAACACTGGGGTATTAAAGAAGGTTTAATTTATTTTGCTACATTGTGCTCACTCCATTCCGTTGCTGCCATAATGAATAAAACAAGAAAACTGCAGT
The DNA here is from genome assembly GCA_039090855.1 of Macrothele yani. Classification (NCBI taxonomy): domain Eukaryota; kingdom Metazoa; phylum Arthropoda; class Arachnida; order Araneae; family Macrothelidae; genus Macrothele; species Macrothele yani. The sequence goes on along the minus strand of CM077018.1, from coordinate 20,649,791 downwards.
ATTTTAAAATTCATAATTATCACTTAATTTGATTGCATTTTAAATTCGAGATAAATTAATTTAATTTCACTTGCAACCAATGTTACCTTGTGATATTCAGTTTTAGGATTAATTTAAGTGCAGTAGTATATTATTTAAATGTTGACCTTTTCCCCATTTTTGGTGAGATTTTGAGAATACAGAGAAAGCAGTTTGAAACTGCTTAAAGAAATAGCCAGGAATTCTTGACAGCAACTTTGAATGAAGTATCAAGCAGAAAAGTAATTTTTGTTTTGGTAAATAAGTAAAATCTTGAGAAATCATTTTTACAGTTTTAAAGTTTATAAAAACTGCATGACAGACAGGAAAGCAGCAACTACAGAGGATGTGATGAAGCCCCTTTTCATAGCAATGGCAATAGTTCCTATACATGTACACATATTAACAAGAGAATGTGAAAGATATATCAGTTCAAGGAATGACATTTTTACACCACTGAGAATAAAGTGTTTTTATTGAGAATAAGGTGTATTACAATTGTTTGCACATAACTGTGCATTCTTAAAAATATAATGAACAAAAAGATGTTCTTTGTGTGGACAAAGAAACAGAGAGCCTATATCTTTGTTTCTTTGCAAGAATTAAGGAACACAAATTTGCTATGTGCAAAACATTGTGGCATTATTTTACATAAGTGTTTTTTTTAATCAAGAGTAAATAATTTAAACAGCTCTTTTTTTTTGCAACATTACTCTTTAATGGTTACTCATTTATAAATCAGAAAAGACCATTATTAGTATGAAACTGCACCAATGTTTGGAGTTGGTGAAATATAGATGATTTCGACGTCAATAACATTTTTACTTCTTTTTCTGTTCGTTGGGGGGGGGAGCACTAACAACCATGGGAACCAATTCTAGGTGCTATACAAAGCTGCTAGTCCTTAATTTGCAGCCAACGAAGGGAGAGAACCACTGCTTTAAGACAAATACACTACTAATGCCCCACCTGAGGCTTGAAACTGATCTGATGAGTAGTCAGAAGTCAGTGCATAGACCATTGCACCACAAATAATACAAGTTACTTCAAAAGGCAAAGAGTTGTCGGAATAATTCATGTTGTCTCAATGCAAGGGATATTGAAGACACTGTCACGTGGCAGTTACATGTTTTGTGTGTGTTTTGTGGTATTTTTTGTTCACAGAAAATAAGAGCAATCATTTCAATTACAATGTCACATTTGTGTTTTATACAATAAAGTACAGTCATTTTGGTTTTATGAAAAAGCGGCTGTAGGTTCTAAAGAACTTGAATTATTAAAATGCCTAGAAAATCTAGTTAATATGGAATTTAAAAATGTCAGTAATTGAAAGTCAAACTGAATTTTTTCAAATGGGCTTTGGACACATTTGTTGCAAGGAGGGGGTGAATTTTTCTGGTATGCCACTGAGATTGCAAGATTATTGAGGCTTCAGTCCCCCTTCCTGAAAGGGTTTAGCAATGTCTCTGCTCAAATTATGTGGGAAGACCATTGATGGAAAGTCTAACATTCACGCCCCACCAGGTATTAAAGCCCAGACCCATTTTGAACAAATGATTTAAACAATATGTGTGTAATAAAGTATAAAGTGAGCTAAAAAAATTATTTTTCACTTCAAATCAAATTCTTTTCCATAAACTATTTACATTAATTGAAAAATATTCATGGAAATCCCATGTCCAGAAAATGCACCATGGCTATCTTATACTGACTTCCTGCAAGCCTGTCATTGATAACAAAGTACAGTTATGTGAGCTAAAGAGTTCTGTTTTGATCCGAATCCAAAGCTATTTTCTATTAACTATATACATTAATTGAAAAATACTCATAGAAGACAGGGCTTGTTACCACTTCCTCACTGGGTGGCCCCAAGTTTTAAACTGAGAACTAAATTTTCCAGACATAAAGAAACTTATAGAATTGCATAAAGACTACCACTGCCATTTCCTTGCAATTAATTTCTTTTACCTTTAGTTGTTTTTGATCTACTTCAAATTCAAAATTATTTAAGAAACCCATTGATGCTAAATCCATTTCAAAGCTGCCAGCCGCAAGACAGAGTAAACTTGCTTTGCTTTCGAGAGTATGATACGATAATTTAGGATGCTTGTGCTTTGAAACAAAGCATTTCTCTCTCTCTGAGCAGCCAATCACAGGCTTGCGTTAAATCTGTATAAGATAGCTGTGGTGAATTCTAGACTGTAAAAGTCCCACAAGAAGACCACATGGCTGGATGAAATTCGAAAGCATGCCAGATTGACAGTGTGAGAAACTTGTGGAGACCTTCATCCAACAGTGGGTTGGTCATAGTTGACAATGGTGATATATATGTGTGTGTACATAACCATAGAGTTTTGTACATCTCAGAGAAGTCTTTAAAAACACTTTTATGAACTAATTTTCTTTAAAGCAAATAAAAGAATAAAAAAAATGCTATTGATAATAGTTATCCAGTAGTAACCCTTTGAACATTTCTGTAGAGCCTGTTTTTCATTATTTTTCTTGTGAGTAAATCTGAATAAATTACAGGGAAAAGATGTTCTTTTGAGAGGGAGAGGATTGTTAATAACCATAATGAGCAACTCATTGGGATATAACTGCATTTGCTCTTCCCTAAGTTGACGCCATTGCCATACGACAACCAGACGATCCAGCCCTTGAACTAAGACTCATTTAGGGTGAATGATTAGAAGGCAGTGCCTCATACCACTCGGCCACTCTGTATTTAACTTCATATTTTTCTTAATAAGTGTATCATTTCCTTCACATTTTTTTATAATACCTGTAAATTTTCCTACCTAATATTTGTTGTACTGTGTGTGTGTGTATTCGACATAAAATTATAACTGACATATTACATAACTTCTTCATATCAAAATTATATATTCAACATACACCATTTCAAAAGTGTGTGTTGAATATGGGAATTTACCAAATTGTTACCAAATGCTGACCCCTGATTTCTGTAGCGGCATACAGAAATCAGGGGTCAACATGCGCCTGTGTATGTATACACTGAAGAGCAATTTAATTAGAGACAGCTGGTGTTATGCAAATGCGGCGCTGTGGGAGTACCTGTAAACAGAAACGACATGACGTATGCAGCGATCCGACAATATAAGGAGTGATGCGACGGGAATCAGTAAGAGTCGGACGCAGTATGGGTAGGACTAAGTGCATTTGATCGTGGGAAAATCGTCGGGGCACGACGAATGGGTCACTCTATCTCGGAAGCCGTGCAGGCACTGGCATTTTCACGAGCCACTGTGTCACGGGTGCACCGGGAGTACATCAAATCCAGTAAAACAATCCCTGCCAGGGCCAACTGCCGTGGACAACAGCGGGTGTATGAGCGGGATCATCGTCGGCTAGCTCGCATTATAATAGCGGATAGACGGGCCACAGTGCAAGCAATCCCTCGGCAATTTAACGCTGGTGCACAAAAACGTGTAAGCAGCCACAACATCCAGAACCATCTCCTCGCTATGGGGTACAGAAGCCATCGTCCCACAAGGGTACCGCTGCAGACCGCACATCACAGGGTGCAAAGATTAGCATGGGCGCGGGAACGTCGCCACTGGACTTTATACATGTGGGAAAATGTTGCCTGGACTGATGAGTCGAGATTCATGTTGGTACATGCGGATGGTAGAATCCGAGTACGGCGCAAACCATATGAAGCGATGGATCCTTCTTGCCATCAGGGTACTCTTCAAGCTGGTGGGGGTGACATTCTCGTCTAGGGAATGTTTACGTGGGCTGAGATGGGACTCCTGGTACGTGTGACATCGTCCCTCACAGGTCAACGTTACCGGGATATCCTGGACGACCATTTGCTCCCGTTTGTGCGTCTTGAAATCCCACTGTGGACCTCATCCTGCAACAAGATAATGCACTGTGCCATCACTCCCGAATTGTATCCGAATGGTTGGATGAACACTCTACCGACGTGACCTCGCTTCCTTGGCCAGCTAGGTTACCTGACCTCAATCCCATCGAGCACATCTGGGATGCCATCGAGAGAGATGTTCGAGGCTCTGACCCCTTTCATCAAATCTTCGTGAACTGTGGGAGCTTGTTAAGGGGTCGTGGATCCGTATGACTTCCCAACGCTTCCGGTGTCTTGTCGAGTCCATGCCGAGACGAATCGCCGCCGTCATCAGGGCGAAAGGTGGTGCTGCACGTTACTAGACAGGTATATCTAATTCAATTGCTCTTCAGTGTATATTACTTGAAAAATATTCATAGAAGCCATCGCTTCTTGCCATTTCCTCACCGGGATCGCTCAGTCGCTCTAATTTTTAACTAAGCACTAAGAAAATTATATTTTAACGAAGCTTAAAGAAAATTATAGAATCGGGTAAACACTATACTACTTCTGCCTTTCTCGCAGTTACTTTCTTTTTTTAGATCAATTTCATATTAATTCTCTGGGAAAATAATCGACGCTAAATCCATTTCAAAGCTGCGAGCTGAAAAAACAATAACCGCATAGTAACGTTTTGGTAGTTATGTTTTCAAGCTTTCCATAAGCCAGATAGGCTTATGGAAAGCTTGTAAACAACCCATACATTAGTCCTTTGATAAGTATATGGATCCAAAGCTGTTAACTGACATAATTTGAGCAGTTGAGCAATCGGGTTATTTAGTGCATGGAGTGGTACCTGATCCGGGGGTAAGGGTGGGTGAGGGGGATATCAAGGTTTGGCGGCAGGTTGAAATAACCTCAATATTGTCTTCTTTTCAAAACCCAGTAGATGAAAATAGAAGAATATGGATATTTGCCAACGTAATAATTCAGAATTAAAGGTGTTTCATAAAATTAAATGGATCCACACCAATGTAAAAGGCCCCATGAGACAGAGAGTTAATTTTAGGGACCAAGATGCTGTCTAATAACGTAAGCAAAGCTGTGGAGTATTTTTCTACTAAAAAAAAACAAATTGCTAATTTTATAAAATTGGTAAATGATTGATTCGACGTAAGGAACTGTAGATTACCCAACTTTAAAATGCCATAGCAGTGTGCTTTTGAAAAAAAAAATTCAGCCAAAAAGCATCGAACAGTTTTTATGTCATATTCCCATGTTTTGCGTGGTATATATTTTTTCTCTAATTTGGAAAACAGTCGGATGTTTGTACAATTTTTACTTAAAACTTATTTACTCAAAACTGGCTCTGTTATTTCGACTGAAAATTCCCAGAGGCTACGAAACTTTCTCGTTATGGCTCCGTGCGCGTTACAACTTCACTTATGGCAGCCGGACGTCACAACGCAGCCAAGGGAAGCGGAAAGACGGTATGGTTGCAATGGTCCCACCTCTCCTCTTTCTAAGTACCTTGGTCTAAAGCATGTTTACAAAGTTAGAACAAGGCAGCTGGATAAAAATTGAGGTTGCATGTGGTCACAACGCAAAGGAATGTTGGTTGGGTCTGAAGGATGTGTGTGGGAATGAAGTGCGACCCTATTGTACAGTTGCAAGAACGGTGAAGGCTTTTTTCAGCAGCACAGAACAACCAGCAGATAATGAACGATCAGAATGTTCACACATCCCACAAGAGAAGGTGCAGGTCATACAATCTTTACTTGATTGTTATAGGCACTGGACCATGCGCCAACCGGAAAATCAAGTTGGAATCTGTGATTGCACGGTGCGCCACATTCTGCATGATGTTCTTGGCATGAGAAAAAACACAGCGAATTGGTTCCCTCATCACACAGAAGTGCAAAAGTGGCACTGATATGTTATAAAAAAACTCCATTCGGACCGATATCATAATGAGGGTGAAGCATTCCTTCATTGAATTATTGCCATCGACGAAACTTGGGCATAGGCGTGTGAGCTGGCAATCAAATGAATGGCAATATCAGGGTTCCCCATGCCCGAAAAAAATTACAGCAGGAGGAATCCAGTAATGTCGAAGTAATGCTGAGATTGGTGCCTATGACATAGATGGCATCATCCTTCATCATGCTGTTCTTGAGAAACAAACTGTGAATGCTGAATAATATTAATGGTTTCTGAAGAAAGATCTGCGTCCCGCACTACGAAAGAAGGGGCCACATTTCATTAATAACAATCCACCAGTATTCATTCTCGACAATTCTCGGTGTCATGTTGCCCAAATAGGGCAGGAACTTTTGACAAGTTCGCTTTGGGAAACCTTGGAGCGTCCACCGTGTTTCCCAGACATGGATACCTGTGACTTTGATCTGTTTCCCAAATTGAAGGTACCCATATGACGACAACGTTTTCATGATGTTCCTGTGGTACTCTGGGGCACAGAGTGAACTACTGTAGCTATCACTAGAAACGGATCTGCTGACAGCATTCACAGTCTCACACAGGTATGTACTAAAGTTTATTCACATGGCCGGTGATTACATTGGGGGCCAGTGATGCTTCATTCATGTCTAAATAAAGCATCATCATCATCATCGTCAACCATTATCAATCCACTGCTGGACGAAGGACTCCCCACGTTTCCTCCACAACGGTCTGTCTTGTGCCAGTCTCCTCCATGTCACTCCCGCATACTTTCGAATTTCATCCACCCATCTTTCATGTGGTCTTCTTCTGGGTGTTTTCCTGTCCCTTGGAATCCAATTTAAAATTTCGGCTGTCCATCGATGGTCTGTCCTGCTGGCAGTATGTCCAGCCCATTGCCATTTGAGGGATTTACCTCTGATCATGATGTCTTCCACTCTTGTCATTTTTCGGATCCACGTGTTCCTCTCCTTATCTCTCCTGGTTACACCAAGCATGCACCTCTCCATGCTACTTTGAGTTGTTGCAGCCTTTGTATGTCTCTTTTAGCTAAGGTCCACGTCTCTGCACCATACGTAAGCACTGGAAGGATGCATTGATCAAACACTTTTCTTTTAGGACATAATGGCATATTGCTCTTGAAAATTATGCTGTTTCTTCCAAAAGCTCTCCAGGCAAGTTTTGTACGCCGATTAATTTCTCCATCAATGTGACCCTCACTTGATATCTGCTGTCCAAGATAAACGTAGGCATCTGTTATCTCCAGCTTTTCTCCATCAATCGATACATCTTCATTTCTTGTAAAAGCATTGAACATCACTTTTGTCTTCTGAAAGTTCATTTTTAATCCCACTTCTTTACTCTTGTCAGCAATTTCCTGGATCATACTCTGCAGCTCTGATGAGGTAGTTGCAAAAATGAGTACGTCATCAGCAAAACGAAGGTGGGTTAGATAATCTGCATTAACCTTTATTCCTTTGTTTTCCCAGTTCATTGATTGAAAGACATTTTCCAATGTTGCGTTAAAGAGCTTCGGAGATATGGTGGCACCTTGTCTCACTCCTTTTCCAATTTTTACGTGTGTTGTATTTTCAAACAGCCGAATCTTTGCACTTGCATTTTCATAGATGTTATTATTAATATTAATGTACGCATCTTCAATACCGCAGGATTTCAGAGCCATTGTAACTGCTGATGGTTTCACCAAATCAAAGGCTTTTTCATAATCGATAAAAGCCATGCACAATGGAAGTTCATATTCCCTCACTCTTTCAATTAGTTCTCTCAGTACGTGAATATGATTTATTGTGCTGTAGCCACTCCTGAATCCAGCTTGTTCTTTCGGTTAAGCCATGTCCAGTGTCACTTTCAAGCGGTGTAAAAGAACTTTAGTAAAGATTTTATAAACCACTGATAGGAGGCTGATAGGTCTGTAGTTCCTGAGATCCTCAATGTCACCTTTTTTATGTAGCAAGATCATTGTAGCGTTGTTTTAATCCTCAGGAATCTTCGCTTCATTAAGGCATCGAGTGAAAATTTGGGCGAGTACTGTTTCGATTTCTCCACTTGCTTCTTGTGTGATGTCTACAGTAATTTCATCTTCTGCTGGAGCTTTTTCCCGCTTCATGTTCTTGATTGCATGTGCAACGTCTGCTGAGAGGACTGGAAGAACTCTGGTACTGGTACCTTTCATGATGTCTGGAATACATGTATCATCCTTTTCATATAATTTGGAGTAGAAATCTTTCACTCTTGTCAAAATTTCGCCTCTATTTCTTGTTACAGAACCATCTTCTTTCCTCAGTGCCATAATCTGTTTTCTTCCCTTACTGAGATGTCCCCTTGCTATCTTTAGGCTTTGGTTGTTTTCAATTGCTTTCCTCACTAGTTCACAGTTGAATTTCTTTACGTCTTCAGTCATACTTTTTCGTACTGTCTTGCATAGCTCTATATATCCCACTTTGGAAGTCACATCTTCTTTAGTTGTCCTCATCTCCTTTTTTGCATCAACATTTTGGTTTTTCCTGATAATTTGTTCACATGCAACTTGTTCTTAGACCCAGCTAATTTTGTTGCTGTTTCCATAAGAGCTTTGGTTACTTTTCTGCTAACTTCAGAAATATCCACTTCTTCCGATGTTAGGCCTTCTAAAGCAGAAAATCTGTTCTTCAGTTCGAACTTGAAGGCATTATGGTGTTTTTTAAGGTTTGTTATGTCAATACATTTTGTTTGTCTTATGAGCTTGCCATGTTCAAGTTCAGTGTTGAGGTGCGTGTTACATCTCACCTATCTATGGTCACTAACTCTGTTGAACTTGTTTAGCACACTGCAGTCTTCTATGACGAATTTTTTGTTACACATAATAAAATCAATTTCACTTGTCGTCCCATTTGGATGTCTCCATGTCCATTTCCTGTGTGGCTTTTTCTTGAAAAAGGAGTTCAAGATGAAAAACCCTTCTGCCTCTGCAAACTCTACGAGAGTATTTCCACGCTGGTTTCTGTTGCCGTGACCGAATTTACCTACTGAAGTTTCATTCAGTTGCCGTTGCCCTATTTTTGCATTGAAATCTTCCATAATTATCTTCAAGTGCTGCTTATCTTTATTATTTAGATGACGAATTTCTTCATAAAATTCTTCAATTTCTTCTTCAGGATGACTTGTGGTGGGTGCATAAATTTGAATAATCTGAGCCGGGTATCTTCTCGAGAGTTGGATAACGAGTCGTGCAGCTCTGTCAGAGGAACTTTCAACTTCTACAACTTCATTCTTCAGTTTCTTGTTTATTATAAATCCAACACCACGAGTTCTGCCAGTATCTGTCCCACGATAGTAGAAGAGATGTCCACTTTTCAGTTCAATGAGATCTTCTCCTTTTCTCCTTACCTCACTTAGCCCGACGATGTCCTATTTGATCCTTTGTAGTTCCTCTTCCAATTCAAGAAGCCTTGAATTAGAAGATAGGGAGGGTCCATTATACGTAGCCAAGGTCAGCATCAGATGGCAGCCTAGTCCGGTCCTCCGGGGATTCTTAGCACCCTCTGCCTTCATGTCGCACTGGCCGCTGGCTTGGCCAGTTACATTCCAGCTGCCGGAGACTGAGGGCCAAGATTTAAGTTGTGGAGTCATTTTGGAGGGGTTTGGCCATAACTCACCACGGTGGCCAAGCGGGTTGGTGAGTGTGGGATAGCATTTCCTCTAATCCCGATGGTATAGTTATACCGCTATTGGCTGTCAAATAAAGCATAATGTGAGTTAAATACCTGTTGCCACCTCCTTTTACTCAACCCTTGTACATAACAGCATAAAAATTACTTAGGGCACTCAGGATGAAAGAAAACAAAATTTGTTGTTGTAACTTGGGTACAATATCAAAGGTTCTTCTGATTTGTTTTCCCTTATCAATTTCACAAAGCGTTTTCTTCATGCACGCAGCTTTTACTTGAACCTCTTAAAGTATTTTCAAAATTTACATTGTGTACCAATTAATAATGTATCGGACAACTAAATATTATTCCAAGGGGAGAAACTGTCTGCTCTACCTACCCCTTTATTTGAGAAATAATAAATAAAAAATATAAGGAGTAATTTAACTCTGCCAATCACAGCAGGCAAGCCATAAACTGGAATTAAAATAAGTTTGGTACATAAGTTTAATTTACAGCTGCCCTGCTTATGAGACTTTTAATATTCAGAAAAAGTAAAACATAAATTTAGATTCAGAATTTGCATTAGTCAAACTTAAATGAATGAAGGAAGAAATATTCTTCATAATACACGGACGCAATCAAGAAAAGCAAACTGAATTTACTTGTACCACTTACTGGACATCCCTGTCACACTTCTTAGAAAACCTGAAAACATCATCGTCCTGGAGCGGGAATTGAACCCCGCATCTCCCGATTACCGGTCGGGAAAGCTAACCATTACACCACCTAGGACAGTGAAGTTCCACGCAACTGCGACACAGGAATCTGAAAGACCTCAGATTTTCGCTAGTCGAAGCAACCAGGCTTCCTCACAGCACTTTGACCCAATTCCCATCCGGACGGATGAAGGTCGGAGGTCACCAGTACCACAGATAAATCCATGAAGGAAGAAATATTCTTCATAATACATGGACATTTCACAGAATATTCAAGCAAAGCAAACTGAATTGGCTTGTACCACTTACTGGTCATCCATACTCGGCCGGTAATCACCACTGAGGTTAGCATACTCAATCGGGAGTTGCGGGGTTCGATTCTCGCTCCAGGACGGTGATATTTTCAAGTTTTCTGAGAAGTGTTACATGGATGACCAGTAGGTAGTACAAGCGAATTCAGTTTGCTTTGCTTGAATATTCTTGGTCAAACTTATAAATAATTTCGTTAAGCAAACAGGAATTTAATTTTTAAGATCTTTCCCTAAAAATTAATATGTCACTATTTAATTTCTGTTTCTCTACTTAATAGGAGTTCCCCATGGCAATTACATATCAAAGGAAAAATAATAATGAATGGGGATATTGGCCAAGACATCCAAGTTCTGTTACTAAGAGAAATAGACGACACAATTCATCTTTGGGTGCTACACACACACACACACTTGTATTAATGTATTCACTAAAATAACCTGAGAGTAGGAATTCAAATTATCAATTTACGTGTTTCACTCTTTCTCTTTAGAAAACCCAGAAGAGAAAGAACCCAAAATATAGAAATATTTAGGTAAACAGAAGCAATATGCCACAGAAGTAGTGGGTGGCAGCAGGAAAGGGGAGGGGGTAATCAGTGGAAATAAAAATAATAATTCTAAAAAAAAAAAATTAGGATGACCTGAGAAGGTAAATATGAAAGAAAAAGTGCAGAAGGAAGAAAAAAGTTCATTGGGTTCATTGGCTAAATGAGTAACTGGTCTCCCCTGCAGCACACATCCCCTTATGTGAGTTGATATTCCACACTCCACTTGATACTATCAGGCTCCTTTTCCCTCAGTATCTCCTTCTCAGGCTACTAACACAAATTACTCACAACCTCACTTCTTCGAATATATCCAAGGCGAAAATCCTCCAAATACGTGGCGTCCGTGAATAAATAAATGCATCGCTCTTTCCACGTTCCAGAAACACATAGCAACTAAAAAATTATTTTCAGCCACCGCCGTGGAATTGAACCATGGAACTCTCGACATCTAGCCGAGCGCGTTAACTTTACACCACGGTGGCCAACAATACACGGTGCTATGTGTATTTTTAAGTCAGCTTCTGACATCATAAATTCTTAAGATGTGCTCAGCTACTGAGACGTCTCCATCTGGTAGGCATTAACGGCACTGGCTATATATATTACAGCAGTTATTTCAAAATATTTCAAAATATACTTTATTGGCAAAAACATAGGGAATACAGGCGTACCACATATGGCAAAATAAACAACAAAACAATGAGCGATACTGATGAAATATTACAGGTGAATGTGATACGGCAGTCAACTAAGGATGACAAAATGGTAAAATCATTAATAAAGAACAATACATGCTTGAGGAAGATGATGCACAAGCAACAGTAATGATTAATTAATAAAGCATGCGATGACGTGCACACTGAAAGCAGAGCACAAAACAACAGGTAAATATATTTACAAGAATATAGCTGTACAACGCAGTGCAAAAAAAGAAGGGAACATGTAAAACACAGCAAAAGCATATACTACGATAAAGGTACAGAAGTTCCCACAATCGAGGAAACCACACGATGTGTGACAAAAACATGATAAGTATTACAGAACAAAGTGGAAACTTGGGCAAACTCCCCAAGTGAAACACAAGGATACACAAAATACAAACAGCAAGCTGTGCAGTATTGCATCGGTCCAAAAAAAACAATGACATGGGACGAGCAAGAAATACATGACGTCAAAGAATGTGAAAATGCAAGACAGAAACAAGGTATAAATTAAAAGATACAACAAAATGCAGCAAGAAAAAACAGAAATAACAAAGTCTCGAGGGGCAATACCTCTCGTATTGCTCCTAAAGAACAAATACACGGTGCACAACTCAATGAAGGTACAGGCAGCAAAAGCAGACACATGAGTGAAGAACAAGTAGTAAGGACAAGTGCAACGAAGAAACAAATACAGCGCGGTACATGCACACGAATTACACAAAAATTGCAGAAAACCCCTACAATACAAATCATAAGCAGTTACAAGACAAACACTTAGCAGACAGTGTGACGAAGCACAAAGACGAGAGAACACAAATCTCAACTAATGCAGTCAGTAGGTCGAAGCTCGAAAAAAACAATCAGAAGGAAAGATCAATGAAAGAGCCAGTGATTTTGAACCATCCGGTCCCTTGTGCCCAGGTAGAACGGAAAGAGGCTTGAGATTGAGGGTTGGAAGCAGCGAAGTTCTCCAGGCGTAGTCGAGACACGATGCGATTCCTAAAAATCGGCCGAAAGGCCTCGCCAGCAGAGAGAATACTACGTGTGGTAGCAGGAGAGATTGATGATAAAGAAAAACGACATGCTTGACAAGTACGAAGAGATAGGTACAGGCATCCGGCAAAATAGCCGGGGATGTTTGGTAAGCAATAGCCACTCGTACGCTCGAAAAGTGATGTCTCTGGAGCAAATGGTGCCTACAAGACGAAAGGCAGTATTGAAAAGTGGAAGGAGAACGGGACAGTGACAGTAGGCATGAGGAACATCACCTTCAACACCACAAAAGCAGCCGAGAGAAGTAGAAGAAATAGGCATGTGAAAGAGAGAAGAAGGAACAGAAAGGCGGCGATGAAGAAACGGCCAGTGGATGTTTCGCTCTAACGGGGTAGAAAGGGGAAAAAAGAGGCAGACCAGATTGGCAGCAGAAGAGAAGGAGAAGCATCTGGAAGACCATGCGGAGAAGTGAGGGGCGCACGGAGGGGCGCACAGATAGAGGCAGTGAAAAAGAAGAAATGGGAGCAACAGAGTCCCGAAAGGGAAGGAAGAAAGGAAGAGAGAGGCTCGGTCCAGAGACAGAAACAAGGCAAGTGTCAGAAACCAGAAGTGGGAAGAGGGTACGGAGAGTGGAGCGAAGAAGGTCATATTCCTCTTCCAAGGTGGAAGAAAGGTCAGGGGAAAGAGAAGAGAGGGGTTTCCAGGTCCGACAGGTTCCAGCTTCGACAGTGAGAATTCCTGAGCGGAACAAAGGGGGAAAAGAAAGTATGGTTGATCGGGTGGATGAATCTGAGTGGAAAAGAAAAGAGGTTCTGCAAGCAGGTCCAGGGTGGTAGAGGGAGGAGCGCTGAGTAGCGGGAGAGAATGAAGTACCGCTAGAGCGTCGATAACTAGTGGTGTGAGTCGTTTAGAAGTAGAAGGAGATGAATCCATCCGAAGAAAAAGGAGGAAAGTGAAGGATGGATCATGAAGAGAAATAAGAGTATTCAGGGTAGAAGAAAGTGCAGGGGAGGGCGAAAGGAAAAGACGAATGAAGGAGACGATTCGGTGAGCTCGATAATATGTTCTGACATCCGGGAAATGAAGACCACCAAATGATGTTGGCAGAGAAAGCGTTGCAGCAGAAATCCAATGTCTAGTTGACCATATCACTGAAGTGAAAATACTATTGATGACAGAGAAATGATGCGATTTAAACACACAGGAATCCCAGGGATAGAAGCATTGTGAGAGAAGATATCGATGAACAATTTAAGCACGTTGAAAGTAAGAGGAAAAGGAAAACGTAAATCGCCAAAAACCAGCCGTGCGATGACGTCGTGGGCGTAGAGCTTGCCAAGTAACGTTGCTTGCAAAAAAAGAGTGTCCAAAATGAGCTCCAAGAAATTTTTCGGTCGAGGAGGAATACACTGCTCCCCACGGTATGTCAGTGCGGCCTCTCCAAGAACCACACCACAGGCCAGCACTTTTCTGAATATTCAGGGCAGCACCAGAGAGAGCAGCATACTGTTCATAAGTGGCAAGAAGAGTATCAAATTGGTCATCGCGGCGAAGACAAAAGGTAACATCATCTGCGTAAGCAGAGACAAGAAAACGGTGGTGCCGAGTACTAGAGACAATCGGTCCTACCGCAGGTAAGAGAGACGCTCGACTTGCAATCAAAAAGGGCTCAAAGGCAAGAGCAAAGAGTTGTCCTGATAATGGACACCCTTGTCTGATGCCAGATCGAAAATGAATCGGGGCCGTCAAAAATGTGGCGTGCAAATGGGCCGAACGTGCAAATGGGCGCCCCGGTAGAATCTAAGGGTGAGAGAAACAAAAGCGGGAGGAAAACCAAAGTGAGTTAATACGGCAGAAAGGTAAGTGTGAGAGACGTTATCAAAAACAGATTTCTATTCAAGATTAAACAAAGCTTGGGGTTCGGAATGTTTTAGTACAAGAAAGGAAAGGCTATGAAGAAAGGAGATATTGTTAGAAATAGAACGACCAGGCACGGTATATGTCTGGTCGGGGGATATGAGGAACGGAAGAACAGAATTTAGGCGGCGAAAAAGGAGTTCAGTGAAGAGTTTGTAATCCAGATTGAGAATGGAGATGGGGCGCCAATTCGACAAGTCCAGAAGGTCACCCTTCTTTGACAGGAGGATGACATGTGCAACTGTAAATTCCGGCGGAAGCGCAGGATAAGAAAGAGCACGCGAAAAAGCGGCAGAGAGAAAAGGCAGGAATGACGGAAGAAAGGCCCGATAGAACGACAGCGGGAGGCCATCATGTCCCGGGGAAGAGTGAAGACTGAGGGAGGCAAAAGCCTCTTTCAATTCAGGCAAAGAAAAATCAGCAATGAGAGGGGCACAGAGAGAAGATGGGACCTGAGGGAGAGAAGAAAGAAAAGAGGAGGAAGAAAAAGAAGAACCCTGCGCAACCGCTCGGAACTTCTCCTGAAAGAAGTGACGGACATGCAAGCAGATGAGAGTTGTATTGTCAGTAACAGTGCCATCAGGCAATCGGAGATGTCTGATGGAAGATGGCGTGCGTCGCATGGATTCCATCTTCGAAAGGACTTCGAAAGAATGCGTCGATGGTGAAATACGTAGGAGACGAAGACGACGGACTGCTTGCTGAGCAAACGGTTTAAGGCAGGGATGAAGTTCATTACGGACGGAGGCATAGTGCGGGTCAGACGTTGGCGTCGCGGAGAGGAGTCCTCGTAGGTTACTCACCTCCATCGAGCGAGTGGTGGAAATAGTAAAGGAGAGTTGACGAACGAGCAAGAGAAGATCCCGTTTGACATCAAGCCACAAACGCAAAGCTCTTGGGGTAGTTGTGAGCAGCAGCTTTCGATCAAAAAGAAACTTCTCAACATCCTCACAAAAGGAACGATCTTGCAAGAGAGTGTCATCAAACGTCCAATGACGACGCGTAGATGAAGGTGCAGGAGAGACGCAAATTGATAGTGAAACGGCAGAATGGTCGGAAGAAACAGTAGGTGAATGTCAAGCAGCAGTGATAGCAGGGAGTAAGGAAGCAGAAACATATATTCGGTCCAACCGCGCAGCAGTAGAACCGAACGTCGGCGGATTACACCACGTAAAGGAAATGGAATCAGGATTTAGCCGTCTGAAGGAATCGACAAGATGAAAATCATCAAGGCGCTGAGTCAGCTGTGAAACTAAATTCATGCGGTATTCGCCAAAAGACGAATTTCTGTCAAGAGAAGGCTGCAGCGTGCAGTTACAATCCCCCCAAGAACGAAATAGTCCCCGGGAGGAATCGCTGCAATCGCTGCACGAATATTACTGAAAAGATGAGCAACATATATTTCATCAGTGGGAATATATACATTAAAGATATGAAAAGTAACATTATGCACACAAAAGGTAAAACACTGAAGAGTATCAAGGTGTAAATTTGTCACAGAAATAGAAGTCAGCTGAGTCAAAAACCGCTGGTGCACACATACAGCTATACCACCATACCGCAAGATGCTATACGAGTGGTAAAAGGTGTACGGCCAGCGTCTCCATAGGTGAGTGGGAGTGTCAGCAGAGCAGTGAGTTTCCTGGAGAAGGAGAACATCTCCACCAGCGGCAAAAATGTCCTCATAAACGAGGGAGTTCAACACTGGTGTTGCGAACCCCCGACAATTCAAGGAAGTCACAGTGAAAGTGCCATGTCTCTAGTGGCAGTGACAATTTTTTCCAAATGGGAACGGAAATTGTTGTACCGCCGTTGGATGCACTTCTGAGTGGCAGCATCCGCGGCAGATGGACTCTTGATAAATTGTTTTCAGCCGCCGCCGTGGAATCGAATCACGGAACTCTCGATATCTTGATTTAACTACTATAATATATATAGCCTTTGGATTTAACTGCGCAGCGTGTTCTTCCTCCGCGATTTTCTTGTGATTTGGGTGTGTTATTTGACCCTTCGCTCCTTAATTTCACGTTCACCTTAAGTATAAAGGTATCGTCTTTCATTTTGCTTCGTTTCGAGCGCGGTGAGTGCCTATTTTGTTGTATTTCATCTTATTTAGGTTTCGCCGAGCTGGCCAAGCTCGCTACTGGGCGCCGCCATTAAAGATTGCGACTTCCGGTGGGGATAGTGATAGCCCTAATCTCTCTTCCTTTTCTGATGCCCCAGATGGGGGTGTTGCCACAGAAGAGTCCGCTCGTGGCGTTGCCAATTTGCCTTCTCCAGCTACGTCACATCTTCCGGCTTCCGCTATCGATGATGACGCAATGGACATCACTGGAAATGCAGCCTCTTCTAGCACTGCCGAGCCCAACGTGTCATTACCTTTGTTTTCTTCTGTTGCAACCTCCAAAGTCCCTCGTCCAGCATCCAAGAATAATTATGTTGGCGCTGAGAAGCTGAAATCTTTCATTTCCCAAGCTGGCAATAATATCGTGCTTAATATCCCAGCCAGCTCTCCAGCTGGCACAGCTTTTACTGAGAATCTTGCAAAAGGCGTCCATTTCGAAGCCCTTCCAGACACTCCTTTGCGAGTATGTGCAGATGCCATTGCACAGCGGTTCCCATCTGAATCTATTCCTCAAATGTGTCGAAGAGGACGACTTGTGGTCGTTTATCTGGCCACGGCTGAAATGGCGAAATCTCTCCTAACATCTGGCCTCACAATTGGTGATAGATATCTTTCTGCAGAACCGGTGGGCCAAAGACCCATTAACGTTTCTTTTTACCCAGTCCCGTTGGAAGTGACAGATATCATGCTGTATGCTGTCTTATCTTCGGTTGGTCGGGTAGTTGGAGGCATACAAACGCATCTTGCTGCCCGAAACGACACATTACGTGATCCACTACACGCGTCGATCCAAGGTGCTCGCCGTGTTGCGAGGGTCATATTTCCATCACAAGAAGCAATCGAACGTCTTCCAACACACTTCACTATTCGGTGCGAGGATCAGGTCAGGCAAATAAACTTCCTGACGGAATTCCATTGTAGTCAATGTCACCAGGTTGGTCACTACTATAAGCCTATAAGCAGTGTCCAGTTGCTCCACCAAAGTCTGTTTCGCCCGTCTATCAAGATCCGACGCCTTCTCATCAAGATCCTAGTAGCGCTCCGTTACCGACGGTGGTTCCTGCGAACAACCTACCTTCGGTGGCAACCTCTGCGCCAATTGTTGTCCCACCTTCTCTCTCCGAGGAACACTACCCAGTTTTACAATCTTCAACATCTTTTCGTGTTCCTGCGGACCCTACAGCAGTTGCTGAGTCCGTTGCGACTGACCAGTCTGATGCCGAGACCTCGACCGCTTATGACACAGCCTATCAAAGCGTCAGCGACCAAGCGGTGAGTGATGGGACGGAGGGCTATCTCCAGACCCGTCCTGACAAAAGGGATGCCAAACCTCCTCGCGGCTCTACGAAACGACGGCGACAATCTGGCCACTCTACTCAAACCTCTCCGACTAAGGCTGCTGGATCACCTGCTCCGTGTCGCCCTGTCAAGTCTTCCAAGCCAGTTATCTACCTCCTGCCTCTTGAGGAATTTTCCGCACGCCTACACATGAATGTGTTTCCGGACAGTCCTCTCCTTTATAACGAATTGCACGACTTTGCTTGTGCCAAGACTCTTCTTCCTAATTTACCCACCTATGTCAACCGATTTGAAGGTCGCTACCCAGCAGTTGAGAATCAACTGGCACAACTGTTAACTCTTTACAATACTATCAAGAGTCCATCTGCCGAGGATGCTGCCACTTAGAAGTGCATCCAACGGCGGTACAACAACTTCCGTTCCCATTTGGAAAAGATTGTCACTGCCACTAAAGACATGGCACTTTAACTGTGACTTCCTTGAATTGTCGCGGGTTCGCGACACCAGTGTTGAACTCCCTCGTTTATGAGGTCGTTTCTGCCGCTGGTGGAGATGTTCTCCTTCTCCAGGAAACTCACTGCTCTGCTGACACTCCCACTCACCTATGGAGACGCTGGCCGTACACCTTTTACAATTCGTATCGCATCTCGCGGTATGGTGGTATAGCTGTAGGTGTGCGTCAGCTGTTTTTGACTCAGCTGACTTCTATTTCTGTGACAAATTTACACCTTGATTTTCTTCAGTGTTTTACCTTTTGTGTGCATAATGTTACTTTTCATATCTTTAATGTATATATTCCCACTGATAAAATATATGTTGCTCATCTTTTCAGTAATATTCGTGCAGCGATTCCTCCCGGGGACTATTTCGTTCTGGGGGGGGGGATTTTAACTATACTCTGCAGCCTTCTCATGACAGAAATTCATCATATGGCGAATACCGCATGACTTTAGTTTCACAGCTGACTCAGCTCCTTGATGATTTTCATCTTGTCGATTCCTTCAGACGGCTAAATCCTGATTCCATTTCCTTTACCTGGTGCAATCCGCCGACGTTCGGTTCTACTGCTGCGCGGTTGGACCGAATTTATGTTTCTGCTTCCTTACTCCCTGCTATCACTGCTGCTTGACATTCACCTACTGTTTCTTCCGACCATTCTGCCGTTTCACTATCAATTTGTGTCTCTCCAGCACCTTCATCCATGCGCCGTCTTTGGACATTTGATGACACTCTCTTGAAAGTCCGTTCCTTTTGTGAGGCAGTTGAGACGTTCCTCTCTAGTCGGAAGTTGCTGCTCACAACGACCCCAAGCGCCTTGCGTTTGTGGCTTGATGTCAAACGGGATCTTCTCTTGCTCGTTCGTCAACTCTCCTTTACTATTTCCACCACTCGCTCGATGGAGGCTAGTAACCTACGAGGACTCCTCTCCGCGACGCCAATGTCTGACCCGCACTATGCCTCCGTCCGTGATGAACTCCAGGCCTGCCTCGAACCGTTTGCTCAGCAAGCAGTATGTCGTCTTCGGCTCCTACGTATTTCACCATCGACGCATTCTTTCGAAATCCTTTCGAAGATGGAATCCATGCGACGCACGTCATCTTCCATCAGACATCTCCGATTGCCTGATGGCACTGTTACTGGCAATACAACTCTCATCGGCTCTCATGTCCGTCACTCTCCTTTCAGGAGAAGTTCCGAGCGGTTTCGCAGGGTTCTTCGTTTTCTTCCTCCTCTTTTCTTTCTGCTCTCCCTCAGGTCCCGTCTTCTCTCTGCGCCCCTCTCATTGCTTATTTTTCTTTGCCTGAATTGAGAGAGGCGTTTGCCTCCCTTATTCTTCACTCTTCCCCGGGACCTGATGGCCTCCCGCTGTCGTTCTATCGGGCCTTTCTTCCGTCACTCCTGCCTTTTCTCTCTGCCGCTTTTTCGTGTGCTCTTTCTTCTCCTGCGCTTCCGCCGGAATTTACAGTTGCACATGTCATCCTCCTGCCGAAGAAGGGTGACCTTCTGGACTTGTCGAATTGGCGCCCCATCTCCATTCTCAACCTGGATTACAAATTCTTCACTAAACTGCTTTCTCGCCGCATAAATTCTGTTCTTCCGTTCCTCATATCCCCCGACCAGACATATACCGTGCCTGGTCGTTCTATTTCTAACAATATCTCTTTTCTTCATAGCCTTTCCTTTCTTGCACTAAAACATTCCGAACCCCAAGCTTTGTTTAATCTTGACCAGAAATCCGCTTTTGATAACGTCTCTCACGCTTACCTTTCTGCCGTATTAACTCACTTTGGTTTTCCTCCAGCTTTTGTTTCTCTCACCCTTAGCCTCTACCGGGGCGCTCATTTGCACGTTCGGACGGCCGCAGTTTTGACGACCCCGATTCCTTTTCGATCTGGTATCAGACAAGGGTGTCCATTATCAGGACAACTCTTTGCTCTCGCCTTTGAGCCTTTTTTGATTGCAAGTCTTGCGTCTCTCTTACCTGCAGTAGGACCGATTGTCTCTAGTACTCGGCACCACCGTTATCTTGTCTCTGCTTACGCAGATGATGTTACCTTTTGTCTTCGCCGCGATGACCAATTTGATACTCTTCTTGCCACTTATGAACAGTATGCTGCTCTCTCTGGTGCTGCCCTGAGTATTCAGAAAAGTGCTGGCCTGTGGTGTGGTTCTTGGAGAGGCCGCACTGACTTACCGTGGGGAGCAGTGTGGTCCTCCTTGACCCAAAAATTTCTTGGAGCTCATTTTGGACACTCCTTTACCGCAAGCAACGTCCCTTGGCAAGCTCTCCACCCACGACTTTTTCGCACGGCTGGTTTTTGGCGATTTACGTTTTCCTTTTCCTCTTACTTTCAACGTGCTCAAATTGTTCATATATATTTTCTCTCACAATGCTTCTATCAATGATTTACCTGTGTGTTTAAATCGCATCATTTTTCTGCCGTCAACATTATTTTTACTTCAGTGATATGGCCATCTAGACATTGGATTTCTGCTGCCACGCTTTATCTGCCAACATCATTTGGTGGTCTTCATTTCCCGGATGTCAGAACATATTATCGAGCTCACCGAATCGTCTCCTTCATTCGTGTTCTCCTTTCTCCCTCCCCTGCACTTTTTTCTACCCTGAATACTCTTATTTCTCTTCATGATCCATCCTTCACTTTCCTCCTTTTTCTTCGGATGGATTCATCTCCTTCTACTTCTAAACGACTCACACCACTAGTTATCGACGCTCTAGCGGTATTTCATTCTCTGCGGCTACTCCGCGCTGCTCCCTCTACCACCCTAGACCTGCTTGCAGAACCTCTTTTCTTTTCCACTCAGATTCATCCACCCGATCAACCATACTTTCTCCCCCCCCCCTTGGTTCCGCTCAGAAATTCTCACTTTGGAAGCTTTATTAACTTCCGATTTGACCTGGAAACCCCTCTCTTCTCTTTTCCCTAACCCTTCTTCCAACTTGGAAGAGGTGTATGACCTTCTTCGCTCCACTCTCCGTACCCTCTTCCCACTTCTGGTTTCTGACACTGGCCCTGTTTCTGTCTCTGGACCGAGCCTCTCTCTTTCTTTCTTCCTTCCCTTTCGGGACTCTGTTGCTCCCATTTTTCTTTTTCCACTGCCTCTATCTGTGCTCTCCTCCGTGCGCCTCTCACTTCTCCGCATGGTCTTCCAGATGCTTCTCCTTCTCTTCTGCTGCCTATCCAGTCTGCCTCTTTCTCTCCCCTTTCTACCCCGTTAGAGCGAAACATCCACTGGCGGTTTCTTCACCGCCGCCTTTCTGTTCCTTCTTCTCTCTTTCACATGTCTATTTCTTCTACTTCTCTCTGCTGCTTTTGTGGTGTTGAAGGTGATGTTCCTTATGTCTACTATCACTGTGCCGTTCTCCTTCCACTTCTTAATACTGCCTTTCGTCTTGTAGGCACCATTTGCTCCAGAGACATCCCTTTTCAAGCGTACGAGTGGCTATTGCTTACCAAACATCCCCCGGCTATTTTGCCGGATCCCTGTGCCTATCTCTTCGTACTTGTCAAGCATGTCGTTTTTGTTTATCATCAATCTCTCCGCTCTCCTGCTACCACACCTAGTATTCTCTCTGCTGGCGCGGCATCACGGTCGATTTTTAGGAATCGCATCGTGTCTCAACTACGCCTTTAGAACTTCGCTGCTTCCACCCATCAATCTCAAGCCTCTTTCCGGTCTACCTGGGCGCAGGGGACCGGTTGGTTCGAAATCACTGGATCTTCCATTCATCTTTCTTTCTGGTTTTTTGTTTGTTTTTTACAGCTTCAAAGATCTGAATGCATCAGTTGAGATTTTGTGTTCTCTCTTCCTGGTGCTTCGTCACAGCGTCTACTAAGTGTTTGTCATGTAACTGCTTATGATTTGTATTGTAGGGGTTTTCTGCAATTTTTGTGTAATTCGTGTGCATGTACCGCGCTGTATTTGTTTCTTCGTTGCTTCTGTCCTTACTACTTGTTCTTCACTCATGTGTCTGCTTTTGCTGCCTGTGTACCTTCATTGAGTTGTGCACCATGTATTTGTTCTCTAGGAGCAATACGAGAGGTATTGCCCTGCGAGACTTTGTTATTTCTGTTTTTTCTTGCTGCATTGTGTTCTATCTTTTAATTTATACCTTGTTTCTGTCTTGCATTTTCACATTCTTTGACGTCATGTATTTCTTGCTCGTCCCATGTCATTGTTTTTTTTGGACCGATGCAATACTGCACAGCTTGCTGTTTGTATTTTGTGTATCCTTGTGTTTCACTTGGGGAGTTTGCCCAAGTTTCCACTATGTTCTGTAATACTTATCATGTTTTTGTCACATATCGTGTGGTTCCCTCGATTGTGGGAACTTCTGTACCTTTATCGTAGTATATGCTTTTGTTGTGTTTTACATGTTCCCTTCTTTTTGTGCACTGCGTTGTACGACTATATTCTTGTAAATATATTGACCTGTTGATTTGTGCTCTGCTCTCACTGTGCACGTCATCACATGTTTTATTAATTAATCATTACTTTTGCTTGTGCATCATCTTCCTCAAGCATGTATTGTATACCGTTGGGGAGCTGGTATTTATCGTGAAACATCATTGCTTAACAAAGTCTATGAAGGTAACACTGCGTGTGAGCATGACAGAAATGTCCTCTTTCCTCGGTGACACAGTGATCTCCAAAGGACTGTGGCCACCTCGTTCATCCATTTTGACTCCTCGCAAATTTTTCTTATGGGGATATCTAGTGTCGTGCTTACAGCAATAAGCTTTGCACGTTAGAAAACTTAGAAAGCAACACCATTGCAGAAATCAGGATGAGGGATGAGGACATGCTACGGAGGACTTTCGATAATATGTGGCGTCGCGTTCGAGTGTGTTCGAATGTCGGTGGAGGACATTTCCTGTACTTCTTGTGAATGGTGTTACATTCCCATGAACTAAGGTACGTTGTAAACCACAGGTCATTTTTCTAGGTAGAGTGTGTTGCAAAATATGACTGATTCTTTGGGGGGACTACTTAGTGAAACACCCTGTAATTCAAGTTTCTTAATGAGTCAGTGATGTGTATACTAATAGTTAAATACAATTTGAAAGGCATATCATGCTCTGAATTTCACAAATATTTGTTAAAGAAACCGCATCCTGAAGAAAATCTCTTCCAGTGAAAAATATAAGTAAAAATGCCAAGCAGACTAAAATCTTTCTCTCTTTTTTAAAGTTTCACACGTATGTGCTCTCAAACTGTAAAATTCAAATAGAGAGTACGTGCATTCATATTTAATTTAGTACAAATTCCCTCTTTTTTTAGTGAAAATTTCCTGCCATTCCAAAAGTCATCTGGTATAAAGATGACTTTTGGAATGTCAGGAAATTCATCTGGTATAAAAGTCACATACCGTATTTTTGTCACTAATACTTGTATTTTGGTGTGTACCGTCTTGCCGGTATAGTTTTACGGTATGGCTATTTTTGTCCTCCTTTTTTAGTGAAAATGCCTTGCTATTTCAAAAAGTCATCTGGTTACTCTGCATATACCGTATTTCTTATCACTAATACTTGTATTTTGTTGTGTACTGTCTAGCCGGTGTAGTTTTACGGTATGGCTATTTTTTTCATTTACAGTGACTTGACTACGGCCTTGAAACTACTTTCCATAGATCTATCAGGATGACTGATTTTTTTCCTTTTTCAAGTACCTAGTACCTACTGTATTTGAAATATTGACTTGCTCTGAAGACTAAGCTACTTCATTTTTCGTGAATGCCGTAAATATGCATTAAATCCTCTGTACTAGGAAAGTGTAAATATCCCTCCGTCTGCGTGCCTCCCTCACTCGCGCATAAAATAAGTTCAAGCTGCAGAACAGAAACTCATTAGAAAGTAAACTAGAAGCTTTTCATCTCTAAGATGATGAAGACTAAGCTACTTCAATTTCGCGGCCGATATACCTGAACAAAATGATGCCCAGAACATTTCTACTCATCCCAAACAAAAATTTTCACATAACGACCTGGTGTTAGGAAAGCTACGGCACAAAACAATTCCTTTCTTCCTCCCATCTCAGCATTACGGACCGCAAACCTGTTAATGACGAGAAGAGTTCGCGTCTAGTCCTCTATTCTTTGTTCCATGACCAAGACATTATTTTAAAGAGCAGGACATCCTGATACGAACATCATACCCACTGGGTGGACACACGTTGCTCAAACATGTCTCTCCTTCCTTGGGTTTGACCGCATTATTATAACCCTTTTAGCAGGTAATCAGTCAGAATGGATTATTGTCAATCATGTTTCTAATTGACCACTTTAAATAACAAAGCTTCGGGGTGAGCAACGCTTCCTGATGCACAGACTCACTCGTTGCAGCAGCGTTTGGACCACTCTTTAGACAGAGAATACATCCATTGGGGCTAATTTCAGTCATTTTGCTAACCCCTAGTTATTTCGTTGCAGCCGGTAAAAGAGTTAAACATCAACGTTCTGAACATGGCAGGAACCACGAAACGCCAGCGGTACATTGCTGAAGTCGTGGAGGCTAAATTGCTGCCATATATGCAGACGTTCCCCGATGCCATCTTTCAACAGGACAATGCTCAACCACATGTGGTGCCGAATATCTCACAGCTCGTGGCTGAATGCCCGACATGTGCCAAGACTTTCATGGCTAGCGCGTTCGCTTGATTTGTCGCCCATTTGACAAGCTTGGGTTATCGTCGCTCGACGCCTGGACCGTCAGTCTTCGCCGCCGGTTACCCAAGATGAACTTTGGGTAAGACTCGAGAAAATATGGAATGAACTTCCGCAGTGTGATATATAGAAAATCATCAAAGCGATGCCACGACATGTACGAGTCGTTACCGCCGCTCGTGGTGAGTACACAAAGTACTGATTATTGTGTTTTCCACATCTCTTACAAATCTGTACTGCTGACCACTTACATCTCGTACCATAAGTAGTTTATCCTACAAATCTCACTTCAACATCTCAGCTCTTTAGCATAAACTTTGCTAAATGCACAAAATGATTTGAATACAGTAGTTTATAAGATTCCGTTGCAAAGGTGGGGAGCTGTCTTATGAAAAATATGCAATTGAAAGACGGAAGGATACCAAATTTATATTTTATGTCCACACCCACTACCTGAACTTGTGTTTGAGTCTTGAGAACTACCTCTCTGTCGGGAATCAACCCACAGCCTGCGGTTCGAGTTGGCCATTCCAACTATGCATAGGTGTACCCTCGGGTTGATAGGCACGGAGGAGCCCGTGCCCCCAAAGTTAGAATGTGAAAATGCGACGCAAGCCAATGAATTAAACCTCCCAACTAATGAGTGGGAGGTTTGATGGAATTACGCTTCAAAGTTCAAAGGGAAAGGCCCGAGAGCTTCATACATATATTGTCATGATATGGAATCTAGATAACCCCAGGCTTAGGGTTATGTATCTTTTGAAAGAGAAAATGTTACGCAAAGTAGGGATTAAAGGAGAAACCACGACTGAATACAAGGGTGTAAATAACATTTTTTTTAGTTTTGCACCGCATGATGTTTCATTATTCCAACATTACCAAAAAAACTTCCTTTTCTCACATTTGTATTAACAAGTAAATAATATTTGAATAAATGCCAACAAATAAGAAACTCATTATGTGTATAAATCATAAAAAAAATGGAGTGATGCTGTACAGTAAAAAAGATAGGCAGATATCTTTTAGGGTTGATTTGCATTCATTTTTTACACTTTGGAAATTCAGGATGAAATATTTAATAGGGAGAAATTTATTTGTTTCGAGGTGTTGCGTTAGAAGTTTCTAGAGACTATTAAAAATTGTATAGGACTTTTATTGTTTACTGACATAACAAAATATACGCTCACGAAATCTATTGCAATTCTTTGTAAATTTGCATATTTTCGAAAGAAATCACTTCACAGATAGCATTTAGTGATTACATACTGAATTTCCTATTTATTAATTAAACGTACTGTTTGTTAGAGTTGGATTCGAATAGAAACAAAAATTATGTGACGTATCATAATTTTAGAGGTTACGATAAAAATACTGTATTTTTCGGCTTATAAGACGAGACTTTTTTCTTTAGAATTCCGAGCCTCGACTTGTACGCCGCATCGACTTATCTATTGATTGTGGATTGTAATTTCTCAATAAGAAAAAAATATTGTGCCTTAAATTCGGTCGTGGTCTGAGAACCTGAAACGCAATGTTACATTCATAAGAAACCATTCCGAATGTGTACGGAATGTAACATTCCGTTCATTAAGAACTTACTAAAAAGCTGCTGAAACAGATATTTCCGTTCGACAGAAACATCATTAAAATCGCCGTGATCGATTTGGAGTGGCAGTTGCCATATTTTAATTGCATTCTCGTCGTGCTCACTGAAGAAGCGTTCCTTCGCAATTCGGGGAGCTTAGCTGAATATAATAATGATCAATAGGCAGGCAGATGCAGCACGTTATCGCTCTGTCCGGTCATTCCCGTAGTTTCTTTTACGGCAATACCGGACCGGAACGAATTGTGCTCTATTGAAAGTTAATACGCTCAGTACGCACACCGAAACAACTTACCGCTTCAAATGGAAGTAAAGTATTGAACGCTGCGGTGCTGTCATCCATCAGCCCTGTGAGAATTATTCTATCTCCGGCTCGAATCGGAGCAATACCGGTGCGTCAATTAGCAAGAAAAAAATAAAACCTACTGAATTTAGCTTTTTGCTTAAAAGATAAATGCGTAAGTTATCTGACTTTCTCTTTACTTCAATATTTACTGGAACATTAAAGAAAACAGTAACATAATTTCGAAACGCTAACTGTACTTGATTTAGCCACACTTTATACTCATGGTGGAATTACCTATGAAAGAAGATAATCAAATTGAGAAATTTCTCCCATTCGACTAATACTTCATATCTTCATCCATTGCAATTTTAAAACAAAACCCAATTACAAAAAAATAATTTACGAAATAAGATAGGATTATAATTTCATCTATGAGCAATTTATTCTAGCTGTGGAGATTTTTCTCAGGTATGAAAAATGACCTTATCCGTCTCACTGGGTGGCGGAACTCTCTTATCTTAGCGTACGCTCATCTTTGTATGCATTCATTAACTGGAAAGAATGTTATAGAGAAATAATTCCATTTTGAAGAACGTAATAAAAGCCTAGTGTTCAAATAATTGAAAGCTACGTCCTAATTTCATTCTCTGGTGTTTTCACTCGTACACGTTTATTACCATTATTAAGAAAAAGACGAATGTTCACTATTCAAAACCTAAGTAAGAATTCAATATTCCTTCACGTTTTATTTTCTTCGCATGATTATCATGTGATTTTTGTTTTCTTTCCTTCTTTCTTTAGGGGAAAGGGGACTTCATCAGCAGCTGTAGCTTCCCTTAATGCCTTTAAAGTCCTTTTTCCACTCATGGTTTTCCTTAATACATTTGTTCCCTGTGAAAACAGTAAAAATTTTATTTTTCGTCTCCTTTACTTAAATTCCCCAATATGATTCTGTATGTACTCAAGTAAAAATGAAATGATCAGATATCCTAAAAGCCTGTACGTCATTCACGAAAATATAAAAGAAACGCCCGGATAATCAAGGTGGACACTGAAAAAAAAACACACAAACAAATTAGAAAATATTTTTTTTAAATGTAATTTTAGGCGAATTTATTTATTTCATTCCAAATGCAAAGTTTCAGTTCAAAAATGTATTTAAAGATGTACTGTATGTCATCCCCAAAATACGATCATGTAGCGGTATTCATAGCAAGCAGTATGTAATTGTTAAAATCAGATATATTTAAAATAATCGAGATTAGTTCCGAATTTTACTTAATAATATCTTGTATGTGGCACATGCTCTTATACCATTATTCAGTTGCCCTTTGGATTCCGTGCAGGAAGGTCGCACATCGTGTGAGCACCTGCGAGTGAACTTCAGTGCAAGCTTTTCGTCGTCGTCGGCCGTTCGTCTTGTTCTGCGATTAGATAGTTTCTGGGTTACCAGTCTATCCGAATCAGTCCGGTTAGGGGATCTTTTAGTTGTTAAGCTTTTTTCAAAGCTCAATTAAAATTTTCTCGAATCCACTTCTCTTCGTTTCAGCTTCAAGCCCTTCGAAAAAATTAAGAGAATTTCAAGTTCTGATGTTGTAGAGCAAAAGCCTGACGCCAAGAAAAGCGATGCCGTTTCCCGTTCCACATCTACTTTCACGGGAAATCCGGAGTCAACTGAAAAGCCAGATCCAAGAAGATCTAGAAGAATTAAGAACCTTCCGCCGGAACTTTGTAATAGTATCCAAAAAAGAACAAGAAGAAGATTGGTAGGTAAAAAAATTTCTTATTCTGTGCCTCAGAAAAATCTAGTCACGTCATCTGACAAAAAAAGTTGTCGATGACTCTTGTATGTCTGTGCCAATTCCAGACATAATATCTGAGAAAATATCAGATATGAAAAAAACACCGGTGAGATGCCCGGGCGATGGGATTTCTGAAAAAATTACAAATATCATTAAAACACCGAAGAGATGCTCGGGCGATGGGATATCTGATAAAATATCAGATATCATTAAAACACCGGAGAGATGCCCGGGCGATGGGATATTTGTAAAATTTTCAGATATCAATAAAACACCGGTGGGATGCCCGGGCGATGGAATATCTGAGAAAATACCAGATATGATTTATGAAAAGTCCGAGAAAATTCCGGACAACCTTACCCAAGAGGAAGGTTTTATAGAAAACAGACCTGAGACGGCTTCGGCGTCAGGCGTTTGCAATGAAAAAAAAAAAAAAGGCCCTTTTTGGGGCCGAGTACATTTTCCAAAAAATAACTATGCAAATACAAAACACAAAAAGTGTTGAAAAAAAGGAACAACCTCAGTCATCTTACGAGCATAAGTTAAGCTCAAAAATAAAGGATGCTGTAAATGACACAGAATTAATGAAAAATGATACAAATAAATACCTGCGTAATATTAATATATTACACAGAGAAAAAAAAGTTGTCCCTAAAAGCAATGTACAGAATTCTGTGCTACAAGAAAGAATTGAAAAACATCGCAAAAATTTCCAAAACACAAATGTCACAGAGAAATTGATTGCTGATGTTGACAAATATCTAGGCGAGAAGGAAAAACAGAAAAAAAAGGCCCTTTTAAGGGCATGGGACAGAATTCTGTGCTAAAAGAAAAAATTAAAAAACATCGCAAAAAAATTCCAAAACACAAAAGTGATAGAGAAATTGATTGTTGATGTTGAAAAAAATTTAAATGAAAATGCTACGCATAAGCAAAAAAAACTGGTTACTCCAACCGTGGAAAAACCAAAATATTTCACTGGCAGGCTTAGCAAAGAAATTAAAGAGGCAGAAAAAAATAACTGTAATGAAGAGGCTCAATTGCAGTATGCTAATAACAACGATGAAGAAATGCTTCGGTTAAATGCTGTTACCAGTGAGGAAGGGGGGAAAAACAACGGCATATTTAGGGGCCGTTCATTTTCATTTTCCTCCTTCTCTGAGGAAGAAAAACGCCCTCTTAGTGGAACCTTTCCCTCATTCTCTGAGGAAGAAAGCAAAATTGACCTATTAATTAAAAAAGTTAAAGGAATGTCCACGAGTGAGAAACTTACGGAAAAAAAAATAAATGGAGAAACCGATAAAAAACAAAAAAATGGTGAATGGACCATCCATCAAATAGCA
This sequence comes from Macrothele yani, assembly GCA_039090855.1. NCBI lineage: Eukaryota > Metazoa > Arthropoda > Arachnida > Araneae > Macrothelidae > Macrothele > Macrothele yani. The sequence continues at coordinate 20,619,523 of CM077018.1, read as the reverse complement.
GAATTAGCTGCCAAACTGGTCAAAAGCAAGGAAGCAATCAATTGTAATGCTGACCAAGTTATCGAAATTAACAGCAATATAAATAAAATTGAAACAGTAAAAAATGATGAAAAAAAAACCTAGGATGAATTTTTTCCTCTGAAACAAATGGACTTAACATATTAATTTGGAATGCGCAAGGCATCAAAAGGCAGCATAGAGAATTCTTAGCCTACCTAAAATATAAAAAAATTGATATTGCGCTAATTAATGAATCCTGGCTAATGGACAGAATTAAATTCAAAATTCCCAACTACAAGGTTTACAGAAAAGACAAAACCTCCCAAAGTGGGGGAATTTTGATTGCAGTGAAAGATAAACTAGAGCAAAGTGAAGCGATATGCAACACAGAGGATGGCATGGAAGCGCACTCGGTTATTATTCAAACAAAAAATAACCCGATTAAATTTACGGCACTATACAATCATCCCAAACACACTATTACCAGGGAAGCTCTAGATAAGCTTTTCGAGGAAAATATTCCTACGGTCATTGCGGGAGTTTTTAATAGTAAACACCGCTATTGGCACTGCCCAAGAGCTAATAAAAGTGGGAACAATATTTTCAGATATCTTTTAAACCAAAACATTGACTTGGGGGCGCCATCTGAACCCACACGAACGGCGCTCAGAGGAACTAGCAATATACTAGATTTTGCACTCCTGAAGAATAATAAATATTACTTTGAAATTTATACTGAGGCGGCGCTCTCCTCTGACCACAATCCAGTTCACCTCCAGCTTTATACTGACAAAACTGTGAAGGTAGCACCCAAAATGGTCACTAACTTCAAGCAATTTGAAGGGAAAATTAAACTAGTGCCACCCCCAATAATTGGAGACTGTAATAGCAAAGAAGAAACTGACACAGCTATTAAACTCTTTAACCTCGCCATTAAAAAAATTATGGAAGAATGTCAAACTCCTGCTAAAGAGAAAAAAAATCCGTACTATTTACCCAAAGAAATTTTGGAACTTATAAAAGAGAAAAATAGGTACCGAAGCAAGTGGCAAAGAACAAGAATTAAAACGTTCTATGACCTTTATTGCTGCATAAATAGACAAATTAAAAGAGAAATCAGAAAATTCGAGAATGGGTCATGGGGTCAAGTATTAGAGGAGGCTCATATTGACTACTCTGAAAATTCGGATAAAAAAAACAAAATGACTCTATGGAATCTTACGTCGAGCTTGCAAAATAAAAATGTCAAATTACTCCCACCCCTTCAAAAAGAAGATGGGACGGTAGTTAGAACTGACGAAGAAAAAGCAGAAATTTTTGCAAACTCACTAGAAAAACAGTTTAAAATAAATGACATCCCTGACACTGATGTAGCCATTAAAATGAAAAAGGCCCTGAATACTTATTTTAGACACGCGGAGGATGTAGAAAATTCTAGAGTCATCGCCCAAAGTGCACAACTCTATGAAGAATTTACTAGTAAAAAAAAACTGTATTAACATCCCCAATTAAAAGCAAACAGAAAGTCTCTTTTAAAAAAAATAGAAGCACAAGGCATAGAAATTAGCAGCCAAAAGTAGAAAATGCTACGGCCTCTTTTACGTCCGATAGACAAGTTAAAGGTGCTACGACCTCTCGCGGGTCCGGAACGCCAGAAACTGAAAAGATAAGAAATAAAAAAAGGCCTTTTAAGGGCCAAAAAAATTTTTTGTTCCTCCTGACTTTGAAAAACCACTACCCATCAGTGAAAGGGAAGTTAGGTTTCATATTATTAATCTTAAAAATAAAAAGGCACCAGGCAATGATGGCATAAATAATAAAATTATGAAAACATTACCGGAAGAATATGTGCAAACCCTTACTAAAATATACAATTGTGCCATTAAAATAAATTATTTCCCTGATATTTGGAAGACAGCAGAGGTAATACTATTACCCAAGCCAGGCAAAAACCCGGCAATTCCTGAAAATCACAGACCGATTTCGTTGCTCCCAACCATGGGAAAAATCTTTGAAAAAATAATTCTTATTAGACTGCAACAATTCTGTGAGGAATTCCCAGTAATTCCATTTACTCAAGGAGGTTTTAGAGATAAACACTCCACGGTGCACCAACTCTCTAGAATAACTGAAAAATGTGCTGAAGGAATTATAAAAAAAGAACACACAGCAGCCATATTTCTGGATGTGGCAAAAGCATTCGATAAATGCCCACATGAGGCAATTATCTACAAGCTAATAGCACCTGATTTCCCACCCTGGATTATACATATAATCAAATCATACCTCACTAACAGAACATTCTGTGTGAAAATCAATGGGAAAAAATCGTTAAAAAAAATCGAAGCTGGTGTACCTCAAGGCAGTGTACTCGCACCAACGCTGTATTCTATCTTTACGTCAGACTTTCCCAACTATAATAACAGGAATCTGACTACAGCTCTCTATGCTGATGACACTGCACTCGCTTATACTTCCAAAAATAAAAATCAAGCAACTTTTATGTTGCAACATTATGTTGAAAAACTTGAGAAATATTTCTTAGATTGGAAAATTAAAATCAATACCGAAAAAACTCAAGCAATTCTATTTTCTAGGATTAAATGCAATCACAATCCAGACTTTGAAATAGAAATGTATAAAAAAAAATACCTTGGGTAAATGATGTTAAATATTTAGGATTTTTTATGGACCACAACCTAAACTGGAACAAGCATATTAAAGAAACTGTGTCCAAATCTCTTAAGATCAGAGGAAGTCTCCAGCCAATAATAAAAAATAAAAGGCTTAGCAGGAAAAACAAAACTTTGATATGGAAAGCCTGTATCAGCCCTGTTATTACTTATGCCTGTCCTATCTGGGGTAACTGCAACAAACAGCAGAAAAATAAGATTACCTCATTTCAAAATAAAACCCTACGAGATATGGTTGGACTTGATGGAAGAACTTCAAACCATGCTATCCGAAGCATGCTAAATATTAATTCCATCCATTACACGATGTATGACTTAGCTTATAGATACTATGAAAAAGCTAAGATTCATCCTAATCCTCTGGTCAGAGCGGCCATTAACTATACTGTCAATGAAACTGACAGTTATAAAAGGCCAAAAACTATCTTGAATAAAGTTCCAGAAATGAACCCAATTCACAGCTACCCTAGCAAAAAAAATAACAATAATTGGGACTAGTGTTTAGAGGGTATTTCTCACCTAAGAAGAATTTCTGATAAAAAAAAAAAAGGCTCTTTTAAGGGCCGTACTCTGATTTGCAAATATACTTCACACATGTGAATAAATCTCGTTAAATAAAAAAAAAAAAAAGAAGGGGGGCTCCTCTAAGAGCCGTACTCTGTTTTGAAAACATACTTCACCCATGTGAAGAAACCTAGTTAAATAAACAATGAGTAAAAAAAAAAAAAAGGCTCTTTTAAGGGCCTTACTCTGATTTGCAAATTTACTTCACACATGTGAATAAATCTCGTTATATAAAAAAAAAAAGAAGGGGGGGCTCCTCTAAGAGCCGTACTCTGTTTTGAAAACATACTTCACCCATGTGAAGAAACCTTGCTAAATAAAAATTGAGAAAAAAAAAAAGGCTCTTTTAAGGGCCTTACTCTGATTTGCAAATTTACTTCACACATGTGAATTAATCTCGTTAAATAAAAAAAAAAAGAAGGGGTGGGCTCCTCTAAGAGCCGTGCTCTGTTTCTGAAAAAATACTTCACCCATGTGAAGAAACCTAGTTAAATAAAAAATGAGAAAAAAAAAAAAAGGCTCTTTTAAGGGCCTTACTCTGATTTGCAAATTTACTTCACACATGTGAATAAATCTCGTTAAATAAAAAAAAAAGAAGGGGGGGGCTCCTCTAAGAGCCGTACTCTGTTTTTCAAACATACTTCACCCATGAGAAGAAACATTGTTAAATAAAAAATGAGAAAAAAAAAAAAGGCTCTTTTAAGGGCCGAACTTGCTTTGCAAAGAGAAATATTGCAGTCCACTGTTATGAGACTGGCCCAGATACACGGTACTATGGTTTAAAATAATTAATAAAGTACCAAACTCCCCTCCGGCCAGTGAAAAAACAAAAAGACCAAGAAAAACAAAAAACGAAAAATTCCTGAGAAGCGAGGTGAAAAACCGACTCCTACACGGGAACTGAGCAAACGATAACTGTGTGATTTAAGGTGCCTTGCAACACAGGGTTTTGTGAGAAAACTGGGTGTTTATCTGTAGGATTTTTCTTGTGGTTTTACTCTTTTTTGTTTTAGGCACCCCTTTTCCCTGGCCTTTCTGACGATTCCCTGAGGCCTGGCGTTGTCTGCGGGATAGATTGCTTTGACTGAATTGTTGCAGGTAAGTATGTAGGGCAGCTTACAACTTCACTTCTAAACGGGTAACCGTCTACTCCCTCTCCTCTAATATTTCCATACTTTTCTTTCGTACTATTCTATCAGGGAAATCTGTTCCCAAATATCTAATATTCCTCTTTTTTCACCTGACAAAAGGCGCAGAGCGCTGAGGGTTCGGGTCTCTCAACCTCAGATAGGAAATATCTCTCTACCATGCTCTTATAGGACGAGTGCTAAGTAATTTCATGAGGTGTTTGTAGGAGAGAGAACTCAGGCTAGAGCCGCTGAGACCCTCTGTTTTAATAGGTATTCAACGTGAATTGCCAAAACCCCTAGCTGCAGTAGTAGTTTTAACAGGTATTACAAATACCACTAATGCTTTCTTTACCGTGCGGCACTGAGATAAACGCTCAGCAGCCAGATGCCTGTCAAGAGCTGTTTCCTGCCTTGTATTAAGTAAAGTGTTTTCGGAGAATATTTATATCTTACGCTTGTTTATCTGCTTTTTGTTCCTCTTGCGAGTGTGCTTTACGAAAAATGATGAAATTTAATTCCATCAGCAGTTTCTTAACGGTGTTCCTGGAGATAGTCATATAGCTATAATGGAAACCGGCTCACCGCGTGATTTTAGAGCACATGTTACTTTGTATTCTCTGTTCTCACTGGGCCGTTCTTGAGTCACATAATCTAAATTTATTTTCGTCTGCCTTATCTCGTCAACTAGCGGCAGTCGCAGTGGTTATTTTTGTTGTTCTGTATGCTTTTTGTGTAGAAATTTTTTATCTATCGCTGACTTATTGAAATTCATTCTTTCTGGGAAGGAAAAAGCGTTGACAGTCTTGCGGATATAAATATTGGCTAGGTCACGGCCGAGGAATAAATATGCTTTAAGCGATAAAGCTTGCGCAGAAGGCTTACATTCATTGCAGAGGGTAGATTTGACCGTTGTTCCACCGCTCGTCGTTAGCCACGATGGAAATTTTATAAGTACTGATTTATACGTCACCATTGCATACATAGAAATTTGACATTATTTCCTACCGTAAATATCTACCCCGAAATTTACGTGGTTCATATGCATGTGGGAAAATTTGGATAATGTTCACTCCGTGACGGCTAAGGGGAGATGAGACCACGGTACATAGAATAACCTTTCAGGAATCTACAGGGGCATCGGTAATCGATCTTCTGCCGTGAAATAATCTCTGACCTCGTCCACAGAAACATTTCTGTGTTGTGGAAAACAATGTGTTAACAAAAATATAGTTGAACTGTAGCAAACAGTGGTGGATTTCATAGTTGAACTGTGGCAAACAGATGATTTTCATAGTTGAACTGTGGCGAACAGATGATTTTCATAGTTGAACTGTGACGAACAGATGATTTTCATAGTTCAACTGTGGCGAACCCAGCTGTCTACAGGAGAGAGAGAGAGATAATTTTAATTTTTTTAACTGATGAGTAATGAAATAACATGACGTAAAATTTAATGAAAAATCGTCTCACGAAAATGCCTATCTACATCATCTTAGGCTTTGCTGCAGCATTTTTTTTTATTGGAATTCCCAAAGGTACATGTTAAAATTTAATTTGGGAAAAGAGCATTAGTGATTTAGAACTTTATATGTTTGTAAATGTTCTCATTTGAATCTGTTACAAACAAGCACATGATTTCTCTACAATTTTGTCTATTTCACCGTTAGGAACACATTTTTGGATTAAACTTGATTAACTCTTCCGGTTATTTTTCCCTAACTCCATGCCCCCTGGTTCCCAAAATGAATTGGGATGTATTTGCTTAATAAATAGTAGCTACTCCTTAGTCTGTGAATCCCACAACACACCGAAAACGCACTTGCCTTGTAAGATAGTGGTGAATTCTAGAATAACATCAATCTAAACAAAAATGTTGCTCACTTAACAAAGAGCTGCTGCTCCTTACTATGCACATCTGATAACGAACATTCAACATAATGAATATATGAATTCCTTACGCTATGAATCCCACAACAAATATGAATTAGAAATATGCCAGTGTTTTTATGCTTACCATGGAAGAGAATATAGGTAAACTAACTGCACGTACAAAGAACTTTGCACAGAATGATACTTTACAAACATCACAGTATTTACCATGGCAGGCAAGCGATAAATGTACAGAGGCGCAAGCAACAGGTAAAGCCACACCTTCCCGAAGTCGTCACCCATTCCCTATCGTGGCCTGATTGCCTGAAACCGCTCCATGATTCTACTAAGATGCAATACAGCTATATGCGACCCGCTCTCCACGATTTACGAGTCAGAGCTGACGTGCTGCCAGCTATCGCCCTCTATGAAAGATGAGTGAGGAAACTGTATAAAAATCCCGTTTCGCGACTAAGGTATCAGGCCTTTGGAATGCTAATTGGGTCTCTGCTCCGAAACATTTATTATGACGGAGAAGCTTTGTTTCCTCGTGAATGGGAAGGTGTCCATTGTACAGAATTAATCAACTGATTACGTGAAATAATATTACAAAAATACACCGAAAAATTAATTGATTACGTGAAATAATATTACGAAAATACACCGAAAAATTAATTGATTACGTGCCAGGGAAGAAATGTCTAATAACCCGTTCGTCAACAAGCCTCTCTTTGTCAATCTGGGAGGCTACCGTGAACTCTGAGACTAGTTCTCTGCAACAGTGGGACAAGGCTAACTGCCACAGCTGCATGTAGTAACATCAACCTGTAGCGATTCCTCAATTTACTCATCGTAGGACAATCATGTGGCCAAGAAATACATCGGAATCATCACGATATCAAGAGGAATATGAGCATTATAAGACCACGTCCCAAGTGTACGGGATTATAACGTATTCTTCCCTGAAATGTGCTTCATTTGACACTTGAATTGCCCAAATTTTTGAGATATATTAACTCTGAGAACCATTCGGCGACCCCACGAATATCTTGAAGTTGAAAGCAATCACTGACATGCACACCATGAAATGCATGTAACCTCAACGTCACCAATCTCCTCAAAAAATCTCTTCCAATTCCACCTCTTACAGCATAGTAAAAAAATCTAAAGAAACAGCAACGAAATAGAATTTACAGGCTGCCGCTACAAAACATACGCTCATGTGTGAAAGAGCAACTAAGCGAAAAAGCACGCGCCAACGAATCATATTACGAAACAATTATATTCTGGATAATATCTTCGCTAGATGTTAATTAATTATATTTGTTAGGTATCAGTAATTTATTGGAGAAATAAAATATTTATAAAATAGAACGCTTTTGTTAAGTAGGTAAAAAGAAAGTATTGCTGTAGATTTTTCAAGGCTGCTGTTCTGCGGTTTAGCTGGAATAAGCAGCCGTAAATGACCATTAACTATGCTCAGTAGTAATTGCCTTAATTCACAATTTGCGCACGACGTCACTATAGTATCAAAATGCCATTGCAGTAAATCGGCCGGCACAGAACATGTTGCAAATGCCCAATTGTTCATATTTCTTCCCATAATCAAAGATGGATTTCACATCTATGTTTATTATAACTAACACAGTATGTGTACTTATTTCCTAATTTATTGTCTTTTCGATAGTTTTTCTACGGCGATCATTCTCCGATGTTTAACGGTTATAGCAGTGTAACGCGCTATTCTTGGATGAGTTGTTTTCTATAGTTTTTTGTAAGGGTCGAGTTGTAAAAACTTGGGCACCGAATTGCCAACGAACAGATATTTTTGAAATAAATATTTGCTCTAAAGTTTTACCGATGAGGTATACATTCATGAATTAAAATAACAATGTTATGTTGTTGTAAAATATATTAAGAAATAAGTAGGAAGTGTTTGCATATTCGAGCAGAGGCAATCAAACTTTTTATGGGAATCAGAACATTCATACGTTTTTGGTTCCTCAATCGAATGATTAAGTTCATAAGTTTGGAAGAAAGCTTTGTGTTTCAGATACTCAGCTTAAGAAATTTAGCATACCTCTAGGAAGAGTATTGGAAACAATAAAATGGGATACTCCTGTATACTGCTTAAGGAAGCATTAATTGTACTTTCGTAGTTATGTTGCATGTTTTGTTCTAGCCAAGAAACAATGCTTCTGATATTCTTTTATGTTTTTTTTGGTGTTTTAACTCTGTGACCACAACCTTTTGAGAAATTCCAGCGAGAAAATAAGACCTGACGGTGAACAAATTTAGTTACTGATTTTGCATTAAAGTTTTTGTGGGCAGTAAATTTTAGTAGTTCATAAAGTACCTCTCTCCATTTGTAAACAAATAATCGTTTCCGATTGAGCGCGTAATCGGCTTGGCTCCGTACCTTATCTGTCGTCATTTGGCTGTGTTGTCCAAGTAGATCAACGGAAGTGAAAGTTTTCCTTTGTGCGCATGCGCACAAATAACGTACTTCTACTTGTGTCCTGTGAAGGCTGCAGCAGGAAGCCTCCACTTCGTTTGTTGCTGTTTTCGAGAGGCTGTGATTTCGAGAATTCTTTGGCGCATGCTCACCAGACTTATACTTCCAGAAAAGCAAAAGTTCTGGTTGCTTGGTTTTCTCTCACCTGTTGGAAAGAGTTCTTTTATTTTGTAATTACATTTTCAGAGAAAGTGCTAGAATGTATCGACTCTTACTGCATTTGCTATTGTATTCCTGAAAGATACTTGAAAGGCGTGAATAAAAAAGGAACCATCACGGTATTGTTTGATGTTTTTGTTCGGCATTCCGCCAATATACGTATTTCGACAACGCTGTTTTGCACTTTGTTAAAAATGCCTTAGTTAAAGCAAAATAAAATTGCAAATAAATTAGCCTATATTTCGCGTCATTTTGTGTCTAAGGAAATGTTTATGAATTTTGATAAATACATCTCAAATCTGTCTGATATAAAAATGTTTCATTCAGAATTTTTTAAATACACGTGATCACAGTTTTATTTAGTTCCTTAACTATGTCCAAATCCATTTCTGTGATAGAATAATTGTTACAAAAAAGGTTTCGGTTTGAGAGTTCGCACTGCAGTTAAAATTAAGCTGTATACAAGGAAACGGAAGAAACAGTGAGAGCAGATATGTTACATTTGGTCATTCTTTCTTCGATGCCGTTAGTGTCTTAGGCAGCTAATTCGAAGGAAACATTTAGTTACGACACATCATGGTACATGAGGTATTTGTGGCAATTAAGCAAAAACTTATCGAGCTATCACAACTAAAAATAAATTTCCATATGTAGCAGCATATTCTATTTGTAGGAAGCAGTGATTCGATGTGAAACGCTTGGAATTGGATATATGCATACATAATTTAAATGTCTTTTGTATAGCCACTGTCTACAAGATTGGGTTAAACTTACATATTTTGCCCCAAATAACTCAAGCACTGTCGAAGTGCAACGTGTATCCTCCGTAGCGTTTTCCAAGGCGTTTGTTTAGGTTTCAGATCGTAGTTTTTACGATTTAAACCACGGATTGTTAATTTTGAGATGAGTTATATCCCCATCTATGTCGCTGAGGATATAATTGGATATAACAAGAGAGCCGACAATATAATAGCTTCTTTCTTAGCTATCTATATATTTGATCAAGAACATCATCCAATCCAAACCAACGAAAAATCTTGGGCTGACGTGCTGCCACCAATGATCCATTTTGGAACTATTTGGGAGCATAATACGGGATAGCGAACGATTGCAGTTTTATACCCTGTTCAACATTGAAGTTGCTTGGGATGATTCTTTTTCAAGAGCTTTGGTTTGGCTCCACGTTTCAGACGCTGATTTGTTATCACCAATTAATTTTTTCTTGTTTGTGAGAGATGCTATTGAATGCATCATGGTTCTGAATGAAATTAGGTCGGAGGAGAGGATGACGAAAAGTGAAAAAGCAGCCGTTTTCATATCTTTTACACACACCTACGGAGGCCGTAATGATATAACTGGATATATTTAACAAGGGAGGCGATTCCTTGAAAACCTCGAACAAAAGATCCGTCATTGAGATGATGTTCTTGCAGACTTTTTCTTACTGAGGCACATGCTCCAAAAACTTGTCAGAATATCAGCATGGATTCTCTACCAAAGAGATTATTGACGGCGGGTATGATTTACTTCTATATTTTATTTATACCCATGTTTGCTAATTTCGGTACAAGACCTGCTGTGGTCATGCAAACATGTTCCGTGTTACTGATCACAGCAGACGTTAATACATTTTTTTTCTTACGAAACCTGAGAACAACTGTGAAACTAGACTATATTAGTGGACCTCTGAGAAGTCACGAAGTGGTTTTTTTACTGTGGAAGTGGGGTAAAATGCAGTCTGATTGCAAACATTGATCAATAGAAAAGTGAACAAATTTCAGGTTAGAAAGGAAAATGTGTGACATAGAGATGAGTGCGGGCCAGGACTTCGACAGAAAGCCCGGAAACGGATCCAGGCTTGGACGGGTTCTCATGTCAAATCTTTGGCCAAAACCCAGGACTAGGTTCAAGTTAATTTTTCCTTTCACCTTTTTAATTACCGTATTTCCCGGCGTCAAGGATGTACCACAATTTTAAAATAGAAAACTTTGAGAAAAAAGAATAAACAAAAAATAAGGTCTCAGCACTTTCATAAAGATTAAAAGCAATACAAGTTTTACCTCCACATATAAGGAAAAACATTTCAGTCATCCACATCTTCAAGTCCAGGAAATTCAGTAGTGTTATCCATATTACTGGCATCATTGTCATAATCAGGGTCGTCAATACTGTCCGAAGTGTCACTATCTTCAAACAGAATGTTATCTTCTGTGTCATCTAACGCATTACTGATGCCACATTTTAAAAAGATTTCACTACTATTTCACTGTTCACAGCATTCCATGATTTTAGGCCCCACTTGCACACCTGAGCAATTGTTGGCCTTTTCAAACGACCTGTTAGGGTGAGGTTGTGGTCTGTGGCCCGCAACCACTGATTCCACTCTTCTTTCATAAATGCTTTAAAAGGCTTGTTGTTGTATATGTCCAGTGATTGCAATTGGCTTGTTACATCACCAGGGATCACTGCCATTTTTGTCTTCAGCCTCTGCAATCTTTTGTTAGTAGTGTTTGCGTTGTTGGCACAAAACTAGTCCCACACAAGCAGGAACAAAAATTCTACCTGGAATTTTGTCTTTTGGTAAAGTTTTCCTCTTGAAAATCAGTAGCGGTGGCGGTTTTGTTCCATCAGCACAACACGATAGCAGCTCAGTATAACGGGTTTTCTCATGTCCAGATGTCTTTATAATTACGGTTTTGTACCCTTTAACATCCACTGTCTTACTTTATACCACATCAAACGTTAAGGGCCCCATCATCCATGTTTCCGATCTGACCCAGTTCGTAGACAGTCTCTTTTCTCGCAATGATTATAAACCTGCAAAATTCAATCATTTTTTCTCTCATAATCTTCAGGCATTTTTGTGCTATTCTTGCTTTCTCTCTCATTTCCAGTCCGTGCCTCTTCATGAAGCAGAAGCACCAGCTTGACGTGCCACGAGAATTATCCAGACCACATGCTGCTTCCCTCAGTTTTGATTCATTAATAACAGTTTTTGTTGATACTGTGCGACCCAAATTTCTCTCCCCAACTATTCAATCCTTCATCTTTTCCTCCCTCCACTTCTGGCCACTTAGGTATAGATTGGTGCAGGCTAGGTTCACTTCTTGATGCAGGCTACAACAGGTCCCCTTGCGTCCTCCAATAGCGGATCATTTTCTCAGTTGAAGGTGATTCAAAATACCTTCCTGCAGCCATGAAGTTTGGCATATTCAATTGCCAGTAGCTTGTAGTCGATGGTGTAGTACCGCTTTTTGCTTCTAGTTGCCGTAATATGGGAAGTGCTACAATTTTAAGTCAGTCTTCTGAAGCTATAGATCACTCCTAGCGTGAACAGGTACAGGTTTGACTTTAGTAAGACCAACGCTTTTGGTCTTAATCACGGCAGGTCAGCAACCGCACTCTCAAGTTACATGGGTCAAAGATGACGCCATGAAAGGAATGTTTTTTTGTTCTCTTTTACTGGGATTTTAACGACTACCGTTAGCAACTCAGTGGGCTATAAGCAGTTGCCCGTCCCTAATTTAGGGCCACTGGTTCCAGGGAAGAGAGAGACAGAGAGAGCCAGCGCCTTTAGACAAACACAACGTTCATGCCTCACCGGGATTCGAACCCGGACCCATCTCGGACGAATGGTTAGAAACCATCGCTTAAACCACTGCGCCACCGGGGCGGCTAATGAAAAGAATGAAGCAGGAACTGAGAGAGAAACAAGGAGAAAGAATAAATCTTACTACGGTAACATTGTAACGACGGCTAATTAATGTCTTGTTCTATTAATAGTTAAGTGCGAAAAGTATTTTTTTCTTTGGGCGGTTTTGCCGGAGAATTTCTAAGCGGAAATACCACCTGTCTTCAGCTACGACTGTGGAAAAAGCTTTACGAACAGGAGAGCTGAGGTTGTGTACACGTTTTGGCAAAAACCCATTAGAGGGACTCTTATGATCTAGAAATCCATATGTGTGCATCAGTCTCGTAGCATAGACCTCGTGGTTTTACGTAAATGTATCCCAGCAAACGCGACGTGAAGAAAGAAAAACGTTAGTCTTCCCATGACGTTTCACAACGAAGGTAGTCTTTTTGTTAATAAGGTTTACCGGTAAACATTTTAACATAGATAACCTTCCTCTGGGGGTTAGCATAGGCCTACGATAAACGTTACCGTCGGCCTCCAGGACGCACGGTAAAATTTCGAGACTTATTTCAGGAAAAAATAGCTTCCACGAAGCCGGGAAATACGGTAATTTTATTTAACACACCTAAACGATTTAACAAACGCAGTGGAAGACGCACAATTAAATAGTTAGGCTATAGTCTCCCACTTGTTTTTGCTTAAAATGTTTAATTATTGTTTATTGCATGTTTTGCGTGCATTTCGTAACTCGAAAACGTCTGTGAGTGTTTTAAGTAACACCTAACTATATATGTATATCTGGCATCGAGAAAAGAAGAATATCCAAAATTATATATACATAGTACAAACAACTATAAATTGGATTGTGAACCATTCAGTTCTGTACTTGTGTTCTTAGATAATTCATTTATTTAGAGCAGCCAGAGTAAAGCCAAACCATTGATCACTAAGTTTCATGCTGTATTACATGCTAGTTTACAACTTCTAATTAGCCGAAAACAGTAAGATTTCATAATTTGCTCATAAATGCTATAATGCTTTAAATAAGACTACATGTGGCAGGTTTACCAAATAATAATAAAATAAATGAATGCCAAAACCTGCTCTCTCTCAGTAAAAGTACTAATATAAATATCCATGTATTTTTTGAAAAAGCACTACGACCTATTTAGGCACATTTACTCAACTCGTAATTGGACTAATCCGTCAGCAAAACAGGAATACGTAATTCGTATGGCATGCACATACGACATGGATTTTATTACAATTTTATAATGACATTTAATGATTCAAAATACTTATTTAAATCTGAATGGAAAAAAAAGTAGGTACAGTTAATTAGGTGAAAGGATTAACTTGACACAAAGTTGGGAAACAAAATGAAGGACATTTTGTTACCTAAATGTGATGCACGTAATAATTATTTCTGCCTTTCTTTTTTTATGGGGGGGGGCGTCTTCAACGGGAAGCACTAATATTTTTGTCTGATGATGAAACTGTATATATAAAACAATATGTTTTATTTTTTTCTTATTCACATAGGAAAAATTTGCAAAAATGTTCAAACCCGGGCCAGTCAAAATAATGATATAACGGGCGACGGCAAGTCATAAATAATTATATAACGGGCACGGGATAGTCATAAATAATGATATAAAGGGCCCGGGATGGACCCGTTCTTTAAAAAAGGAACCCTTACTGGCTTCTACTTCCCACAGAACACGTAAAGAGCGGTATTCATTCACACTGGCAAATATGTGTAAAAATGTTGCTGACATGATGCCTTCGAAAAGCGCCAATTCTTCCAATACATTTTCTAGTGATACACATACTATTCATGCAGTTAAACCACGGATTCCTAATTGTTTTTTAAAAGTCATAGCTCCTAAAGCAGCTATGACTTTCAGTGAAGAATTCACTCGCCTACTAATCTCACCATCTAATTTGTTCTGTCTGTCAAACATGCTTCCTGAATACACAAACACATTTTTTTTGCTCTCATTATACAATAAATACCTATAATTGTTTCCATTGCAATAAGATTTATTTCAATGAAAATAGTGATACAAATCTTGTATCGTACGGTAAACTACTTTCTTTTACGTTGGGTATGATCAGATTCTAGTAAACAAAGCGGAATGACACACTTGAAATGTGGAGCTACTTGAAAGCGTTCTGATTCGTAAGTACAGCTTAATTTAATTTACTTATTCATTTTGCAATGGAATTTATGCACTTGAGACCTTAACTCAAACCTTCCACAAAAAATGACGGGCGCTAAGATACCAACACAGACAACTCTGACGCAAACGAGTACGCTAACCTCCCCTTGACTACGTCTCTGACATTGCATCTACATGTGTTGTAGATGCAATCTGATATTGCATCCGGGTATTTCAACACATGTAGATGCAATCTGATATTGCATCTACATGTGTTGTAGATGCAATGTCAGAGGCATAGCCAAGGAGAGGTCCTCGAGTCCGGACCCCACTTTAAGGGAAACTGAGTACGAATTTAAACGGATGTATATGTATATGTTAGGCACCAATGAACTAATTGCATACTCCCCCCCCCACTTCAACTAAAAAATTTCAGGCTACGCCACTGTGCAATGATACGTAATTTTTTGGTTTTCTGATTTTCTACAGTGGATGTTCGTAATATTACCTGGCGATTTGTATGTTTCACAAATTGTGATATGTTTCATAAAATTTTGCATTTTAAAACTGGTGTACGTCCTTGACGCCGGGTATTTCGCAGCAATGACGTTTCCTCATTGCTCTAGACCAGTCGCGCATTCGTTAAAGATTTTAATCAGTTTCAGAAAGCCTGTCGTTAATTTGATATAGAATTTTCATGTTAAAGCACGGCAAATCCGTTCTAGAAGGTCACGAAATCGAATGCTGTACGACTGAAACGGCAACCTTTCGACCCGTATGAAGTGAATATTATTTATGCAGCACTCTGCGTTCAGTTGGGTTTGTATTGAACAAAACAGAATACTGGGTTACCAATATTTGAAGAATAGAAAGGTTGGAATTGAATTTCAGGAGAATCTCCACTCATAAATACCAGTGGCGTAGGGTGACCTAAAATTTAACCGGGGCTAAATATTTTTTATTTGCTCTCAACCTTCTTTTTCTTTATTATTGAAGGTTTAACGACCACCGTGAGAAACGTAATGTGCTATAAGCAGTCGCACGTCCCTAATTTAAGGTCACTCGTTATAAGCCAGTGCCGTAAGACAAACACAACATCCATGCCTCACCGCGATTCGAACACGGACCCTTTTACGGACGAATGGTCATAACCCAGCGCTTAGACACACTGCGCCACCGGGGCGTCGAACCTTCTTTCGTACTGTGAAATATAATTTCATTGTATTGTTAGGTTTCCAAATGCCACCTGCTCAAATCATACTTAAATACATACTGTAGAATGAAGCAGAACATTTGTTTACATAATGCTGTGCTGTATAACATAGAAAAAACAGTAGAAACAAAACAGTAGCAAACAGTAGAAACAAAACAAAATATGTTTTCTTTGCTTCCAGTTAACCAAGATACTTTCCTGAAACTCCACATCAAAAGTTCCAGACTGATTCTTACGTTTCTGTACCAAGATAATATTTGATCGATGTGGAACCAAGTTTTTAACTGTTTTTTCTGTTAATCCTTTAACAAACTAAAACGGTGTTCCAATAAAAGTTTCTTTGTTGATTTTCCCCACACGAACAAACTCTACAGCTTAACTTCACAAAAGAAAATCAGCCGCTCACTGTCCGACGACCCGGAAGGAAAATTGCTGCTGTTAAACCGAAAGGCTACCAGCCCCCAATGGTAGTTTTACGCATGCGCAATTCAGCGCGCTTCTCTCGATCATTACTGTCGTTAATGTTTGCTTCAAACTATCATTAACTCTCCGAAGCTTAGCCAAGGCGACGAGTTGACGTGTGTCGCCTCTACCGTCACACGGTATTTATTGCGCTCTTGTAAACGGAAATGGAAAGCTGTAATGTGTTACCCAGTTACTCAACTGTTGTAGTGCCACATATTTGCATTCAGAAAATCTAGGAACCGGTTACTAACATGGATTTACTTTCGGAATTTTTCCAATTAAAAGAAAAATCTTTTTTTTCTCATTTTCATGCGGAGCTTAGCCCCCAATGCGCATACTGTCCCGACGACATTGCAAAACACGTCCTTTGGTTAAGGGAAGTCTAAAAGTTGTGAATGCAGAGGATTGGTGAGATTTATATAAAAGCAGCGCTTCAAACTATCATTAACTCTTTAATAGTTTATTTTTGTCGACCAATGAATTCCGCCACTGCATGACACAAATAGACTCCGATATGTTAGCCTTATGTTTAATTTTTTCAGTGAATTCTTAAAAAGACGAACAGACAGTTAGTTACTCTGCCCGAGAATTCACAACTATGTTTACAAAACGAAAGCACTGCTGATTGGATGAGTGGCTCTGCGACTATTTTCGAGCTCTCCAATTGGCCAAAGTTGTCGCTGGCATGCACGTGTGCGATATTTGTTAGGAAATCTTTCGTGTATCCGTCTTCGGTATTTGGGGCAACATAACACTACAGGAGACGAATCGGACAAGCCCTTTTCTTCTCCGTTGGGTAGATGTTAAACATCAAAAATGAGTTCGCCATTACTACGTAATGGAATGCGATCTGGGTTGCTCTGTCTGCGCAGGGTGCACATCAGGAGTTTCAATTCTCTCTTGAATGACCAATACGGACCATACCTCGTGATAAATTCTAGGGGAGGCTCCTAGTAATGTACGGGAGGCAAAAACATTTTAGTCACCTCTGAGAATCAATTTGGAGATAATACAGTATAACGGTGTTTATTGAAAAAAATATTAATAAGCACATTTATACTGTTTCAAGGAATATGAGGTAATACGGCAAAGTTATGCATTTTTAACTGTCAGCTTTTTACGTATTTGAATTTGAAGCTGTATATACACTGAAGTGCCGGAAAAACTGGTACAGACGAGCATATGCAAAATACATAGCAACGTCACCTATGCGCGCGCACTTGGTTGCGTCCGCCAGTGCGTATGTAAAGCGATAGACATCCTTGCCAGCTGTCAGAGCTGTTTTCGGCATGAGAATGACAAGTAATAACGATTTAAGCGATTTTCAACGCGGTGTAATAGTTGGCGCTCGTGAGATGGGCCATAGTATTTCGGAGGTAGAAACGAAGTTCCGATTTTCACGGACGACCATTGCAAGGGTTGTACCGTGACTACAAGCATTATGGCAAAACCTCCAACCACAACCGGTTCAGTATACCTTCGGAAAACATAGAAACGTTTTGTCGCATTAGATGCATTTTCAGTCAAGTTATGTGGATAATGGCTGTGGAATAAATCTCGCTCCAGTGACCTGACCTTTGACCCCGTTCCGATGGTATTCAGCATAAACGCTTCAGTCTTCCTCAGGAACAACATACTAAGTTTTGTCGCAATGAAAGCATTTTGTCAAGTTATGAGGATAATGGCTGTGGAAGAAATCTCACTCTTGCGCCCTGACCTTTGACCCCATTTTGATGATATTCATAAAAACCGGTTCGTATGCTTCAGGAACAGCATGCTAACGGTTTGTCGCAATAGAAACATTTTTAGTCAAGTTTTGAGGATAATGGCTGTGAATAAATCTCGCTCCTGCACACTGACCTTTGATCTTATTTCGATGATATTCAACAGAAACGGTTCAGTATACCTCCGGAATAACATACTAAAGTTTTGTCGCATTAGATGCAATTTTCGTCAAGTTATAAGGATAATGGCTGTGGAATAAATCTTGCTCCTGTGTCCTAACCTTTGACCCCATTTCGATGGTATTCAGCATAAACGGTTCAGGGTTCCTCAGGAACAACATACTAAGTTTTGTCGCAATAGAAGCATTTTGTCAAGTTATGAGGATAATGGCTGGGGAATGAATCTCGCTCTTGTGCCCTGACCTTTGACCCCATTTTGGTGATATTCAACAGAATTGGTTGAGTATACCTCCGGAACAACATACAAAAGTTTTGTTGTAATAGGAACATTTTTAGTCAAGTTATGATGATAATGGCTGTGGAATAAAGCTCGCTCCTGCGCCGTGACCTTTGACCTTATTTCGATCACATTCAACAGAACCGGTTCAGTATACCTCCGAAACAACATACTAATGTTTTGCGGCATTAGATGCCTTTTTCGTCAAGTTATGAGGATAATGACTGTGGAATAAATCTATCTCCTGTGCCCTGATCTTTGACCTAAGTTTCGATGATATTCAGCGTAAACGGTTCAGTGTTCCTCAGGAACAACATACTAAGTTTTGTCGCAAAGAGAAGCATTTTGTCAAGTTATGAGGATAATGGCTGTGGAATAAATCTCGCTCTTGTGCCCTGACCTTTAACCCCATTTCGATGATATTAAACAGAATTGGTTCAGTGTATCTCCGGAACAACATACAAAAGTTTTGTCGCAATATAGACAATTTTAGTCACGTTATGAGGATAATGGCTGTGGAATAAATCTTGCTCTGGCGTCCTGACCTTTGACCTTATTTCGATGATATTCAACAGAACCGGTTCGTGTACCTCCGGAACAATATACTAACGTTTTGTCGCAATATAAACTATTTTATTCAAGATATGAGTATAATGACTGTGGAATAAATCTCGCTCCTGTTCCCTGACCTTTGACCTTATTTCGATTATATTCAACAGAACCGGCTCAGTATACCTCTGGAACAACATACTAACGTTTTGTCGCAATAGAAGCATTTTGTCCAGTTATGAGGATAATGGCTGAGGAATAAATCTCGCTCTTGTGCCCTGACCTTTGACCCCACTTGGATTATGTTCAACAGAATCGGTTCAGTATACCTCCGGAACAACATACTAAAGTTTTGTCGCATTAGATGCATTTTTGGTCAAGTTATGAGGATAATGGTGGTGGTATTATCCTCATAACTTGACTCATAACTTGGCTTTTCACTTGTGTGCATCAATCAGCACATGTTCTGAAAGATGATTTTCCCGAGTTTCTACTAGAATTTTTTCCTCTGTTAACACAAAAAAGTATACTGTTCAGGGCCATTATGTTAATCAAAATGGAAAATCAAGCTGGTCATGATTGCGGAGGATATAACGAAATAAATTTCTCCGTCATTTTCGGTCCACGCCGGGGATCGAACCCGTGTCCTCTTATCCCGGAACAATTCGCTATACCAACTGAGCTACCCAGACGTACGTTCTCGCTGCTATCTGCCTTTATGCCGTGTGCGTCCTGTGGGGCAGGCACGTCACCCCCTCCCCCGAAAGAGAGCCGGAGGTATGACCCACGGGTCAGCCGGGACCATGAATCGTTGTAGGCAGTCATCCGCTGAAGAACGTGCACTTGAGAACTCCCAGTCAATCTGGTGTGTGGAATGCAACATCACACACATTTATTTTTCGAAACGCTGAAGAAGGGATTCTCTTATTTTTCCTGTCTCGCGGTGTGGAAAGAACATTACACCATTGCGAGATCTTTAACGGCCGGGTCACCCGGAAAGTTCGGGCGCCATTATAACGAAGTAAATTTTTCCGTCATTTTTGGTCCACGCCGGGGATCGAACCCGAGTCCTCTTAATCCGGAACAAGTCGCTCTACCAACTGAGCTACGGAGACGCTATCTGCCTTTATATCGTGTGCGTCCTGCTGGGCAAGCACGTCACAAGGAACTCGTGAAAAGAAATTTGAATGTCCATAACATTCTCTTTTTTATTTGATTTACAGACTTGCCTTGAACAGTGTGGCATTTTGTTGTGCTAACAGTGGAAAATTTTTTAATAGAAATTAATAGAAACTAACGTTTAACGCACATGCGAGTTTCTTAGAATCACCGAAATGCAGCTCCATCTGGGGGCAAATTTATTCGCAAGGGCGGTCATGGAACTGGGTGAAGGGGGCAGGTCATATTCTATGTACGAGGGTCTCAGCCCTGTGTAAAAGAAAGTGGACTACAACGTTTCGGTAACAAAGAGAAAAAGATTAATTTCTAGTGTAATTCAATACTGTACTAAAAGCTAACTCGAAATGTAAAACTGGGGTAAAAAAAATAGTAAAAATGCCTGGCTGCCCTTCGGTACTCGGCATCCAAATAGGTCTGAAATGGCCACTCATGCACAAGTATGTTTCGTTGGTTTGGATGATGTTATTGAGCAAGTACATAGCTAAGTAAATTTCTGTTATATTGTCGGTTGCCTTATTTTATCCTCACCTCAAAATTAACAATCTGGTCTGAGGTTTAAATCGTAAAAGCCATGATCGCGAACCTAATAAAACGGGTTGACAAACTCCGCGGAGGGTTACGCTACGCACTTTAACAGCGCTTGAACTAACTTGGGTCCGAATGCACCTCAAATAGTTCACGTTTATCCCAATGCCTCGACTACAACGTATTCGACAGTGGACTAAAACGTTTCGGCAGTAAAAAGAAAAAGATTAATTTCTGGTGTAATTCAATAATGAACTAAAAGATAACTCGAAATGTAAAACGGAGATAAAAAAAATAGTACACATGCCTGGCTGTCCTTCCGTACTCGGCATCTAAATAGTTCCGAAACGGCCAATTGGTTGTAGCACTCAAGCGCAAGTATTTTTCGTTTGATTGGATAATGTTATTGAACAAGTACATAGCTAAGTAAAATGCTGTTATATTGTCTGCTGCCTTATTTTATCCGCACCTCAAAATTAACAATCTGGTCTGGGGTTTAAATCGTAAAAGCTATGATTGCGAACCTAATAAAACGGTTTGACAAATCCGGCGGAGATATACACAACGCACATCGACAGTGCGTGAACTACTTGGGGGCTGAATACACAAAAACAGTTCAAATTTAAATGTACAAGGATACGGATGAAACAGGTTATTGCACTCTAATAGAGTACAGCTGTTTTCTGTCAATGTATTAAGTCAGATTTCAATTTGTATGCAACTCCTTGACAACCATGGCTGGGTTTCATCGGTTAGTTTTTCAAACGTAATTTGCAGACAGGACCCTTAGTACTGCCGGACTCGACGGTCGTCAGCAAAGAAAGCTGGCGGCGCTGCCCGTGAACTACACCGCAAGAGTTTGCCGTATCTCCCGGTGGATTTCCGAGAGAAGCACTTGTTTTTAGTATTGAGAGAAAGCAAAATGCCTTCCCATCTCATGATGGCTTAAAGAAGAAAATGATGAAAGGGCTATGCTTTTGTTTTTTTATATGAAATCGATTTTAAAGATAAAATACTGCAAACAATATGTTTACGAGTCTATTGTTTGACCATGATTTCTTGCAGGAGACTTAAAAACTAAAGAAATAGCATTAATATTAAGAATTGCCGACCAAACACAATTTTTCTAATGTAGGCAAGAAACACCTTCTAAAATTCACGATTAAGTGCAATTGCAAAATGGTAAAACTACCATTGCTAGTAAAGCTTAGCGCTGTTGACATTGCTGATTTAAACTGTACAAATGCAGCCCAAAACACAACGGCAATAATAATGTACCAAAACAGGATTTAACGCCAGTGTATCAATACTTCCAACACTGAGATAAATTCTTAGTAACATCACAACGAACATATAAGGGTTGTATTAACAAAGTTGTCACTGAACATGCTTTGAAACCCTTTATTGTCATTTCGTAAATCGTTAAGTAAAACCTGGTTAGTTTTCATTCTTCGAGAGTTTCCCATGACTACATTACAAATGGTTACACTTCATCCCAGTTGCTGATCATGTATAACTACATAATAACCGACTACGTCAAATCGAGATTTCTCTCACCGATGCCATAGTACTATAGGATCAATATCCGATTCGAGATGTTTACATAGATTTCATAAGTTCTGTGGCATATTTCTATATTTGCATTTTCCAAATCAGTACATAAGAGGCAGATCCACTCAAATTTCGAACTTACATTTTCCAATCTGAAAACACGTCATCAAACGACTTTTTTTCTTCTTTGAAATAACTTTTTATGGATGGTACGACCAGAAACAATGAACTAATGAAAGCCCTTTGCCACTCACGTTAACCGTTAATTTCTGTTTATTTAGCATTTCATCCTTTTAAATTAGCATTTCATCCTTTTAAATTATTTCTTAACCACTTTATTTCAAGGTGTCGACAACATTTCTTAAAGTCCACCCTAGATACTAAGGTATTCAATTACATGTTGTACTTACAACTGCGGCCAGCTCTCTGCGTGTCAGCGGTAGCGTGCTGCCATCTATTTATTGACCGCTTGTAAAGATACTTCGCATACATCGTAAAGATACATGGTCAATAAATAGATGGCAGCACGCTGCCACTTATTTTTTGACTGCTCGGAAAAATACTTCGCGTGAGTTGTGCAATAATCCCGTTTCGTGGTTATTTTGGGGTGGCTCTTAAAATAACTTTTGTGAATGTTGATTGTGTCCCTAATTCAAAATATTTATTATGACGGAAAATTTATGTTTCTTCATGAATAGGAAATGTCTATTTGGTAGAATAAGTAAACTGATTGTGTGAATTTAAAGTCAAGTGAAGAACTTTCTGATTGTGCGAATCAACACCTGAAAGCAGTGTTCTGAGGAAAGACGACGTTCCGTCGGAATAAATATTCCAGAATATGGTGTGTCAAATAAAGGTTTTGATTTCCCTCTATTAATTTGCGTTTGAAGAGACGAAAATTAGTTGTCTATAACACTGATAATTGGCTCTAACTGCCTCAGTGGACGTTAGCGCCTGGTGTCAGTGTTAACTTTACCCTATGACGATTCGTCGATTGTCTCATGGTAGAACAATCCTTTGGCTAAACAATACATTAGAATCATCACGATATCAACAGGCATATGGAACCACTTTCAAGGTATACGAGAATACAGCTGATCCTTTCCTGAAATGTGCTTCTTCCGACTCCTGAATTGTCCAAAAGGATGAGGCATATATGAACTCTGAGAGTCATCGGGTGACCCTCTGAACGTCATGATATTGGTAGCAATATTCGGTTTTCACGCCACGAAATAAACGTAACCTCATCCCTGCAAATTTCATTGAAAAATCTCTTCCAATTCCAAATCCCAGAGCACAGTCAGTAAAAAGACGCTCGAAACAAAAAAGAACTTACTGGCTACAGCTATAAAACACATGTTTAAGAAAAACACTGGAACTAATAAGCGCGCCAGCGTGCTAAGCGCAAGACAACGGAAGAGCTAAAGTACTGCCAACAGCGGCCAACGTGTAATCACAATAAATTACAATAATTCGATGAGAGCGGGACTCCGTTGGAAGTATAACCCAATTACAAATGCTCAGTAATACTAGCACCATTCGAAGAAAATGTCAATTGCATTGAAATCAGGCTGGTCTGATAACTGAAATAAATATGCCATTTCTGTCAGCTGATCCACTTTATATTTAAGTATGATCAGGGCTGGATGAAGCTTTTGAGGGGCCCGGGGCGAAATTTCATTGCGGGTTCCCGGAGCAAAATTTCATTGCTGGCGACACAGACGACAGCTGGTCACTGCGAATTCTTTGGACAGATGAAGAGCATTTTACCTTAACAGGGCGAGTGAACTCAAAAAACTGTGTGTACTGGTCAGACAGTAACTCACGTGAGATTTTACCCGTTCCCATAGCATAACAGAATTTACCGCAAGGTGTGGAGTGAGCAGTGATTTTGTTTGAAGGTCTTATGTTTTTGAGGAAGTTACCCCTCTATGACTAGGGACTTGCAGTGTTACAGGCGTCAGCTATGCCCCATTGCTGATAAACTATGCAATTCCACATCTGCAACAACGGAATGCAATGGAGAATGTTATTTGGATGCAAGGTGGTGCTCCCCCACATGTAACCACTGTGTAAAAGGTGTGTTGCAACAGCATTTCCTTGACCGAATCATATCTTGTCACTTTCGTTTCCCGTAGCCTGCACGTTCCACAGATTCAATACTGATGGATTTCTAATTCTGGGGTTATCTGAAGTCCAAAGTGTACAGAGACCAACTTCTTACACTAAGTGAACTGAAAGAAGCCATACAACGCATCGTAACATACATTCCTATGCTGTACTTTGCTTAAACTGTGCCATCTGTCGTGCTAATTCCGTAATTCGCATACCGTCCTTCATTTGATATCTCGTTCACTTTTCGGTCCAGTGATACCATTTCAACGCCATTGAGCCTTTTTCATGGCGCTTGTTACAGTGACGTTAGCAAATTAGGGTGCTGCCATTCAAACATTCCGAAAGTCGGTAACCGCAACCATAAACATGACAGGTGCACGATTTTTCATTTACGCATCGCGAGCGCATGCTGCTTAGCATCTATGTTATGCATTTCCATTCTATCCATCCATTACACCATCCCTGAAGCCCGTTCAATTGGCAAAGAAACGTTTTGGCCTCCCTGTACATATTTCTGACCACTTAATGCTTATACTTTGTTATGTACTCATACGCAGGTCTTTTTTTCTGGAGGAACGTGCTGGAACTGCATTCTAGCACTTTTTCTAACAAAAAACTTTTGGTTTTGAGATTTGGCATAGATACTTAATTAACATAGCAAGATAAATGGAACAACAAGTAATAACCGCAGAACGTGAGCGAGAGAGATGGCCGAAGTTAAACCCTTGAGTTTGATTTCTTTTAAGTTGTACACGGAAAAGTTTTTTTCCAGTACATAATGTGTCGCTGTACAACCTATGCAAAGTGATACAGCATACACCGAAGAGGTAAAATATTATTACTACCTGTCTAATATCATGCTGGATCTTAACCGGCGAAACATGGACGCTACAAAACAAATCTTACCCGGCTAGACATGGACGCTAAAAGATTTCTAAAGTTGTCTTGTGGTTTCTGGTATCAACACGCTACCAGCAGAGCCTTTAACTTTTGTAAGTCACGTGGTTAAGCCACCGTAGATCGGATTTGCTGCTCCAACATAAGCAACAGATACTCGATTGGATTGATGTCTAAGGAATTTGGAGACCCGGGAAATATCTGGAAGTCTTCCACATGTTTTGTGAATCATTCTCGACCAATCTGAGCAGTGTGGCATGACACATTATCTGCTGAAAGAAGGCTCTACTAGAGAAGAATATTGTTGCCATGAAACGACGTACGAGGTCTGCAAAATGTTTAGGGTGGTGGTAGACGTCACAGGCCGCCCCGGTGGTGCAGTGGTCTAAGCGATGGCTTCTGATCATTCGTCCGGAAGGGATCCGGGTTCGAATCCTGGTGAGGCATGGATGTTGTGTTTGTCTTACGGCATTGGCTCTCTCCCTTCCCTGGAACCAGTGGCCCTAAATTAGGAACGGGTGACTGCTTATAGCCCACGGAGTTGCTTACGGTGGTCATTAAATCTCCAATCAAAGAAAAAAGACGTCATAGTTTCTGGCACATTTATGACTGGAGCCAGGGTGTTTTAGAAGAATGTTGCCCAAAGCATTACACTTTCTCCACCGGATTGTTTTCATTCCACAGTGCAGCCAGGTGCGGACACCTCCGCTTTCAAACGAGGCACACGTACTCGGCTGTCCCAATGGTGCGACAGGAAAAGTGATTCATCAGACAAGACGACCTTCTTCCAATCATTCAAGATCCAGTTTTATTGCTCGCGTGCCCATTGTAGTCGCTTTCTAGGGTGAACAGAGATTAACACGGGTAGTCGGAGTTGCTTGTGGCTACGCAGCCCAATTTTTTAGCAGAGTTCGATGTATTATGCATTGTGACTCTTTACTCTCGCCACCAACGCCCAAATTACCGGCGAATTGCGCCACAGTATTCCTTCTGTTGGCTCTCACCATACGGAATAGCCTTCGCTCACCTGTAACATCGATGATCCGTGGTCGGCTCACAACTTCCGGCGGTTCGTGGTCTTTCCCTCCTCTGGCCACTTTTCGAAGTTCCTAACCTTGGCTAACCGTGAGCACCCCATAAGCCTTGAATTCTCGGAAATTATCTAACCCAAGGGTCTAGCCATTGCAATTTGGCCTTTATCAAACTCGCTGGAATCTGTCTTTCCCATAAGAAGAAAAATAACAACACTGATTTACAGAACTCAGTATCAAGTGCTATTTATACCGTTTCATGACCTTAGCACACACGCTGTCGTTTACCTGCAGGTGCTTCGATTTGCATAAAGACGGGATGGTCATAATGTTTTGGATCTTAGGTGTATTTTACCTGCACTGAATTTCCTCTTAGTTTGAAGATATGAAGTATATAATTTATATCTTCAAACTAAAAACAATTGTAAATCGTATCTATATAATATATTTTACAATTTTAAGAAAGCTGAAAGTCTCAGCTCCTATGCTTCAAAGATAAGGTCTCACCCGACATTTTAGCTTGAAGTGACATCGAAATGCCTTTCTCATCATCACCGTGCAACGGAGACGGTATACTTCACAGGTCAGTTTTCAGCACTCTAAGTGTGGTTTTGAAGAAATTCTGAGTAATGAAATAAATCCATTTTGGACACAAATAAAACTCAAATGAAATTAACGATTATTATTCATGAAAACCACAATAATTTCTCGTTCGTTCTAAAAAATCCAGAAGAAAAGAATACGAGAACGAGGGCAATTGCTCTAGCGGTCCACCAGAAAATGTCATTTCGTGGACCAATCCGCCCGCACTTGGGGCTTTGTGACATAGAGAATGTCCTTCTGAAAGAGTAAAGTGCAGTCCTGTAATACGAGACCATTAATCGACACACGTGTTCGGAAACAAGAGGTAAGCAGGACATGGCACTAAGGCCACGATTAAGGGGAATGACGGCAACCAATTTTGTCTATGGGTATCTACTCCGCAGTACAGTCTCTGTCCGACCATGCAGTCTGTTTTCTGGCTATTCACCCAACACCTCGTAAAATACAGACCCGTTCATTGGTATATTCGATCTGGAATCTGGATTAATCTGACCAGGCAACAGTGTTCCAAACGTTAAATATGGAGTCATCGTTCCCACTAAAGGCGGTTAGCATGGGCATATGAATGGGACGAACTCTGGTTAGGCCCACGTTAAAGAGCACCCGCTAGATTGTGTGCTTGCAAACACTTCTCTGTGAACCCTGGTTATAGTGCACCATTAACTCAAGGATCCTGAGTGCTCTGCTTTTCCGGACTAAGCCTGGCAACTGACATGTCCTTGATTGTTAACCAGTTGCAGTCTCCCGTTTCCGGCACATTGGGTGGATCTATGATTCTCTTCGGACCATTCCCGCCACACATTCACTTCAGCGGCCCTCCAAAAAGTAAACAAAGCCTGCGGTTCATGAGATGCTGGTCCTTCCTTCCTCCCGGTGATAATCATTCCGGTTTCAAACTGAGATAATTTCTTTCCATTCACCATTGCCCGATCTTCGTACCGGCAAACTAACACGTCCACCTAACATAATTCCTGGAAGTTTAAAACTAGATTCACATTCATGTGTACAGCTTAAAATCATAAGTTATATAAAAGTGGGTGAGGATCCCCTGATCAGGGCCGGGTTAATGGGTGTCGAACGAGGCTATAACCTAGGGGCCCACCATTTTCAAGGGCCCAGAAAGCATGCAGCTACACCGCAAACAATATACAAATTATATTAGTATCATATTTATAAATAGAGCGAAGTTAAATAGTTTTAGTTTTGTCTCGTATGATTCCTACTCAATCACGAATAGTCGTAGAAGACGAACAAATTTCAGGGCAGTGACACACTATGGGTAAAAGTTTCATGTCGCTGTGTACAGGAGGGTCAGCGACACAGTTTCAGCTTTTTCACTACCATCCACTCACACCTCCCTGCTTGCACTTGGAACCATCAATGGGCGAAATTCACTGTGACTTCCCAATGCATAATAAAAAAGATGCACCAAGAAAAGTATACAATGCTAAATTATTAAAAATTCCAAGACTAAATCTAAGAATCTTAAGCTTTTAACTCATGTTCTTGTGAGAACAGTGGAAAATGCAGTGACATTATGAAAACTCTGCTGATAACTTATTAGTTTAAAGAAAGTAGTACGTATTAATTATCACAATCATATTGCTACATGTTCGTGTTTTGCGGACTTCAATAATGATTCTCCGTCATAAATTCTATGGAGGCTCACTCAGATGTCTTAGCCTTGGTAGCCCACTGAGTTGTCTTAGTCTAGGGCACGCTAAGGCCTGATAGGGAAATTAAATAACTAGAAAAAGTGAAAGATTAAAATATTTTATTTTTAATATCAATTGGGCAAGAAAAATATGAGCCACATTTTTCATTGATATGAATTACTCGTTTCTCGATGAATCGTGATGCAATATGCTTTCCCTAGAAGCTGAAATCACCGTGGTCGCCGCTGGCAGTCTGACTATCAATAACTGTATACGAAAGGGAACTTACGGCCGCAGATGAAACTCTAACGTCCCAAATCGATTGCAACTTACCACCGGCCTGCAACAGAAGTAGTGTGCCGATATAACCAACAAAGAACAGGTACTGTATCTTGATGTCCTTCCACTTAGTTTGCAATTTTGCAGTACTTTGTGACTTAACCTGATATTTCGTTGATAACTTTTATGTTGATATTATTCGCTCATTTCAGCATTTATTATTTTTCTTTATACTTTAGTTAGTTTAATACTAAGAAACGGTATTTTCGGTTAATTTTCTGACTTGCTGTTCTCAGTTAACCGCAAATATCTCAAGTATCACCATGAAAAACTCGATGGGATATAAACATTGGTCCGTCCCTTATTTAGGGCCAATGGTTCCAGGGAATGGAAAGCCATCGCACCATCTCAGACGTTTTGGAGCCTGTAGTCCTTCCTTACCTGCAGGACCTGCCAGCGGCCACGTTTCAACAGGACAATGAGCGTCCGCCCGTGGCACGCATCGTGCAACAATTCTTCACGGCCCACCAGGTGTCACTGCTGCAGTGACCCGCCTGTTCTCTCGATATGTCGCCCATCGAACACGTCTGGTCGCTGATCGGCAACCGAATGGCCCGGCAAGCACCACCCATGGCTACGCCTGATGAACTGTGGCAACGTGTGGAAGCAGCCTGGACCGACATACCCCAAGCCCACATCCATAGCCTCTTTCGTTCGATGCCGCGGCGTGTAGCGGCCGTTATTTCCAGCGATGGGAGCCACACGAACTATTGATGTCTGCGTGTTCCTCAAGTCGCACGGGCCTGTAAGCTCAATCGTTTCATCTTTGTGTCTGTTGTTATGTGTCCAGTAAATCTAGCTTTGCTATCTCGTGTCCTTCTTGGTGTTGCATTTTGGGTGGCCAGCAGTGTATATACTGAATAGTAGTGAACGAAGGACGGATCCTTGTGGAACTCCTGATTTTAAACATGCAACAGGTGAAATAAATTGATCAATTTAAATACATTGTGATCTATTGCTACGGTAGTTTTTAAACAAAATATAACTCGACCCTCTTAAACCTAGATTATGTAATTTTGACAATAAAATGTTATGGTTTAGTGTATCAAATGCTTTTGCAAGGTCCAAAAAGATAGCTAGTGTAAAAAGTTATTTTAAATTTTGTTTGTATTATTTGTTAAATATGTAATACTGCCAATTCCGTAGATTTATTTAGTTGAAAACCAAATTCATTTTGATTAATAATTTTGTATTTTTCTAAATATATAACCGTTCTGTTATAAAGTAGTTTTTTCAAAATTTTAGAGAATATGGAAAGGTTCGCAATGGGTCGATAATTATTAATCTCATTTTTTGATCCTGATTTGTATTAAGGTACTACTTTGGTAATTTTCAAATCATCAGCAAATATTCCTGTTTGAAACACTAAATTAAAGATAACAAATAGTGGATCAACTATGATCTCAGCCACATGTTTAGTTATTATGGGGTGAATATCATCTGGTTCTGGACCAGAACTGGATTTAATTTGATGTAGTTCTTTTAATAATTCATCACTGGTAATACTTGATAAGTAAAAAGTATTTGAAGAGTACGATTGTTTGAGATAATTTGTAAAGTTTATATCAACAGTATTTAAATTTTGCTTGGTAGTTATTGGAATTGTTACAAAATGGTATTTGATTAATGTCACTATTTTATGTTTATCATGAATTTTGATATTGTTTGAGTCAGTTACGTACTCTATTGTGGTATTATTAGGTTTCTTCCCAAGTAAAAGGTTGAGATGTTTCCAAGTGAGCTTTGAAGAATTTTGTGAAAAAATATGTGTATAACAGTTACGCTTAGCCTTCCTGATTTTAGAGTTTAAATTATTTCTGTATATTTTGAAGTTAATAAAATCTGATTGTTTCCTCGTTTTTAAAAATTTTGAATAGAGTCTGTTTTTTTATTGATATTATTTATTAAAGTATTTGTTATCCAGAGCTTTCGAAATTTTTTATGTGGTTTGTTACTATTAGTAGTTATAAGAAAAGTGTTATCACAAGGTTTTTTGAAAATTTTATAAAATGCTTTGTACATTGTATTAGGTGAGTCATTGTTTTCAATATCATGCCAGTTGATGTCACCAAGTTTACTTTTAAATGAGTCCAACTTTTTTTTTTTTTGATTGAAGGT
The DNA here is from genome assembly GCA_039090855.1 of Macrothele yani. Lineage (NCBI taxonomy): Eukaryota > Metazoa > Arthropoda > Arachnida > Araneae > Macrothelidae > Macrothele > Macrothele yani. The sequence goes on along the minus strand of CM077018.1, from coordinate 20,588,376 downwards.
TTAACGACCACCGTGAGCAACTCAATGGGCTTATAAGCAGTCGCCCGTACCTAATTTAGGGTCACTGGTTCCAGGGAAGGGAGAGAGCCAGTGCCGTAAGACAAGCACAACATCCATGCCTCACCGGGATTCGAACCCGGACCCCGTTCGGACGAATGATCAGAGGCCATCGCTTAGACCACTGCGTCACCGGGGCGGCGAGTCCAACTTCCTTGCATTAATTAATAGTGTTTCATAATTTTCATGTGTTCTAGTGTACTGAGGGAAGGAATTGTGTATCCAAAAGTTTGGCAAATGATCACTAATATAATTTTAAGATGCCAGAAATAATGGGATCTGCCTGTACATTAGTAATACACAAGCCAATCGTAGTTTGCGTTGTGGGCGTTATTCTTGTTGGGGATAGTATTGTATTTATGAAACCAGATGAATGGAGTGTAAGAGTTAATTTAAGAACATTAGGGCTATCCCGGGAGACATCAGTGTTTAAATCTCCCATAAGAACAGTTTTTCTATTCATTAGATGAGAATATTCAAAACATTCATTGAGCATAATTAGGAACTCATCAAAATTTGAACTAGGCGGTGGATACCAAACTGAAAGTATAATTCAGCCTGAAGCCAAATGTCTTTTCTGTATACGGAAGACTGTGCGGAGGGCACAGTGCTATGAAAATGATTATCACTTGCATGCCACTCGGCGTTGGACATGAACGCAAATATGTGACGGAATCGTTCAACTCCAGTAGCCGATAAGTCTAAAGTGCCGGCAGTCATTTTTCTTAGCACTTTATTAGACATTATGTGTAAGGGAAAGAGCAGTAGGTTTGTTATTGTTGATTAGGTGTGTTCAACCGTGAATACCATACTCCGTTCACCAATGTCGAATGGGCTGACATTCATATCACGTACGGAAGAACAAATAGAGATAGCAAGGAAGCGCAGCGCCTCTACAGGGTGGCTTTTCCGTACAGATGTGCCGCCAAAGCTATGTTTACAACTATCCATCACCATTTACGAAAAACGGGAATAACGGTGCCCGCACTACACATCGGGAACAACCCAGACAGGTTCGCACACCTGCGTTAGAAGAACGGGTGCTGCAATGGTGGCGGGGCCAGGATCTGGCACAAGAAGAGTTGCTTCAGAGGAGGGCGCATCGAATTTCACTGCATAGCGTATCTGTCGGGAGCAACTTCATTTTTCAACGTGCAACGGGTACAGGCACTTTCACCAACTGATTTTCCTCCTCGATTAAGATTTGCTCAATGGCTCCTGCAAAAATGTATCACACCTGGTTTTCTCCAAAGCGTGGCTTTTGCGGATAAATCGCAATTCACTCGAGATGACATTGTGAACTTTCACAACGTGCATCACTGGGCACGGGACAATCCGCATGAAAACAGGCAGTCTCGGCATCAGCAAAGATTCCACGAGAATGATTGGATAGGCATTATTCGTACCTCTGCGGTGAGTTGTTCTTGTTACTGTCATCGATAGCTCCGCCTGCAGTGGGCACCTAAACATTGTGATTGGACACTGGACTTTTGGAAAAGAGACGTCTGGTCCGATGCTTCCATGTTTCACCTCCAATATAGTGATGAACTGGCCCATATTCGGTGAGCAGCTGCAACCAGACTGCACCGTTGGGCGGAATCAGTCTAGGCAGCGATGGTACCATGATAGGGGATTGCTTTCATTGACATCACAGTGCTTCTTTGTTCCGGATGAACACACCTCTACCTAGGTAGTATTTCTGATGAAATGTTACCCTACAAGGTGACCATGTACGCTCACGTTACCGGACTCTTTCAGGAAGACAACGCCCATTTCCAAAACCCACACTGTAAAGGAATAGTTCGAGGGTAATGAAGCATTTCGTGTGCTCCCCAGCCACCAGACCTCCCCCCCTCCTATTTGAATTCCATCAAATATTGGTGGAACATACGAGCGATGCACTGCCGGATCAGACAGTGCATCACTCCGCCAAAGATTTCCGGAAAGTTTCCCGCTAAAATGAATACCTGAGACCAGCTTCAGCGGTGGTCTCATGGTGTCGTTACCGCTCTGAGTGCAAGACGATGTCGTGGAGCGATGAGGCCTAATACGCTATTAGGTTGTTGGTTATAATTTTTTTTTATTTTCCTCCTACGCAATGACATGTTGCTCTAGAGGGACAGCTATGCTGTGAGGGAGATTAAGTAACCTTGGATGCCGATCACACACAAAGCTTTTTATTTGAAAAATGGGCAGCCGCCGCCGGTGGTCTAACGCTGGCTTTTAACCATTCGTCAGGGTTTGAATCCCGGTGAGGCATGGATGTTGTGTTTGCCTTATGGTACTGGATCTCTCCCTTCCCTGGAGCAAGTGGGCATTTGATGAAGAAACGTTTGTTTTATTTTAATTTCAGAACTTCAACACTTTCCCTTTAATTTTTCGATGTAATTAACACAAGTGATAGTAGTTTCGACAATATGCTGTCTTACTTATTACATTGCATCAAACGTGCTTCAGAAACATCCAGCTTACTTATCTACAGTTTCAAATCCATATATTAATAACAGTAAATGGTTGAAATCCGTTTAGTTGGTGTAGGATACAAACTACAGCGTAAAAGCAAGTTTTCGCCACTCACGGGTGACTTCTTGAAGCAGCAAAGCTACATGTAAACACTAAATTGGAAATACAGTATTCTTCAGGACGCTGGAGTATGCGCATCCCTCTTGAGTATCCTGATGGCTCAACCAACGAGTATATTGGCATGACAAAACGCTAGCTCAAAGTACGACTCCAGGAGCGCAAACGTGACGTAAGGTACGGAAAACTCACAACGGCACAAGCGAGAGAGAACAAAAATCATGCCGCCACATCTAGGTGGCATTATATCCGAAAAGTGGCCCCATGCACAACGGGTAAAGCCACAGCCTATAGAGAGACAGTTGAAATCCTGCTAACCCCGACGTCTGCAATGTAGACACCTCTAGTTACCTTACGTCTGGCACTCGATTCTGGGCATCACTAAACGCTAAATCATGCATCAAATAGCACATGCGTGTGACAATGTCATTGTTTAAGCAGTTTTATTTTATTCTGTTTTTAAATTTTGAAAACTTCTGGAACTGTTTGTATTTCCAATTTAGTGTTTACATTTAGCTTTGCTTCCTGAAGAAGCCACCTGTGAGTGGCGAAAGCTTGCTTTTACGCTGTAGTTTGTATCCTACTCCAATAAAACGGATTTCAACCATTTACTGTTATAATTTATTTTCCATAAATTAAGCTCGTCGGATCAAGTACAAATTAGAAACTTACACAGGAGAAGAAATGCTTTTTTCATTTGTGCAGAGCACATTTAAGGAGACAGGGGGCCCCAGTATTAGTGGCACATTCACGATTTCACTATGTGTGGCGGAATAAAAATACCAGGGAGAAAACATTCCCAAAATATGATAAGGAAGCCGTAAAAATATCTCCGCTATATTGAAGTGTGTATCCCATGATTCATGGACGAATCAGTGTTAGCAAGAAAATGTAAAAATGCATGGTTAAAAAATGGATTCCAGTTCACTTCTGCTTTAACTCCCCCCCCCTTCCCCCTCTTCCGGTTCAGCTTGTTGAAATTATATATTAAATATGACCCAAATATCATGATTCAAACGAATTGTTAATGTATGATGTGTGAAAAAAATTAGGGATGTGTAAAAAAAACACCTGCGACGCTTTTGAAAGATTTGAGGATGAACTAGGGGCAACTATACTTTTCGCGGACTCTTGAAAGAACGGAAGGAAATAGAATTTTTTTTTCATAATGCAGTTTCTTATAGTCTTTGCTGTGTTATCGGCAAAACAAACTAGAACTGTCAATTCTTCAAGTGTCCTGCAAAACGCCGAGCCCGGGGCTGCAGCCCCCATAGCTCCCCTCTGCATTTGTGAATCAAACGCTGCATCCTACATTTGGATCCAACAATTGATGGTAGACCGACAAAATGTGTTACAACTTGTATTAGATCTGTAGCAAAAATTTGGTGGCCCACCATTTTAATACGGTTACAGTACAAAATGCCGCTTTCTTCGGAAGGCAGTTACTCTTTTTCAGCATAATTTCTTACTTTCAATGCACCCAGACGACAACGTTACTGCCTTTCCTCCAGTTTGACTAAAATTAAGAACAGAATCTACGAGATAAAAAATTGATTTTGTGTATTTAAATTCCTATATTTTTAAACTGTGATAAAAAAAGTAGTGAAAATTTTGTTGTATTAGGTCAATTTCTTCTTGTTCAAAATTCTTTTATCACAGTTCTTAGTTCCCTAACTAATTAAAATAATTACACTGCCTATGAGATCCATATATGAGATGTATTGAATAGGTCTGAGCAACTGGTGGGTTGTGGCAAGCTTAGTTCCGAAGCTTTGCTGTTCCTCAGGTAAGACTCGCTTATCGTAACAGAAACTCTAGTATTCTATCGAGAATCACCTTTTCAATCACTTTGCCCACGACGGGTGGCAGCGAGATATGTCGGTAGCTCCATGGTAAGGCTTGGTAGGTTCCTAGCTTCGGCAACACCACTATCACTGTTCTTTCCAGGCAACATCAAAGTTCTTCAAGCGGACAGTTCGTTGAAATTCAGCCGCAGTGACAGATGCGTTATCAGCCGTGTCTCAAAACAGCATTACTGCAGTCAACAAATTCCTTTAGATTATGAACATTTTCTTTGGGAGAAAACTGATCCTCCAAATCCTCATGGAAAGCGTTGACGTTTCGTCATCCTCAAACACAATACCTTGTGGGCCCAGTACGTGTGGAATATTAACTCTGCTACCTCTAATTATCTATAGGAAGACCCCGTACATTATACTTTCTGTCGAAACCACCTTCACGGATATATTTGTTCCATTGCTGTTTCGTGTGCGCTCTTCGATAAAGTGCCGAAACTTGTCACGTCGAAATGTATTCACTACAATGCAGGAACGCTGCAAAATTCTCCCAGAGTCCTGGTGTTAGAGCTTAGAGTCACGAGCTTGAGGACTAGTTCTTTTACAATCAATGATGGCGTGCTGTGTGCATCTGGTGAGCCTTGCTACTTTCTCCACATCAGTTCTGGAGTTGAATTCCACTTCAGTCAGATTCATCAGAGGATTTTTTTTCTTAAACTACTTCTAGTTTACATGTCTCGGTATGCGCTGGCATTTGAGATACTTTTAAGTATGACTGATTCACTGTTGAAGCCCTGTGCAAATACCACTGAAACTTGGTGGAAGTGTCTTGCGTACTGCAATGCAGTAAAAGAAACGATATAGAGGCCGCTACACCCGGTAGCTGATCTATCCGAGGCGTTGGCTTTTCGATCCGAGGCGTTGGCTTTTCTTGCCCTTTCTTGGAAGCAGTGGCTTTAAATTAGGGACTATTTATAATAGTGGTCGTTAAATCACACACACACACACACAAATCCCATCGGGCTTCCCTCTGCAAAGTTTTAGCGTGAGTTTAACAGGACTAGCAGTACTAAAGTCGTGTTCTTCAAAATATTGTTAACGTATCTTCTGTTCCACTTATGATGCTTTGCTTCCAGTCGCCAACTGTACACAATAGTATGTTTTCCCTCAGGATACTAAGATCACTCGGAGACGAAATACTATCAGTTATACCAAGAAGTAAGTCAAAACAGGGCAACGCTTGTTTCTTGATACACAGCTAGTACCTCAGTTTTCTTGAGACCAATGCAAGTCACTATCACCTCTCAAACTAGGATGGTAATCATTTATTTATTTATTTGGAAGCACATCCCTACAGACGGTAAATCTAGTTACAGTAATTGCTATCGTTATATTTACAGTGATAATTATTATCATCATCATCATCATTGTCAACCATTATCAATCCACTGCTGGACGAAGGTCTCCCCAAGTTTCCTCCACAACGGTCTGTCTTGTGCCAGTCTCCTCCATGTCACCCCTGCATACTTTCGAATTTCATCCACCCATCTCCCATGTGGTCTTCTTCTGGGTCTTTTCCTGTCCCTTGGAATCCAATCTAAAATTTCGGCTGTCCATCGATGATCTGTCCTTCTGGCAGTATGTCCAGCCCATTGCCATTTCAGGGATTTAACTCTGATCATGATGTCTTCCACTCTTGTCATTTTTCGGATCCACGAGTTCCTCTTCTTATCTCTCCTGGTTACACCAAGTATGCACCTCTCCATGCTTCTTTGAGTTGTCTGCAGCCTTTGTATGTCTCTTTTAGTTAAGGTCCACGTCTCTGCACCATACGTAAGCACTGGAAGGATGCATTGATCAAACACTTTTCTTTTAAGACATAATGGCATATTGCTCTTGAAAATTATGCTGTTTCTTCCAAAAGCTCTCCAGGCAAGTTTTATACGCCGATTAATTTCTTCATCAATGTGACCCTCACTTGATATCTGCTGTCCAAGATAAACGTACGTGTCTGTTATCTCCAGCTTTTCTCCATCAATCGATAAATCTTCATTTCTTGTAAAAGCATTGAACATCACTTTTGTCTTCTGAAAGTTCATTTTTAATCCCACTTCTTTACTCTTGTCAGCAAGTTCCTGGATCATACTCTGCAGCTCTGATGGGGTAGTTGCAAAAATGACTACGTCATCAGCAAAACGAAGGTGGGTTAGATAATCTCCATTAATCTTTATCCCTTTGTTTTCCCAGTTCAGTGATTGAAAGACATTTTCCAATGTGGCATTAAAGAGCTTCGGAGATATGGTGTCACCTTGTCTCACTCCTTTTCCAATTTTTATGTGTGTTGTATTTTCAAACAGCCGAATCTTTGCACTTGCATTTTCATAGATGTTATTAATAATATTAATGTATGCATCTTCAATACCGCAGGATTTCAGAGCCATTGCAACTGCTGATGGTTTCACCGAATCAAAGGCTTTTTCATAATCGATAAAAGCCATGCACAATGGAAGTTCATATTCCCTCGCTCTTTCAATTAGTTCTCTCAGCACGTGGATATGATCTATTGTGCTGTAGCCACTCCTGAATCCAGCTTGTTCTCTCGGTTGAGCCATGTCCAGTGTTACCTTCAAGCGGTGTGAAAGAACTTTAGTGAAGATTTTATAAACTACTGATAGGAGGCTGATAGGTCTGTAGTTTCCAAGATCCTCAATGTCACCTTTCTTATGTAGCAGGATCATTGTAGCGGTGTTCCAATCCTCAGGAATCTTTCCTTCATTAAGGCATCGAGTGAAAATTCGGGCGAGTACTGTTTCGATTTCTCCACTTGCTTCTTGTATGATGTCTACAGTAATTCCATCTTCTCCTGGAGCTTTTCCTCGCTTCATGTTCTTGATTGCATGAGCAACTTCTGCTGGAAGGACTGGAGGAACTCTGGTACTGGTATCTTTCATGATGTCTGGAGTGCATGTATCATCCCTTTCATATAATTTGGAGTAGAAATCTTTCACTCTTGTCAAAATTTCGCCTCTATTTCTTGTTACAGAACCATCTTCTTTTCTCAGTGCCATAATCTGTTTTCTTCCCTTACTGAGATGTCCCTTTGCTATCTTTAGGCTTTGGTTGTTTTCAATTGCTTTCCTCACTAGTTCACAGTTGAATTTTCTTACGTCTTCAGTGATACTTTTTCTTACTGTCTTGCATAGCTCTATATATTCCACTTTGGAAGTCACATCTTCTTTAGTTGTCCTCATCTCTCTTCTTTTTTGCATCAACATTCCAAATGATATTTACCAGCTTGCAAAACATGTTTTATGAAAAAAATTATTACTTACATTAAAAATATCCGGACATTCTTCAAGTGAGATGTGAAGCCTATACATTTTACATAACGGAGAATTTTTCCAGCATCAGTTCTGCAAATTGGCACGGCAAATTTTGTCCTCGGCGGTAAACATGGGACACGGAAACTTAATTTGTTTACAATTTGTATATCATCAATCTCCACATTGATGAGACCGTACAGGAACTTGAGTTAGAGAGCCGTTCTTCTCTATTGCATAGTGGTCATCTTGAAAAATGCCAGAAGGTCAGCCGTCGGGATGTCCGCTATATAAACACCTGTCGATTTGTAAAAACGGTGTCTAAGAAATTTTTTTTTTGGACTTTCTCGATTTCATTTACTAGAGTTACGGGGCTAGAACTTCAAATGATTGCCGCATATTCCAGTGACGATCTTACCGTAGTCTCAAAAATGCGAAGCAGTGCCTGGGTATTCGAGAAATACTTGGAATGTCGCATGATAAATCCAAGATTTCTGTATGCGCTGTACTTACAATTCCTTTGATATGACTTTTAAAGTCCAAGTTCTAATCCAACGTGACTCACAAGTCCTGAACATCGTTTATCCGGCTAAGAGTATAGTCGCCAGTTTTGTAGTAAAAAAGAATTGGTTTTCTTCTGAAAAAGGAAATGACATGACACTTGGAGATGTTGAGGTGAAGATGGTTTAATATACACCACTGAAGCAGGTTATTGACGTCAGTGTGAAGAGCAAGACAGTCATCAGGAGTCTGTACATTGCGATAAAGCTTGAGATCATCAGCAAACAAGAGACATGGGCAATCAATTCAAAAAGGAAGGTCATTAATGTATATGGAAAACAGGAGTGATCCGAAATTAGAGCTTTGGGGTATTCCAGATGTTGTAACATAGGGATCAGAAACGTTGGTTGTTGTAAATAACAGACTAGGATCGGTTGAAAAGATAGGACTTAAAACAAAGACATCAGGTTATCACTGAGGCCAAGACAGTTCAATACCTGAACCAATACTTCTCCCAGTTCGACTTCTGCCCTGTGGGAACATCCGGATGTTTGCAACACGTTGGGAACTCAATCTGAAAACCAGGATTGACAGGCCAGCGTGAGACCAATATAGTGATTTTTCAAGAAATTTTTGTTTTCATTATAGATATAAGGCCGTTTTGCGTTTCATATCATTACGTTGATCATATCTACAGTGAGAAAGACAAAGGGCGCTTAGATTTATGCAGACAGACAAGCCATCAACGACGCTATTTGGGAGCTGAGGATCAGTCTTCTTTCAAAGCTCCGGTCGAATTTTCTGATCTGTTGACTTGTGGTTGCACAGGAAGCTGTTTGGAGGAAGCAGGTTTAAGGGCAACTATAGCATGTTGTTTGAAGTAACTGTACTTAAAAGAATTCCTTTGCTCTCACGTCACAAGCAATTGATTGTATACGTTACACAGCCCTCTTCCCCCCTCCATCTCCCCAAATAAAAGACACAGTCAGGATTCACAACAATTTTATTTGACAACATGAATAATAAATATAGTACATATATACATATGTATATAGAGTATCTCTTTCATTTATCTACAAAGTATGTAGTCCCAGACCTTCAATTCAAAAGTTAGATCACTGTTTCACTAATGCTGCATTAAGCACAAGCAGCAAGTGATATCCGTTTTTTGTTTTTTTACAGAAGCATGCTACATATATACAAATGATTCAGAAAATGTGATGACACATAATGGAACATTACTGAATTGAAATGCTAAGTGGAAAAAAAAAGTGAGGGAGGGAGGAGAAGAGAATGTGGCCATTTGATGAAATAATGCATATATATAATGATATTGAAAAATTAAAAATATATTTATGCCCAATGCCAGATGTTCTGATGTACCTACAGTTAATGATTTTATGATAATGAAAATACGTCATTTATCCTTACATGATATGAAATGGTTAGGCAGGAATATAAATATCTCACGAAAAAGTGAAATGCATCATGTATAAAACTCAAAAGGCTAATAACTATTGTAAAAACTGATATAATATACTTCTCATGAGATATTTCATTGTGAAACAAAAACGAAAATAAAGTATGTTAGCACAAAAATTAAATGAAATATATATAAACATTTGTACATTTTTGTACTCAAAATCAGGGAATACAAATTTTGGAGGAAACCTTTTACGATAACAAATAAATAGACAAAGATAAAAGAAAATAAAGGAAATATGAAACAAACAAGTACCAAAATAGCAAGATAATACTTTTTAAAGCTGAAGTTTGTAATATATAAATTACTCACAATACTTGCAATTCATTCCCTTTTTCAAATAAAAGATGAAAGTAAAATTCTAAGGAAAATTGCACGCATTTTTTCCATGTGATGTATGACAGCACTCAAAAAAGGTAATAAATGTAAATAAAATGCCATTTCCTTTTCTCGTTCTGTCTTTGGCAAATGAACGCTGCACTAGTTTCTCAGGACTTAATAATTTCACAATGGTGAAACTGCGTACTCTTTTCTTCAGGTTGTGTAACCCAGTCAAAACAACAGATAATGCAAAACATGAATGAATTAAAATACACACACGGACAATAAAATTTGTGCACCAAGAAGGAAGCATCGGATTGAACTGAAATTTTATGGCCGTAATGACACAGATGAAGGATACACATCAGGACAAAAACAGAGCTGCATTACAATTACAGAGAAATCTGGGACACGTAGCCCGGTCATCTTCAATAGCGCGTGGCACCACCTCGTGCGACGATACATACTGCAATACGGTCCGGCATAGAGGCGAACAGATGCGCGACGATACATACTGCAATACGGTCCGGCATAGAGGCGAACAGATGCCTGATGTTGTTCTGCCGTAGACTGGCCCACAAGTGTTGGACGGTGTGCTCCAAATCCCGGATAGTGCAACACGGCGGCAGCTGACCTTTCATGTGGTCCCACACATGCTCGATAGGGGACATGTCCGGGGAGCGGGCAGGCCATGGAAGTGTCTGGACATGACGTAGGTAGTCCTGGCCAACCCGAGCCGTGTGCTGGTGGGTATTATCCTACTGGTACAGGGCAACTGAAATCCTGGCCAGAAATGGGATCACATGAGGCCGTAGGATCTCATCCACATACCGCTGTGCCGCCAATGATCCACGTACGGCGGCCGCTGACATTTCAAGTGATCACACACATGCTCGATAGGGACATGTCCGGGAAGCGGGCTGGCCACGGAAGTGTCTGGACATGACGTAGGCAGTCCTGGCCAACCCGAGCCGTGTGCTGGCGGGTATTATTCTACTGGTATAGTGCAACTGAAATCCAGCCAGAAATGGAATCACATGCGGCCGTAGGATCTCATCCACATACCGCTGTGCCGTCAATGATCCACGTACCACTACTAGAGCTGATCGGCTACCGTAGGCTATGGCTCCCCAGCCCATAATGCCAGAAGTGGGGGAGGTGGGGCGCTCGATAGCAAGGTTGGGATTGTGCCGTTTACCCGGGGATCTCCACACCCGGACACGACGATCATCTGTCCCCAAAACGAAGCGGCACTCAGCGCTAAACACCACACGTTGCCAGTCTGTGGCGTTCTACGTCGCTCTGGCCTGCCGGCGATGTTCCGCTGTTAATGGCAGCACATGTAAGATGCCCTGGGAGCGCAGATTCGCTAGTGCGAGGCGTCGGGAAATGATTCATGGGAACACAGGAGCCTCTACGTCTGCCTGTGTAGTGGACCGGATCCTTGTGGGGTCCGCTCGTGCCTGGAGCACGATCCGTCGATCCCCTCTACCGGTGGTCCTCCTGGTCCGACCGGAGCCGCTCCGCAGTGCGGTAGTGCCGTCACGTGTCCACTGCTCCCAACACAGTCGGACGGTATGGTCAGAACGATCCACGTGGTGGACCATACGGCGCGCCGACCACCCTGCGGATTTCAGCCCGATGATCATGCCTCTGTCAAAGTCCGTAAGTTGCGTAAATGGAAGGAATTCTTGTCACTCTGTACACTTGCTTGCTTCGGCCGGTGCTTTTCGCTTTCATGGGCCATCGACTAAACGCCGGTTTATAAGGCTGCTTGTTCGTGCTTGTAGCGCCACCGCAGGGTGTGCGGTCATGCGCAATCCAACCAAATGTGGATCATTTGCATACCATCACGCACGCTAGTTATTTGCAAAGTTTTGCGGTTGTAGCATGTTTTGTTCTAGGAGCACAGATTTCATTGACCGTGAATGTATATATATATATATATATATATATATATATATATATATATATATATATATATATATATATATATGCATTTATATGCATTTATGTGTAATTTATATATAGAATTCATATATCTACATACAGTACATAGATGTGCTGTATGTAGATTCTCCTCCTTTCACAGCATGCCTATTAGGGTGGGCCGAAAAATAAAATTTCGAAATTGAATTTGGAAGAGGGTAGAAAAGTTGCTTCTTACCTTCAAATGTATGCCTGTGTTTTTTTAATATTTTTTGTACAAGGTATTGAGCCCTCTACCAAGCGTTAAGTAATGACAAATATCATTAAAAATAAAATAGAGTCGTATTGCAGTTTCCGCATTTTTGTGATATATATTAATTTTATTATACATATTAATTACACAAATATACCTACGTTTTATCAGTTTAGCCATTATTTTAATGTTTTATGTCTGAAATGTATATTTTATCAACTATGTTAATAGGAGAAAGTGCAAACTACATCGCAATGGCGGAATCATACTGGTCTACCCATTATCAAGTTAAGTGTGCCCGGAGTGCAGCAATAATTCCACCTAGAAAGATGCGCGCGCCATATTTCCCTTACAGATCAGATCGTAGAGGATTTTAAGAAGGGAGTGTCTTACCCCAGGTCTTAAACAACCTTTAGAAACAGGAAGCCGGGAGATTTGGGCTGGAGTGCCGACAGGAAAGTGACACGGAGACGAGGTAGAAAGGAGGAGAAAGACGCCCTTCCACCCCTTCTACATCATTTCCGTGTTTCCGGGGGAGGCAGCACCCGGGGTCCGACGGCTAAACGTGCCCATCTGATGCATGGCGGATATCTAGTGTTTGGAGCGTTCGTCCTGCTGGGATCGAACCTGAGGTTTCTCCGTGTAAGTCACGCTCGTTGACCACTTGGCCATCTGCGATCATTGCCCTTACAGAAAAGCCAGGTTCAGCTTTTATAGGGCACATTACCCCACCTTCAGGTACAGCTAAAGGTACTGCTGAAAGTATTCTGAACTTTTTCAGCGAAAAAAGTCAAGTCTAGGCCACCTGCTGGAAATTAGGTTGTGATGGCACGGCTTTCAATGCTGGAAGCAAAAACGGAGTTATGGTTTGTCTTGAAATGAAATTAAATCGTTCACTCCAATGGTGCATATGCCAATTGTGTGCCAACGAATTCCTTTCGAGACACTTATTTCAATATTTAGATGGAGTTACATCAGGTCCAAAAGAATATTCGTGAACAATCGGGAAATCATTAGATAAATGCAAAAAGCTTTCTGTTGCAAACTTTACGGCTATTTTTTGTGATTTACCAAAAGTCGACCAAAAGGATTTAGTTCAGATCAAAGATATTTGTATGGCATTTGCAAGGCTATTTCTTTAGGACAATGATCTACGAATTTAGCTGATCGTCAACCTGGAACGCTGTCTCATGCTCGTTGGCTGACGACTGAAAACCGTGTTCTAGAATACTACCACTCGTGTGATAACCCGCCAGCGAACTTAAAAATTATTTCAGAATTTATTTTAAGAGTTTATGCCCCAATGTGGTTCATTATGAAGTGCCATCCTTCCTGCAAAGATGGAGCTTCGCATGTTTTCAGGACGATAAATGCAATTCATTATTTAAGTGACGAATTGAAAGCTGTAATTAGTCCATTTTTTCAAAGGAATGAGTACTTTATTTACCCTGAGAATATGCTCCTTGTGATGATCAGCGATGACCGCCGCCCCATTCGTGAGCTAGGACTTAGGAGTATTCTGAGGGCTAGACAGAGAATGACTAACACAGAAAGAACATTCAAACTTCCAAACATTAACTTTGAAGCTATTGAGTGCATCGATCTGATTAACTGGAAAGAGCGTCATTTTGTATATTTCCCTATTTTGACAAATGCTACAAATGAAGACTTGAATCTGTTATAAATTCTGCAATTACCCCTTCTTTAGTTTCTTCGTTACTCTTGTCACACACAGGCTGCGGAAAGGTGCGTAAAATTGCTGTCGGAGGCATCAATGTCTGTTATTGGACCAGAAGTACGTGATGGCTTAATCAGTGCTAAAATCCGGTCCTGACAAATTATGCCAAATTTTGATCATAAAAATCAGTATAAATTAGCTGAATAATTATCATTAACCTTTTTATGTTTAGTTTTTATGTATTTATTCTTAATTGCTTAAAAATGCAAATAAATTGATATTTATTTTTCAATGTTTGTTTTATCAACTTGTTTCATTCATTTTTGAATTGAAAGAAAATCTGCAAAATTTCACAATATCTGATTTTTTCTTTCGTGAGTTAAAAAAAAACTTGTATTCTTAAAATGCATTTTCTATATCAATTAAGTTCTTTGAATATAATTTTTAATAATTATTGAAATAAGATGTAAATTTTTAGGCTGAAAACGCTAAAATACAAAGCCCGGTAAAGGGCTCAAGACTTTGAAAAAAAATCTAAAAAATTATTGAAGAAGAGAGGCCACTTTATCTTCTCTCTTCCAGATTTAAATTAAAAAAAAACAAATTTCGCATATTTCAACGACCCAGCCTAATGACTAATATAATTACACGGATTGCATGCATGCATTGGTTTCCCATTGGGTAGTGTGACGCAGTTTGAAGTGTTTGATTTGCTTTTTTATGTTTGTGGTCCTTTGATTCATATTTTCTAGTTTTAACTTCGATATTGATCTCGAACTAAACTTTCCCAGTGGATCTTATTGAATGCAAAGCGTTCCAGGAAATGAGTAATGGTAATAAATACGGGTAATGGGATGGCATACCTTGTACGATTCCAACAGTTTATAAAGGCGAAAATTGATCTTCGATTTGTATTGTTGTATCTTAAACAAGCTTCTGTACGGTCATTTTCTTGAATCAGTTGATTTATAGCCACTCCCCTCAGTCAGATCGATATACTGTATAGCGCTTACTACCCATTTTTCATGCAGGGACGTCGACAAGGGGATGCGAGTGTGGGCTATAGCCCACCCTGAAACCTTTCTTGCCCAAACTGCCGCCCAGCCAGGTCAAGGTGTGCCATTTTTTAATTTTTTCAACTTTAAAATACATGCCAACAATAATATGTCTCGTATTTGTCGTCGTCTAGTTTTTTGTGTTTTTCGTGCAGTATTTCCCCCTAGGAAGTGGGTTGTTTACCTCTTCGTAGAAACGTTACCAAAATAGCATCCGAAAGGCCATGAAAAAATTCGTTGCTTTCTACTCTTCCAAATCTATAGCTAAAACCTTTCTTCATGTTGGTATGGCCAAGGGTGAATGAGAAGGGTGGAAAGGAATTCACTGATGAAGGTCATTACGAACTGCTCTGCTGTTTGTTTGAGCTACTAACAAGGGAAACTATCGGACCTCCTGAAGGCAATCGTCACGGAACGTTCTGTGGTGGACAAGCATGACACCAAAGTAACAGGTCTGATGCACGGCATTTCGCTATCGCCCGCAACCCCTAGAACATGGTTTATAAAAGTGGGACGTCCGCCTGTAATGTATGCAGCCATAAAGTGTCAAACAACATTTACCTGTCAGATATGAGGCACCTAAATGTCGAGAGAGACCACGCAAAACACAATTAAGTTGCAAATGCCATACACATACCTCACTCCACGTCATGGTAATGTGTTGAGAGAAAGCAGTGTTGCAAGAAAAGGTGAATCTCTCACCACCAGCAGATAATGATGGCACTGGAATCACAGTTAGGAGCGTTACACATGTCACGCACACCAAAATTGATGTCCAACACATTACGGAACGGAAGAGGCGTTTGGTGTGGCAAGTATCCAGACGCCTTCCACGCATAGCGAAGCACAGGTTGGTACTGTGGTGCACACAACTGGTTGTATATAAATGAATGACACTTGAAAATGAAGATTCTGTCATGCAGGTTGACGCCATGCACCTCCTCAGAACGTATGTACTTTTCCATGCGTCATTCAAACAATTTGTATTGTCGAAAGAAAGGGATGGCAGTATTTGGTGGCTTTCGGTTGTATGATTTTTGTGCGCAAATTGACATCCCTGTCACCGAAGGCTTTAGCTGGCAAGCTGTTCGTGAATGCTTTTCCGTTTGACTTTGGGGGGTGATGGTTCATAGGAACTCGAACTGCTTGGAACGTTATGTGCTGGAGTATCAGGTGTATCACTATGTTCAGATAACGCGTCCGACGTTTTATCACTATCACGCCACAATGTGCGTCCTTCAAACATGTCAGCGCCTCCAATGACATGTTACTCCAAAACGCTATACAACTGCCTTGCAATTCGCCTGTTGATATACGTTGGAACCGTGTCATCCGCTTGGTATTTCTACGCCACCTCGTTCACCAGCAACTGTACTACAGCATGAGGGTTACAAGCCATGTTCTTAAAACAAGAAACAATATTCGGAGAATTTGATCTCCGTTTGAAATCTTAAATACAAACGTTTATGTAATTAAATGGCATTTAACAACAATGTACGACAATTAACATCACGAAAAAAGAAATTACGATCAATGAGAAATCTTCGCTCCCTTTATCTTCCATTTTCGGAAATTTTTGCCTGTTGTTCGCCATTACTGCATTTTGACAGATGGAACATTGCGGGGGGGGGGGGGGACTTGCTGTCATGATCGGGAGTCTGCAAGAGAAAAAGGGTTCTGGGGATAACGTTTTTTTACTTCTGCAGGACCAAAATAAAAGTTTTGGGGATGTCGTTTTTATCTGCATTACTAAAATAAAATCTGCGGTATTGTCCTTATACAGGCACCTTTGAAATCCACTGGCACATGCAGCTGGTCTTCGTGGCGTAAAGCGCTGACGGGCACGGTATCTCACGTCGCGGACAACCGTCGACTCTGGTAGCCTTAATGGGACCGTAAACAAATTACAAATGTAACAATCACCTAGGAAACGAAGACGGTTCTCTTAAGGGGCCATCTACAAATTGAAATGTGACATACTACGGCCACACGAAGGCATGTTTCTTAACAAGTAAGTAACCGATTTGTACGAAAATTATTTCTCTCTACTCAGGAACGCCTTACACCTATCAGATACGATAGAAAATTACGTTCCATCGGTCCGCTGTCTGTCTGTCTGTCCATCTGGCACAATAAAATCACTTAACCCCCTCGAGAAACAACCGATTTGCACGGAAATGATTTCTTTCTACTCAGGGACGAACCAGACACCTATCAGATACGATAGGAAATTACATTGCATCCGGTGGGGTTGCGTGCTTCCGGACGGACGGATGGAGCGTAATTTTCTATCGTATCTGATAGGTGTGAGTCGTCCCTGAGTAGAAAGAGACCATTTCGGTGCAAATTGGTTGTTTCTCGGAGGTAATATTTGTTTTTATTCTTCGGGACGTACAGACAGACGGCGGACGGATGGAACGTAATTCTGTATAGTATCTCATGGGTGATTTGTTCCTGAATGGCAAGAGACCCTTTCGTGCAAATCGGTTAGTTACTTGATAAAAAACATGCTTTCGTGTGGCCGTAGTAAGTCACATTTCAATTTGCAGATGGTCCCTTAAGAGAAGCCGACTTCGTTTCCTAGATGATTGTTAAATTTGCAATTTGTTTACGGTCCCCTTAAGGCTACGAGAGTCGACGGTCGTCCGCGACATGAGATGCCGTGCCCGCCAGCGCTTTACGCCGCGAAGCTCAACTGCATGTGCCAGTGGATTAAAGGGGTATGTATAAGGATATTACCAGTAGACGGACTGTAGCCCAAGTAGCTGAACGTGGTGGCCGATATGTCCTGAAACAAAATGAAGAAGAGTGTTGGAGTGAGGAAGTGCAAAGTACTTCACGACTAAGTTAAGCAAAACCGCACATTTCCTGCTCGCCTCTCCGGCACAAATATGATTTAGATTACATTCCAAAACTAATAAATATCGTTGTCAAACAGCGAGAGAATTTTTTCATAGCCCTCAGTAGGCATGTTGAAGCAGTCTGTATTTCCTTTAAAGCAAATTGCTGTTTTCAACATAGCTCGCTTTAAGTGTGCATGCCGCAAAACTGCTTTCACATTATCCTGTTCACTAAATTTTGTATGAGTTACAGAACCGACATGAAAGCTTAAAAATACGATAGCCACATAATGCGTGTTTTTAAAACTATCGATTGTGCACGGTTGGAAATGCTTTCGGAATGCCTGCGATGAGCGTTTTCCATCAAATTCTTTAAATCCTTACATAATAACGTGTGTAATGCATTTATGATGCTGAATCATTTATTTTGAGTGATCTTACCTTTCTAAACGTATCCGTGCTTCAGTAATGCTACTAAGAGAGTTCACTTCCCTCTTGAAATTCCATTGTGCTATTCGGGTCTCCTTTGGCGTTGCTTCCTTCATTTTCGAGTGGTTTTAGGACTAAATTTGAGAATTGGAATGACAGAACGTACCGATTTGTCGTAGACAGGGATTATAAATTATCAGGGGACATACATATACGGTAAAACCTCGGTTGAACGTTTTTCTAGGGAATGGCCTCTGCCATTTAAGCAGCCTATGCATATGAACCAAATGGTGCTCAAACTTTTCTGCTCTCTCAAACGGAAATATTCACACAGCAGCTAGAGTTTTCCAGCCTACTGTAAAATAATTCCTTTCTCCCCCTCTCGTCTCAGCTGTACCGGCTGTATAGTATGAATATAATCAAGCAGGTAATATAGCATTATCATTAAGGACAAAAAGGAACGCATATTACCTGTTAATGTCTTAAGAAATCTCTTAGTCCTATTATTCTCTGCCCTATGGTCCCCCTGACTGGGATATGACACTGGATAGAAAAAGAAGTGACGCAAACAGTTTCTTTCTCCTTTCTCATTCGTCGCCATTCTTACACCCTTTTCAGTAGGTAATTATTTAGGAAGGATTAGTTTTAGTCAATCATCCCCCTGAATAACCACTTTGAAGGGCAAAGCTAAGGGGAAGGCAACCCTTTTTGTTGCACTTGTTATCTCATTCCAGACGCGTTCGGCCCACTTCTTAGAAGCGGAACTATCCGTTTGAGCTGATTTCAGCCCAGTTTGCTAACCCCGAGTTAATTCATTCCAGCCAGTTAAAGGGTTTGAAAAACCTATAAATGTAAAAAAAACAAACCGCATAAACGAAATTTCAAAATTTAATACTATGTTTTAAAGGAGTATAAGATGTTCCTTAAATATGATTTATTTAAAGCCGAATTTCGGCGGGGGATAAAGCGTTACCAATTGGAATAAATTTTATCACATTGCAAAAATCATCGAAGTTCTCTTTTGACGACTCTATCCTTCTATAAAAATCTTGATTCTAGATAAAGTGAAATCCTCACAACTGAGAATCTGAGATGCTTCCGTATGGAACACATGAAATAACCGGGTTTTTTTTTCTGCCGTTCTTCAGTGCATCGATTTGAAGCCAGAATGCTAAGTATTGGGGTGAATTTAGGATCCTATTCTTCTACGCCACGAAATGGTGGAGCAACAAAGTTACGTCACAAAGATTAATTAATATTTAAATGGCGCATATGTGTGTGAGAAATGCGAAACCAATTTTTCATCTAAACCGAAAGTAAACAACATACCCTTCTCCGATGGGATCAAAGTTCAACTTTGGCTGCACCAAGAAGGAACACAACAACGCTGTCTCAAATCTCTCAAAGATGCAACATACCTGATTACGTGTAAAATATCAGAGAACCCTATATATTTGATAATCTGAAATTAAAATTTAAACGTAAAATCGCAATTAGCGCATAAATGAATTTCGTATAACCTAGTTAAAAAAAGTGTTAAAAACTACAGTAAAATATCGGGACTAATGCAGAATTACGTATGAAAGTAAAAAACGTATAACTGAGAAACGTTTAACTCTAGTTCTACTGTACTTAGTTCACCTATATACGTTTTTCACTGTGTGGTCTGGCTGTCAGTTGCAGCAAAAAATATGGATTTGCTCCATTTTTCGTTTTGAGGTATAATTATCAAGTGACCACGAAATGGACAAAACATTAATTAAATAAGTGGAAAAAAGCAAATGTTTTATGATAAGATAATCAGATGATCATGTAAATCATTCAAAATTTTGGAATTCCATTTTAACATTCTCCTGTTGTGAAATTTCATGGCATTTCGCATTGTAAATTTAATAAAATCTGTGTTATTTCCGTTAATGAGCTGGACATAAGTAAAAGTAGAACTCTGTTGAAATATTTCTAAAGCTCAAAGATTTAAAGCAGGTTTTTGTAAAATTTGAAAACAATGTAAAATGAAAATTTGCAGTAGTGCTTTATTCACTGTTTTTTTTTACTCACAAATAAAAGAAGAAGTGACTGCGAAAGATTCTCTAACCCTGGTTCAGAAATGATCTTGGTGAATATGGATTAATATGCTCGCTCCCACGTGGATTTTTTTGTTCTCCCCATTTTTGGGCACAGCTGGCGAAAGAGCTTGTTTTAAGCCTACTGACGATCGATAACACACATCTATAATAGACATTAGATTCGACACAGATTATAAATAAGTATGCCAATGGGTTTTGAAATGTACAGGGTAATCCGTTTGGGTAGGGATAATTTACACATGATGTGGTGTGACTTGTAACAAATATAATACGTCAACATTTGGCAGAAATTACCTTCATATATTGGAGTTTGTCTAGGCCTATACATCACCCCATTTGCAGACTCGGCAGAGTTCATACCTGGTGCTCAATTCTTTACAAGTGTTTTCTAACATCAGCGGAGTTATGTTTGTGACCGCTGCCGAAATTTTCACCTTCAAGTCATCCAGGCATGAAGGTGAATATCCAGTTGTGGTACCCAGAAGATCTGGACATGCTACAGATCTTTTTGGTACCAAAACTGGATTAAATTGTCATTTTACAGTAAGACGGGGCCCCACCCCACTGGTCACTGGAAGTCAGGAACTTTCTCAACAACACATTTAACGACAGCTGATGTGGTCACGATGGCCCTATTCTTTGGCCTGCAAACTCCCCTAAACTCATACCCCCGATTTATTTGTGGTGTTGGTGGGCTGTGAAGGACATCGTCTACGCACAACGACCGCAAAGCCTGGATGACTTGAAGGTGAAAATTTCTGCAGTGTTCACACAAATCACTCCGCAAATGTTAGAAAACACGTAGCAAGAACTGATCACCCGGTGTGAACTCTGCCGAGTTCGCAAAGGGGGTCAGGTTCAGGCCTAGACAACGTCCCATCCGTAAAGGTAATTTCTGCCAAATATTGACTTGTTATATCTCTTATCAGCCATACCACAGCATTTTTAAATTATCCCTACCCAAAAGGATCATGACCCTGTATTGTCCTTGCGTTATGGCAAGAGATTATGATTTCAGGGTGTGTGGAAGACAGACGTGCGCCTAAAGTGCTTCCACCTAAAATAACTGCCTTCTGTTTCCAATGGTAAAACTTCTTTACATATTTTCTTCGCAATTAATGTATTCCAAGAATGAAAATTTGCACATCGATAAAAGTAACTATAAGTTATAGCATGCGATACTTAATACCTGCTATTAATCCAACATTTGTTTGTCTACTGACGTCATCAATGTACAGGACGCGCCATCTGTTAACAGGTCTGAACATAACTAAAAGAAAAATGATTGATTTTTAATATAATTATGGTTATGTTTTAGCAAGTATTAAGTATCCCATGCTATAACTTAAATTTAGTTTTATCGATGTGCAAATTTTCTTACTTGGGAATACATCAGTTGCTAAAAAAAATTCGTAAAGTGTTACATTTGGAAACAATAAGGCAGAGGTTTTAGGAGGAACCACCTTAAGGGCAGTTTACATGCAGCCAGCCGAACTAGTTAGGGATTAACTCCAGAACACAATTAGTAGGTGAGGAGAGAAATTTTTTCGTCAGCAGAAACCCGTGATTTTTTTAGACAGACTCTTTGTGGTCTGGAAGGACAGTCGCTCAAATGAATGAATTTGACGTATCATTCCCATTCATAAGTTTCACCATTATTTCTTAGCTGGTTGCTCACTCACGTAACGTTAACATTAATTATCGACATTACTTTTCTTATTGGGAATTCGTTTCCAAACTCATGCTGTTTTCTCGAACTCATGCGGCCGGAAAAAGCTAGATGTACTGCCACGGCAGATTCAGTGATCATTCACAGTGGTGAGAGCGATCCATTTACCATTCTCGGAGATTAGTCATTCGTTGGAAACGACTCGTTCACAAATGGTCCATCAGTAGTACATAGTGACCGTGATTGGAAGAAATTTATCAGCCACGATGCCTAAATATTGGGCATTCAATTGTGGCGCACTCGAATTGAAGTGCCTAAAATTTCTCGTTAAATTATGGAAAACATGCTGTTTTCTCGAAATTCTGTCTGTCTGTCTCCTTCCCTCTTTCTCTCTCTCATCGGCATAATACAGCTGGAACGGCGATTTGGCAGACCATGTGACTCTTTGCCAGTCACTTTGGATTCACCTCTTATGATCCCGGATCCACTGTGGTCTACAACAGAGTGCAAACACGTCTTCTGCTGTTGACACACAGAAGACTTGTTGCACCGCAGTAATGGAGTAAAATCCAGCCTTCTCAAGTCAATGAGACACAGTTTCCTCCTCGCTACTTCTTTAGAAAGACGGTTAAAATGGAGACCACAAAGTAAACAAAAAATTCATGCAAGAAGTGAATCAAAAACTAAAACTGTCCTTCCCAATAAAGGCGACTATCACCATAAAAAAAGGCGTTTTGCTTTCAATTTGAGGATGAGGACATCGAAATGCTGTACCCAAGTTATTACCATGCATGCATAGAATATACACAGTCGAGTCACATTTTTGTGACCACCTCCTACTTTTGACGGCAACAGCGAGTAGCCAATGAAAGAAGGCACGTGTCGTGAGCTAGCTTTGAGGGTATATAAGGTGTGCTGTAGACATTCTGAAAACATATCACTCGTTGCTGTCATGGATAACAGGAGCTATTTATCAGATTTGCAAAAAGGAATGATTATTGGCTTTCGGGACAAGGGTGGCAGTATTTCTGAAACAGCGCAGTGTTTCAGAAATACTGAACTGTTTTTGTGCTGCTATGGTTAAAGCGTATCGTGATTGGACAAATGGCACCATTGCGAATGAGCGAAGTGGAAACTGCGGAGCACCACACGCCATTGATGTCAGAGGTGAACGTCGGCATCTAAGATACGTGAGGGCTGATCGACACGCTACAGTGGAGCAACTCATTGGCCCAATGAACCAAGGGTCTACCGAAAGTGTGTCTAAAACGACAGTTCAGCAAACCCTGCTGCGTATGGGGCTCCGATGCTGACGGATGGTCACTGCAACAATGCTAACAAAGATGTATCGGCAGAAAAGGCTTGCATTTGCATGACAGTATCGCAATTAAACCTCTGCTGATTGAAAAAGAATTGCCTTCTCCGATGAGTCGCGTTTTCTGCTTCATCAAATGGATGAACGTTGGCGTATAAGGCGAGAAACATCGGAGAAAAAACAATATTCAACCATTGTTGGAAGAACACAAGCTGGTGGGGGCAGCGTTATGGTCTTGGGAATGTTTTCGTGGCATTCCCTGAGTCCACTCATACCTGTGGAAGGCACTATGGACCGAATTTGTAATGAATCCATTCTTACAGACCACGTACACCCATACATGCTGATTGTCTTCCTTGGGGCGAATGGGATCTTCCAGCACGACAATGCGACGTGTTACACAGCTAGAAATGTCCGAGAGTGGTTGGAAAAGCACGATGAAGACTTCAAAGTACTTCCCTGGTCCCCATTTTACCCAGACGCAAACCCAGTTGAGCATTAGTGGGACCACCTCGATCGTGTTGTCGCTCTGCGGATCCTCCACCACGCATCCTCCAGCAGCTGTCAGATGCACTGTAGTCAGCATGGCTCCACATACCTGTGAACACCTTCCAGCACCTTATTGAGTCACTCCCAGCCTGTCAAGCTGTTGTCCGCGCTGCACACGAAGGTTACACTGGGTATTAGCTGGTGGTCACAATAATGTGACTCGACCGTGCATTTAGTCATTTAAATCATTTCTCTCCTATGAAATGTAGTAAAATTACTTTTAACGTAGTGCTCTGAACAGGGCAGACTTCGGTGCCCTGTGAGACATTGTTTAGTGACGCCTCCCACAAGCTTTTTTGTGCGTGCGTGCGTGTTTTGGATTGTATGGTTTTACCTTCACATATGAAAGACATACAATACAAATATATATATATATATAAAAAGTAATTTTACTACATTTCATAGGAGAGAAATGATTTAAATGACTAAATGCACGGTCGAGTAACGTTATTGTGACCACCAGCTAATATCCAGTGTAACCGCCACACATAATACCTTCAAGTAGGAACTGAAGAACGGATTCTCTGCTTTAGAAGGCCTAACATCCGGAAGAAGTGGATATTTCTGAAGTTAACAGAAAAGTAACCAAAGCTCTTATGGAAAGAGAAAAAAATTAGCTGGGTCTAAGAACAAGTTGCATGTGAACAAATTATCAGGAAAAACCAAAATAAAATTCTGATGCAAAAAAGAAGAGAGATGAGGACAGGTAAAGAAGATGTGACTTCCAAAGTGGAATATATAGAGCTATGCAAGACAGTTCGAAAAAGTATCACTGAAGATGGAAGGAAATTCAACTGTGAACTAGTGAGGAAAGCAATTGAAAACAAACAAAGTCTAAAAACAGCAAAGGGACATCTCAGTAAGGGAAGAAAACAGATTATGGCACTAAGAAAAGAAAAAGATTCTGTAACAAGAAATAGAGGCGAAACCTTGACAATAGTGAAATATTTCTACTCCAAATTATACGAAAGGGATGATACATGTACTCCAGACATCATGACAGGGACCAGAGTTCTTCCAGTCTTCCGCGCAGAAGTTGCACATGCAATCAAGAACATGAACCTGGGAAAAGCTCCAGAAGAAGATGGAATTACTGTAGACATCATACAAGAAGCAAGTGGAGAAATCGAAACAATACTCACCCAAATTTTCACTCGATGCCTTAATGAAGGGAAGATTCCTGAGGATTGGAACAATGCTACAATGATCTTGCTACATAAAAAAGGTGACATTGAGGATCTCAGGAACTACAGACCTATCAGCCTCCTATCAGTGGTTTATAAAATCTTCACTAAAGTTCTTTCACACCGCTTGAAGGTAACACTGGACATGGCTCCACCGACAGAACAAGCTGGATTCAGGAGTGGCTACAGCACAATAGATCATATCCACGTATTGAAAGAACTAATTGAAAGAGCGAGGGAATATGAACTTCCATTGTGCATGGCTTTTATCGATTATGAAAAAGCCTTTGATTCGGTGAAACTATCAGCAGTTACAATGGCTCTGAAATCCTGCGGTATTGAAGATGCATACATTAATATTATTAATAACATCTATGAAAATGCAAGTGCAAAGATTCGGCTGTTTGAGAATACAGCACACTTAAAAGTTTGAAAGGGAGTGAGACAAGGTGACACCATATCTCCGAAGCTCTTTAATGCTACATTGGAAGGTGTCTTTCAGTCGCTGAACTGGGAAAACAAGAGGATAAAGATTAATGGAGATTATTTAACTCACCTTCGTTTTGCTGATGACATTGTCATTTTTGCAACTACCCCATCGGAGCTGCAGGGTATGATCCAGGAACTTGCTGACAGGAGTAAAGAAGTGGGATTAAAAATGATCTTTCAGAAGACAAAAGTGATGTTCAAGGCTTTTACAAGAAATGAAGATTTATCGATTGATGGAGAAAAGCTGGAGATAACAGACACGTACGTTTATCTTGGACAGCAGATATCAAGTGAGGGTCACATTGATGAAGAAATTATTCGGCGTACAAAACTTGCCCGGAGAGCTTTTGGAAGAAACAGCATAATTTTCAAGAGCAATATGCCATTACGTCTTGAAAGAAAAGTGTTTGATCAATGCATCCTTCCAGTGCTTACGTTTGGTGCAGAGACGTGGATCTTAACTAAAAGAGACATACAAAGGCTGCATACAACTCAAAGAGCATGGAGAGGTGCATGCTTGCTGTTGTCAGGAGAGATAAGAAGAGGAACTCGTGGATCCGAAAAATGACAAGAGTGGAGGACATCATGATCAGAGTTAAATCCCTGAAATGGCAATGGGCTGGACATACTGCCAGAAGGACAGACCATCGATGGGTATATATATATATATATATATATATATATATAAATTTTAGATTGGGTTCCAAGGTACAGGAAAAGACCCAGAAGAAGACCACATGGGCGATGGGTGGATGAAATTCGAAAGTATGCGGAAGGGACATGGAGGAGACTGGCACAAGACAGACCGTTGTGGAGGAAACTTGTGGAGACCTTCGTCCAGCAGTGAATCGATAATTGTTGACAATGATGACGATATATGTAATTTTTAAATACATATAATAAAATATGGAATTATATTAGGAACGGAGATTAAAAATCCGTCAATCAAATACAACTGTGTTATTTATAGGCTGAAATGATGTACATATTTTGTCTAGATAGTCTCATTCTTTCAAGTAATAGTCCCATGTATTTGAAGTAAAATGCATAGGATTTCTGCTTTAGCCAAATATTAAAAATAATAATATTATTTGGAAAAGAGTAAGAGCAGCCTGGCAGAATGTTTTTTTAAAAATCAATATATTATATATGGTTCCAAATGTCGAGATGGCTCCAAACTGTCTCCACTCGTGATTTTTTTCCAGGCACCCAGAAATTTTGAGTAGTGTTTAGACCCAAACACTGATGTCCCCTCCGGGACTATCGTGTTGCTTATCAGAAACAAAGTTACATTGGATTGAATCCATTGGCTCAGAAACCACAGAGGGTGTGCGGGTTTAGGAAGTAGAAGTGTGGGCTGTGGGTAGACAGTGGGTATTCGTTGGTTCAGAGCTGCTAAATCTACTTGGGATCGATTCCGCAACCATATAGCCGGAACCGTTTGATCTAACCACTTGGCGACTTGCGGTCTGGTCTCCGCTTTAGCATTTACACTTAGTTGAATAAGTTTTAAGAAAGGAGTGTTTGACCACAGGTCTCTGGCCTTAGAAATTGGAAATTAGTAGATTTGAGTGAATGAACTCAATAGAAAAGAGGAACAAGTATTTAGAGACAGAGGCAGAGAGCTGATCTCCGAAGCAAACTGCCGCACCAGTTCGGGGGGATGGTAAGGCGAAGGGAAGGGGGAACAACTGCCGCAGATGGACCATCCGCAGCTCACCACAACCAGCCAGCTGCCGACGCCACCAGGCAGTAGTGAAACTCACGAAAACTGTATCCGCTTTTGATTCACCGACCTCTACCGATGCCGTGGTTCATCTCTCTCAGGTTTTCACTGCGCATTCCAAACGAGCGACCAGTTTTTGATGAAAACGTACTGAGACATCGCTTGCACTGCTTCAATGTGACTAATACGTACTATTCACATGAATATTTAGAATCGTGTAGAACGACAAAGCGGTATTTAAATAAAAAAATTGTATTCGTAGCATATGACTACAACGTAACATTCTTTCTTATATTTAAAATTGCTCAAAGTGTGCAATTTTAATATAAATTGATAAAAGTAATTAGCAATGAAATTTAATACAAATTGTTAAATTATTAATCTAAATCAGATTTCAGAGGACTATTAAAATTTTTTTAGGGTGTTCTTCCCAAGTTCAAGTTTCCTAAAACGTTCAACGCTAAGGCACTTTTTATTTAGAACTACATCACTGCTGACTACGGAAAATCTGTGAAAATACGGCAGTTAAAAAATGGCGCTTTTAAAAGCGGAGATTTTGATCTCACTGCAACCTGCGTAAATTACCTGATTCTACTCGGAAATGTGATGAAAACCATTACAAAAATGCATTTTTGACGCTATGAAAATGGTGCACGGTGGCGAAATTTGGTTTCCCCTCGAACCAGTGGGTACGGAGGGGGGGGGGGCTATTGACGAGAACTTTAAAATGATGTATAAACACGATGGGGTGTAACCTGTAGATATCTTAGACCAAAAGTTACCAATCGCACCCACTAATACACACACTTGCGATTTAGCTTTTCTTTTTGTCTTAGGTCAGATTTTAGCTTGCGCAGTTACATCATATTTATCGGCGACAAGGTCGTTTCTTACGTCCGTTTACTTTCCGATTTTGTTAGTAACATTGAGAACTTTTTTTATTGCGTGAAATAACATAATAAATACCCCAAGGCGAACGAAAGTCAGGAACAGCGGAATGTATCAAACGACACTGCGCAACGTGAGAACTGGCAGCGACGAGTACGTTGGCAGGTATCAGATTGCAGGATGGAAAAACTGATTATCTCTCGCTTCGTTTTCAGCAATACTATCTGTTCACATGGCAAGGTGGTTAACGAGCCGCCTCACAGAGAATGCGTGTCACGTGACATCAACGGAGGTTTCAGCCAAAAGCGAACTTTATTCTTTTTTCGCATGAATTAGAAGTTAGGAACGAGGAACTGTACACCAACAATGCAAAAATTAGTAAAACTACTCTCGTAATCCCATTTATTGGCGAAAGAATACAAATAAACGTTTTCGAGCTTTTGCACGTCAACCACATTGCTTTTTAAGGAAGGTAGACAGAATGGAAACATTAATTTGTATTCTTACGCCAATAAATTGGATTAGTGTTGTAGTTTTACCCTTTTATGAATTGCAAGTTCCGTCCCTAATTTAGGGCCACTGGTTCCGAGGAAGGGAGAGAGCCAGTGCCGTAATACAAATACAACATCATTTATGACACACTGTGATTCGAACCTGGACGAATAGTCAAAAGCAAAGCCAGCGTTCAACACTGTGGCTGCGGTGTTTTCTGCCTTGCGCTATCTCAGTGTAGAACGAGTATGAATTTTGAAGCAAGTATGTATTTCTTTTTTTTTTTTTTTTTAAATTGAAGGTTTAACGACCACTGTGAGCAACTCAATGGGTTAGAAGCTGTCGCCCGTCCCTAATTTAGGGTCACTGGTTGTAGGGAAAGGAGAGAACCAGTGCCGTAAGACAAACACAAAATCCATACCTCACCGGGACTCTAACCCGGACCCTTTTCAGACGAATTGTCATAAGCCAGCGCTTACCATCGGGGCGACGTATGTATTTCAGGCTCTGAAACATTCAGTTTTATATCTTTAATAGCAGTTTATGGGTCATGTACGTAAATGTACCTTAAGCAGTTTTTTTCTCCCAAGGTCGGGTGCTTTACGCCTACTTTACGCGTAAGAATGTTAGGTGTTTCATGAGCATGTAGTCCAGGACAGGGTTTACTGGCAGATCCGGACACGGCACTTCCGTACATCAAAATTTTAGCGTCACTTTCATACCAATGTAATGTTAATTAGGCATGATATTTGTAGTCTACGTTTTTTATGACAGTTGCCTACAAAAAGGAATATAACTCTCTCATACATATAGAACTTTTTTCCACAGGGGCGACGTAAAATGGACGTTTTTGAAATCCACCAGAACAAAATTAAAGTTAATGAAAAATAGAAGAAAAAATTAAAGCCTTTTTTAAATGTATTTAAGTTGATAAATTTTTATTAAATTAGGGCATTTTTCTAACGTAAGTCACATTTTAGCGAAGCACTTATCAGATTAAACACTTTGGGGGGGGGAGGCAAAGCCTCCTCTAAATATGCCCCTGCTCTCACTGTGAAAAAAATTGTGGAACGTTACACAAAAAAAGGGGCAGCTTAGCTGCCTCAACATTTTTGAAAACGTTATGCAAGAAATCCTGACAATAGTTCCACACATTTTTGAAGAAGACTGAAACATCGGCCCGGGATGATTTTGTGGAACGTTTCACAATAAGAAGGTTGGTTGGTTGGTTGGTTGATAGATGTTAATGGCGTAAGGGCCATGGTTGGCCAAAGAGCGCCAAACAAGAGACATCAAAACAAAACAAAATCAATAAAAAACGTACACAAGGTTAAAAACAGGCTGATGTGGTAAAAATGAAATATGATAGTGAACAAGGTAAAATCTAGATAAGTTTAAAAAAGTCAATATCTTGTAAAAACGAAAACACTGCTTTCATGTCGCAGGCTTCGCTAATAATGGTTTGCAGCGTAGCTGCTCCTTCGTCCAACAGATGAGAGTGAAAATGACGAAAACGATGATCACAAAACCGAACACAAGTACACAAAACATGAAGGACAGTGAGACGACAGTTGCACGCCTCACACACCGGGACACTCTCGGCACACAGAAAAAAGCGGTGAGTAAAACGACAGTGCCCAATGCGGAGACGTGCAAGAACAACTTCCTCACGACGGTTCTTCCGCAAACTAGACTTCCATAGTCCGATCCGTGGTTTGATAGAACGCAGCTTATTGCCGCCCTGCTGAGACCACAGGGACTGCCACTCGTCCAGGAGAAATGTCCGGATCAAAGGTCTAAAATCTCGGAAAGGCAGTGGCAGCCGAGCTGGCGACATGGAGGAAACAGACCTGGCAGAGAGATCTGCCAGCTCGTTACCCCGGATCCTAACATGGTCAGGAACCCAACAGAATCGGACCAGGAAGCCATCACCCTCCAAAGTTCCAAGAAGACGACGGATATCACGGATGACAGGTGAGTCCGAGTCCTCTGGAGAAGATAAAACATGGATAACGGACTGGGAATCAGAGCAAACCATAGCGCGACGATGTGACCGAGACTGTATGTGGCACAAAGCGAGGTGTACCGCACGCATCTCTGCCGAAAAGACGGTAGATTCAGGCGGAAGCCTCTCAGCATGGGAGGCATCACCACACACGAAAGCGGCTCCAACAACCTCACCGGATTTCGACCCGTCAGTAAATACAGGCACGAAATCCGGGAAGAGAGACTGTTGCTCGGCAAAGAGCTGCTGGTACACCAGAGCAGGAGTGGAAGACTTTGGCCACACACAAAGAGAAAGGTCAGCCGTTGCTTGAACCGGCTGCCAAGGCGGTTCATTGTAGAACCGGGTCAAACCAATCCTTGACAAGTCTAGACCAGCATCGCGCACTATGGCAGACATCCGAATTCCGAACGTCGGAACACAGGAGGGGCGGTTGGAAAACAAACGGACACAGTCCTGTTGGAAGACGGAACCATACAGTGGATGATCAGGAAAAGATTTCAGTTTTGTATAAAACTGAAGAGACAGCTGCTTACGACGGATGCATAACGGCGGCTCATGAGCCTCCGCATACAGGCTATGCACTGGAGAGGTGCGGAAAGCACCAGTACATAGCCGCAATGCCTGGTGATGGACGGGGTCCAAAGGTTTTAAAATCGATGGACGCGCCGAACCGTACGTAATGCATCCGAAGTCTAACTTTGATCGAATGAGAGAGTGGTAAATGCGAAGCATTGAGCACCTGTTAGCCCCCCAAGATGTTCGGGGGAGGACCTTCAATATACTCAATGACCTCGTGCACTTCACCTTCAAAGACTGAATGTGAGGTCGGAAGGTGAGCGCTCGGTCAAAAGTTAGCCCAAGGAACTTGGCTTCTGACACCGCGGGGATGGTAGAACACCCCAGACGGAGGCTGGGTTCTGGGTGAAGACCTCGTTTGCGGCAAAAATGCACGCAAACGGTCTTCTGCGTCGAGAAGCCAAATCGATTTTGGGAAGCCCAGTGAGAGATCTTGGTAATGGCAGACTGGAGCTGTCTCTCGATGGTGCGCATGTTAACGGAGGCGCAAGAGATCTGTAGATCATCCACGTACATGGTTCCACAAACCGTCGGAGGAAGCAGTTTGAATATGTGATTCACACGAAGGATGAACAGAGTGACTGATAAAATGGAGCCTTGAGGTACACCCTGCTCTTGTGGGTATAACGCAGAGAGGGTCGACCCGACGCGCACACGGAAGCTCCGGTCCTGGAGAAATCCGGCGATGAAAGATGGTAAGTTTCCCCGCAATCCGCACTCGTGCAGATCACGGAGAATGCCGTATCTCCAGGTACGGTCATAGGCCTTCTCCATGTCGAAGAATACGGAGACCATGTGCTGACGTCGGACAAACGCCTCCCTGACAGATGTCTCAAGGCGAAGATGATGATCGGTGGTGGATCGAGATTTGCGAAATCCACTCTGATGAGGTGAAAAAATGTGATGAATTTCCAAATAAAAAATGAGACTAAAATTAATGATACGCTCGAGTACTTTGCAAAGCCAGCTCGTCATAGCAATTGGCCGGTAGTTCAACGGGTTGGTGGGATCTTTACCAGGTTTGGGAACAGGAACGACAATGGCAGTGTGCCAAGATTCGGGAAAGACATGCTCCTGGCAAATCCTGTTAAACAGGATTAGCAGGCATTCGAGAGAGGACGGAGAAAGGTGCTTTAGCATCTCGTAATGGATGTTATCTGGTCCGACAGATGTCCGGCCGGAATTATTCAGAGCGGTCTTCAGCTCCACGGCAGTCAGCGGGCTGTTATACTCTTCGGAAGAAAACGGTCCAAAAGAAATCTTGGACCGTTCAAGCCGCGGCTTTAACTGCCGGAACGAAGCAGGGTAATTGCTGCTGCTGGACACCAAAGAAAAAGAGGCGCCCAGACAGTCAGCAATACCCTGAGCGTCAGCAACCGTTCCTCCATCACTCTTAAGAATGGAGATTTCCCCAGATGGGTACTGTCCCTGAATCTTACGGATCCTGTCCCAAACGATCTTAGGGTTGGTAGTGGTGTTAATCCCGGATACATATTATCCAAGACTCCCGTTGACTACGCCGACGAACCAATCGCGCGTAGGACTTGGCTTTCTTGAAAGCGAGTAGGTTCGCGTCGGTGGGGTACCGACGAAACCTACCCCAAGCCCGATGTTGGGCCTGACGAGCTGCCATGCAAGTGGAATTCCACCAAGGTCTCCGGCAACGTGGAAGGTTAGTCGACGTCCTGGGGATGGTAAGTTCTGCCGCTTTCACAATACAATCCGTTACCGCCGCAACAGCGACATTGACCGTTCCTGAGGTCACCATAGCTGGAGTAATAATTGCTGAAGCCGTGAATGTGTCCCACTGGGCACGATCAATATTCCATCTAGCAGGGCGAGTAGGGTAACGGTACCCGCCACCCGCTAGACGGAGGAAGATGGGAAAGTGATCGCTGCCAAGGGGATCACCAGACACGCTCCAGGACCAGGCAGGATATAATGATGGTGAACTCAAATACAAATCAATGACTGAGTACGAGCGTGTGGGTTCATGAAAATAAGTAGTAACTCCGGTGTTGTGGAGACAGAGGGACGTGTTGGAGAGAAGGGACTCAACAACACGGCCCCTGGAGTCTCGAATGGTAGAACCCCACAACGGATTGTGAGCATTAAAATCTCCTAAGATGAAGAAAGGAGGCGGCAGCTGGTCAACTAAATCTTCCAGATCCGAAAGGCTTACAGCTTCATCGGGTAGTATGAAGATGGAACACACTGTGAACAGTGTGTTCACAGATAGTCGCACTGCCACTGCCTGCAAAGTCGTCCGAAGGGCAACTGCAGTGACAGGAATACCATGAGGAACCACGACGGCCACTCCTCCGCAGGCAATAACGCCATTCTGGTGATCATTGCGGAAAAAAGAATGTATCCGCAGCAAAGGAGTGTCCGTCGTGCGAAGCTTTGTCTCCTGGAGACAAACGCACACGGGTGTGTGCGAAGACAGTAAGCCTTTCAAATCATCAATGCGTGATCGCAGACGTCGGCAATTCCACTGAATGAGCGTGGCCATAATGAAAAATGAAATAATATGACAGAATGAAGACGGACGACTAGTAAGTCTCCATGTCGTCAGTCACCTCCAATCCATCGGCAGGATCTGGAGGTAACACAGGGCTGTGTTTACCCCCTGTGTTGAGACATGGTTTTTGCTTGCTCTGTTTCGAGGAGGATGAACCTGGTTTTACCTTTACCAGCTTCTTCTTTCCAGTGCCCTGGACCTGGGTTCCTTTGATGGCCGTAGATGGTGTCGGCATAGAGGGAGGTTTAGGCGACGATGTTGATGTCGCCTTGGATGCAATACGGCGAGACTTCAGTGCTTCCAGACCAGCAGCGACGATGTCCTCAAAATCATAAGGACACCGCGCTGGGATGGTCACCTCAGTCTGGACCGCCACTGAAGCCTTCTGCACCACAACTGAAGCATAGGACCGCCGGCCTGGTGGTAAAGGGGCGATCCGCCGTCTAGCCTCGGGATATGAGAGACGCTCAGTTGTCTTCAGGCGTTGGATTGCCTGTTCCTCTATCCACTTTGGACACTGCTTAGAGGAAGCAGGATGAGTCCCTTCGCAGTTGACACAATGATCAGACTCTGCAGAGCAATACGCCAAAGAGTGTTCCGTGGAACCACAGCGGCCACACTTTGCAACATTACGGCAAGACTGCTGGGAGCGACAGTAATTCTGGCACCTGAAACATCGCAAGGGGTTCGGGATGTACTGTCGAACATCAAGCCGTAAATAACCTGCCTTGATGGAAGTAGGCAGGTTTGGGGAGTCAAACATTAGGATGATGTTACGGGAGGGAACAGATTTCCCATCCCACCTAAAAAGAATCCGTCGAACCCCAATGACATGCTGTTCACCAAGTTCCTTCAGAAATTCCTCATCGCTGCATTCAAGCAGGTCGCGGGAGTTGACTACACCGCGAGAGGAATTGAGATAACCATGTGGAGAAACCTGAACAGGAACGCCAAGCAAAACGGTCGTTTCCAGCAAGGTGGCACTGTGGCGTGGAGTAGAAGTTTCCACGAGAAGATCCCCAGAAGGGAGCTTCTTCATACTCTTTGGAGAGCCAGCAACGGCTTGCAGAGCCTTGTTGATCCAGAAAGGACTCTTGGTACTGAGTGACTGTGAAGATTCACCAGATTTAATCAACAGAAACAGAGCATTGCAATTACATGTGACAAGTTTCTTTGTGGAGGAAGGTGCACTTTCCTCCACAGGGCGCTTTAAATTATTAGCATGGGAAACACTTGGGTTTTCCATGAAGGAGGGAAAAGATTCGTCCGCCGACCTCCCCATCCACTACCGAGCCCAACGAAGGAGAGCCGGAGGTCCGCAAGCCCAAGAGGACGCAGGACACGGCTCTAGGGATAGTCAGCGGATATAGCAAGTTGGTAGGGCAGACACACGCTCAGCGTGCACCCAGACTTTTCCGTGCCCAGAGAACACCCCTTTGGCATACCCACCCTACCCCCAAACTCACCCAGCCGAACAGAACGACAAGCCGCTAGAAGTCTGGACGCAACTCGGCCACAGACTTCCTGACTAGGAGTGGGTTAGCTCCCAGCCTCCCGTTTAGGGTGAAGCAGAGGGAAAAGATTAGTATTGGCATCTGGAGACAACTACAACCCGGCCCCCAGATACCTCAGCCTCCAGCATCCCCTTTTCCACCTGTATGGGTCACCGCACACGGCAAACATGCAGGTAGGTCTAAGCTAACCAGCTCCAGAAAAACAGAAAATGTAACATAAAAGAGAAAAGATAGGGAAGAGAAGGAGGAACAAAACCCGGAACTGGCGCCTCATCACAACCTCAGCAGCCTACAACTAAGGCGGGTACATGTCACTATATGAACGAAAGACGGAAAAAGCAAAACAATAAGAGAAAATCGGCTTGGGCCGTGGGGACGCCATCCCCCATCAGCTGGATGAGCAGCTGTCCCTTCGGTGATGTTATCGTTCATGAGTAAACGAAAAGTACTCCGTCACAAGGTGAGCTCGGGCCGTGGGGGCGCCGCTCCCCAAATAACTGGAAAACCAGTTATCCCCGTGCGGGGCACAATAAGAAGAGGAACCTTTTCAACAAAAGTGATCAACCTTCCACACATTATTGAAACATTCCATCCCAGGGTGTTTGCATCATTATGAGGAACGTTACACAATAAACTTGAAAACATTTCAAAAAAAGCGGAAAGCTTCCTGTGGAACCTTTTCAACAACTTTGAGGAAGTTTACACATGCTACTGAAAACTCTTGAAACAGGCTGGCAGCCTGATTTTGAGGAACGTTCCACAATAAACTTGAAAACATTTTACAAAAGCGGAAAGCCTCATGTGGAATCTTTTCAACAACTTTGAGGAACTCTACACATGCTACTGAAAATTCTTGAAATAGGCTGGCAGCCTGATATTGAGGAACGTTCCACTGTAAACAAGGAAAAGTTCCAGAAACGTCTGAAGCCTTTAGGGGAACAAAAATGTGAAACATTTCTAACAAATCTGAACAAGGTTTTGCATAATATATCTGCAACATAATTATCTATGTAGAACAATCAGCCAGTTCACCCACCAGTACAACGGTGGTGAAGTTAGATCTATTTCCACATGTACTTTGCGCCGTACCTTGCACAGCCCTTGGTTCCACAACCGGAGACCAACGAGGGTGTGATAATGACACTAAGTCGTCATCGCAAACAACAACATTGCATGAGCCAAGGAAAAAATCAGCCATTTCACCCACCAGTACAACAGTGGGGGAGTTCACCCTATTTCCACATGTACTATGTGCCGTACCTTTCATCGCCCAGGGTTCCACAGCCGAAAATCAACGAGGGTGTGATAATGACACTAAGTCATCATCACAAACAACGCCTTGCATGGGCTAAGGAAAAAGCAGTCATTTCACCCACCAGTACAACAGTGGTGAAGTTCGACCTATTTCCACATGTACTATGCGCCGTAACTTTCATTGCTCGTTGTTCCACAGCCGGAGACCAACGAGAGTGCGATAGTGACACTCAGTCATCATCGCAAACAACGCCTTGCATGGGCCAAGGAACGTCGGCAGTGGATCCTCAGAAGATGCAAGAAGGTCGACTGGAGTGATGAGTACCGTTTGATGCTGCACTATGCCGATGGGTGAGTTCGGAAATGGAGTAAGCAGCATTTAGCCCTGTCGCCTGGTTGCACAGTTGGGTTCAACAGGCCGGTGGAAGTGGTATTCTGATCTGGGGGGTGCTTTTATGAGGCTGGGACTCAGTTACGACTACCGTTGTTTGCTGCAGCGTGTAGCCGTCCGGGTTCGAATATGGAGTGAACAGCATGACGCCCTATCGCCTGGTTACAAAGTGGGGATGCAACAGGCCGGTGGAGGTGTTGTTCTGGTCTCGGAAGCTTTCCTGGCAACACATAGGTCCGTTGGTAATAATCACATAAACACCAAATGGCAGACGCTACAGGGCCTGTTAGGTGACCATCTCCATCCATAACTGCAGGCTGTTTACCCGGAGCAGAGTGTCATCTTTCCACAGAACAACGCACTCCGTCATCAGGCTTGTCTAACTACTGAGGGAGGACCATGGCAACGAATTTGCGACATTTGCGCGTCTCCCAAACTCCTCTGACTGTAACCATACTGAAGATTTGTGGGATATGTTATATCGGAGAGTGAGAACTGCTGATCCTGCAGGAAATGAGCGTGAACTGACGGAGCTTCTGCAGTAGACCTAGGTCAAGTTACGCATAGAGGATGTTCGATGACACCTTGTAAAATCTGTTCCTACTTGTCAGCGAGCCATGATTGCACAGAGAGGTAGACCGATGCGTTATAAGGCATGTGTTCCAAAGTAAAGCTAACTCAGTTTATGTATGTATGCTTTATATTTTAAATTAGCGTAATCTAAAATTTTATGTGGTTCTATTTTCCTTTATGCAAATATTCAAAATTTTACGATGGTATATAACACTTTGAAATTTCTTTGTACACATTATACATGTACACCTTTTTTAAGTTCATTCCCTGGAAAACCTATGAGCGAGTTTCACTGTACCTCGTTCTATTGCGGAGTTCAAAAACACCGGAAGCCAATAAATGGCGCCTCAATAGCGGGTATAATCTAAAGGTCCCCCTAGGTTTGTTAAAACATATATTTTGTGTTTTTTAAGTCCTCTATTAAAGAGTGGGTCCCACACATTTTTAACATGTAAAACTTAAATATTGCAGATGATTTTGAAACTACATCATCCCAGTCATAAATACTCGAAAATATATTGTTTTTAAAAAAAATAAATTACTCGGTTAAATACCTTTTTATAATACTATAAAATCGAAAACTCGGATTTTTAAATGAATTATTTGTTGAGTCTTGCTGCTGAAAATATTTTCCTTGTGGAACTTTGACATTGTCGCCTTAACGCACGCCTAGAAGTGAGCTGTAAAGGTGCTGGGCATTCACTTCAAGCAGGGCTCCGCTCAAAAGATTCATGTTCTTCAGTGACTGTCTGAGTGTCGAGCACGAAGACTACATCAAAAGGCAGCCATACTGCAGTTTATTGACATCCCGCGGAGTACCAGCAGCTGATGCAAGATTTTTGTGTATTCAGAGTGATGACTTACAACTGAGACTTTAAGGACCGACCTAGCATGAACGGAAAACAAACGTTAAAATGAAAATGGCGCTGTAGGGTTTTTCTTTTTGATTTGGTCTGGCTCCTCAATAAGATGCTTCCTTAGTTTGACAGAACGGAAAGTTTCAACTATTTCCACGAAAAGTCACGAATTTCTGATATAAGACGTTTAGCGGCAGCACCCCATCTGCTATAAAAAATGCTGCAAACCTGTCTTCCCTAGGCGCCGACTATGTTAATGCTCCAGGGATGAGACATAAATTAAGTTACTGGCAGCACAAAAAAGTATCCTCTTCCAAAAGAAAATTACGCAAAAGCGCGTGGCTGTAAAATGTGCATAAGAAAAATAAATAGCATATATAATTATAATTCCGTTCTAATCTATCACGAAAGTTCTAATCTATATCTCAACCCGAACACCTACTGGATTTCTGGAAATTCGGCGCCATGTGTTAATCGTCACCATAGGAATAACCATTAGATTATACCCCACCTCTCTGCCGCCATCTATCGGGATCAGGTGTCATACAGTATGTGCTGAGATTGGTCTAACGATATCAGAGTCTCACCATAATTTTCTCTCAGTTATGATATCCTTAACTGTGTTCTCTCCGTTTAAGGGGACACAAATGTGTATAATAACTGGTACCTAAAGTTAGTAATGTGATCCTATTTTTAAGGGCAAAATTTTTCTGCTTTTTTTTAAAATTAGTATTGATGGAAACGACATAAGAAGAAAGGAATTTCTTAAAATTTCTCCACGTGGATCTTCTGTCACGTTCCGTCAGTTTATGTGGTCTTCCTGAACAAGTTTTTTCTCTTACTGCACCGTCGTGCTTCCATCTCTGCACTCGACATCACTTACAGTCGATTGTGGGTATGTTTAGTTTAGCTGGAGTGCTTCGTGTGAGAACGTCACTCAAATGACATCCTATGACCAGCCCACGCTGTAAACATTAGTAATTGTTATGATTTTCAAATAGTTTCTACCGTATTTTATTTATCCCCGCATAAAGTTTAGTTTTCTGGATATCCGGCGTCATCTACCGGTAGGAAAAACGGCTAAAAGGGAAATTAAAACTTACCTGTATGCAAATATCTACCAGCCGACATTATCAGCAGCTTCGACGTGGTTTCCTTTTACCCTTCAATCCTCGTTCCGGAAGCCTACATAATATTAAAGGAGGCCATATCAAATTCAGCATTTTATACGCAGGAGTCATGCCTCAGCATCTTCATATTAATAGACTTGGTCGCTAATACTAGTTTCTACAGTTTCCAAGGACAAGTATATAAACAGAATAATGGCGGTCCGATGGGATCCAACCTTTCACCCGTCCTTGCAGAAGCAATACTTTGCCCAGTTGAACGGAATATATTCCACAACATTACCAAACGGCCTACCAATTGGCTGCGTTATGCAGACGACGTATTTTTTGTATGGCCTCACGGAAAAGAGACTCTGCCGATGTTTCTTGATAGAATCAAAGATATGCATCCTACGATCAATTTCACGATAGAGCTTGAACACAACAACGCTTTACCTTATCTGGATGTTCTATTGAGAAAATCTCCTGACAACCGCCTCGGTACACAAGTCTACTACAAACTAGTGTTGGGCATAATCGATTGAATTTAAGAATCGAAAGGTTACAATCGAGAGATCTGACGAATCGAGATATTCATTCGAAATAATCATTCCAGCGATTTCTAATTTTAGAATTTACCGATAGATAGCGTGATACGCTCAGAGCTTTTTCTTTCGCTGGACGGAATGACGCTAAAGAAGCCTCAATTTTTTTGAATAGCATAACCCAGCTTAAGAAGTCAGAAGAAACCCATAAAGGAACCTAAGTGATTTTCCCTGCGAGAGATCATTCTATCACGTGAAAAGCGAGCATTTCCGAACCTTTCGGATCTCGGTACCTCTCGAGATGTTTTCCGGTATACGAGCGATTTTGCTTGGAACCTATGTTCTCGAGAAGAGATGAGCGATTTCGCCTTTCGGATGCACTCGTTTGAACGAGACAGCATATGTGCAATCGAGAGTTCTCTCGAGAGGTTTCTTTTCATTCGAATGAATTTGGCGTAATCGAATGTTTCGAGATATTTTCTTATCGAATAAATCGATTATTTCTCCTCGATTATGCCCATTACTACTACAAACCCACTTCCGTCCTCAACCTGATGCTCCGCAGCTCTTTCTGTCCCGCAGAATACAAGACAGCTATCTTCCGTTCTCGAATTCAAAGAGCCTCCGCCGTTTCTTCCGATACCCATTCTAGACAACACGAAATTGAAAGTGTCATCAAGTTAGCCACTGATGCAGGATATTCGTTGAATCAGATACGTAACTTTATCCAAAAAGCCAGGGTCAAACATTTCAATCTTCCTGTGCGGCAGATACGCTATTTAGGCTCGATTCCTTACATACCAAATGTGTCTTACAAACGCAAAAATGCCCTGAAGAAGATGAACTACGGCGTCGGCATAAGGTCTCCTGCATCTTTATATACTATGCTAAAGGGAAGTAGTGAAAAATCACCTCTCTCCTGTGAAGCAGGTGTATATGCGATCCCCCTACAGTATCCGGACGGCTCTAAACGATACTACATAGGAATGACTAAGCGTTCGTTTGGAATCAGAGTCAACGAATATAAAAAGACACAAAATACGGTAAAGTACTTCTCTCCTGTATATATAACGGCTCTATCTAGAGAAGTGAAATTCAAGTCCGCTACTCCTATGTCGGACGATATAAAGACATTAGCTACCTACTCTACCTAAAGGTACAGCCATTCGGGAAACCTTGGAGATCATTACCAACAGCGATACTTGCAATGATTGCGTCTCACTCGAGTTGCCACGAATGTGTTCATAATCCGTGTTATAGAGATTTTCTAAGACCTTCTCAGTGGCGCACAGTCATTCCACAATGGATCTTGCGGAGGCTAACGGAAAGTACATCCTCCCACCTGTTGTTAAAAAATATTAAATAAATTATATATATGTTACGCGTGTGTGTTGCAGAGAGATAATATTACTTTAACAATCTGTTGTGAAAGAAGGGTACTTAATGAATTTCATGCATCATATACACGGAGCTTTTTACATCTATTACACGACATACAACTTTCCGCTAAAATGCTAACAAATTGAGTGTACTTATTAACTACGAAAATGTTTCACTGAAACCAAAAAATATTTTCGCAGTTTTCTTTTTATTTCTTTTTCCTTTCTTACCTTTTTTTTTTTGCATATGCTATCTCCTGTAACTTACTGAAACACTCCCTCGTATGTAGTATTTGCAATTTCTAATGTTGCAAACTATAATTATCTTTGCTTTTAAGATTATCAAACGATTCACATTCATAAATTCCTAATGTAGTTATATAGGAACTTGTTTGTTCTTACTATTTTCTTTCTCTTTTCTTTTGTACTTCGTAAATTACATAATTAAATCGAAATCTGAAAGTTTCTCTACTCTCGCTTAAACGAAAACGCGCAACACGCCTCTGAAGACAGAAAAAAATATTGCGCAGGGTGTTGGTACTTGTCGCTATTATATTGTACTTAAGCATATGCTAGTTATCTTTTTTTTAGGTTTCATTCTCGTGGGCAGGGGAGGGGCTAAAACTACCGTGAACAACTCGTTGGGGTATGACGAGTCTCCCGACCCTTATTCGAAGCCCCTGGTTTAAGGAAAGAGAAGCCTTCAGTGTCGTAAGACAAACGTACTTTCCATGCTATACTCGGGATCCATCTCGGATGAATAAATAGAAGCCACTGACTCATGCCGCTCTGCCACCTGATGGCACGTGATATTGCGTCCTCGGTTATGTAGGAACCAAATCGCGTTGTGATGTAATATGATCCTTTTAAGAGGATTTAGCAGGAAACTCATTTGCCGCGTAGTAGGTGTCAGAAAAAATACGCACAGCGCTCTGAAAATTGCATCACACAGAATGAAATGGCTGACATGATGTAATGTTTCTTAAAATAAAACGTAAGTTACATTATATCCTTGGTAGCGGCCAAAGTGATGTTACAGTTACTCGGAATTATTAATCCTGTGAAATTTAACTGATCCATATTCAGTCTGAAGAGTTCTTAGCCAATTTGCAAATAAACATTGCCCCAATTTCTCTACGAGGAAGAACAGTGACCGTGCATAGATAAATGGAAACATATGCATGGGAAACTTGAACTGAAAATTTGAAGAAATCATACCTTCTATCTGGGTAATGTATCGTTGACTTCTTCCGCGTCGGTGGGCTAATTTAAAAATCTGGGATTTTATCTTGAACTATCATCTCACAGCTTTTTGTACGTATCTCTGTTTTTAAACATACATGTACATATTTTGTCGCGTTTAAGTTCAGTTTACATATTAGATCCCTTTGACTTACAATGTGGTATGGCCGAGTTCTCAAGGATTCTAGATTCCTGACTTCGGCACCTCAGTGGTCAGAATGCGTTGATCAATGCTTGGCCCTTTCGACCACTTGCTGGATTTCCAGCTAGCGAATGAGCATCCAACTAACAATGTGCTCTTCTGTCGAGCAGGTGCATTTTAATGCAATTTTGTACAAACACATTTCCCCAAGGTCTGATAAATTAGTAAAGATTACTGTGGGAACCCTCTGACAGAAGTATGGCCATTCTGTGGCATTCTGCCGTTGTTTATAATGATAATTCAGGACCACATCCAAAGGAGAAGAAGTTCGTTTATGTTTGTGGCAATACATCAAAATGTTAGATTCCATGAAACCTGTAGCATTTAAGCTCATACAAATAAAAACTGAATGAACAAAATACTTCTCTTCACTATGCAAAGTGTACTGGAAGCATGCATGCTTAGAAATATCCGTAAACGCGGATCATTAAGGTGGATCCACCTAAAATCGTTGCCTTGAATTTTCAATGGGCAAACTTCTGTAGCCATTTCCTTCACAATTAATGCATTTCCAAGGATGAAAATTTGAACAACGATAAAAGTACCTTCATATTATATAGCCTAGTATACCTAATATTTTCTGAAATTTAACCATAATTATATTAAAAATAAATAACTTTTCCTTTGGTGGTGTTGAGACCAGAGAATATTTTTTTTTTTTTTTTTATTGGAGGTTTAACGACCACCGTGAGCAACTCAATGGGCTATAAGCAGTCGCCCGTCCCTAATTTAGGGTCACTGGTTCCAGGGAAGGGAGAGAGCCAGCGCCGTAAGACAAACACAACATCCATGCCTGACCGGGATTCGAACCCGGACCCCTTACGGACGAATGATCAGAGGCCAGCGTCTTAGACCACTGCGCCACCGGGGCGGCAGACCAGAGAATAGATGGCACGACCTGTACATTGATGACATCAGTAGAAAAACTAATGTTTGATTGCTTATTTATGGTTAAACTTTAGAAAATGTTAAGTATACTGGGCTATACATAATATGAAAATACTTTTATTAATGTTCAAATTTTCATCCTTGGGAACGCATTAATTTTGAAGAAAATGGCTACAGAAATTTCGCCATTGGATATACAAGGCAAAGATTTTAGGTGGATCTGTCTTAAGCGAATTATTATTGTAATGTCCATTCGAACTACTATTTTGAAAGAATTTTATGTCAATTCAAAACATTTTTATTCATACAGGAGAATATTTCAGTGTTCATCATTAACTTCCACTAATTCCTTTAATAAAATAATATAATTATTTATTGAGTTAACGGCAGAGCAGTTGTCCAATGTATGTGATTCAGCGATATTAAACTCGCTCAACCTCGAAAGTAGTTGAGAAAATATTCTATGATGGAGTTTTC
Organism: Macrothele yani; assembly: GCA_039090855.1. Taxonomy (NCBI): domain Eukaryota; kingdom Metazoa; phylum Arthropoda; class Arachnida; order Araneae; family Macrothelidae; genus Macrothele; species Macrothele yani. Next base: position 20,544,202 of record CM077018.1, on the reverse strand, counting down.
CACGTACAAGTGCAGCAAAGAAGATCACATTGAATCCGCTCAGTGGGAAAAGTTGTTCAGTGCAAACGGAAGGAAGAAGAACTGTTTTGTTTAAAGCAGGAACCGGAAGGGCATTTTTCATAGATCGGCGTTCACTCTCAGATATTTGAAATACCAGGTGGTTATAAAATAAGTATTTCTGTTCTTGTGTGTCTAGAAGAGCGAGAAATAGAGATATTCCACGAAACTTGGTAAGTAGTATAATACATTGGGAGCATGAGCAAATGATTTGCCGTAAAAATATTCCAAAACTGCCTCTTAAGGAAAAATGGCGGTGAAAACGCAAGAAACGAAGAGACACGTGCGTGAATTTAATATTTAATGACACCACAAGCGTTTCAAGACAAAAACTGTTCACTATGCTAGCCAACAGAAGAGATGGCATGCTGCAAACGAAGAACAGCAAACGGCATATGACACGGCTGCCCGCAGCATGGCAATATTGCCAGATTCACATCTGATACTCGGTTTTCATAGCTGAGAGAGGGCGTGTGCCGTTTCGATAAACTTTGTCTTTTAGGCATTCCCAAAGCCAGAAATCCTAAGGAGTAGAATTCGGCGAATGGGCAGGCCAGGACTACGGAAACCCTTGCGAAATTATGCCTTCATTGCCGAATGTTCGACTAAGCAAATCCTTCACCTGCTGACCCACATGTGGAGGTGTATCGTCTTGCTTGAATGCGAGAGTTAGAGGCCGTTCCTGGAAAAGAGGAATAACATGTCGCAGAAGAGCGCCGTACCGCTCATGGGTTCTAGTGCACCTTACTGGAACCTGGGTTATTTTCGTTTCGAAGAAAACCTGTCCAATGCTAAAATCTGCTGTAAAGCTACACCATACCGTCATATATGGACTCTGTAGAGGCATTTCATGAATTGCAGCTTGTCTTGCAGTTCCCCATATTCGACAGTTCTGAAAGTTCACAGTTCAATTAATAGTGAAATATTCCTCATCTCACAACATGATACTCCAAAGCCAGAGATTATCAACTTCCACCCGGGCCAAGAATCCTAGAGCGAAGTCCAAGCATTTTCCCTTGTCTCCCGCTAGTAGTTCTTACATAATACGTATTTTGAACGGATACCATACCACGGTAGACCGCAGCACTTTCTGTACTGTTGATCATGGAAGCTGCAACTGTCGGCCGTCGGTGTGTCGCTACTGTGCAAGAGTGCATTTGGTTTGTCCTGTCGGCACTGGCAATTGGATCCACGACAATTTTAGAAACTGGCAGGTGTCCTCTTGCTGACGTTCCAGTGAACTTCCGTATCATTATCCTCAATGCCGAGGTATAAGGGGTCCTTTAAGTACATCTTTGATTCGTCGATACTAGCCTAGTGCACTATTTCCACTACTCTGATTTAGTTAATAAAATTCAACCAGTAGCTCGCGTTCCTTCATTGACCATCGACAGTCTAATCATTGCCTGTCTTATAATGCCTTATGTACCATGCCAAATTTGCATGTGGACATTTGCATACGAAACTTTCCATGTGAAGGACCTACAATTTCTTGTATTTAAGCAATGTATGAAGCATCACAGCTGAAACCCTGTGTGAAGCATCACTGTTGAAAGTTATTATTCGGCACGCTTCAGCACTCACCGGAGTTGCCCTGTCCATTTACGTGTCTTACTACGAGGGTCATTCTAAAAGTTCTGCACACTGTGGGTTAACCCTTAGAAAACGAATTTATTTCACAAAATACCTTTACAGGCCATGGGAGTAATCCTCACGTTTCTTTATGATAGCGGTGCAACGTTTTTGCAACTCTTGTATTCCAGTCAGTACCCCTCCGTTGTTGAGGCGTCGGATTACACTGGTCACCTCATTAGAAACATCCTAAATAGTATCGCATCGTTTCTAGGGAAGCAGCTTCTTCAGCTTTGGAAACAAGTCAGAGTCTGATGGGTTCATGTCAGGACTGTATGGCGCGTGGGGAAGCAATTCTCACCCATACATTTCCAGGATATCTCTTACCGTACGGGCAACATGCGAACTCGCGTTGTAACACAAAATGGTGACACCAGCTTCGAGCATGTCCAGTTTCTTTTGACGAATTTTTGGGCGCAAAACATCTTGCAGAAACCTTCTGTAGTATTCCAGTGTCACAGTTGTACCCTCGAGCACTCTGTCTGTTGTTATCACTCTAACCTTGTCATAGGTCATAATCGTCATCAGCTTAACCTTCGATTGTTGGCAACGGAATTTTTTCTGGTGAGGCGATTCTGGATGTTTCCATTCAGAGGACTGAGATTTTAGATCTTTTTCAAAATCTCGTATCCAGGTTATGTCTATGACGACGGTTCTGTCCGAAAACTGCTCGCCTTCCGTCTTGTACCACTGAGGCAATTCTTCTGTGATCCCTTTACGAACTGCTTGCTGCTCTTCACTCAGATAATGCGGAAACCACTTGGCAGCCACTTTTCACTTTTGCAATTTTTTATTTAGGATTTTAAAAACCAAAGCGGTAGACACCTTTGCTTCATATGCAATATGTTCACATGTTTTCCGTCAATCTTCTTTTAAAATTCTGCTGACGATAACTACAGTAGTGTCGCCCGTTGCATCTGATGACCGGCAGCTTGTTGGGTCGCCTTCGATGCTTTCCCCACCTTGGCGGAAACGAGAAGCCCACTATGACATTGTGCTGCGATCCATTATACTAACCCTTCAAATTTCACACAAAGCTTTATGAATTTCAGTAGGGATTTTACTCGCCAAGTTCCTATTTTAATGTAGGATCACTGGTCGCTACGCAAAACCTGACCTGACTCACTTTCTCCCTCCATTTCTAGACAGACTTTTTTGGAACCGGAGCAAAATCAATCTGTGATCTGTGTTCGAGACATGTAATATGTGTTCAAGACATGTAATCTGTGTTCGAGACATGTAATATGTGTTAAAGACATGTAATCTCTGTTCGAGACATTTAATATGTGTTCAAGACATGTAATCTGTGTTCGAGACATGTAATCTGTGTTCGAGACATTTAATATGTGTTCAAGACATGTAATCTGCGTTCGAGACATGTAATATGTGTTCAAGACATGTAATCTGCGCTCGAGACATGTAATCTGTGTTCAAGACATGATCACAGATTACATGTCTCATTTAAAATCATTATTTCTAAAACTAAATATTCTAAAAATTCATGAAATTCTTACCTTGAAACTAGGTATCATGTTTCTTTAAATGATGCATCTTAAACTGCCTATTTTTCAATCTGACATCAAATATCTAGATTATTCTATCTTCACCACATCTGTTGCTAACGAGAAATTATGTCAACCGTCTATTAGACTTAATTATGGTTTAAATAGTATATTGTATAAAGCCATTATCGTATGGATTAATATCCCAGAGAGCATCAGATCTCTGGAAAATATCAAAAAGTTTTACTTGTCTCTGCGAAATTACATTGTAATCACCCTGATATCCATAATGATTTTCAATCCTATCATTAAATTGTAGTTCCAAGCATGCTGGAAACAGTGGTGTTTCTGTTATAACCATCTTACTTGCTTTTATATATTTTATATGTTTTATTCCTTTTCTTACATTTGATAGGGAGAATCGCCTTACAACCAATATGTTCAGATTCCTTTTGGTGTATTGCATTTTCCTATTACTGTAAGTTTTAAATGTGTGCAGTAAAATAATTGTAACTGTAATATAATTAGAAAGGAGACATAGACACAATTGTGTATACTGAAGTCTCACTCTGCAACTGACGCAACGATTAGAGCGATTGCATCTTCCTACGGGCACCGCCTGCGCAGTGTGCAAAACTTTTGAAATGACCTAAGTATGTAGCAATTTTGCTGTTGATGATCTTAGGCATTTCAGCTTCTCAATAGCATCACCTATAGTTGATCGGGGTAACTGCACTGTGGCAGAAATTTCCCGGGCTATACTTCCAACCCTGGGCCTCTCTCTCTCTCTCTCTGAATTATTGGGTTTTATTGTGATTGTAAATCAGCAGATAGATGACAGCACGTCAGCTCTTTTGTTGGCTCGCGTCAACACGTTGGCACCCCATTTCTCGCTTAGAAGCTGTTCATTCTAGTGCATTTTGTAGCGAGAACCTGTAAGTTCTTTTTTCGTTTTGGACGGTGTTTTATATTGTGCTGTAAGATGTAAAATTGGAAAAGATTTTTCGTTGAAATTCGTAGAGGCTAGGTTTATTTCGTGGTGTGAACGCTGAGCATTGTTTCCAACTTCAAAAGGTTGTTCAGAGGGTCGCTCAGTGACTTTCAGAATGTATATGCCTCATCGTTTTTGACAATTCAGGTGTCGGAATATGCACGTTTCTGGGAGGGATGAGCTGTGATAGCGTGCACTCTGCTCATGGTTCCATAATGTTCCTATTCCTTTTGATATCGTCATGATTCTCGTATATTGTTTCGCCAAAGGATTGTTAATGATGATGCAAATAGGAATCGTCACAGGATGATGTTACAAAGTTCAATGAGACTGTTAGCGACAGGTATCAGTATTGCAAAGAAGTAGCTCAGAGTTCATGGTAGCTTCCCACTGCGGCGAAGCAGGGCCGAATGTAGCTTTTGCGGGGCCCGGGACGAAATTTCATTGAGGGGGGGGGGCAGAGAAAAATTCATTGCCTAGGAAATGAATCTAATATTTTAATAAAGTTGTTGCTGGAAAAATTCCTTAAAAAAATACACGCGATGTGAAAACACAAATTCGCCGGTGGTGCAGATTAAATCAGCCTCCTTCTGCTCCGGATCCGAATACTTTCCCAATTAAACTACACCGACGGAATTTATCGCTGCAAGTTTGCTGTTTTGACATGTGCTAACGAAAACTACCATAACGAGAACTAAAACTATCATCATAACGAAAACTATCATAAGGATAAAATGAATACCTTAAAGAAGAATGTGCTTTAAGCTTAAGAAAACGACCATTATATGGATTGAAAGTTCAGAAAGAGAGAGAGACAGACAGACAGACAGACACAGATGATTATCTCAAAGAAGTGTTTGCTTTAAGCTTAAGAAAAGACCATAATATGGATTGAAAGTTCAGAGAGAGAGAGAGAGAGAGAGAGAAAGAGAGTAAAAACTGTTAGAATCAACGATTTTCTTTTTGTTCCGGGGAGATGGGGTTGAGGTTGTATTGTGACTTATAAAAACGTCCTCACAAAACGAAAAAAGATACCTACGTAGCGAAACTTTCGGATTACGGATATTTTTGCGTGGGAAATAACAATCTAAGAAAAATTCGTATTAACAGTTTTTCCCCTAATGCATGTTTTAATGACTGATTTTTAATGCAAAGTTGAGTGACTGACAAATGAGTGACTTTTCAAACTTTTTTACGCGCTCATATATGAAAATCGCTTTTTTTTCTAGTAATGTTTTTAAGGTCACTGAATAATTGTCCTCCATATGTAACCCGAAAAAAACTTTGGTACTGTTCTTCTTATTTCTTTCTTTAAATTTAAGTTTTTGGTTTGCACGCAAATTTTAAAATATATAAAAGTAATGGCCACAAAACGATGACATTTCATTTGCTATTTTATGAATGTGGAAAATATTAAGGTGGTTACAATAATCACTAGAAATCTGCAAATCTTAGTATTTGTACAGCGAAGGGCGATAACTTATTCAAAAATAAGGGGGGGGGGGGGAGACCACACACACACACGGACACTCAAATATGAACTACACTGCCGGACAATTGCTAAGGACGGATGACAATAGCAACGATAGCAACCATAAAATGGAAGGCAGGAAAATGTGGAAATTACCATAAGTGCGGGATACAGTAAGACATGTTGTGCGTATGCAAATTTTGGATTGCCGAACTTGCTCCTGACGTCGTAGTGCTGATAAGAGATATCAAGAATTTGACGCGTATTGACCGTTGTTGTTCAAACGCAAAGGTGAAAGAGAAAGAATCAATTGACGAACTTGCAATTTTCAGTATGTCTTCCCGACATCACCTAGATGATTTTACGCGTGGCCGTATTACTGGAAAGATTGAAGAAGGGCGAAAAATAACAGATGTAGCCAGGGAGTTCGACGTTAACCACAGTGTTGTTTCAAGGCTTTGGAAATAATTTCAAACAAATGGAGAGTGTGGCAAACGTCACGGGAGAAGTCTTGTTCGCAGTACGACACCTGCAGAAGATCGGTACATAGTGCTATCAACAAAAAGACACCGGCGCAGCACAGCTAGTGAGGTAGCAAATCAGTTTATGGCTGCTACTGGCAAGCGGATCTCCCGAAAAACTGTCGCCAGACGTTTGCATGAAGGAGGACTATACGCCCGCCGTCCTGTTGTGTGCATCCCATTGTCCAGAAGTCACCGTACCGCCCGTTTGCAATGGTGCCATTAACATCGCAATTGGACTGATAACGACTGGTCTGCTGTCCTCTTCTCAGATGAGAGTAGATACAGTCTATCGTCTGATTGTCGACGACAACTGATCTGGCGTGATAGTGGTACTGCATATTGTCCAGCAAACATAGAGGAAAGGGACCGATATCCGACATGTAGTGTCATGGCATGGGCTGGCATCATGATCAATGGCCGTACGTCCCTCTATGTGCTTCCAACTTGGACTATGACTGGCCAACGATACATTAATGATGTTCTGCTACCTCATGTTCGCATGTTCCGTGGTGCTGTCGGTGATGGATTCATTTTCATGGACGACAACGCAACATGTCATCGAACAGTCGCTGTCCAGGAATGTCTTGAGAGCTAGGATATTCAACTCCTCGTATGGCCAGCACATTCTCCAGATCTGAATCCCATTGAAAATGTGTGGGATGCTTTGGGGAGGAGTCTTGCTGGTCGCCAATGCCCTCCAATAAACAAGGACACCCTCATCCGTGCACTGACAGAGAAATGGGATAAATTACCCCAACAGCTGCTTGATAATGTTGTGCAAAGCATGACACGACGTGTGGAATCTTGCATCGCCCTCCATGGTGGCCATATCCCGTATTGACATCTTACGCCGGAACGCCTGCGGACGGTAATTGCATTTTTTTAACGTTTACGTATTCTACTCAAAATGGCCTGTTTGTCCCTTGAACACGTTCCAAAGCCTTCTGGATTTCAGAGCGCAATAATTTGTCTTTCTTGTAATGTCCTGGCATTCTGACATTATTTTATTTCACTTGGCATCCAACCACACATACTTTTTTATGCGCTATATATCCGTTTATGATCCGCCCTTAGCAATTGTCCAGCATTGTATAAAAAATTCCATTGAGAATGATTTTTTCCCTAAACAGCTGGGCCCGGGGCGGCCTCCCTGTTGGCCCTATGGTCCAACCGGCCCTGAGGCGAAGGAAGGCTGGGTGGCGAAGCAGTCATCAGACATTTCTCCCCTAGCAAATAATAAATTAATTTTTAAATTCACCTAACCAACGGATTTATTCTACCAGATAGACAGCTTTCTTTCTATTTGTGGAACACAGAACTTTTCCGTCATAATAAATGTTTCGGAGTAGGGACACAATAAATGCATTCCTAAATGTCCTTTTAAGGGTCTGCTAAAATAGTCACAAAACGGGATTGTTACACAACTATAGCCCATCATTTTTCATAGTGGCCGATAGATGGCAGCACGTCAGCGCTGACTCGTAAATTTCAGAGAACGGGCTGGCGTTGGAAGGATTACTATTTCCTGAGCTGGCTTGTTGCTAAGATGAAATCATATGACCGTGTCACGTTGAAAGTCACTGAGCTGAGCCGTTACAGCCTATTCTACTGTTCGTGCTTTTCTATGATGTGTGCTACGTGCGACTTTTTATACCTGTATGGGTCATGGCCATGGCACTTATGGGCCAATCCGCGACTAAAGAGTGGCGTCCTACTTTTTATGTTAGTGTACGACGCATAGCTAATGATTCACTGAATTGGAAGTTCGGGCAAATTTTTGTTGCTGCCATTCATCATATTTTTGTAGTGGCAAAGACAAGTACAGCTTCTTTAAACATCAAAACTAAAATTAATTACTGTCTCTGCCAGGATCCAAAATATTCGTTCATTATGAAAATTTCTTTGTCAAAGGTTTTACAGAACTGAATATTACCAAAGAGACAACGTTTTGCAGAGAATGTGTGGCACGGCCAGGTTTCGTACCGCAGTTAAGTACCAACGACAATAAAAAATAACAGTAAGGTATAGATGCATTTTTACTAGTTAAATTCTCAGGCTGAGAAAAACCATTTCCTCTTATTAGTAAACTGTGCAACACAATATTTCCTGATACAATATTCTTATTACGTAATTACTGGGGACATAGTTACAATAGAAATATTGAATCTAAATTTTGACATCTGAGAAAAGTAGGTAAACACAATCCTGATTTGTATATTTGACTGAAACCGTACTTCGAAAACAGTAAAATAATACTTGAAAAACCAGATACAGGGAAACCTCAGTTGCGCGTTTTTCTAGGAATGCCCATCGAAAACGAATGAACGCAAAAAACGTAAAAATGAAGTTTTAAAATTTTATACTGTTGTAAAAATGTATGCTCTGAATGAGTATATGATGTTTCTTAGTAAATAAAAAAGTGATTTATTTAATGTCGATATGGTGGCGGAACAGAAAAAGCGCTGGAAATTTCATTTCATCGCATTGCAAAATTCATAAAGCTTAGAAAATCAAGCTTCTCTTACGACAGCTCTGTATGTTTATGAATAATCAGGATTATTCTTAAGTTAAATCGTCACACTTAAGAATCGGAGACCAGTGCTTTAGGTTGGTTGGTTGGTTGTTGGATTTTATTGGCGCAAGGGCCAGGTTTGGCCAAAGAGCGCCAGACAAAGAACTATCAGCCACAGATTTTTAAAAACGTGGAAAATGATTAAGAGCAGACAGGCTTGGTAAAAGTTGAAAAAGAGTATGATGAAAGCTGTGAAGACAAGGTAGTTAATTAGGTTTATATAAAAATGTATTAATTTACTATTATAATTATATATACACACATATACACATATATATATATATATACATATATATATCATCATCATCATCATCATTGTCAACCATTATCAATCCACTGCTGGACGAAGGTCTCCCCAAGTTTCCTCCACAACGGTCTGTCTTGTGCCAATCTCCTCCATGTCACCCCTGCATACTTTCGAATTTCATCCACCCATCTCCCATGTGGTCTTCTTCTGGGTCTTTTCCTGTCCCGTGGAATCCAATCTAAAATTTCGGCTATCCATCGATGATCTGTCCTTCTGGCAGTATGTCCAGCCCATTGCCATTTCAGGGATTTAACTCTGATCATGATGTCTTCCACTCTTGTCATTTTTCGGATCCACGAGTTCCTCTTCTTATCTCTCCTGGTTACACCAAGCATGCACCTCTCCATGCTGCTTTGAGTTGTCTGCAGCCTTTGTATGTCTCTTTTAGTTAAGGTCCACGTCTCTGCACCATACGTAAGCACTGGAAGGATGCATTGATCAAACACTTTTCTTTTAAGACATAATGGCATATTGCTCTTGAAAATTATGCTGTTTCTTCCAAAAGCTCTCCAGGCAAGTTTTGTACGCCGATTAATTTCTTCATCAATGTGACCCTCACTTGATATCTGCTGTCCAAGATAAACGTACGTGTCTGTTATCTCCAGCTTTTCTCCATCAATCGATAAATCTTCATTTCTTGTAAAAGCATTGAACATCACTTTTGTCTTCTGAAAGTTCATTTTTAATCCCACTTCTTTACTCTTGTCAGCAAGTTCCTGGATCATACTCTGCAGCTCTGATGGGGTAGTTGCAAAAATGACTACGTCATCAGCAAAACGAAGGTGGGTTAGATAATCTCCATTAATCTTTATCCCCGTGTTTTCCCAGCTCAGCGACTGAAAAACACCCTCCAATGTGGCATTAAAGAGCTTCGGAGATATGGTGTCACCTTGTCTCACTCCCTTTCCAATTTTTACGTGTGTTGTATTTTCAAACAGCCTAATCTTTGCACTTGCATTTTCATAGATGTTATTAATAATATTAATGTATGCATCTTCAATACCGCAGGTTTTCAGAGCCATTGTAACTGCTGATGGTTTCACCGAATCAAAGGCTTTTTCATAATCGATAAAAGCCATGCACAATGGAAGTTCATATTCCCTCGCTCTTTCAATTAGTTCTCTCAGCACGTGGATATGATCTATTGTGCTGTAGCCACTCCTGAATCCAGCTTGTTCTCTCGGTTGAGCCATGTCCAGTGTTACCTTCAAGCGGTGTGAAAGAACTTTAGTGAAGATTTTATAAACTACTGATAGGAGGCTGATAGGTCTGTAGTTTCCGAAATCCTCAATGTCACCTTTCTTATGTAGCAGGATCATTGTAGCATTGTTCCAATCCTCAGGAATCTTCCCTTCATTAAGGCATCGAGTGAAAATTTGGGCGAGTACTGCTTCGATTTCTCCACTTGCTTCTTGTATGATGTCTACAGTAATTACATCTTCTCCTGGAGCTTTTCCCCGCTTCATGTTCTTGATTGCATGTGCAACTTCTGCTGGGAGGACTGGAGGAACTCTGGTACTGGTATCTTTCATGATGTCTGGAGTGCATATATCATCCCTTTCATATAATTTGGAGTAGAAATCTTTCACTCTTGTCAAAATTTCGCCTCTATTTCTTGTTACAGAACCATCTTCTTTTCTCAGTGCCATAATCTGTTTTCTTCCCTTACTGAGATGTCCCTTTGCTATCTTTAAGCTTTGGTTGTTTTCAATTGCTTTCCTCACTAGTTCACAGTTGAATTTCCTTACGTCTTCAGTGATACTTTTTCTTACTGTCTTGCATAGCTCTACATATTCCACTTTGGAAGTCACATCTTCTTTAGTTGTCCTCATCTCTCTTCTTTTTTGCATCAACATTTTGGTTTTTCCTGATAATTTGTTCACATGCAACTTGTTCTTAGACCCAGCTAATTTTGTTGCTGTTTCCATAAGAGCTTTGGTTACTTTTCTGTTAACTTCAGAGATGTCCACTTCTTCCGATGTTAGGCCTTCTAAAGCAGAGAACCTGTTCTTCAGTTCTAACTTGAAGGTATTATGGTGTTTTTTAAGGTTGGTTATGTCAATACATTTTGTTTGTCTTATGAGCTTGCAACGTTCGAGTTTATATATATATATATTTTTTTTTTTTTTTTAAACACAACTACACAAAGGATGAGTCACTCTCCTCCCCCCACACTCCTCTGCAATGCTGGCAGAGGGCGGGGACGAACTGTCACTCTCCTCCCCCCATGTTCCTCTGCAATGTTGTTTGAGGCTGGGGACGAACTGTCACTCTCCTCCCCCCTATGTTCCTCTATAATGTTGGTTGAGGGTGGGGACCTCGCTGAGGCCGAGACAGTTGGATGGACACTGCACACCTTTGCGGATCGAGGGCCGGGTCTTCCGCACGTGCAGGCTTTCTGCTGGAAACTGGAAGAGACGGTCGGCAGCAAAAGAAAAGGCCCAGAATCAGGTATTCGAAAAATTTCGAGCTCCGGGAAAAACACCTGTGTCGCTTGGTCAGCTGTAGATCGCTTGGCAAGGGCGGCGAGAGCTACAGGGCGCGGAACAAAGGGCTGCACGGGTTGTGGCAGAGACTGAACTACTGCGGCAAAAGTACGCTGTCGGGTGGTGGGTATACCCAACTTGGCCTTGGCAGCAGGGTACGAGAGGCCCTCCAGGGTCTTGAGGCGCTGGATCGCCATCTCGTCCTTCCATTTCATACAGTTGCGGGAGTAAGCTGCATGGGCCTCACCACAGTTAACACAGCAGGCCGCAGAAGTGCAACCTTCCCCGTCATGTTCACTGGAGCCACAATTAGCGCAACGAGCGGAACTCTTACAGAAACGTTGTGAATGCTCGTACCTCTGGCATCTGAAACAGCGCAGAGGACTGGGAATGTACGGGCGAACTCCACAGACCAAGTAGCCAGCCTTGATTTCGGTTGGAACTTTCGGGGAGTTAAAAGTCAAGATCACATTTTTAGACTTAATCAAAGAACCATCGCGCCGAAACATCATACGGCGTGCAGCAATAACACCTTGATCTGCAAGTTCAGTCACCAATTCTTCTTCACTGCATGGCAAGAGATCAAACTCCGAAATAACACCCCGAGAGGTGTTAAGAAACGGGTGAGGTGTCACTTTGACAGGAATGCCTTGAAGACTAGTGAGGTGCAGAAAAGTGTTACTCTGAGAAACACTGCAAGTTTGGACAAGCAGGTCCCCAGAGCGAAGCTTCTTCACAGACCTCAAGGGGCCAACCGCAGCGTCCAAAGCTTTACAAATGAAAAAGGGAGATCTGGTAGACAGTCTCTCATTCGGATCGATGGATTCCACAACTAAGTGTGTAGCATGCGTAGTCACAGCAAACGAGGGGAGACGACGCTTCGGAGCGACTGGAACAGCTGCCGAAGAAGAGGTTCCACATTCTTGGTCCAGGTCAAGGTCTAAAGATCGTTTAAGGTTATGAGACTTGGTAGGTTGAGAAGACGAAGGAGAGTCATTGTCAATAATCATTTTCTCAGGCGACTTAAATTTGGAGTTTTTCTTTTTGTTTTTACCCATGGAAAAAAGAAAGAGGATTCGTCTACAAACTACTCCACCCACCACCGAGCCCTACAAGGGAGAACTGGAGGTCCGCAAGCCAAGAAAATGACGCTAGACACAGTTCTGGAGCTTATACGTTGCAGATATAGTCCGTTGGCTGTGATCACACGCACTCGGCGGACACTTCGGCCTCCTAGTACCGTCATGCCAACGCCTTTGGCATGATCCCACAGCCCCCGGGCTCAGCCTGCCGTGCCATACGACAAAAAAGCCGCTAAAGCCCGGTACACAACTTGGTACAAGACTTCTGACTAGAGGTGGGTTAGTCTCTAGCCTCCCGTTTACAGCGAAGCCGGGGTCGAAGAGGAGTGTTGGTACACAGGAGGCACTTAACCGATCTCCTGCGACCTCAGCCGCCAGACATCCCATTTCCGCCTCACGGGTCTCCGCACGCGGCAAACATGCAGGTAGGTCTAGCACCCAAACCAGCTAAAAGGAAAAAAAGAAATCCAAAGAAGACAAATCCTGGCAGGGAACCTAAACGGAATCTCAGCAACCTACGAACTGAGCGGTTAATATAAATAAGTTAATGGTGGAGGGTAACAAAACCACAAGACCGGGGTGTTAGTACATAACGTGGTAGCGATTAGGTAGAGAACACAACACGGGCAACTAGCCAGTGGAGAAAATAAATAAAAACGAAAAAGCGAGACACAAGACCAGCTCGGGAACGTGGGGCCGCGACTCCCCAACAGCTGGATGAACAGCCGTCCCTGCAAACACCAACAGCACCAAAATAAGAAAAAAACAAGCTGTGGCATGACATCAGATGTTGACCAGTCACAAGGTCAGCTCGGGCCGTGGGGGCGCCGCTCCCCAAATAACTGGAAAACCAGTTATCCCCGTGCGGGGGACCAGTGCTTTAGTATGGAACATATGAACGAAGAGTTTTTTTAGCATGTCTTTTCTAAAATAGAGATCGTGCTTATGTAATCGGTTTGTCCGTCATTCCGTCTGTCCGCCCGCCCGTCCGTCTGTCCACCAGCCCGTCCGTCTGTCCACCCGCCCGTCCGTCTGTCCACCCGCATGTCCGTCTGTCCGCCCGCCCGTCCGTCTGTCCACCAGCCCGTCCGTCTGTCCACCCGCCCGTCCGTCTGTCCACCCGCATGTCCGTCTGTAGACACAATGTCTATGCAACTAGCTGTCCGATTTGAAAAATTCTTTTTGCGTTGGGCAGCTTGAAATGTGCGAATGATGACCCTTTATTTTGTTTCATTTTTACGATACACAATTTCGCCGCTAGAGGACATAAATGCAGATAATATCGAATTCAAAATACATTTTATTCCATATATTGATCTGAGAAAGTGTGGGATGTTCATAGTGTCTCGTAAAGGCTGAACTAACCAAATTTTTGCATTACGCATAAAGATTGAAAAGTATCTGGCTGCTGGTAAGGAAGTTTCTGATGCCTTCATAGATTTAGAGAAAGCTTACGACCGAGTAAAAAGGGCACTTTTGTGGAAGGTATTGATTGAATATGGTGTTACTGGGAATATACTTAATAGTGTAAAAGCCATGTATGCTGGCAGTAGAGCCTGTGTACGACTGAATAGGGTTTTATCAAAATGGTTTTCTTTTGGTACAGGAGTCATGCAAGGTTGTGTAATGTCAACCTGACTGTTCAATATATTTATATATGCGTGCATGCGTGATGCCAAAATAGGTAATACTGGTATATGCCTTGGTAATATCCGTGTATGCAGATTGCTGTATGCTGATGACAATGTCCTGTTGGCAGAGAGCAAAAGTGAGTTGCAGAGTATGTTGTCCAGGATGTACGAAGTTTGCATGAAATTAAAACTGAGCATAAATGAGGGAAAAACCAAAGTTTTGGGTTTTGAGAGAGGAACTGGCGGCACTGAATATAATGTAAGTGTAAATGGCACAGTGATTGACCAGGTGAGTGAGATTGTGTATTTAGGAGGCATGTTTGACAGAGAGAACAAATTGGATGGTGAAATCAGTAGGCAAGTGAATTCTCCATTGCAAGTCATGGCTGTTCTGGAAGGTTTTCACAGAAATGATGGGTTCTCAAGAGATTCCCGCATGGCTGTGTATGAGAGTGTAATTGTTCCTACTCTGATGCATGGCAGTAAAACCTGGGTACTGCAGAAGAAACTTAGGAGTCGTTTGTGTGCTGGAGAAATGCGTTACTTACGGCGGGTTTGTGGCAAAACACGTTCTGATTATGTGAGGAATGAAGCTGTGTTTCAGTTGTGTGATGTGAAGCAAAATGTTGTTAGTAAGGTGGAGACTAATATTCTTCGGTGGTTTGGCCATGTTAAAAGAATGAGTGATGATATGCTTACTAAGAAAGTCTTTTTAGCCCAAGTGGAAGAAAGGAAAGACAGAGGAAAGTCAAGGAAGTCATGGGAGGATCAGATTCAGGAGTGTGTGCATGAGAAACAAATTATAAGTACGAAGTATAGAAGATCTTGTGTACGGCGTGTAATGGATGTTAGTGAGGCCAGAGTTGTATGTCAAAATGGTTGTAAATTGAGAAGTTTGATAAGGCAACAGTAAATAATACACTATCTGGTAGTTTGTATTTCTTTTTGGAGTTAACCTCTGAATCTCAGAGAACAGCTTAGTGATATGTACAGTAGTGTGCAAAAATTAAGGACGAAGAGGAGAAATTAGCATAACAGCAGAACGAGCAGGCAGAACGGAACAAAAGACCACTCAGCACATAGACTAGGGTCCAGCACGTTAGGGCATTCGCATATATGAAGCATCACATAAGGGGGGAGTGTCGGAAGGGTATAAAACACACGGGCGGTGTACGCTCAGCAATTCGGTGAAAGTTATTGCACGGTGTATGTCGGTTTGAACGGCATCGAATTGCTGCCACCGTGTGATATGGCCAACAGGCAATCTAATAGACGGGATCTGGATAACATTACCCAAGGTCGCGTCATTGGGAAGTTGGAAGAAGGTCGAAGTGTGACTAGTGTGGCCGAGGAGTTGGGGATCGCTCAGAGCATCGTTTCGGAGCTTGGAGAGCATTTCAAACGACAGGAACAGCTGTCTGAGAGTTTAGCAGTGGTCGTCCACGAGCAACCACGCCGTCGGACGACCGGTATATTGACCTACAGGCGAGAAGAGACAGACGGCAGACAGCGGGAGAAATCGCAAGGCACATGCAACAGACAACTTGATGTCCATTATCGCGTTTTACCGTGGCCAGTGGGCTGCACAAAGGTGGTCTAGTTGCAGGACCACCAGTACGGTGTGGGCCATTAACGCCTGCTCATCGGAGACGGCGGTTTCGTTGGTGCCAGGAAAACAAAAACGGGACACGTCAGCAATGGGGTTGAGTTCTCTTTACGGATGAGAGCCGATTTAGTCTGACGAGCGATTCTGGACGTATACACATCTGGAGAGAGCAGCGAACACGCAATTACACTTTCAACATCATCGAAAGGGACCGGTTTGTAGGTGGCGGAGTTCTCGTTTGGGGCGGTATGATGCTTGGTAGCCGTACTGACCTCCACATCTACCAAGGAGGTTCAGTCACTGGTGTCCGCTATTGTACCGAAGTTCTCCTGCCTCACGTGCGTCTGTTTAGAAGTGCTGTGGGTCCTGAGTTCCTCTTCATGGACGACAACGCTACACCTCATCGTACAGTCGCTGTCGCAGAGCTGTTGGAGAGTAAAGATATTTAACGCATGCATTGGCCCGCAAGGTCCCCGGACCTAAATCCAATCGAACACGTGGGACCTTCTCGGGAGACGCTTGGCAGCACGTCACCAGCCGCCAGCAACGATTCCGCAGCTGCGATTGGCTCTAGAAGATGAATGGGCCGCGATGTCTCAATAGCTCCTTGACAACCTGGTGCTCAGCATTGACAGACGTTGTAAACCCTGCAACGCAGTTAGTGGAGATCATATCCTCTATTAAAAACTGGATTCATCTCGGCAGCCGCCTGTCACGTGGACGTTTCTGTCTTCTGTCCAGTTGCGCTCGAAGCTACCTTTTCAATAAAGTGTCTTTATATCCTTTGCATTCCTTTTTTGGACGGTTTTGCTGACTTGTTCCATATTCTTACATATTGGGAATCTTATGGTATGGTTTGGGTCTAAGTGGAGCACTTCTGCACGACATTACATTCGAAAAACCGTCTCGTCAATAGTTTTTGCACGCCAGTGTATGTATGTATGTATGTATGTATGTATGTATGTATGTATGTATGTATGTATGTATGTATTTCCTTCTAATAATCAAATTCAAAAAATTCTTTTGCTTTTCGATTCCACTCGTGGCTAAGATTATTTTAGGTATAGTCGCTTTTCCAGGTTGCGCATAGATTCTCTCCGCTGGGAGGGGTAAAAGTAAATTGCGTTTTCCCCCATATCTGTGCTTCTGAAACTCCGATTTAAAAAATTATTTCTGCAGCGGATACAGCTTCTGGTGGGAAATTTTTTTATATAACTTCTGATTTTTGGTATAAAACGGTTTGGCCACCAGGGGGCGTAAGCGTTAATTTCCGCTTCTGATGTATTTGCAACAAAATATGAGCTTCTAAAATCTCGATTAGAAAATTTTTTTCCTGGATCGATACTACTCACGCCGCAAACCTTTGCGGAATATTTTCTTCTTAAAATAATGCATGATTTCTCCGCCAGAGGCATACATGTATATCTTATTTTTGTCAATATCTCTGCTTCTAAAAGTCGGATTTGAAAATTTTTTTCTTTGTTGGACAGTTTCCAGTGCGACATGTGTTTCATAAAATTTCGAAAATTTCAAGTAATTCATTGACTTTTAGCTACGGGGGGGGGGTTAATGGTAAATTGCGCTTTCCCCGATATCACTGATTCTAAAACTACGATTTGGAAAATTCTTCGTGCACCGGATACAACTCCCTTTTAGAAATGTTTGATTGTATTTCTAATTTCTTATAAAATATGGTTTGGCCACCAGTGGGCGTAGGCCTTAATTTCTGCTTCGTAAGTATTTGCAGCAAAATCTGAGTTTCTAAAAGCTCGACTGAAAAAATCTTTCGTGGACCAACACCGCTGATGTTGATAAACATTTGAGAATATTTTCTTTAAAAAAAAATAATTGAATGGTTTCGCCGCCAAGGGGCGTAGATGTATATCCTTTTTCTGTCAATATCTCTGCTCCTAAAAGTCGGATTTGAAAAACTCCTTCTTTGTTATATAGCGTTTCCGGTGTAAAATCCTCTCATAGAATTTCAAAATTTTCAAGTATCACACAGACCTTCCGCTAGGCGGCGTTAAGGTAAATTGCATTTCCCCCGATATATCTGCTTCTGAAATTCCGATTAGAAAAATTCTTTCTGCACCGGATACAGCTGCTGATAGGTAGAATTTCTAACATTTGATAAAAAATCTTTTGGCCACCAGGAAGCGTAAGAGTTAATTTCTGCGTCTCATGTATTTGTAGCAAAATCTGAGCTCTTGAAAACTCGACTGAAAAAATTCTTTCGTTGATTGATACCGCTCACATCAAAACAACTTTTGAAAATAATTTGTTAATAAAATACAGCATGGTTTTTCCGCCAGGGGGCGTAAAGGCATATCTTATTTTTGTCCATATCTCTGCTTCTAAGAGTCCGATTTGAAAAATTCTTTCTTTGTTCGAGAGCACTTACGTGAAGAAATGTTTCTAATATAATTTCAAATTTTTCGTAGCGCACAAGTCTTCCACCATAGGGCGAAAGTTCACGTTTTCGTTTACAGCAATATCTGCTGGACTAAAAACCCGATTGAAAAATTTTTTCTTCGGTCAGATACTATTAACTATGGAAACTGTGTGTATTTTCTTTCCAAAAGAGTGCACAATTTGGCCGCTAGGGGATCAAATGCTTATTCTGTTTTTCTCAATCTCACTACTTTTACATGTGCGATTTAAGAAATTCTATCAACACCGGATGCCATTTACCTTGTAGAACACTTAAGAATAGTATATGCAGAATTTTGTAGTTCACAGTTCTGTCGGTAGGTGGTGTTTGTGCACTTTAGTTTGCAGCTGTATCGCCGCTTCCAAAAACGCTATTGAGAAATGTCTTTACTCTATGCCATTCGTTAAAACAGAGATGTGGAATAACGCAAAGATTTCCCCCTAGCTGCGTAAAAGTCGAACGCTTTTTTTATGAAGAATAATTTTCACCTGTTTCAACTTTTCCGTAATGCAAATTTTTTCCACTAGCAGATGTAGACTTATATCATGTTTCCTTATATATTTCTCCTTTTAACTGTTTGATTTGAAAATCACTTTGTCTCTGGTACTTTCCTTGTAGTATGAGAAACTTTTTGTTATCCATTTCTTAACTTTCGTAACACGCTTTTTAGCCGCTGGTGGAACTAAGTATATGTTTCTATTTCTGGATGTTTTATCAGTTGTTGGAACCAGTTGATTGTTTTCCAAACAAGATCCATTGATTTTGAATAGCTTTGATAAATCTAATTCGCGTCAAAACGGATTCAAAAGACATGCTCATTACACCCGAAAATTCGGTGTCATCTTTCTTGGGGTTTTTTTGTGCGGATCCTGAGTGCATCTGTTTGAAACCAGAATGTAGAATACTGATGATACATTTAGATTCTTTCCTGCGACAACACGAAATAGGGGAACCACAGAGTTTCGTTCCAGAGATTTATCAATTTTCAAATAGTGCATATGTGTGAGTTACGAAATGCGAAATCATTTTTCTCTTCATGTAAACCGAAAGTAAACAACATACCTAGTTCAACTTTGCTGCTCCAAGAAGGAACTCAACAACGCTGTCGCAATTATCTCTAGGTTGTAACACAACGTGTTACGTATAAATGAATCAACAAAGAATCGTATGTTTTTAAAACTCTGAGATTCAAGTTTTAACGTATAATCGCAAAAAGCATATAAATGAACTACGTACAGTATATATATCCAAACAACCGCAAAAACAGGAGCAAGCGGAAAAAGGGAGTAGGAGAATGAATACAGAAAAACAGAGACATTAATCCATGGCTTTTTCAAGGGCCAGCATGGACAACACTCCCTCTTTACCGCAAAGACCTAGTAGACTGGGTTTCTGCTACGAAAAGCCTGTAGAGGAGAAAATAAGAAAACAAAACATTCTATCTGATAGGCCCAATTCTCAAGTTAGAATTAAACAGATAACAGCACCCTTAAAATGAGGTTTTTTGTACAGCACCTTACTAAAAATATTATTATTTTTTATTTATACAGCTTGTCGTGCTGGCCCGACACTTCGTTGGGTCCACGATGAACATCAAATGGTTGAAAAAAAATTAACAAAAATGTTATAATATTTACAACAAATATTTCATTATATTTTCAGGAGAGCAGAGTAAAATAAAATATTGAGCCAAGACCAATAAACAAATAACTAACAAGATCAACGTAGAAATTACCTCAAAAAGTATAATATAGAGAGCCAAAACAAATGCCGCTAGTCCCAGACAAAGACCTAACAAAAGACACGAATGAAAATAAAAACTAAATTAAACACCAAATTTTGTAAGAAGAATTACAAAGAACCTACAAGCAATAAAAGACAAAATGAACAAACAGCTAAGACCAAATACAAAAAAAGACAAAAGGATGTCCGACGGAAACACTAAACATGCCTCAAAAAAGACGCATGGCGAAAATCCAAGAAACAACCACTACGAAGCGCAAACTAAGAACCTTTTTACCAGAAACACAAACAAAAAATTAACCTACGTGCAAAACACAAAACCATGAGAAAGATAAAAACATTTCATGCTGACTTACTAGAGAAAAGGTCCTTCAAACTACCTCACACAAGCTGGACCGCAGAAACTGTTGCCAGATCTGTAAGACAAAAGTCCAAGAGAGAATGAAAAAAATGATGACCCCTAAAATTGCAACAACCACAAAAATTATCAGAAAACTCATGATGCCGCTAAGATAAGCAAGGCAACCTTCATTGCTGGACTGAACCAATGCTCGACGGAACACAGCAAGGCTCTAAATATGTCTTGAAGATTGAAAATAGCTAAATTAACTGGAGATAACTGTATGTAAGTACTTAGATTAAAACTAAGCGCAAATTATAATTCTTTAATGTTTGAATTGTATACACTATTTTTATGTATAGCAATATGAGTATCACCTCTTGTACATACCACTGGTATTCTTTTTAAGAACTTTTTATGTTGATTAATTCATTCAGATGCTCAGCTTTGCTTACTAGTTCATACAACTAATTAGCGTTTGTTGCATACCTAATACCCTCTTCTACACGGTCGAGTCACATTATTGTGACCACCAGCTGATATCCAGAGTATCCGCTGTGGGTAGGGCGGGGAGCAGCTAGAAGGTCTGAGAGTGACTCAATAAGTTGTTGGAAGGTGCTCACAGGTATGTGGTGCCATGCTGACTGCAGTGCATCTGACAGCTGCTGGAAGGTGCGTGGTGGACGATCCATAGAGTGAACAACACGATCGAAGTGGTCCCACAGATGCTCAATTGGGTTTACGTCTGGGGGATTACGGGACCAGTGAAGTACTTTGAAGTCTTCATCGTGCTCTTCCAACCACTCTGGGACGTTTGTAGCTGCGTGACACGTCACATTGTCCTGCTAGAATATGCCATCCGCCCCAGGGAAGATAATAAGCATGTGTGGGTGTACATGGTCTGCCAAGAAGGATTTATACAGAATTCGGTCACTAGTGCCTTCCACATGTATGCGTGGACCCAGGGAATACCACAAAATAATTCCCCAGACCATAACACTGCCACCAACAGCTTGTGTGCTTCCAGCAATGGTTGAAGAGCGTTTTTTCTCAAATGTACAATTCTCGTCTTATACGCCAACGTCCTTCCGTTTGATGAAGCAGATAACGTGACTCATCGGGGAAGGCAATCCTTCGCTAATCAGCGAAGGTCCAATTCCGAATCTGCCGTGCAAATGTAGGCCTTTCCTGACGATGCGCCGTTTTAGCATAGGTGCAGGGACCATCCGTCTGCATCGGAGCCCCATACGCAGAAGGGTTTCACTGAAATGTCGTTTTAGACACACTTCCGGTAGCTCCTGGTTCATTCGGCCAGTGAGTTGCTCCACTGCAGCTTGTCGATAGGCCCTCACGCACCTTCAAAGCTTACGTTCACCTCTCACATCAATGCTCACGTGGTGCTCCGCAGTTTCTACGCCGTTTATTCGCAATGGTGCCATTTCTCCAATCACGATATACTTTAACCATAGCAGCACACGAACAGTTCACAAACTGCGCTGTTTCAGAAATACTGCCACCCTTGGCCCGAAAACCGATAACCATCCCTTTTTTCAAATCTGATAAATCGCTCCTTTTATCCATGACAGCAACGAGTGATATGTTTTCAGATTGCCTACAGTACACCTTACACTGTATACCCTCCAAACCAGCTCACGACAAGTGCCTTCTTTCATTGGCTACGCGCTATTAACGTCAAAAGTACGAGGTGGTAACAATAATGTGACTCCACTGTGTATTTATACAGTACTCATATGAATTTTTGATATCATTTTTTTTATTTTTGTTTGTAATTTTTTTTGTGTATTATATTTTTATAAGATTTTTTGTATTAAAAAAAATAAAGTTAACTTTGCACTTTAGGCTCCGTTTAGATTGCTGTCAGCATCAGACTTTCCATCGCCATTAAGGCTTTAGTGATCAATTCTCGTAAGACCACTTGACAGTTTAAATTACGTCTGCTGTCTTAACACACAAAGTAGTAGGACAGAAGGCTTAATATAAGCTTTCAAATTGTCTTATGAAGATTGAACAGATAATAGAACCCTTAAAATAAGTTTACACGCACAGCACCTTACTGAAAATATTAATTTTTGTTTTAAACTAGTGGCCCTGAATTAGGGACGGGCGACTACTTACAGCCCATTGAATTGCTCCCGGTGGTCGTTAAACACTCAACCAAAAAAATGTGCTATCGTACATGACAGACATGAGCGCTACTTTTCTTAGCTAAACGGAAAGAAATAGTGCAAAAATTTAGTTTTAAGTTAAATATTGCTTCCAAGATTCCAAACCCTTTGCTTCAAATATGTCATTAATAAGAAATTGGCACATTCAAAGAATTCATCACAGTATGGTTGAAGAAATCTGCATCAACTGCATTCCCAAACAGTGCTGCCGCATCTAAACTTCCAAACTGGTGTTACAGATTGCGTAAAACTTCCACTTCAAGTAGGGAATCCACACTGAGATGCTAGTTTATTAAGTACACCTGCCCACGTCAGATAAATGACTTTCTCCAATGCTTAAGACGGCACGACAGAGGTTTGGTCAGCATGTAGTGCATCATTTGGCGTTCAGTTGAGGGTAGGAGTTGAGAAAACGAATGATCTGAGAGCAGCCTTGAGAGTGGAATGGTAGCTGACGCCAAGCATGAAGATTCGAGCACCTGCGATTTAGCTGTTCTGAGTTTTACACACATAACCGTACTAAGGATTTATCATGAATAGTGGACGTACAAAACACGACCAGCAATCGACGATCCTGATGATGAAAACAGCTGGCGGAACAGAGGGGTCAAATGTGACTGGCAAGAATCGTGCAAGAGAGCAGGCTGGTAACACCCCGGTAAATCACAACACAGTTCAAGACTGATGTGCGGAGGGTCCCTGCAAACCCAGGAGGTTAGAATAAGATATTAGAGATGTCCTTTGCAGGTACACAGCCTTGCAATTTAACACAGACCCGACGCTGAGCCACCGTCTTGTATTCCTAAAAGAAGTGGCTCAGTGTTGGGCCTACGTTAAATTGCAGGGCTGTGCCACCTGGGATGTCAGATTTTTTTGTTGAGGGTTTAACGACCACCGTTAGCAACTCAATGGACTA
The DNA here is from genome assembly GCA_039090855.1 of Macrothele yani. Taxonomy (NCBI): domain Eukaryota; kingdom Metazoa; phylum Arthropoda; class Arachnida; order Araneae; family Macrothelidae; genus Macrothele; species Macrothele yani. The sequence continues at coordinate 20,520,725 of CM077018.1, read as the reverse complement.
CAAGCAGTCGCCCGTTCCTAATTTAGTGCCACTGGTTCCGAAGAAAGGAGCGACCCAATGCCGCAAGAGAAACACAACAACCAAGCCCCACCGGCATTCGATCCTGGTCCCACTGTTTTTTTTTTTTTTCTTTGGATTGGAGGTTTACCGACCACCGTTAGCAACTCAATGGAATATAAGCAGTCGCTCGTCCCTAATTTAAGGTCACTGGTTCCAGGGAAGGGAGAGAGCCAGTGCCGTAAGACAAACACAACATCCATGCCTCACCGGGATTCGAAACCGGACCCTTTACGAACGAATGATCAGAGGCCATCGCTTAGACCACTGCGCCACCGACGCGGCGGTCCCACTTGGACGAACAGTCATAAGCCAGTGTTTAGACCACAGCGCCACAGGGCGGCCCCTCGTCAATGGAGCAGTACGACTTTGCCTGGAACCCATAACCGCGAGCGGCGGCCACTGAAGTGTGGGAAAGCTGATGGTTTTCAAGGTTATTATAATGCGGTTTGTGTTAACTGAATCGAGTCATTTCGTCGGAAATATTTCTAATTTTGCATCGTAATTTGCTGCCAATGTGAGAAAACGTGCTCAATTTATAAAACTCTTCATTATTCTGAGGCACCTTCCCATTTATATTTTAAATTGAAATACATGACACGGTAATGAAAGTTCAAAACAAATTGATGAAATTGAAAGTTTTACATCTCTGGGAAGCGCAGCGATTTACGGTTTGGTATTAACATGGTTTCTGCAGCCCAAAATCACGCAATCTAAATATATCACACAGCTGAAACGCTTAAACTCCATGGGTATCATGTAAACAAGATCGAATTCCCACACTTTATGGCTTTACTGTCAAGAGACCGAGAGCATCTCCAAAAGTCATATTTGAATCTCCTTGCCCGGAAGACCACGTGACGAACGGGTGAGTTAATTCACGCACCGTCTTACACCATTTATGTACTGGTGTACCTAATAAACTTGTGTTTAAGTGAATCTTTTCCTTTCGAATTTATTCAAAAATATGTGGTCTTGTTTTTAGCTAAATTTTACGTATCTGAGGTATTTTAACTTGTAAACTTAAGAATGCTGCTGATGAGTCACTCCAGGAATATTTTAGGAAAAATAATATTTCACCGCATTAGTTTTCTTTCCTGGTTGTATGCCTTTCAACTGTAAGGTACCAATACTTTGTAACTTATGGGTAATGTGTTTATTTGAATACACATTATTTTAGTGGATCCGAATTTACCATATAATACTGTACCTCTACGTTTAAGGTCTTACAGATGTAAAATTTTTGCGCAAGATCAGTTGTAATCAAGCAATCAGCTTTACACTCTCGTGTATATTGAACAAAAGAAATCACAAATTTTCGGGATGCGTCGGAATGTGATCATCGAAAACTCAGTTAATATTAGGTTTGAATAATTTCAGTGAATATAAGTTCGTGTACGCACCTGCAAGTGATTGAATCTTTTCGTTAGATTTTAACTATGAATCAGCGTACAGAAATTACACAAATCTCTTCTGTCTCTCTCTTTCTTCACTCCACCGGCTATAATAAGTCAAAAGAGGGAATTCCTGCCTTCCACGTTTTTAGGGTTCCCTGAATCACAAAGAAACAAGTATTTAAAGCAAATTCAAATATCGCATAAAGCATGAAAATATGGATGTAAATTTTTCAACCAAAATTTTTTCACATGAAGAGTAATGAAGCGATCAGCGTAATTTCTTTCATCCAGCCTATTTTGGACACGATATATACACTCTTTGCAAAAAACACCAATGCACCATGAGAAAGTCGTTCAATTCTGGTGAAACGCCGCATGCAAATACATCAGGGCCAGAAATTCTAGTAATTAAAATACAACGAACAATGGCTTAATAGTGGCCAACTAGAATGCATATGAACCGCGCATCGAGGAGGGTACATATAAAGCAAACCCCTCACGAAGGAACAATTCTGACGGCTGATTGCGGTTGTATTAAGTTCCACCGACAGTGAGGATGCCTCGACATCGGATCCGTACACTATACGAGCAGTTGAGAGAGTTTGAGAGATTGCGTATAATTTGGCTGAGAGAGGCCGTTTGGTCAAGTCGCAGTATCACCAGGAGCTTGGGGCGAAGCGACGCTGCAATCAAACAATGTTGACGCCATTGGGTCAAGAAGGGCACAACACAGCTGCACGCGGGCGGTGGACGGCCGAGAGCAAAGACAGAACGCAAGGATCGAGTGACTGTAAGAGCAGCACGAACAGATCTGAATTCGACACTTTCAGCTAACCGTGGCCATGTTGCGTCGTCTATTGGCACGGAAGTGGCCATCAAGACCATTGCCAGAAGACTTGCGGTACAGGTACTACATTCGGGGAGGACACTCCGCCGCCTATCACTGACCAGAGAGCATCTCTGGCACTGGTTGCAGTAGTGTCGGACCCAATCAACGTGGGTTAGTGTCCAGTGGCGTCATGTCGTCTTCAGTGATGAATCACAGTTGGCACTTCGCACCAATGTCCAGGGCATACGTGTCTCGAGATCAGCCGGCCGGCGCACGGATTCTGCCTTTACCGAGAAACGGTACATGGTTCACACACTGGGAGTGACAGTTTGAGGAGCCATTTCTTACGATAGGCGGCCACCTTTGGTAGTTTTCCGTACCAGCGTCACTGCTCAACGGAGCGTCGACGACATTATACAATCTGTTGTGTTGCCATTCCTGTCGCAGCATCGGCGAGAAATTTTTCAACAGGATAATGCACATCCACACACGGCACGGTTCTCCCAGACCTACCTTCGTAATGACAGTACCTTTCCATGGCCAGCCCGATCACCCGTCCTCTCACCGATCGAACATGTTTGGGACATGATAGGACGCCACCTATTCCAAAATATCGGCTAACTGGCCCGCAAGTTGTTTACCATCTGGCATGCTATTTGGTTACCATCTGGCACAGTATTCGTGGACTGTATATGTCTACGGCACGCCGGGTAACCGCTTGTATCCGAGACACAGGTGGCGCAGCAACGCATCGACTTGTTCCGTTCGTGAAGATGTTTTATCCAAATAATTGGCCTAACTGCTCAGGAATTGCAATAGTTTTCTTTCCTATATATGTAGATACCAATTTTAACCACTTTTATGTGGAGTTTCATCAGGATCGAACGACTTTCTCGGGGACTTTGAGGGTTTTTTTGGCAGAGAGTGTATATACATATATAAATTTTAAAAACAGTCTTAAATATGTTTATCCCTTTAATCAATGAACTCAACTATTACAACTTTTAGTGGAAAAATATAAGAATATTACCTTTGGTCATATAATTTGCTGAATAAAATTCATTTCTATAAAAAAAGAAAGGAACTAATCAAATTTCAAACTTTCTTCAGTGCGCATATGTACTAAACCGATTATTATCTTCGACTTCCTATGTGGAAATATTTACAAAGACATAAAGGTTATGAATTTAGGATATAGTTTAATTCCCTTTAGAAAGAATAGAGTTTAAAAGTTGGATAGGGATATGTCTGTTGGTTAGGATATGTTTCTAGATAGACCAAATATCAAGTAGGGAATTTTCCACCGCTTTTCAGAGCTAGCAAATAGTTTGCAAGATGTTCTTCTGCGGCCAGAGTTTATAACGGAGGATGGAGTCTTTTCTTGTGTACTCGTGATTTATGTCCAAAAATTAAGCTGGACTAAAGAAATTACCAGGAGTGCTTTTACCAGTGGCTTCTCATTCACAGGAACACATGAGCATATGCACTACTTCCGATTTTCCAGTTTGTTTCATTTGATAAGCTAAACTGTTTTCGATTAAAAAATTTCTGTGAGTGTGAAAATTACACGGAAAACCTGCAGAATTAATACACCGAAGAGAAAGCCAGAAAGCCTTTATGGTCATCTGCCTAATATCATGTTGGTCCTCCACGTGCAGCCAAACTAGTTCTAACCTAGCGATGTTTTTTTGATTGGAGGTTTAACGAGCACCGTGAGCAACTCAGTGGGCTATAAGCAGTCGCCCGTTCCTAATTTAGGGCCACTGCTTCCAGGAAAGGGAGAGAGCCAGTGCCGTAAGACAAACACAACCTCCGTTCCTCACCGAGATTCGAACACGGACCACTAACAGACGAATGAGCAGAAGCCATCGCTTAGACCACTGTGCCACCGGGGCGGCCTAGCGAGGTATGGACGTAACAAGATTTCTAAAGGTGTCTTGTGGTATCTGTACACTTTTCCAGCAGACAGATCCTTTAACTTGTTAGCTACGTGGTTGAGCAGCCGCAAATCGGATTTTATGCTCCAACACAAATCACAAATGCTGAATACGATTGATGTCTAGGAAATTTGGAGGTCAGAGTAATACCTGGAAGTCTTCCTGATATTCTTCGAAACATTCTCGAACAATTCGGGCACTGTTTGAAGTCTCATCATGATGCTGAAAGAAGTTACTACTAGAGGGAAATACCGTTGCCATGGAAGGATGTACCTTGTAATGAATAAATTTCTCCGGCTGTACGTGCAGTGCAGGAAAGCTTACGTTAAGTCACGTTAGGGTTATTGAAAGGTTACTTTACGTAGCTAAAGTGTGCTTAATCTTCAAAGTACTAGAGTTTGTTTAGATAAGACACGCACGTGCAATAAATTCCAAGAATATGGAATTTATTTTTACTCAGCGATCCTCATTATCTTGAATATCAGTAATATAACTTCGGTTTTAAAACATTAGTACCTTGAAGGCTTCTTATTAGAGCGGTAAACACAATATACCCTGAACTTAACGTAAACACTCAATGAAATAGACTTAACGGCCAGACAGAGGTCTGACAATAAAATGAACTAAGAAAACGTACTCACTTTTAACCTTTTATTACGGAGCTCCTGGTATTACTCAAATACACACTCCAAAATAACACGACTACTGATAGCCCGAACTTTCGTACTATCGTAATATCGTAGAAACGTAGGTAAATCGCATATCAATAATCAGGAAGAACCTATCACATATAAAACGAAGCTCTTTGGTATACTTGAGCGCGCCTATATATACTGCATACCACCACGTCATGACTTACACTCGTTGCCACATATAGTTCAGCGGGAGAAACAACATCTCGTTAAGTGAGAACATACTTTGCATAGGAAAATAAAATAACAAGAGATAGTAAAATCAAAAAGAAACTGAACCTAGAGTATACATTACAACCTGGCCTGCAATGTTGTTCAGGCAGGTGGTAGACATCTTAGTTTCCTGTACATGAATGACAGGACACTGGGTTTCCCATAGGAACATTACCAAAAGCATTACACTTATTCCACAGACTTGTTTTCAGCCCGCGGTGCATCCTGGTGCCAACCCTTCCCCAGATAAGCGACGCACGCATATCCGGTTGTCCCCATGGCGCAACAGAGAACGGGATAAATTGAATCAGACGACATTCTTCCAATCATTCAAAGTCTAGCTTTGATGCTCACGCACCCATTGTAGATACTTTCGTTTTTTGAACCGAAGGTAGCATGACCAGTCAGAGCAGCTACATTTTCAGGAAGATTCGATGTACTACAATTTATGACATATTACTGCCGTCACCAACATTCAAATTACTGGCGAGTTACGCTACGTTATCATTTCTGTTGATTCGAACCATACGGGACAGCCTTCACTTACCCCTGTCATCGACATGCCGTGGTCGGCACACACCTTGCCGGAAGTTCGTGGTTTCTTCCTCTTCGGACCACTTTTTCAAGGTGCTAACCGTGAGCATCATACAAGATTTGCCGTCTCCAAAATGCGTTGCCCCAGTCGTCTGTCTATTACAATTTGGCCTTTATCAAACTCTCTCAAGTCCCCTGCCGTTTCCATCTCAAGAACAAGAATAACACTGATAGTTCCTGTCATCGACAAGCCGTTGTCGGCACACACCTTGTCGGACGTTCGTGGTTTCTTATTCCTGGAACCAATTTTTGAAGGTGCTAACCGTGAGCACTCCACAAGCTTTGCCGTCTCGGAAACGGTTTGACCCAGTCATCTGTCCATTACAATTTGACCTTTATCAAACTCCCTCATGTCGTTCCCATCTGAAGAACAGGAATAACGCTGATTAGCAGAGCTCAGTAGCACGTGTTTCAAATTCCTGCTGTAGTGGCTAAGGGGTATTTAAGCATGAGCAGTTAAACACCCTGCTGCAAGCTAGCCGCAGCCTGGTAGAAAATTATCGGAACACACTGCCATGGTGTCCATTCTCGTTTTGTTGTCTGAAAAAAATACATGTAGGTTCAGTTCTGATTAAGCAGTAAGTTTGGTACGTAGGACTACGACTTGCAGATCGGAGAGTTGAAATGAGCCAGTCGAGTATGGTTTCAAAGCGTTTATTTAATTTGCTATAGCCAACACAGGTCTATGATATGAAAAGTAGCTTACATAATTTTTACAATGCTGGATACATCGCGAACACAAAGTAGATCGATACACGAATTACCCAACGTAGTGCTCTGTCTTTTTGGGCTTTTTACATTCCTTATCACTTGCTCTTGCCTCTCGTTTTGATTTCCTCCACTTTTGCTTGAGATCATTCTGCGAATTCCGCAGTATTGATTGTCGAAAATGTTCCCCCGTTCACACAAAACATTTTTATTTTTAATTTTCGTTCAAACCACTGCGATATGTTCTTTATATATTTGAATAGGTCTCGTGGAGATCTTTAAAACGATACCACGCGCAGCCGTTTTGCACTCACGGTTGTCCAGATATACCGGGATATTTTCAAAAGTGTTTACCGGTTCACAAGAAACAATTTTCAAAATGTTCAGTTCAAACGACTGCGAAATGTTCTTCGTATATTTGAATAGATCTTGTCGAGAGCTTTAAAATGATGCCACACACAGTCGTGTTGCGCTCCTGGTTACTAAGATAGACTGAGTCAAACGCGGCGGTACCCACAGAAGTATTGCATCATCTCCCCCTCCCCGCACAGGAAGCTAGGGGGAGCGTCTCACGCAGGATGTATTGCGCAGAACGTGAATTAGACTACATGCTGCTTACGAATATGCTAACACGATTAGTGTGCGGCACGTATTCTTAACGCTATAATGATTTCCATTGGGACCTATGCTTGTCACAGGACGTCGGTTGTAAGTCGCCCCATACTATCCGCGGAGTTAGACGTAGTCCTATGTCAAAAGGCAATTGCTCTCTTTGCTTTGTCTTGCTTTAGCTACTGGATTATTTTAGTGCCATTCTTCTGCTTCATCAGTGGAACAGTTTCAGTGTGTACTTAACAACCTTATATAAATAATGAAATGTGAGAAGCTAAATGTTTGTCTCTTTTATCATGAACACTATTGATTATTTGTTTAAACATGCGTTCTTCTCGCATTCGTTGGAACAGAAATTAGAAATTAAACAACTGAGTAGACCTACGGTAGATCTTCAGTAACAGCAAAAAATTAAAGAAACAAATTCTGAGCTATTAGGAGGTTCAGTTCCGAAACATATAATAAGAATGAATGAATTTGCAGCTGTGACGTAAAAATACTGTACTTTAATACCATGTTTAGTACATTTTGCCAACAAAATTCAGAAGCGTGACGTGTCTTCTGCACGCAAGAATAATGCACTGATTTTGTATGTACGCAATAGGGATAGATAGCACAATATCGCAAAGATATTCGAGCTATCGGCAGCAAATTCAACAGAATAACGTAAAAAACAAAAACAGAACAATCAACTTATGTTATCACATCTTATATACTGTATTCGGTTTTGTGGCGCATTTGGACTTCCTCTTCGAAAATATTTGCCACGACATTAGAGAGCTGACATTCCTCTTTTAGCGACGTCACACGGGAACCAAGGCTTCCGATTGGTTTGCAACGCTGTTGTGTGTGACAACAAACAGAATACCGAAGAATCAGTCCGTGTAACATTAGAAGGACGTCACGAACGCAAGAATCTCAGCTCTCTAATGTCATGTCCTTGTTGGTTGGACTCGGCATCCAATCCTGGATTTTTAGCACGTCTTTTGCAAAAAAAGATCGTGCTTATGTTACCGGTTTGTCCGTCCGTCCGTCTGTATCCACGATATCTCTGCAACTATTAGTCCGATTTGAAAAGTTCTTTTTGCATTGGGAAGCATGAAATATACGAATGACGATCCTTCGTTTCGTTTTTTTTACGATGTACAATTTCGTCGCTTCAGGGCGTAAATGCAGATGATGTCGAATTCAAAAATGTGTTTTATTCCACACATTTGCTTCTAAACATCCGATTGAAAAAATTATTTTATCTTTCGATTCTATTTATACCGAAGAGTATATTAGATATGGTTACTTTTTCCAAATTATCGATAGATTTTCCGCTAGGGGGCTTAAAAGTAAATTACATTTTCCCCGATAACTCTACTCCTAAAACTCCGATTTATTTTTTTTTCTTCCGCGGATACACCTCCTGATGGAAAATCTTTTGCATATAATTTTAAATTTTTGGTAAATAATACTTTACCCACCAGGGGGCGTAAGTGTTAAATTTTGCTTCTGATGTATTTGCCATAAAACCTGAGCTTCTAAATTATCGACTGAAAAATTTCTTTCCTGATCTGATGCCACTCACATTGATAAATCTTTTCTGAATATTTTCTTCTTAAAATATTCAACAGTTTCTCCGCCAGGGGGCGTAGATGTATATCTTATTTTTGTCAATATCTGTACTTGTAGGAGTCCGATTTAAAAATTGCCTTCTTTGTTGGATAGTGTTTTTAGTATGACACGTTTTTCATATAATTTTAAAATTATCAAGTAATTCATAGACTTTCCGCTAGGAGGCGTAGAGGTAAATTGCGTTTCCCCCTATATCTCTGCTTCTAAATCTCCGATTTGAAAAAATATTTCTGCACCGGATACAGCTCCTGATGGGAAACCGTTTGCACATAATTTCTAATTTTTGTAAAAAAAAAAATGTTTGGCCAACAGGGCGCGTAAATCTTAATTTCCGTTTTTGATATATTTCCAGCAAAATATGAGCTTCGACATTCTCGATTGAAAAAAAACGTCGTTTGTAGACCAATACTACTCATGTCGACAAACCTTTTAGAAACATTTTCTTCTTACAATAATGCATGGTTTCTACGCCAGGGGGCGTACATGTACATATTATTTTTGTCAATATCTTTACTTCTAGGAGTCCGATTTGAAAAATTCCTTCTTTGTTGGATAGTGTTTCCGATGCGAAATGTTTTTCCTATAAATTCAAAATTTTCAAGTAAATCATAGACTTTCTGCTAGGGGCACAAAGGTAAATGGCGTTTTCTGCGTTATATCTGCTTCTAAAACTCCGATTTGAAAAATTCTTCTTGTATCGCATACAAGACCTGATGGAAAATATTTTTCACATAATTTCTAATGTTTGGTAAAGAATTGTTTGGCCATCAGGGGCATAAGTGTTAATTTCTGCTTCTGCTGTATTTGTAGCAAAATCTGGGCTCCTGAAAATTCGACTAATTTTTTTGTTTTGGACCGATACCGCTCGTATGGAAAAAAAGTTTGAGAATAACTTCTTCCTAAAATTGTGCATGGTTTTCCTACCAGGGGACGTAAAGTCACATCTTATTTTTGTCGATATCTCTGCTTCTAAGAGACCGATTTGAAAAAGTATTTCTTTATTGGAGAGCGTTTCTGGTGCGAAATGTTCCTCATATAAATTCATGTTTTTCTTAACGCACAAGTCTGCAACCAGAGGGCGTAAGCTCACGATTCCGTTTACAGCAATGTCTGAGGGAATAAAAACCCGATTGAAAAACGTCTTTCTTCAGTCAGATACTATTGTTTTCCATACCGGTTCCATTGACTTTGAATAGCTTTGATAAATTTAATTTGCATCAGAACGGATTCAAAAGACGCGCTTATTACACCTGATAACTCGGTGTCACCTTTCTTGTTTTATTTTGTGTGCATATCTTTTTTGTTTTTGAAGGTTTAACAACCACTGTGAGCAACTCAATGGGCTATACACAGTTGCCCGTCCCTAATTTAAGGCAACTGCTTTCAGGGAAGTAAAAGAGCCAGTGCCTATAGACAAACACAGCATCCATGTATCACCGGGACTCGAACACGGACTCGCGGGACGAATGATCATAAGCTAGCGTTTAGACCACTGCGCCACAGGAGCGGAATGTCTTATTTCTTGAGGTACGTTCAATAGCTTTGTGGAGCGTAAAAAGATATTAGTATATCAGATCTCGTTACGTGTACTTCATCTGCTTGCTAAACGACGAACTTCCATTGGATTTTACCATAATACAAAATGCATGTTTTAATCAAAAAGAAATAGACGTGCTTCAAACTTAACAATATATGTTATCTCGATAGAGAGTGAAAGTTGTTTAACTTCCTAAAAGATGAAGATATAAATAAATATTTTTACCCTTTGGAACTGACATAAAGAAAATCATATTTACAATATTTGTCTATATCGGTATACATCCAGGTAAGAAGATTTGGTGTAGTCATATCTGTTCGTAAATTACTATCTAACATCTTATAAAGGGCATTCGACATCAAATATTGTAAAATGTTTGCATTACGGATCATTTACAGTTTTTTTTATTATTTCTCAAAAAATAGTGCTTGAGGGAATTATGAATAAAGAAAAACTGTTTTGAAACAAACTGTGATTAGTTCCTGGAAAATTTTATGCGAGAAAATTTTATTGTAAAATGCTGATTCCACCCCCTTCAGCTTGTTTATATATGCGTCTTTTTCGTCAATTTTTCCACGAAGACATTTTTTTTTAGGTTTAACGACCACCGTGAGCAACTCAGTCGGCTAAAAGCAGTCGCCCATTCCTATGGTTCACCCATAGGAATGGGCGACAGCTTACTGTGTAGCCCATTGAGTTCCACGGAAGGGAGGGAGCCAATACCGTAAAAAAAACACAGCATCCATGCCTCACCGGGATTCGAACCCGGACCCTCCACGGACAAAAGGTCATAAGACAGAGTTTAGACCACTGTGCCAAAGACATCATTACTTTTCTTTACATATGAGTGAGCATGACCTTCCTAATTCCTAAAATCCTACAATTCGTCTTCGGCATAGTTAAATAGTGTTTCTTGTGCAACTGTAATTACAGTATTATAGATCCATTTATTTTCCGTAAAAGCTACGTGAGAGTATGGCATTCTAAATTTTGTGGTGTAATAGTTTCATGTTACAGTATTCAGAAACAAAAGTATTTTAACACGTGAAATTAAATTATGGTTTGTACGTTTCTTCATTACGTTCCATTCTTGCTTTCTACGAAGTAGAATAATGACTCGTGGGGTGTTTTCTATCACTACTTAGACGCAAGACGAAAAAATTTCATATGAACATGATTTTATTTTAATATAGATATAAGGAGAACTCTCAGGAAGACTGTATTCAAATTTGTTTCTTACCTTAAGCACTATAGGCAGTAAATCACTTCGTACAGCATACAGCTGTTTCTCCTGGGTTTAAAATACACCTCGTATATCCAGTAACTGATATAAAGTGGACAACCAAGCTTTTTTCCTTCCCGTTAAGACACATACATATATGTGCAACAGAGAGAATGCTTACTAATGAATCCACTTAAAATGTATTGCTCTTGTTATGTTTTTTCAATAATAATGATAATAAAAAAGAAATCTATTTTTACAAAGACAACGAAATTTGACTTCTAACAGCAGCTTTCAGTTTAATATTTGTAAAATTAAATAGATAAAGGTAATATCTTAACAGTCGTTTCTGAATTTTCGATGTATTTCTTCTTTCGGGAAAGCCTTTTTAGGCATTCTTTAATTGCAATTGGAGAGTTGTCATTTATGTGGTATTATTGTGTCGGCCTAAGGATATCTTCCAAAAATTGTCCGTTACGCAAGGTGCTTATTGCGTCAGAATGAGACATTTGAATATGTCACACACTCCTACAACAGAATTATTTTGATAGACTGATTCATCGACGAAAGCTGATTCTAAAGACGACATTTTGCTCACTAACACGCTACCTTGTAGCTCTGAGTCTGCCTTCATAAATGTGTACTCCTTGGTAGAGAAAGATAGAGTGTTTACGAAACACTGCGAAGTCATCGCTTAAATTCTTCTTCATGTTAGTTCTATTGGGGTTTTACATAACAAATTGGTATACATATTTCGAATGTTTAAATAAAAATGATTCTTAAAATGAATGTTCTTTCCAAAGGACACTAGCTGACGTCATACGCAACAGACTTTATATTATGCTTACTACGAAATGGTGTACGAGACGACAACGAAACACAATTGCAACTAAGGGTTATATAAGCAAACTTACAAACGCTCAGAATTAGAGATTTTATTTACTAGGAAAAATATAATTCCATTGTACCTGCAGAAAGCATTTTACGAGAGCAATCTAAAAAGTTAGGTTTGAGGAACACTCACGGACAATGAAATTTGCGCACCAAGAAGGAAGCATCAGATTGAACTGAAATTTTATGGACGTAATGATACAGATGAATGATACACGTGATGGCAAAAACAGAGCTGCAGGACAATTACAGAGGGATCTGTGGTACGCAGTCCGGTCACCTTCAATAGCGCGTCACACCGCCTCGTGCGGCGATACATGCTGCAATACGGTCCGGCATGGAGGCAAACAGACGCCTGATGTTGTCCTGAGGCAGACTGGCTCACACGTGTTGGACGGTGTGCTCCAAATCCCGGATAGTGCGGAACGGAAGCAACTGGTCCCACACATGCTCATTAGAGGACATGTCCTGTGAGGGGGAAGGCCATGGAAGTGTCTGAACGTGACGTAGGCAGTCCTGGGAAACCGAGCCGTGTGCGGGCGGGTATTATCCTGCTTGTATAGCGCACCTCGAATCCCGGCCAGGAATGGGAACACATGGGGCCGTAGGATCTCATCCTCATACCGCTGGGCCGTCAATGATCCACGTTCCACTACTACATCTGTTTGGCTAACGTAGGCTATGGCTCCCCAGACCATAATGCCTGCAGTTGGGGAAGTGTGGCGCTCGATAGTGAGATTGGGATTGTCCACACCCGGACACGATGATCATCAGTCCCCAAAACGAAGATGTATGTATCGTTAAACACCACACGTCGCCAGTCTGTGGCGTTTCACGTCGCTCGGGTCTGGCACCACTGCAAACGGAGCTGGTGACGTTCCGGTGTTTATGGCAGCACACGTAAAGGGCGCTGGGATCGCAGATTCGCTTCCGCGAGACGTCGGAAGTTGGTTCGTGGGAACACAGGAGCCGTTACATCTGCCTGCATAGTGGACCAGGCCTTCGTAGGATCCTTTCGTGCCTGGCGCACGATCCGTCGATCCTCTCTACCGGTGGTTCTCATGGTCCTTCCGGACCCTCTTCGCCGTGTGCCAGTGCCGTCACATGCCCACTGCTACCACCTCAGTCGAATGGTACGGTCAGAATGGTCCACGTGGCGGGCTATACTACGCGCCGACCACTCTGCGGGTTTCAGCCCGTTGATCAGGCTTCTCTCAAAGTCCGTAAGGTGCGTAAATCAGCGTATCCTGCGTCTACCTATCATTCTTGTCACTCTGTACTTTTGCTTGCGTCAGCCAGTGCTTTTTGCTTTCATGGGGCATCGACTACATGCCAGTTTGTAAGGCTGCCGGTTCGTGCTTGCAACGCCACCACAGGGTGTGTGGTCATGCGCGATCGCACCAAACGTGGATCATTTGCATATCAGAATACACTCCAGCTATTTGCAAAGTTTTCCGGTTGTAGCAGGATATTTTCTTCTAGGTGCGGAAATTTCCTTGTCCGTGAATGTATTTGTTAATCCGTTAGTTTCGTATCTGCTCAATGGAGGACATTTCATTTCCTGAGAAGGTAAGTCATTTCCGATAGTGAGTGAATTCCAGTCCTCGTGTAAAATGCCTCATTCGAGGAGTTTTTCGTGAGAAGAAAGTTGAGGTATTTATCGTAACGTATTTCTGCAGGAGAGGAGCTGAAACTTACTAACAAACTGTTGAACTGTTCTCAAAGATTTTTTGTGCATTATTCTTAGCTGGTCGCACTGATTACGTCCTAGATGTGGCCACGGTCTTGCGCTTTCCCTGCGACTACCAGTCTGAATTTTAGAAAGGTGAAATTTTATAGCATTATTTGTCCACAAAGGTGTTTCGAAAAATAAATAAAGAAAGGAAAAGTTACCCAGGATATTATTGAGAAAATAGTCGACATTTGCCTCGGAATGGGTCCAGCGTAAAATTTTTAGAGATTTCTAGTGATTTCCATATGATAAAAAGCTATAGTAAAATATTTTTTTGTGTGCAAATTTTCAATGCTTCTAACAAATGTAAAACATCGGAGGGCACTTCATACCTCACTGTAAATAAACAATGTACGGAATATAATTATCTGTCCAATATATACCCTTCCCTTTTAAAGTAAGATGTAGAAAACATTTATTTCGTTAAAAAAAAAGGAATATGAAATGCCTGGATCTTTATGAAGGCGTATGTTCCATTATTCTATTATAACGTGATGCTTTGCCGCCTCGGTGGCGCAGTGGTCTAAGGCGCTGGCCTCTGATCATTCGTCCGTAAAGGGTCCGGTTTTGAATCCCGGTCAGGCATGGATGTTGTGTTTGTCTTACGGCACTGGGTCTCTCCCTTCCCTGGAACCAGTGACCCTAAATTAGGGACGGGCGACTGCTTATAGCCCATTGAGTTGCTCACGGTGGTCGTTAAACCTCCAAAAAAAAAAAAAAAAAAAAACGTGATGCTTTGCAACACAAAATTATCTTTTAATTTTTATACATTTTATTCAGACAAAGATAGCATTTACATTCTTGTTCCATCAAAAGTTGGCAATTCCTATGGGCGTTATTCATGTGACGTCAGAGTGGATTTCTGCGGACCAACATCGCTGCTGATTCAATGTTGCCGCTATACGTCGTCGAAGTGTGACGTCACAAGATGGCGCTCGGCGTAAACAAATGTCGGTTCCTCCATGATTCACATACCGATTCAATGTGATTAGCGAAATGTGCTCATATTTTGCAATTTCTTCTTTTTTCTGACAATTTGAAGCTAGTTCAACGCGGTGAAAATGCTGTGAAGTCCACTGACATCCAGTCATTTTATTATGAACCGCATAGTGAGGAAATACGTGGTCGAATTCATGCTTCTATGAAAGATTAGATATATATCGTCGACGTATTGCTGCTTTTTATGCTTATGTTTCATAAATTACTTTCTTTTACTTATTTCAGTTTTAAATCATATTTGAACTGACAACCCAAAGAGCCCACAACTCTGAAGATGGACCGTTTAATGTTTGTAATAAAGATGGATGAAATGCCCTGCCAGGTTGCAATTTCGTAGGAGCATATGCTGATTCACAATGGTGAGAAACCTCACCAATGCCCTGATTGGGTTTACCCTTACAGTATTAAAATACCTAATGATTTAACTTTAACGCACTTTGGCAAATGAATTTTATCTTACAGTATTTTAACTTACAAAAATTGTAGTCACATTGCTTCCCAATCACACACATGCCACATAGTTTTCCACACTGGTGAGAAGTTTCACAAATGTACAATATGTAACAAGTCATTTACACAAAATAGTCATCTATGAGCTCATTTATGGATTCACACTGGTGAGAAACCTCATCAATTTGACCTTTGAGGCAAGTCATTTACACGTAAAGGAAATTTGACAAGTTATCTGCTAATTCCTGTCTATTTACATGCTTACATTGCAAAGTATACATTTTATGGATGCTCTTCAACTGTGTCAATATATTTTAACACCTATTAGTGAAATTTATATTTCTGTACAGGATACGTAAAATCTCCCAAAGGCATCGCATGTTCTTAAAACTTCGCATGAGTTTACCTGTAAATCGGTACAGAATTTGATACAACAATCTCGAGGCAAAACCTAATGTTCTGAAAACATTAACAGCCCCCTCCAAAAAAAGGAGGGTTGGGGGTTGATCCAAATTCATGTTTTACAGACTACAAAAAATATGCTTGTTCAGTAGAACACCAGTCAGTCCACAAATGCTTACCATTATACACTGCCGGACAATTGCGAAGGACGGATGACAATAGCAACGATAGCAACCATAAAATGGAAGGCAGGAAAATGTGGAAATTAGCATAAGTGCGGGATACAGTAAGACGTGTTGTGCGTATGCAAATTTTGGATTGCCGAACTTGTTCGTAACGTCATAGTGCTGATAAGAAGTATAAAGGATTTGACGCGTATTGACCGTTGTTGTTCAAACGCAAAGTTGAAAGGGAAAGAATCAATTGACGAACTTGCAATTTTCAGTATGTCTTCCAGACATCACCTAGATGATTTTACGCGTGGCCGTATTATTGGCAAGATTGAAGAAGGGCGAAAAATAACAGATGTTGCCAGGGAGTTCGACGTCAGCCACAGTGTTGTTTCAAGGATTTGGAAATCATTTCAAACCAATGGAGAGTATAGCAAACGTCACGGAGGAGGTCGTGTTCGCAGTACGACACCTGTAGAAGATCGGTACATAGCGCTATCAAAAAAAAAGACACCGGCGCAGCACAGCTAGTGAGGTAGCAAATCAGTTTATGGCTGCTACTGGCAAGCGGATCTCCCGAAAAACTGTCGCCAGACGTTTGCATGAAGAAGGACAATACGCCCGCCGTCCTGTTGTGTGCATCCCATTGTCCAGACGTCACCGTACCGCCCGTTTGCAATGGTGCCATCAACATCGCAAGTGGACTGATAACGACTGGTCTGTTGTCCTCTTCTCAGATGAGAGTAGATACAGTCTTTCGTCTGATTGTCGACGACAACTGATCTGGCGTGATAGTGGTACTGCATATTGTCCAGCAAACATACAGGAAAGGGACCGATATTCGACATGTAGTGCCATGGTATGGGCTGACATCATGATCAATGGCCGTACGTCCCTCTATGTGCTTCCAACTGGGACTATGACTGGCCAACGATACATTAATGATGTTCTGCTACCTCATGTTCGCATGTTCCGTGGTGCTGTCGGTGATAGATTCATTTTCATGGACGACAACGCAACATGTCATCGAACAGTCGCTGTCAAGAAGTGTCTTGAGAGCGAGGATATTCAACACCTCGTATGGCCAGCACGTTCTCCAGATCTGAATCCCATTTAAAATGTGTGGGATGCTTTGGGGAGGAGTCTTGCTGGTCGCCAATGCCCTCCAATAAACAAGGACACCCTCATCCGTGCACTGACAGAGGAGTGGGATAAATTACCCCAACAGCTGCTTGATAATGTTGTGCAAAGCATGACACGACGTGTGGAATTTTGCATCGCCCTCCATTGTGGCCATATCCCGGATTGACATCTTACGCCGGAACGCCTGCACACGGTAATTGCTTTTTTTTCACGTTTACGTATTCTGCACAAAATGGCCTGTTTGTCCCTTGAACACATTCCAAAGCCTTCTGGATTTCAGAGCACAATAAATTGTCTTTTTTGTAATGTCCTGGCATTCAGACATTATTTTATTTCACTTTGCATCCAACCACACTTACTTTTTTATGCGCTATATAGGCGTTTATGATCCGTCCTTAGCAATTGTCCAGCAGTGTATTTTAGTCCATACGGCATGTTTCCGCTTGTTTCTCAAAATCTATAAAATGAACACTGGTCTTTGAAAGTCTGGTGATTACCATACGCCGCAAAACCTAAGACCATATCTAATATATTCAGTTTCACCTTAAAAATCAATTTTACAGGACTATCGACAGCCGTCAACGATAAAACTAACGTTTGCTAACATGTAAACAACGCGTGTTTATGCCCAGTCGCCATTCCGTGACTTCACGACTTCGACGACGTATTTGATTACTGTTGGCTAAGCTTACGTTATGAAGTCTGCCAACGAATTGACAGAGCTATAGAGCGAAGAAGAATAAATTAATTTAATGTAAAAACAAATGAAGGTTGCAAAAATATACCAAGATAATTTTGTGTTCGATGTTTATTTCGCATGGAGGACAAGAACATCGCCATTAGTCATCATAAAATTTTTAATGGATCATTTCTAGTGCACCGTATATTAATTTTTCATGTTCTTATTGTCAGACATTGGCGAAACATCTGAAACATTAACTTGGGATTTTTTTTTGCAGAACAAAACATTTAGAAGTCCAGACAAATACGTGATATGGAAACAAACAATCTGCTTAAAAATTAAATGAATGCGTTACATTAAATAAAAGAAAAACATACACATGTTTGTTTCGTTCTTTGGGGAAAGAAGGGAGACCTTAATTCGTAATTAACCGATCCAAATATGCCATCAGTTTTCTCCTTCTACCATATTTTTCTTCTTTGGAATTGAAATTTGAAGGAACGTTGCGAGGTTTCAACTGCCTTTTTTTCGTAATGTCATAACATCCAAAATCTTTTTCGTTAAAGTGGGCGGAGAATATTGGAGAATGAACATTAGGGTGGAAATCATCGCGTTTCATTTCACACAGTCATTCCTTTAACGATTTTGTCATTTTCAGAGAGAAATTATGGTAAGTCGTTCCTTCCTCTATACAATTTAGGTGGCAGGATTTATCAGCACAACCATACGATGAGCAAAAGTTAGATATGCCGTTAATAAATTTACGAAAATCGCGATTTTCTTTAACCCCCTGCAATGTAATGTCATGTTAAGCAATGTGAAAACGCATGTAAACAAACTATCGTTGGTCCGCGGCCACGAAAAAGCTTTCCCATGATGCAATGCGAGGTGAATAAGGTCCATTGTAGAATTGGACTCTCGTCCTATGCTTGGAGATAGCAGTCATGGATTTGCCTTGTTCCCTGAAAAGCTACTTTACTGACCACCACGGGAGTACGATTTCCTTTTAAGCGAATTTTCAGTGAAAACATTAACATTCTTACAATGTATTCAAAGCTCCTGCGCTTGGGATCATGATCGGTAAAAACACAAAATTTAGCTGTCTTTGCGCTTCCGGTGCACCATTCGTTTGGGGTGGACTTTGTGATGTCCCATTGATTAATCTCTCCGAGATTGCTTCTGTATCGCGCAGGTGATACAAGAATTGTAGTGTCCTCGGTTTATAGTATCAAGAGGGCATCTGTAATACGCCATTTCTGAAATAACTTGGCATCGTGGACAGTGCTGCGAGCATGGTTCATAAATGGTGCTGTCGACGTCTGTCTCGTATAGTTGCAACCAACCGGAGAGAGACTCTGGCACAAATTTTTGCCGACTTCTACGAAGGAGGTGGCAAAAGCGTCTCCAATGAGACCTACAAGCGATTATATCAGACGCAATAGGTTATGGGAGATAGAGGCTTGCACGGGCCTATTTTGGTGAGGCCGGCGAGCTATCAAGCCCTTGCATTTAAGGCCCGGACCAGTCAATTGCAGCAATTATTTAGGTCCGTCCTGGCCTTTAATGTGCTATTTTGTATTATTTGGTCTTTCTATTGTATTTTATTTTATTGTGAAAATTAAATAACGAAATGAGATATTATTGAAAATATTTAGTTGAATGTAACCCCAAAATAGTAACTAAACTTTTGCAATTATCGAAAAATATAATATTCAAAGAGAGAAAGAAAAGAAGAGTAAGCGCTTTAAAAGTCTCTCTTTCTCTGAACCAGCAAGCGTTAACACTACAAAAGGCAATCCCTATACACATTAGGGATAGGAGAAACAACTGATGTCATCCCACTCTCTCATATTAGGTGTACAAATAAGTTTTAAAGCGTTTTTGGTGTGAGGTATACCTCTAATTTACATATCCGACATTCCCCTCTGTTGTTGTCATGTGACCGTAACCGGTCCAGAGTATAAAATGTGACACAGAAGTTTGTCCAACAGTCAAACGCACTTGCACATAAATAGGTGAAAGATGGAATGCCATACCGCATTTATTCGACACTGCATTCGTTATGAATTTCATCAAAGAAAAAGTGCTGCAAAAGCATATGCATCGATTTGTTCGGTTCTAGGGGAGAATATTGTATCGAAAAGCACGTCTGAGTTTTGGTTTAGACGGTTTAAAAGAGGTGAATTTGATGTTAACGATCGAGAACTTAGCGGCGCTCCGCAGAAGGTTGCACATGAGGAACTGTAAGCACTGCTAGATGAAGATTCGTCTCAAACGGAAAAGGAACTAGCTGAACAACTGGGGGTCTCTCAACAAACCATTGCAATCGTTTACGCGAATGGGAAAGATTCAGAAAGATGGAAAATGGGTGCCACATGCCCTGAGCCAGAAGAACAAGGTTGAGCGTGTCATGAAGTGTTCGAATCTGTTGAATAAATAACACAGAAAGTCTTTCCTGTGGAAAATCGTTACGTGTGATGAAAAGTGGATACCGTACGACAATCCTAAACGCAAAAAAACACTAGGTAGACCCCGGTGAAGCAACTACTTCCAAGAAAAAACAGTCTTGCTGGCCCAGCACTATATGGCCGCAGCCGAACCGTCAATAAAATGTCCAGACGGCCAACAGAAAGGCCAGCAGTTCAGGCCAACAGTTGTCAAATACCGCAACCTGGCCATCAGTTATCCATCACAGGATAACTGATGGCCAGGTTGCCGAATCTTGTCCGCCAATTTCCCAGTAGTACCCATATGGAATATTTTTAAGATATTTTTAAGCCGCAGTTCCCCAGATATTTTTAAGCCAATATTTTTAAGAATATTTTTAGGCCGCAGTTCCCCAAAGCTACAACTTTTTTTACCCCCTTACGAAGCATCTGAATTACAGCACTGCGCTGGGGAAATTTTCTCAACAGACCGGAAAAACGCCCGTTTAGATCTGGGTGGAAACGAACCAGAGCTGGCCACGTGGGAGGTGAGCTCTCTGCCGACAGGACTGATTTGTCATACACGCGCAGGTGCTTAAAGCTGTCTCTTTCCTGCGGAATGTGTAATCGAATGTTTCTGTCTTTATGTTTACAATATTGCGAGGTATTTTTCATAAAAGTCAGTTTCTTTTTTTTTTTTTTTTTTTTTTGATTGGAGGTTTAACGACCACCGTGAGCAACTCAATGGGCTATAAGCAGTCGCCCGTCCCTAATTTAGGGTCACTGCTTCCAGGGAAGGGAAAGAGCCAGTGCCGTAAGACAAACACAACATCCATGCCTGACCGGGATTCGAACCCGGGCCCCTTACGGACGAATGATCAGAGGCCAGCGCCTTAGACCACTGTGCCACCGGGGCGGCTAAAAAGTCAGTTTCATATAATTCATAAATTTATTTTTGCAACGTAACAATGTTTTGTTTTTTTTAACTTAAGAGAACTTCACTCATTTTCAAGCAGTGTAGCATCTTAAAGGCGCTTTCCAAATTTTGTACGCCGCCCCGGTGGCGCAGTGGTCTAAGGCGTTGGCCTCTGATCATTCGTCCGTAAGGGGTCCGGGTTCGAATCCCGATCAGGCATGGATGCAGTGTTTGTCTTACGGCACTGGCTCTCTCCCTTCCCTGGAACCAGTGACCCTAAATTAGGGACGGGCGACTGCTTACAGCCCATTGAGTTGCTCACGGTGGTCGTTAAACCTCCAATAAAAAAAAATTGTACTGTCCTTGTCGTCTTGAAAAGCGATTGTTGAATTAATATACTTACCCGGGTTCATGCCACATTCTGTTACATTTTTAAAGTTGTATCTTTCCTTTCCGTTGTCCGAAGCTACATTTGTTTTAAAGAGGAAAGATACTTTATTTTACTTCTCGTTATTTTTAGAAGCGAATTCCTCCAGTCTTGTGTATTTAACCCATGGATGCATACATTATATTTACATAGCGTTGCTTTTTTTCTTCTTCTCTTTTTCAAATAATTGATAAATTTTGTACCCGTATAATTCTTTTTTTTTCCAACAAACGTTTTTTTAATGTTTTTCTAGGACTGTTGTTTTAAGTGGTTTCAAATTATTTCTTGTTATTCACGGGATGGGAGAGGTTGTATTTCACGGCTGTAAGCTTGTATTTCATGGCGTAATCTGATATCTTCGTCGACTTGGCATTTCATTAAGAAATTAATTCGCCTCTCTACATATGGCTTTTTTTTTCTTAACATCCACTAAAATAACACGATGGCGATAGCGTCGTTTTCAACTAACTGGCACCACGAGATACACAGCACGTTTTGCTTCTGCGCATGCGCAGTCCCGTTGCTTCGACCTGTTGTTGGGGTTTCATCGGATGCCAGCTACGGGCCACTAGTGGTACTTGCTTGGTAGCCCGCAATTCACGGCGATGTTGCAGGGCCAGCAATGGCTGCCAACTGATGGCGCTGCCCCCAACTGACCGCTGCCGGGCCGTGAGCGGCAGATGTCAGCCCGCAGTGACCCATCACTGCCAGCTGGTCGCCAGCAGTTTCCCAACACTTGTGTTTTTGCTGGGTTCGACACCGAAACGCAATGTTCACTCCAAGAAATTTCTGCTGTGCATCTGGTGGGATATGGGCTCTAATATGAACTATTGGAACACAATCAAAGTGTTGCTACTGATCACTACAAGCAAAAATTGCTACGTTGAACCAGGAAAACTGTCGGAAACGTCCATTCACAGGCAAAGGATTGCGTATCGTGAAATTACTTCATGACAACGTTAGTCTGCATGTCGCGAAATCAGGGAAGGAAAAGTTATTGACGATTAGCTGGAAAGTTTTGAAGCACCCGGCGTATTGCCCCGACGTAGGCTTCCTCAGACTATTATTTGTTCCGATCGATGCAACATGGTTTGTCTAACGTACGGTTCCGGACATGTGACGAAGTGCAAAAAATGGGTTGACAACTTCATTACGTCTCACGACGAAGTATTCATCATGGCTGGGGCCCGTCAGCTGCCTGACCTATGGCGGAAGGTGATAGATAATGACGGCGCTATTTTGATTCTTAATGTTATCGTTGTTTTCTCTCAAATGACATGTTGCTTTGTCTTAAAATGCTTTAAAACTTATTTGTACATCTAATATGAACACACACACCCACCACCTCACTGCAGGTACCTCCGTACCGCGCTCCACACAACACACAGACACTTGCTGGGGGTCGTATATTTCTGTTGTAAACAGGTCCCAAAGTGGTTTTAGCATTTTATTACCTACAGATAATAAAACACTCTGAGTTCTGCTCCTCGCCTCTCTGATTACGCACTGGGGTATGTCACGAAAATAAGTAAAGCCAGCAAAACAGTTAAACAGACCAGAAAATCTGGAAACATGACCTTTTCTTATGTATCATTGCGATAAAAAGAATGGGACGACTTGGCCTGGGCCGTGCAGACGTTTAATGGAAGACGCCGATCCACCAGAGTGTCACTGCTAACACCACATCCCCGGACTGTACGACCAAACTATGCAAAAGAACATCGACATTAGACCTTGGATGATGGGATACGGGTCTCGTGGTACGATAAGTTTTGTTTCCTGTTATTTTGTGAAGACGGGATAGTGCGGATCCCGTAGAAACTGTACGAAGCAATGGACACGGCATATCAATAAGGAACTGTTCAGGATTAGGAAGCGTCGGTTATGGCCTGGGACGTGCTTAACTGCACACCTTGGGATCTCTGGTACGTCTAAACGCATCTCTGAACGGTCATTGTTACATGTCCATCATTGCAGACCATCTGCCTTCGTTCAAGGACATCACGCACCCACAGCGCAATGAACTCTTCCAGTTGAACAATGCGCCTTTCCCCAGAGAAGTGGTGGCATAGTGGGCAAAGTATTTTCTAGAAGTTCCCAGCATGGAATGGCCCTCCCCGTTCAGCGAACATGAACTCTGCAGAATATCTTTCGGATGCTGTGGAAAGGATAGTTCGAAATTTGGATCTTTCACCCAGGAATGCAACGAAATTATGGACATTGGTGCAACAACACGAGAGGAGATACCTGCTTCTTAACGTAGAGGAATCAATGCTTCACCGTCTGAATGCCCTCATCCTGGCGAAATGTGAGCCCACCCGTTACTAGGTAGGTTTCCCATCATTTTTGTCCTGTGAGCGCATATCATTACTCTTCAAACAAAATCTTAAAAATATTCCATATTCAGAACATTTCAGCGTTCGAGACCAAAACTGGCAATCGCCGTAAAAAAATCGAAGTGCTTTAAAAGGAAACTCCGCATCTAAATAAATATCATAGCATTTGAAGGTTATTCATAAGGGTTGTTCAATAAGTAGTGAGACTTTCTGCGTAAAGGAATTCAAAACATGACATACCTAAAAATAATCGCTTCCAGCATCTAGACAGCTGTCCCCTCATTGTACAAGTCTTTGTATTCCTGGCCCATAGAAGGAGGCCGGCTGCTGCTGCAAGCAGTTATCTACAGTTTCACGCACCTGATCATCCAAAGTGAAACTTTTGCCTTTGAGAATTTCTTTCCTAAGTCCAAAGACGGGAAAATCACAGGGCGATAAGTCAGGACTATACGCCAGGGTTGTAGAATTCCCAGAAAAACCGCTGCAATGTCCTTTGTGTGGTAACTACCATGTGCGGTTGCGAGTCATCACGTACAAGCACAATACCCTGAGTGAGGTTGCCAGGTGTCTTATTTTTGATGGCTTGTCGAGTGATGACGCCATCTTTAGTTCCCAGCAATAATGCGTAGCAGGAAATCTTCACCTTCTTCATGGTAGCGGAACAGATGCTATAACGATAGTCCCATTCGTTGACTCATTTGTTCATCGGACAGATATTTCGGTACCCACGTAGCACAGATCTTACGATATGGATGATTGTATGGGTGCGAATGGATGATTGTATTGACAGTACCGATGCTCACACCCGCAATGTTTGCCAGTTTTCGGATCATGATTCTTCGGGTGGCCTTTACTGCAGCATCCACACGTGCAATTGTTGTCACTGAAACAGCACGATGTGGTGCTCCTGATCTTGGCTGGTATGTAGTGTTTGTTCGTCCACCACTAGACAGCTGGCACCGCCATGTGACAGTACTGCATGGAAGGCAAACAGACCTATACCCCATTTTCATTCGTCTGTGAATTTCGCTAGGTGGCGTTTTCTTCGCTTTCAAAAACGGAATTGCAGAACGTTGAGCAACTTTGGGCTCATCCATCTTCTACGAGAGAACAATAAAATTAATCCAGCACGTTATACAGCTTCGGTAAGAAGCAAGCTGCAATGAAGTTGCATAGCTTTTAAATCGCCTGTACCCTAGAGCCACACATTGACAAAGTAAAAAAGCGCAAAGGCACATAAGCTAAAAAGTTGCACCACATATTAAACAACCCTTAAATATTATATTTGAAGATCATTGTAGATGATTCGATGGAAAAATGGGACAACAGCTGCGCGATGGAACTTGAATAGCTACATTTGATCACGAGAACCGAAACCTTCTTACCAATAGAACAC
This sequence comes from Macrothele yani, assembly GCA_039090855.1. NCBI lineage: Eukaryota > Metazoa > Arthropoda > Arachnida > Araneae > Macrothelidae > Macrothele > Macrothele yani. Next base: position 20,495,337 of record CM077018.1, on the reverse strand, counting down.
GATCCAAAATTATGGCAGGAAAATTAAAAAAGAATGTTAGGCGTGCACCTTTTTGATAAAACAAAATTGACGTGAAATAAACAAAGGTTTTCAGCAATACATTCAATTGTAGTAAAATTTACAGAAAATGAACATGCGTATGCGGCGACATCATCGATAAAGTTTTCGTCTAAAGCCAGTGTCTGCTAGGTGCAAAATTTATCTGCGACGACTTGACGATGCTGTGAAGGTATGAACAGGACACAACAAAATAGGCCTAGATGCAACATATTCAACTAGATGCGGGAACCACGCAAGGGAGCAGTCATCGTTCAACAACAACACTGAGTGAAGATTCCGCTACTGGGAGTAACTATATACCGAGGAGGACAACCTACGTTTATAATAAACTCTGATATCATGAATCACTTATATCATACCATCATCGTGAAACAGAATAATCCATGTCAGTCGGAAACCCTTCCTGGTTGTGCAACCAACGAAGTTGAGTTGATTGGTTATTGACTTCCTTTTTTTTGCTGTTCTGCAGTAGATTACGGTTTAATATGTCAATGATAGTTTTTAGTAATGCATAATTATATTAATACACTGCTGTACAATTGCTAAGGACGGATCATAAACGGCTATATAGTGCATAAAAAAGTAAGTGTGGTTGGATACCAAGTGAAATAAAATAATGTCAGAATGCCAGGACATTACAAGAAAGACAATTTATTGTGCTCTGAAATCCAGAAGGCTTTGGAACGTGTTCAAGGGACAAACAGGCCATTTTGTGTAGAATACGTAAACGTGAAAAAATGCAATTACCGTCCGCAGGCGTTCCGGCGTAAGATGTCAATACGATATATGGCCACCATGATGGGCGATGCAAGATTCCACACGTCGTGTCATGCTTTGCACAATATTATCAAGCAGCTGTTGGGGTAATTTATTCCATTCCTCTGTCAGTGCACGGATGAGGGTGTCCTTGTTTGTCGGAGGGCATTGGCGACCAGCAAGACTCCTCCACAAATTATCCCACACATTTTCAATGGGATTCAGATCTGGAGAACGTGCTGGCCATACGAGGCGTTAAATATCCTCACTCTCAAGACACTCCTGGACAGCGACTGTTCGATGACATGTTGCGCTGACGTCCATGAAAATGAATCCATCACCGACAGCACCACGGAACATGGGAACATGAGGTAGCAGAACATCATTAATATATCGTTGGCCAGTCATAGTTCCAGTTGGAAGCACATAGAGGGACGTACGGTCATTGATCATGATGCCAGCCCATACCGTGACACTACATGTCGGGTATCGGTCCCTTTCCCCTATGTTTGCTGGACAATATGCATTACCACTATCACGCCAGATCAGTTGTCGTCGACAATCAGATGATAGACTGTATCTACTCTCATCTGAGAAGAGGACAGCAGACCAGTCGTTATTAGTCCAATTGCGATGTTGATAGCACCATTGCAAACAGGCGGTACGGTGACGTCTGGACAATGGGATGCACACAACAGGACGGCGGGCGCACAGTCCTCCTTCATGCAAACGTCTGGCGACAGTTTTTCGGGAGATCCGCTTGCCAGTAGCAGTCATAAACTGATTTGCTACCTCACTAGCTGTGCTGCACCGGTGTCTTTTTGTTGATGGCACTATGTACCGATCTTCTGCAGGTGTCGTACTGCGAACACGACATTCCCCCGTGACGTTTGCTACGCTCTCCATTTGTTTGAAATGATTTCCAAAGCCTTGAAACAACACTGTGGCTGACGTCCAACTCCCTGGCAACATCTGTTATTTTTCGCCCTTCTTCAATCTTGCCAATAATACGGCCACGCGTAAAATCATCTAGGTGATGTCGGGAAGACATACTGAAAATTGCAAGTTCGTCAATTGATTCTTTCTTTTTCAACTTTGCGTTTGAACAACAACGGTCAATACGCGTCAAATCCTTCATATCTCTAATCAGCGCTATGACGTCACGAACAAGTTCGGCAATCCAAAATTTGCATGCGCACAACACGTCTAACTGTATCCCGCACTTATGCTAATTTCCACATTTTCCTGCCTTCCATTTTATGGTTGCTATCGTTGCTATTGCCATCCGTCCTTAGCAATTGTCTGGCAGTGTAATTTTCATCAATTTGAGATTTTATTATACATATTTCAAGAGTTGTTTCTTCTGCATTAAGAAGCGACATCCTCTTGATCTTATGAATCTAGCTGTTAACTGTTTATTAATGTTAATGAACTTTTTTGAAGCTTAATTATGCTGCTAATAATGAGTTAATTAAAATCAATGCTTCTAATGAAATTGATTAATTGTTCAAGAAGGTATTTACCTACAAACCGTTAATAACTTTAATATATTAGCGCTGTCAGAAAGACGATTGGCTTTCAGAAAGAAACCGTTCGTGAAAGACTTTTTACCTCCTGAATAATAAAATTTCGTGCGAAGGCTCAGATCAATCTTTTTGGTGACTACGTAAATCATGGTGTGTGCTCCAGTTAGGTTTTCGATGAAACTCGTGTTTGTTGTTGTCCATTAGCGTTGTGCTAACATATTTTGGGGAATCAAGTTGCCAAATTCTTCCACATAACATTTGAAAAAATAAACTTCAGGGTTTTTCTGTTACAGTAATGAATTCTCGTTTCAGTCCTAACTCAATGAAGTTCTGTCTGGAGCTGTTTTTTTTTAAAATTGCATTATTTTAAAACGAAAGAAAATATTATTTTATAACGTTAAAATATTAAAGGGCTATTTGTCTGTTAAATAAAAAAGAAAACGCTTTATTAGAAAGCACGAGTTCCTTCTTGTTTTTAAAATGTTTTTTTTATTCAAGGTTCTGAAAGCTTTAAAAATGTTGTATTTCCAAATATATGATCAGTTTCTTTATACCTTTAATGGCAACACACTTAAAAGGTACCAGAGACTATTTTCGGTACGAAATACAAATTCAGGTGTAACTAACAGGGTAGCTAGTGAAACTGGAGCACTACAATTGCAAAAACTTAGAACTGCAGAACGCCTTGGGAAAGGGTATCGTTTGTTCTTTCCACCCCCCCCCCCAAGCATAACCAGGCCCAAGAGGAAATAAAATTTCTTGTGATAATTAAATTTTTGAACATTCAGGACTAACAGACTCCAAAATTTACGTTCAACAAAGATTACACTAGATTTCTCCACATGATTGTGGAGGCGGAAAAACGTACTCATAATCATTCATTTCTTTCGCACATTCCTGGTCAGTTTAGCTGTTATTGTTAAGATGCTCCCTTTCATTTTATTTGATTCTGTTGTCTATTGCCGTTGGTAAACGATGTGGAATTATTAAACGTTAAGTTTAGGTAGTGATTAAGGAGAATGAACCAGAATTCATACTGATAACACGAATCGAAAAAGAAATAAATTTAAATTAGAGTGTACTTCGCAGAGCTTTTATCTGAAAAGACTTCTCCGTCTCTGGAATATCGAATTTTATTATTAGGTTATCCATCCATCCATTATATGGAAATTGCAAGGACGCAAGGTGAAGTTAAATACTTTTATTAGGAAGACGAGCTCTCCACATATTAGAGGAATAAACAAAAATACATTTAACAATTCGTGTGAAAATCCGTTTATTTGGCGTAATAAATAGTAAACAGGCGTGCGAGCTTTCGCCACCAACGGGTGGCTTCTTCAGGATGAAAATATACAAAATTTAATTCCAACCAGAGCAGAATACGATGCTCAGAAGATTGAAGCTACTATTGAAAGGGCAAAAATAAAATCCACCAGCCCTGACAACCGGACACGTGACAGCCCATTTTGCTACATTGGATCCTGCCCCTACATACAACATTTCACTTATTTTCTGAAGAACTCACTCGGAAACTATGGACTTGACATCGGAGTAAGAGAACCTAAACCACTTGCCACAATCCTCTCCTCAAAAAGGAACACTAACACAGATCTTTCAGACGCCGGAGTTTATTCTATACCGCTTATCTACCTCGATGGATCCATGAAAGAATATGTAGGCATGACAAAGTGCTCTTTTAAGGTAAGACTAGCGGAACACAAGAGAGACGTTGGACCGGGAAGAATAAATACAGCATTAGCGAAAGAAGTCGCAACCCATTCAGCCATTCCTCAATGGGACAACATGAAGAAGGTCGCCTCCTTCGCAAATCCCAAGGCCACTGCTATAAGGGAATCCACTGAGATCTTAACCAACCCGATCACGTGCAATGATGAACTTTCATTTGACTTACCTTTTGCATGTCGCATGTTTCTACGTACAGCACGCACCTAACCCATGTCCTTCACCCGCCTGCACGAGGAATACTTCACCTTCTAGCATTGTACTTAGTTTTCTGTTTATATTAATGTTATATTGCATTTAAACTGTGTATATTCTTCATACATTATTTTCATCTTAAAGAAGCCACCCGTTGGTGGCGAAAGCTCGCACGCCTGTTTACTATTTATTACGCCAAATAAACGGATTTTCACACGAACTGTTATCATCTGGTGTAACTACCCACCTGTTAATTTCTACAAATACATTTCTTGGTGCGAGAACGTTGAGGAATGAACTCTCATAGGAGGAGCAAGAATGTGAAAAGGAAAATTTGAATCAATCAGATTTGCCTAATTTGGCTTAGCAGTACTAACTAATATCTTCCCCCAAAAAATGCGTTTTCGACACTACTAGGTTTTGCATCAATAACAAATATATTCTCGCCAACAAATCAACATCAGTTTCCTAAAGAATTGGAGTAACCTTGGCACGAATCTGTTGGAAACAAGTCCGACCGGTGCAGCGATCACCAAACCCTTCCGAAAACATGCTTTGCTTTTCCAGATATAAATACAATAATTTCCCCTTCAAAACGATGATAAATCACCTTTCACCAAAACTACTTTTTGCACAAAAATGAAAAACTCCTTACGTAATATCTATAGCTCTTGCTTTCAATATCGAAATAAAGATATTGAGATTAAGAGCTATACTGTAGATTTAACGTTCTTCAATGATACATTGGAAATCAGTTCTTCAATAATGTATTTTAAGAATTAGCTTGCAATGATAGCGACCCTTGGCTATCATTGCAAGCGCCATTGTTGGAAATACTTTCCAAAATTTTAGGAATGGCTGCAGATTTTAGAGTGGAGTAGAAACAAAATTTCTTTATATCATCTCACACAGTAGCAGCGAACTTAAATTTGACTTATCTGGACAGGATGTGGTTACTTTACAACCATTTGAGTCTCTGTAATGCTCTCAGTTTCTAAGGCATAACGCTTTGTTATACCACCGTCATATCGCTCTAAACCTCCGTATATTGTAGAGTATAGCATAAAGTCCTGCTTCACTGGAGAGGGAGCTTGTCAGTGTTTCTCCTAAGCACGGTATATAAAGATCAGTGGCGGCTCGTGGTTGGAAAAATAGGTAAAGAGGTATAAGAGCAGTATGAAAAGATATCTACTGTCTACAATGAAAATCACTTAATGAGGACTTACCTATTTTTTGTATATGAAATCATTTTTTTCCTTTTAAAGCTGCAAATTTTTCGATTATGTCGTCATAAGATGGTTGTTTCTTCGTGAGCATCAATAAAATGTCTTCCTCAATAGAAATATTTGCCAAAGAAGCAAGTCTATCTTGGGAACTAGTGTTTCTTGACCAAGTTTGTATTCTTTTAAGAAAACTTCTTTCCACTGGCACACTTGAAGATGGAATTGGTAAAACGAGGAAAACCAATTTATAATCTTTTGTAAAAATGTCTTTGTCTACGTGAAACACTCGAAAGAGTTCTTGAGTCAATATATTCCTTAATTTTTCATCGGCATATACAAGACTCAGTTCATTTTTAAGGCGCTGGTGTTTAGTAAATATGTTTCCGTAAAAATGTAGATTTTCAAGAGCGCGAGAGGGAAAGCAAGCATTAAATTATTCGAATTTGGTTGTGTCAGCAAGTCAGACAAATTGAAGTTTCTTACAGTCTTGAAATCTTATATCCATTTCCATAACAATGTGCTCCAAAATTTCAAAATACAGTTGTTTAAATTTTGAAAAATTGTTTCCTGTGAAAGAGCAGCATATTCCCGTGCTTATTTCTGAGATTTTGCTAGCTTTTCCAAACTGTGTTTCAAATACCTCATCGTTCCTTTTATGCCTCAAAATTTCAGGAGGTTTTTTTTTTAATTTTTAATTTGAGTTACACAGTAGTTTGTGTTTAGCTATTTTTTTTTTCAAAAGTTCGAATAATAGATCGGTGGAGCAAAAAATGTAAATTCGAAAGTGTTCATATAATTCAAAAACCCCTTGGCAAGATGAATTGATTTTTTGTCTGATTGATCGCTATTCGTCAGAAATCAGAACACTTCTTTCAATTTATCCCAATCTTCAACAACTACACTTACTAATTTTGAAGTGGAGGACCATCGAGTTTCTGTTATGGTTGGTCTGCGTTTTGCGGTTGTTGATATAAGTGTATAAGACCGCTTCGCAGAATGGTGAACAAACGAAGCAATTCTACTGAGGCTTGCAAAAAGTATTCGACACTTAGAAATTTTAGAAAAACTCTGGTGTAATACAAGATTCAAACGATGAACTAAGCAATGAACAAAAACAGTTTTGGAAGCTTTATCCTTGACTTTTTTTCTGTATCCCATTTAAGTATCCAGACATTATACTTGCCCCATCGTAACATTGTCCTATTTATTTGTGTTGGTAGTCAGACTGTTCTAAAATTTTGTCTAGCATTTTATTTAAAGCTCCTGACTTTCTATCTTCACTTACATCATGGAAACCCAAAAATCCCACAACCAATACACCTTCCGAATCAACAATAAAAAAAATATTTAATTTTTGACGTGATCGTTTATATATTCAGAAATACATTCCATTAATTCATTTTGAACAGTTTTTTTTCGTATCAACAATGAAAGTAATTCAATGAAATTTCCACGATTTATCGTGCCCATGCTTTCGTCATAGCCATGGAATGCTAGTTCTTGTTTGCTCAAATACAATATAGACTAATATTGCATCAATCACTGTCGTCAGGAAAAGTCTATTTAAAGGAACGTTTTCGTTAAAATGCGTTTTCAAAAGCCTAGCATTCTTTCTCAGGGCATCGGCAATGGTGTTTTGAATTTTTTCAAAATTCCTTAACATTAATCCGCTTTTCAGGTGTTCGCTAGAATCACGATGTTTATGAAGTGACCGTGTTACGCTTAATAAATCTGAGAATCCGTCTTTATTCCACGGCGAATGTTTATTACAAAAATGTAAGCAGGGCCAAAAAACAAATTAACACAGAAGTGCTGCAAATCCATTTACATTCAGTAAACCAGCAATTTTTAAAATTAATATTGTTAGATTTACCGCTCTTCTTGATTTCTTTCTTGGCAACAATTGTCAGTGAAACCTTCGGTCGTCCTTGAAGCAAAATGTCTCTTTTATCTTCATCTTTCCACCGATTAAATGGAGTTTGCAATAAATTACAAACAATGTCGTCCACAGGATGCATACTAAAAATTATCACTGTCAGTTGAATTGTACACAACCCTAAAATATCAGCTAAAGCTTTCAACAAATAATCACAAAGCCCGAAAGAACAAATTCCTTTCGGAAAAGAATGCACCAGAGCACCACAGGGAAAAAGCCTTAGTAGATTGCAAGGTACCCTGGCAGTCCGCCCGCTCCACCATGATCTCTGTCGAATTTACGCTCAAAAACTGAGAGATGCAGAGGTAAGGCGCCTGAAGCTGAAACACTTAACTTGAGCGAGCAGATTAAAGATGGCGACGTCACGGTTACCATGGCAACTCGGCCGAAAACTGCAGACTTCCAAGCATTCTCATTTCGGCTCTTCACTTGCACTGTTTTGCGTATAAGGATTTGATTTCCGTATTGAGCTCGCCATTTGAAATATTAACTATTCAAAATTTTGAGTATTTTGGAAATGAATAAAGGCAAAAAAGAATATATTTAAAAAAGATACTGAATAAAACTTTATTTTGAGTAAAATAAGTGAAGAGGCACTTCACCTACTTCACCTGAAAAGCCGCTACTGATATAGATGCCAGGGTCCTTATGCCGACACTACAGTTCGTCTTCTTTAGTGAGTTCTACAGCTGGTAAGAAAGATTTAGTCTGTAGGGAATTGTGCTCAGGTAGCGTAGTCACGGCATAGGAAAAGTAAAATGAAATAGGGATGATCAAGCGTTCGTTTAGAACTAGCAAGCATAAAAGAAGCACAAATCGTGGTAAAGTGATCACCGCCCAATCCATAGAATTCGAATTCCCTCCCCCTGTTCCGATGTACAATGATACGAAGAAATTAACTTTCTACTCAGCCCCGAAATCTACAGCCATCCGGGAAACTTTGGAAATCATTCCCAACAGCGAGGCTTGCAACGGGAATGTCTCTCTAGAGTTGCCACGAGTTTGGAACCAGTTCTTCAAATAACGCCTTTTCCCTTACAAGGTGCCACGTGCACCAAACACGACGTCTCGTATCTTTGAATGACATTATATTTGCATCTATACATTTATTGTCTAGTTAAGTCACGGTGTTCAAATTGTTGAAGCGTTCTATTGTGGCTTACAGATAACAGTTTTGGACTTTTCGTCATTTGTAAAATTTATGATTTCCCTCTTGACGGTTGTATGAGATTGACCTGTGTCTAATGACACAAATGATACTGTCTTGGGGAGTGAAAGGGGTAATGGACACAATTCTAGAACCTTTATCTCCCGTTTCAACTCAGGCCACATCCCCATTTCCCCACGCCCGTATTTCTTTGTGCAGTACTAGCTCAGAGGTCCACTCAATACATGCAACTGAACCTCGCTCATCGTCTTTTTACCTAGGATTAGGCAAAGGCGTCTAGAAAATACACCCATGCTCAAACATTAGGGACAATAGTGAATCACAGGAAAATGTTGCACTATACAAAGTGATTCGTCATGCAAACTACTCCATACCTCTTCCGAAATGACGAAAGCCCATTTGTTGCTCCAGAAGGCCGATGGTGACACTAAGATCATGACATACGTCACGTTGCACGCGGCGGGCTTTGGAAAGGAAAGTCAGAGCAGCCGGATAAAGCAGGTTTTGTGAGTTTCGAAAGTGCTACACTACTGTAAACCAAATGAATATAGATCAGCGAACCCATATTGATTATGTTATACGTAGAAGATTCATCGGGCGACTCGAGCCCTGGCAAAACCCAATTAGCAGTGTACCAGGAGCTGCATCACACATAAAGTGTCATTTACAGACTCTGGCGGCAGTTCCAACAGGATGAACATGTGTCTAGACGTTTCAGCACAGAACATAGGCGAACTACAACGTCGCGATAAGACCGTTCCTTGTCATTAACTTCCAGACGTCAAAGGCATTGTACAGCACGATTCTTTACCAGAAACCTTTGAGCTGCCACAGGGACCACTGTTTCAAGGCATATAATGTACAAACGGTTGAATGAGTAAGGCCTGTATGCCTGCAGGCCTGCCAGATGCATCCAGGTATCTGTAGCCCATCGTAGAGCCCGTGTAGCCTGGAGCAGAGAACATCGTACTTGGAGAGCTGACCACAGAGCCTGTGTTTTGCTTACTGCCGAAACTAGTTTTAGTCTGCACAATAATTCCTCCGTGCCTTCATCTGGAGAACACGTAGGAATCCATACAACACATCCAGCATCATCTTGGGTTCACATATACCTATCCATGTGTTCGAAACGAGACAGGTCAGATGCACCGCGATGCCATCTTGCAAAAGTATGTCCGGAACTCAGGGGTGCAATGGGACCTGAGCTCGTGTGAGGATATCACCCGCTAACAGTGGCCAGCTCGCTCTCCCGATTTAAACCCCATTGAGCATGCATGGACAAACTCGGGAGGCGTATTACCGGACGTCATCCACCTCCTAGAACTCTTCTAAAACTTCAGACAGCATTGGTGCAAGAGAGGGGCTCCGTTTCTCAAGCATAGTTTGATAATCTGGTGCTGAGTATGCCCAGAGGGTAGGTACTGCATGTGTCGCTGTGGCAGGCGAATATAGAGCATATTGAACACTTTCTTCACCATAAAACATTTACGTTCTACACGAGACGTGAATTGCAAATTACCTCCAGGGAGCTGTTTTTTTCTTTATTTTCACCACTATGACTGATCTAGTGTTGTTTTCGTTCTGAATTTTCGTTTAGTTTTAGTTTGCTCCCCATCTAAAACATTTTTGGTTGCAGTCCTAAGGATGCAAGAGTCGAAACTGGTATAATGATTAATTTTTTAATATGAGTGCACAAGGCCATGACATTAGAGAGACGAGCTCCCTCTTGCACTGACGTCGCGCAGAAACTGAGGCTTTCGATTGGTTTCCAACGCTCTTGTGCATGGCATGAACTACGGCACTGTCGTATCGGGCGCTGTCCCCTGATAATGACGCCACCAACGGAGGGAACTCATCCCTCTAATGCCCTTGCCTTGTGTTTTCTACATGGCCTTGAGTAGGCTGACTGTTTTCAATTTTGCTGAGATCTCTCGCTAAACATGGACTCATCAAAGTGGGTTCTATTGTATTTAAAAATCCGTAATAGATACAAGGTGGTAAAAAGTTTCAAAATATTCACAGTCATAAGTAGATCACTGAAGATCATGACTTTTTGACAGAAAAAAATCATGATCTTCAGTGATCTACTTATCTCTATAAAGGTCCACTAAGCTTTAAATAAAAATTCGTAGAATTGCATTAAATGAAGCAGGTTCCAAGAACTAATGATAGAAAGTGTTTGAATATACTCGCATTATCACTTCCATTCAACGAACATGACCCCGGACGATACGACATTAAGTGCTGTTTTGGTGAACGAAACAATGGGTCTGGTTAGTGAATCTATCATTAATGTGTCTTCCTACCAGAATGCAGTTCATTATAACTTCTGCGCTTTCAAATTAGCATGCCGCCCCTGTGGCGCAGTGGTCTAAGCGATAACTTATGACCATTCGTCCGAGAAAGGGACCGGGTTCGAAACCCGGTGAGGCAGGGATATTGTGCTGGTTTTCGGGACTGGCTCTCTCCCTTCCATGGAACCAGTGGCCCTAAATTAGGGACGGGCGACTGCTTATAGCCCATTTAGTTGCTGACAGTGGTGGTTAAACCTTCAATAAAAAATTAGCTTATTTATCCGTAACTGTAAGGAAATTGGTAAATCATCATATCTAACTCAAAACCTAACAAAAACAACAAACAAACTAAATAGTAATACAAATAATCTGTCTGAGAAGCATAACAGTAAATTTGAGAATAGCTAAGACACAGGGACAGTATTTAAAAAGTTAAAGAGCAGTAATGCAGGAAAAACACGAAAGTGAAAGAAGCAAATATACTCAGTTAAAATACTTTTGATACAAATGAATAAGGTACTCACATATTCACCACATGAGTAGATTATGGAATGTTGTGGACCTGGGCTTCTGAAATAAAAAGATGTTAAGATCTAAATTTAAATTCATCAGACTTATGCTTAATGGAACAAGTTCCAAAGGCAAAGGATAAAAGGTGAGTGTGTTCAGAAAGGTGATAGCAGAGCCGCGGATGGAATAGTGGTTAGTGATTCAGACTATCGGAACAAGGTCCCCAGGATCAAGCCTGAGCTGATCTTTCGGAGATGGTGTGAGTTACTAACAATCGCTGAATATCCGCCGTGAGTCGGACGAGCACGTTAAGTGACGGCCCCCAGGCTGGACCCACTGGTTAAATGGGTGTCCTTTCCTATGTCCCCCCTGAAATTCTCTCACCCCTCTATGTGCAATATCGTACTTGTACGGTGGCGCCGTCTACTGTACTCTAATCTCACTACAAACTGTTCTGTCAAAGTCGACAGACTTGCTCTCATTCCTTCCGTGTCCTGCTCAAAAGGCGATCTCACTGTAGGCGGCTGGGACCTAAACTCTACTCACTGTGGACGGAAGTCCTACAAGAAAATAACAAATACTTCAAAGGTGATAGCAGATGAAACTAGTCTACAGAAACTGGGATTCTTATCATTTAAATGATCAAAATTCCTAACAAAAATTCTGTATTTATGTCTTTCTCTTCCATCTTCTTTGCTTTTTTTAATGAAATAACAAAATAATTAATTTACAAAGATATCTAAATGCGAAGGGATAACTTAGACTAAGAATTTGGGTCAACCAGGCAAAATATTCCGTGATATCATGTTTTGCACGCTGTTGCTGATTGGCTGTAAAAGAAGACACTCCTCCTACAGCACACGCACGCCATTGGCCTTCGGAAAGAGTGGTGCTTCTCTAAGATATCAAAAACACCTGTACCACCGAAGTTCTCACATGCGGTATCGCACATTGGTAATTTCGCATGTTGCAGAACTATTACTCGTAAGTATATCAATCACATTGCGTCAGTTATAATCCATAGCTGTGCCCAAACGGATAGAACACAGCAGGGGATATAACAGACAGAAGGTTAAAAAACTACCGCTAGAAAATGTTGAATAGTCTCTGGATCACTCGATAGGTCACCAAAGTTTCTTACGAGCGATTCAGATGCAACTAGATATTTCTTTGTCTTGTGGTATTTATAGAGAATATCTCCTCCTTTAAATGTGAATTTAAGTATTTTATTCACACTGACAATAAAGAGGATCAAGGAAATCCTCATCGAAATTTCTAAACGCATAATCTTCCAAAGCTTATGCTTCCAAGTGATGCGCTAGGACAGTACTAGTTCGCAGGTAATTCAAAAGGTTAGGAGACTAACGTCATAACACCAATACAATCCCACGTAAAAAAATGCAGCTGCCTGTGTTGAAACACCTGCAAGTTCAGTCACGGGACGACGCGTCTTTACAGCCCTCCGCTAGGTCATTCTTGTAGAAGACGGCGTAGATTGCAGACGTGTTTCTGTAACCCAGTATGGATTTTAAACTGGAGCAAAGAGCAGCTGCAAGATTTTTCATGCGTTTGAATAAAAACTGTCACAGAAACTCACGGAATTATTAAAACAGCCTATAAGTAAGATGCTTTGTCCCGTACAAAAGTTTTTGAGTGGCACAAGAAATTCGTGAATGGTGAAGAGAGTCTCGAAAATCCGCCCCCTCCGGTAGGCCTTCGACATCGACAACGGAGGCTAAAGTCAATACCAACGAGGCACTCTGGTGCGAAGACCGCCAAATGATCATTGAGGAGGTTGCTAATGTGATGCGGATGTCCGTTGGTGAGAAACCTCTTGTGGTACCGAAAAGTCGCTACGAAGTGGATTCTCTGCTTGCTCACTGATTAACACGTAGCAAATCGTGTTATCACTTGTCGCCAATCGAAGTGCCGGCTACGACGTGAGCCGTACTTTTTAGATCGAGTCATCGCATGTGGTGAAACATTTCCACCTATTCTCTGAAATGAAAAAAATATCTTCATGGGTGTTGGTTTACATCAAATACTGAACTGAGCAATGCTGTGATGGGTATCCTGAAACATATGTTGCAGAAGGGCTTCAAACACGCCTACCGGAAGTGGATAGAAAAGTTGGACCGGTGCATTCAAGTAGAGGAAGAATACTTCGAAAGTATCTCAGTGTAAGTATGTTTACTGCATTACACTCCTATTACCCCATGTAAAATAAGTCTCGTTACTTTGTTACTTTTTGAACGATCCTCGTACTTTAAAGAATTGCATCAAGGCGTCGCTTTGCTGCATAATAATCGAATTCGCATCATCATCACTTAGACACTCATAGATCAACGGGCGGTGATTTCATATCTCTTGAGAAGTACACCATCAACCCAAAAGAAACATGATCAGGTTAGCCTTCCGATTATCAACGGATCAAGTAGTTCCGTTAACCGGACTAAGAAACTAGAAATGAATAATATTATTTATTACTCAACATTTCATTCCCACACAACAAATCTTATTATTTGCAGAATTCTACAACCGCATCATCCGGATAAAATGCTGTAAAAGGCAAGTGTGTGCGATTGACGTAACAAGTTGTCAGCAAGGCAAGAATAATCAAATGAACCGCATCGACATGTGCCACCTGCTACTGCGACCGAAGTGAACATCAATCGTGTGCAATAGGTTACTTCGGAAAACAGGACTGTAATGACTGTAACCGTGTGCATCAATGTTGGAAATGTGATACAGCAGCAATAATCAGCATCAGTGTTGGAAGTGCGGATAAAATAATCCATGAGCACATGCCATTCAGAAAAGTGTGTGAATTTTCGGTACCAGTTGATTTTAACATTAGATCAGAGGCCTTGTCATGTGCCCCATCTGCACATAACCTTTGCATCGCATTGATTCTGAGCGAGATGCATTTCTACAGAAGACTCTGTCCAGCAACGGGACTCAAGCAAATTATCATACTCCTTACACCAAACGAACCAACTGAAAATGGCACAACAAATGTTCTCCACAGATGAAGATATTCAAAGTAGTGCCGTCTGCGAAAAAGCTAATGGCTGCCTTACGTTCGAAAGCAAACGTGGATTTCCATGCTCGAGGACCAACAAGGAATGCATAATATTACCTATCATAGGTAAAAAAAATGAAAAGAAGCTTAGGCCAGCTATCCGCTCTAAAACGGCAGAAAAACTGTCGAAATAGGTCATCCTGTTGCATGTCAGAGCTGACAGGATGACATCTGTAGTATCAATGGCTTAAGAAATACTCAATCCCTTTTCTACACTCCTTGGCTTCAAGTGACTTCCTACAGATGAACAACTACCGCGGTGTGTGGTATAGTGGCTAAGACATAAACCGACGTTCTTCTACGAGGTAGGATCCAAAAGTGTCCGGACTGGGTACGTAAGTCCATACCTAGTTAGAGTTACAAAGCTGAAGCACATCCTTCTTCAAAATCTGACCCTCTTGCAACAAGACACTCCTGTTAGCAGCTGTAGAGTTCGTCGAAGCACTTCTGGAACCATTCTTTGCAATGTCCTTCAATGCAACACGCTTGTTAACTGTTCTTCAGTTAAAACGTGTGGATCGATTGGTTGACACACCCGGTGCATCTTCAGATCATCTGTTAGTATCTGTTGACACCTGGTTACCGATATGCCAGTAGCCTGTGCTATTTGTTCTATCGACTGTTGTCTACTGGTGCGTACAATGGCCGCAACCTTCGAAACATTTTCAACCGGGAGGCGTTGCCCCTGGCCGACCACTTCGATCGTTGTCTTTGACCTCCTGTCTGCCTTCTCTGAATCGTCGATGCCAATCGAATATTTGTGACCGCGACATAGTGTTTTCGCCATGAATTTGCCTCAACATCTCGTACGTTTCTGTCGGACTGTTGCACAAACGAACCCAATACTTAATGTTAACACGGTGCTCAAAAAACGCCATTCTTCATCAATCGCCGAACACTGCGTAAGTTGTTCACAATACCCGGACTTACCGCAACGATCGCGTGACGTAGATCGACGAAACCAATTTCCTTGAGAGGGGATAATGTCGTAACGTAATCCAATGATCTCCGTGGGTATGCGGTACACGTAATTTGCAGTACAGGCCTAGTCCGGAAACCTTTGGATACTACTCCGTATATGGTTTGAATCTGGTGTCTTCCACGAAGATGGGACAGGTTTATCAAGTTTAAGGCAGAGTACCTGGAGAAGGACCCATTCTTTTGTAAGTGTATTCCTATTTGTTTTGTATAAAAAAAAATCGACGTCAACATTGAACCATCAACTTATAATTGATGCAAGCAACGAAACGCGTTGAATTAAACATGAGATGAGAAAAAAAAATTAACTCAAGTGCAACTGCAAAAAGAAGTATTTAAAAGAAATAAAGAAGTGGGCGCATGGGAACACGATGTCAAAAATCGACCCTTCGATAATGCGAAGTAAACACTAAAGTGAAAGCATTAAAAATTTTAAAAACCTCAAAATGTTAAACATCAAGAAAAATTCCAACAATCGCAACGTATCTAAATCTTTCTTTTTTAGCACGGCTTTTAAAAAAAAGTTCGTGCTTATGTTATCGGTTTGTCCGTCCGTCCGTCTGTACCTACGATATCTCTTCAACTATTAGTCCGATTTGAAAAATTCTTTCTGCATTGGGAAGCTTGAAATATGCGAATGATGATCCTTTATTTCGTTTTTTTACGATGTACAATTTCGCCGCTAGAGGGCGTAAATGCAGATAATGTCGAATTCAAAATGCGTTTTATTCCACATATTGGCTTCTAAACATCCGATTGAAAAAAATATTTTATCTTTCGATTCCATTTATGTCGAAGAGTATTTTAGATATAGTTACTTTTCCAAATTACGCATAGATTTTCTGCTAGGGGGCGTAAAAGTAAATTACATTTTCCCCGATAACTCTTCTTCTGAAACTCCGATTTGAATTTTTTTTTCTTCAGCGGATACATCTTCTGATGTAAAATCTTTTGCATATTATTTCAAATTTTTAGTAAAGAATTCTTTGGCCATCAGGGGGCGTAAGTGTTAATTTTTGCTTCTGATATATTTGCCCTAAATCTGAGCTTCTAAATTATCGATTGAAAAAATTCTTTCGTGGACTGATGCCACTCACATCGATAAACCTTTGCGGAATATTTTTTCCTAAAATATTCCACCGTTTTTCCGCCAGGGGCATAGATGTACATCTTATTTTCGTCAATATCTCTACTTCTAGGAGTCCGATTTGAAAAATTCCTTCTTTGTTGGATAGTGTTTCCTGTGTGACATGTTTTTCGCATAATTCCAAAATTTTCAAGTAATTCATAGACTTTCCGCTAGGGGCGTAGCGGTAAATTGCGTTTTCGCATATATCTCTGCTACTAAATCTCCGATTTAAAACATTCTTTCTGCACCGGATACAGCTCCTAATGGGAAATCATTTGCACATAATTTCTAATTTTTGTAAAAAAAATGGTTTGGCCACCAGGGTGCGGAAATCTTAATTTCCATTTTGATGTATTTGCAGAAAACATGAGCTTCTAATTTCTCTATTGAAAAAGAACGTTGTTTGTTGACCGATACTACTCATGTCGACAAACCTTTTAGAAACATTTTCTTCTTAAACTAGTGCATGGTATCTACGCCAGGGGGCGTAGATGTATATCTTTTTGTTTTGTTAATATCTCTACTTCTAGGAGTCCGATTTGAAAAATTCCTTCTTTGTTGGATAGTGTTTCCAGTGTGACATGCGTTTCATATAATTTGAAAATTTTCAAGTAATTCATAGACTTTCCGCTCTGGGGCGTAAGTGTAAATTGCGTTTACCCCTATATCTCTGCTTCTAAATCTCCGATTTGAAAAATTATTTCTGCACCGGATACAGCTCCTGATGGGAAATCGTTTGCACATAATTTCTAATTTTTGTAAAAATATGGTTTGGCCACCAGGTGGCGTAAGTCTTACTTTCCGCTTCTGATGTATTTGCAGCAAAATATGAGCTTCTAAAATCTCGATTGTAAGAAAAGTCGTTTGTTGACCGATACTACTCATGTCGACAAACCTTTTAGGAATATTTTCTTCTTGAAATAATGCATGGTTTATACGCCAGGGGGTGTAGATGTAAATCTTATTTTTGTCAATATATATGCTTCTAGTAGTCCGATTTGAAGAAATTCCTTCTTCGTTGGATGGTGTTTCCGATGCGAAATGTTTTTCCTATAAATTTAAAACTTATAAGTAAATCATAGACTTTCCGCTAAGGGCATATAGGTAAATTGCGTTTTCTGCGTTATTTCTGTTCCTAAAGCTCCGATTTGAAAATTTCTTCCTGTATCGCATACAAGACCTGATGGTAAATATTTTTCACATAATTTCTAATGTTTGGTAAAAAAATGTTTAACCGCCAGGGGCATAAGTGTTAATTTCTGCTTCTGATGTATTTGTAGCAAAATCGGCGCTCCTAAAAGCTCGATAAATTTTTTTCTTGGACCGATACCGCTTATATGGATAAACCTTTTGAGAATACTTTCTTCCTAAAATAATGCATGGTTTTCCCACCAGAGGACATAAAGCCACATCTATCTCTGTTTCTAAGAGTTCGTAAGCTCACGATTCCATTTACAGCAATATCTGAGGGATTAAAAACCCGATTGAAAATCTTCTTTCTTTCGTCAGATCTTTTGTTCTCCATGCCGGTTCCATTGACTTTGAATAGCTTTGATAAACTTAATTTGCATCAGAACGGATTCAAAAGACGTGCTTATTACACCCGAAAATTCGGTGTTATCTTTCTTGTTAATTAATGAAAGCAAAAGCTTTCGACACATTCCATAATACAAAGAAATTTTGAGACTTAGCAGAAAACTGAAAGCCAGGAAATTTTAGTTTAAAAACTTAATAATCTGAGGAAAGAGGAATTCAAATATTTCGAGCAGGGATCTTGTCTGGTAACAGTTATGCTATAGCAATCACTTTTTCCAGAATTTCCACTGGGTAAAATGTTCAACTATGCTTTAAATTTTCCGGAAATCTGTACTTTAACATGGACATCGTTTAACATGCCTTAAATGAGCAGCTAGACATTCACGGTTGCTACTCATTCGTTAAATATTCTTTAGTAGAGCGCTGTTCGACTAGAGCCAGACGTTTATAATAGACTGTAATGGGAGATTCAGAGCACATGTGAAAGCCCTAGCATCGTTCAATGAATCATTTCCACTGTGGAGATTCAATGGATCAAACGACAGTGCACGATTATTGAAGAAGAAGATGTACATGTTTACATGGATTTATTATCTACACATTCACGCATTACGACAGCACACGAGATCTTACTTCGAGCACCTTCGATGACACATGAGGCTAGTGTTGCCAGCCAGCCCGAATGGGAGAGTAATTCTGCGCCTGCATTGTGGTGCCTTCTCACGACACTGAGAGGAGACATAGTGCGATATGCCACAGAGAATTCTCCCAGTGAGGGACGAACGATAAAATTTTACAATGAATGTATACGTGTGAACAGTATATAATAACAATGGCACAAGCTGTGATATATATATATATATATATATACAATATGATTAGAGTTTTTGTGTGTGTGTCCACATGTCACATGACTGTCACTAGTCTTTTAGGATATGGACTTGTCATCCGGATTCCAGCTTCAGAAACTTTGAATCCCAAGAATTCAATAGAGGGAACTCCAAAGACACGTTTCGAAGGTTTCAAGCTACGACCATACTGATGGAGGCGTTCGAACAATGTTCTCAAATGCGCCAAGTGTTCTTCCGGTGACTTTGATGCCACTAGGATATCATCCACGAAGGCGTATACAAAGGGCAGACCACGAATAACTTCATCTATGAAGCGTTGAAAGGTAACTGAGGCATTGCATAGTCCAAACTGCATTCGAGTACTTTCAAACAAACCAAATGGAGTAATTTTTGCTGTTTGATGTATGTCAGCAGGATTAATAGGAATTTGGTGATAAGCCTTGACAAGATCTATATGTGAAAATATTTTTTTCCATGAAGCTCGGAAGTGAAATCCAAAATGTTGAGTACTCCATAGCGATCCTTAACTGTTTGTGCATTTAGTGCACGATAGTCTCCGACTGGTCTCCAATCGGTGCAGTGTTTCTTTGAAACCATGTGAAGTGGTGATGCATAATTCCTTTTTGATGGGCCAATGTGTCCAAGATCTAACATGTGTTCAAATTCAGTTTTAGCAATGAGAAATCGGTCTGTAGCCAATCGTCGTGGTTTTGCTGTTACTGGCGGATCAGTGGTCTCTATATGGTGTAGAGCACTATGTTTGACTGGTTGATCATGGCGAGGTGGTTCTGTTACACCTGGAAATTTACACAGCAATTTGTGATAAATGCTATCCCCTATTACCAGTTTTACTGAATGCATTTTGGCTGGCAGCAACTTCCCATGCGAAATTATTTTGGTTTTCGTGTCTACTAGACATTTCCTTCGCAGATCAGGAACTAAACCAAAATTGTAAAGACAATCAGCAGGAATTATTGGCGTGGAAACATTACCTACAAGAAATGGCCACTTAAATATCCGACGGAGATTGAAATCAAGAGTCAGTAGCTTTTAGGCATATACCGTTATCTCTGAAGCATTAGCAGGAGATAATGTCACCATAGGTTCCTTTTGCCTGTGTAACGTATACTCTATATTCACTTTCCTTTTGATTTTACTATCTCTGGTTATTTTATTTTACTATGTAAATTATCTTCTTACTGAACGAAGTATTATTTCACCCGCTGAATGAGATCTGGCAATGAGTGTAAGTCATGACGTGGTGGTAGCTAGTATATAGGCGCGTTCATCGAGACTTAGGAGAGCTTTTGTGTTGTTATGAGGAGAGCTTGTGGTCGTTAAGAGAGAGCGTGTATAATACGAGGAGAGATTATTCATTATTGTACTACAAGTGTTGTGTGTGCCTTAGTTGACCAAGAGTCGTAGAAATAAAGAAGTTTCTGTAAAAAAAAAAAAAAAAAAAAAAAAAAAGAAAAATTAAGGGGGAGATGATGTAACGTATACTCTATATTCACTTTCCTTTTGATTTTACTATCTCTGGTTATTTTATTTTACTATGTAAATTATCTTCTTACTGAACGAAGTATTATTTCACCCGCTGAATGAGATCTGGCAATGAGTGTAAGTCATGACGTGGTGGTAGCTAGTATATAGGCGCGTTCATCGAGACTTAGGAGAGCTTTTGTGTTGTTATGAGGAGAGCTTGTGGTCGTTATGAGAGAGCGTGTATAATACGAGGAGAGATTATTCATTATTGTACTACAAGTGTTGTGTGTGCCTTAGTTGACCAAGAGTCGTAGAAATAAAGAAGTTTCTGTAAGTCAGTCTTTCTCAATTCATAGTTTTTGTCAGACCTCTGTCTGGCTGTTAGGTTTATAACATTTATTTGATTCCTATAAATAACCAGCGTTGAGACTTTGTTTAAGTTCGTAATTAACTAGTAACAACACCCTTTTGAATTCATTATTTTGAAGCTTAGTACAAGTATATCATTAGCTAGCTGGTAGGAAGAGAATCATTCATAATAATTAGCTTAGCGGAAAGTGAATAAAGCTAATTCATTATAGATGTTGAACTGGTGAGTATCACTGTTATATTAAAGACAGATTTTACAAATCGTTTGCTTATTTACTAATGCAGGTGGAAAAGTGTGAGTTCTTCAGTTTATTAGCAAAACATCGAGGTTTACACCGATGCATCGAACAAAAATATAGGTTTCTACTAATACATCGAGCATTTTATTAAATATTAGTTCCCCCATGTTATTTGTGAGTAATCAGTGTTATATTGAACAGAGATTTTGCACATCTATTGCGTATTTACTACTGCAGATTGAAAACAACGAGGTTTTCGGCTTATTAGCCAAAACATCGAGGCTTTCACCAGTACATAGAAAATTTCCATCGATACTGTCGATGCATTGATGTTTTGGGAATGAGTAACCACCGATGTGTCCATCCACAGGTCCCAGCAGCTTGCTTCCGCTTCCGCTGTTCTCTGCTCCTAAAAAAAACAATCTCTATCTCAGGGGTCAACTCCTCCTCCAGGGCTAAAGGCTCCAGCTCGCACCAACTGCTCTTCTCGAACGGAGTAACCCCAAGGTAAGTACCTTGGTACAATACGACGTACACCAAATCCTCGTGTCGCCAAGGGCCATAAACCACAAGGCGTCCTCCTTCACAAAGGTCACTTTGGACAGCGCTCTAAAAACACCGGGCGTCTCTCCAATAACCTCCTGGTAGGACAATGTGTCTCCCCTTCCTAACTTAAACCCATAAGACCACCCAAGATCTCTCAGGGAAACGGCAGGAAAGTTCGCTCCCAACAACATATGCGCGCGAGAGATAAAAGAAAAATGAATATTGCCTGTTTAAGCAGACAGGAAAATTATCAGAAGTCGACACTAGGTGGCAGTAGCAACACACAACAGCGGCGGAAGGGGGTTTGGGTTTACTTAGAACAGCACAAGGGCGCAGCCAGTATTTCTCATTTAGCGAAAGAGTAGTGTTGTAATAACATCTTTGAATATGTCTAAAAAGCGTAAAGTCTATCACGAGGGCCGCGTATTTCAGGAGAAATGGAGTGAGAGTTATTTTTTCGTAGGGGATAAGGGCAAAGCTACATGCTTAATTTGCCAAGAAACCATTGCAGTATTGAAGGAGTATAACGTGAAGAGACATTACGGTACAAAACATGCTGGCCAATACAATACGTAGACTGGACAAATGAGGCAAGATAAAGCTAAAGAACTGCAACGTAAATTAACAAACCAACAAAATATTTTCAGAAAAGTTACTGATAATGCGGTAATTGCAGTCAAGGCAGGTTTTGTTGAGTCAAAAATTCTAGTTAAAATTTAAAACCATACAAAAATGGAGAGTTAGTTAAAGAATGCTTGGAAGAAGTGGAAAATATAGCGTTTCCAGGGAAAAAAAATTTATTTCAAAGATTAGCCTTAATCGTATGGCGGTAGCAAGAAGAACAGAAGAAATGGCATTAGATATTGAAAAAACATTAAAGGAGAAAATATCAGATTTCACGTGGATTTCATTGGCCGTAGATGAAAGCACAGACGCCACTGACACTGCACAGCTGTCAATTTTTATCCATGGTACTAACTGTAATTTCAATGTTACGGAGGAGTTGCTGCTTTAGTTCCTATGAAAGATACAACCAAAGGATCAGACATTTATTGTGAAGTTAAGAAAAGTCTTGGTAAAGTATAATTTGAACTTAAAAAAAGTTACATGGCATTTCAACTGATGGAGCTCCAGCTGTGGGGAAGAGCCAAGGATT
Organism: Macrothele yani; assembly: GCA_039090855.1. NCBI lineage: Eukaryota > Metazoa > Arthropoda > Arachnida > Araneae > Macrothelidae > Macrothele > Macrothele yani. The sequence continues at coordinate 20,472,555 of CM077018.1, read as the reverse complement.
AGTGAACTATTTAGCAACAGATTGCAAGGACGTGGGAAATGATATTGTTGCATGCGATTGTCTCTTACACCAAGAGAACCTTTGTGCAAAACCCATTAAAATGGAACATTCATGAAAGTTATTATCAGAGTAATAAACTTTATTCTTTCCAGAGAAGTCGCTCATCGTCAGTTCCGAGAATGAATTCTTGTCCAAGTTAGATTCTCAGTAAGATGATGTCATTTATTTTACACAAGCTCGTTGGCTAAGTGCTGGAAAAATGCTGAAACGAGTGTATGACTTGCGTAAAGACGTAATATATTTTTTGAAAAGTCGTGATCAGAATCTAGTATCAGACTTTGAGGACAAGGAGTGGGTATGAGATTTATCTTTTTTAGTCGATATTACTCCACATCTGAACGAGCTAAATACGAAGATTCAAGGAGAAAATAATATGATTCACAACCTGTTTTACTCAAGTAAGTCATTTGACGTTAAGCTGGCATTATGGAATTCACAAGTTAAGTCTGATCAATTGTTGAATTTTCCGACAATGAGTGCAAGTTCTGCCCTCATTGTCGGAAAATTCCGTTTGCTGCAAGTTCTGAGGATCCCATGAACTTCATTAAACATGCCTCACTAGTAAAAATTCTGCAAAATGAGTTCAATCGTCAATTTGAAGGTGTCAGAAAATTTGAAAAATCTTTTGACCTGTTTGCAATACCATTCGCAACTAATATTGAAACGGCGCCAGTGCATTTTCAGATGGAGATTTCTGATCTCCAAAATAACTCTGAATTGAAGGCTAAATTTGCAGAAGTTTCATTACTAGAATTTTACAAAAAGTACTTGCCTTGTGAAATGAAGAGATTGAAAATCCGCGCTCGAAAAATTGCAACATATTTCGGAAGCACCTACTTATGGGAACAAACATTTTCTGTAATGAAATGGTTAAACTAAGAGTTCGTTCTCGTCTAACTGATGAACACTTGGAGGGAAACCTGAGTATCGCTTTGCTAAATATTGAAGCAGATGCTGAAAGACTAATAAAAAACAAACAATGTCAAATTTCTCACTAGAGACCTACAAAAAACAAAAAGGTTTTGGCACGCCTGCATGTTTTTTAAGCAAGTAAGTTCTTTTGTTTAATTACTTTCTGTACACGTCTTCATTAATTTTTACCTTTTTTTAATACAATGTATTTTGGTTTTGGGTTTTTCTTAATCTTTTGTGTGTGAAGGGGGGGGAGACACCTGCGGCCAGCCGCTGTTCAGTCAATCTGAAATTGGCCCGTAGGTGTTAAAAGGTTGTGCACAACTGCACTATACCATTGGCATGGAAGGATGTACCTGTGCTGCAGTGATATTTAAGTAGGTGGTAGAAGTCATAGTTTCTCGCACATGGATAACGACATAGAGTTTCCCAGCAGAACATTTTCCAACGCATTACACTTCCTTCACCGCTTTGCTTTCGTCCCACGGAGCACCAACACTTCCGCAAGTACAGAGGGTGAGTCGAAAGTTTTACAATATTTGCATAAACGCATGTGCTGCGGCGGGTATGTCACGTGTTTAAACTAGTTCAAGTCACGCACTGTAATTAGTCAAAAAGGACATAAAGTGGTAGTCGTTGCTTTGAATGCCATTGTGTGTCGTCGTCCTGTCTGTGGTTGGGGCGCCTAAAAGATGAACAGCCACAAACGGCAAATTAGGGAACTCTTGCTTTACGAGTTTTAATGCGGCCACAACGCTGCTCAAGCTACACGAAACCTTTATCATGAGCGATGGGGAAGGTTCCGTTGAGCACAGCACCGCAACCAGATGGTTCAAAACATTTCGCTCAGGTGACAGAAACCTCGACGATTAGCCAAGGTCAGGTAGGCTGCGAACCGTGGATTTGGAGGCCGTTGAGGCAAATCCGATAACCAACACTCGGAGATTATCAGGCAAGCTGGGCATATAACCGATCACCGTGGTTCGTCACCTTCAGGACTTCGGCAAGGTCTACAGGAGCTGCCGCATTGTCCCTCACGAAATGACACCACTAAAGCAAACCGCCGAGTGGAAGTGTGCACGAAACTCCTAGAAACCCCGCGCGATGTATTTTTCATCAGTAGAATTGTTACGTGCGATGAAAAGCGGATCAATTTCCGTAATCCTAACACAAAAAGGCAGTGGTTGAGCCCGGGCCATCTTTATGAACCTGTTGCCAAACGTGGGCGCTTAGAGCACAAGGTGATGCTCTGCGTCTGGTGGAATTTGGAGGGGTTAATCCAATACGAATTTGTTTCAGACGGTTGCACCATCAACGCCAACATCTACCTTGAACAACTGGAGCGGATGTATGCCGTTTGGGAGGAGAAGTACCTGGCACTGGTGAACAGAAAGCTCGCTCTCCTACAGAAGGACAACGCCCGGCCTCATACCGCGCGAACGAGCCGGGAAGAATTCCAATAATTTGATGGCTTCGAACTGATGCCACGTCCAGCATATAGTCCTAACCTTGCCCCGTTGGATTATTACCTGTTCGTCTCCATGGCCCACTTCCTTCGTGGGCGGCCCTTCAAAAGCCAGGAGGAGGTAGCAGCTGGGGTGAAGGAGTTCTTCGCCTCGAAGGACAAGAACTGGTACCACCGAGGAATCGAAAAACCGGTAGACAGATGGCTAAAGACGGTGCAACAGGATGGCCTATACTTTGAAAGCTAGTCAGATTTTGTCGTAAAGATACGTATGATGACATAAAGTGATCCAAATATAGCAAAACTTTCGACTCACCCTCTGTAAAAGACGCTCCGACCATATGGTGCAACCGGAATCAAGATTCTTCGAACCAGACAACCGTCATGTAATCATTCAAGGTCTCTTTTTGATGCTCGCATGCTCAGTTTTGGCGTTTTTGACAGTGAACCGAAGTTAACATGGTCACTCGGAGCGGGCTGCGAATACGCAGCCCCATTTTCAGCGCGGTTCGATTAATTTGTGTCGTGGCACATTACTCTTGTCACCAGCATTCAAATTTCCAGCGAGCTGCGCCACAGTATCCCTTCTGTTGGCTCTTACCGTACGGTATAGCCTTCGCTTACCTCTAGCATCGATGAGCCATGGTCAGCCACACCTTACCAGCGGCTCCTGGTTTTTCACTCCTTTTTAAATGTACTAACAACGGGTGACTGCGAGCACCCCACAAACCGTGCCATCTCATAAATACTCTGACCCAGTTTTGTGGCGTTACAGTTTGGCTTTTGTCGAATTCGCTGAGGTCTGCTGCCTTTCCCATCTGAAAAACAAGAATAACACGGATTAACAGAGCTTAGTACCAGATGTTGTTTAAAAAGTTTCATGACATTTACATTCGCCGTTCTTTACCTGCAGATGCTTCGATTTGCGTAAAGACGCGGTGGGCACAATGTTTAAATATTGTGGCTCTTTGGTGTGTTGGAAGTGTACTTGTAAACAATGAGGGATTTAATTTTTCTGCGCGCATGTATTTTAAAAAGAATACTTGATTGATTAATATTACAATTTAAACTTTGCGTAAGTTCCTAAAAGTGTTGCTTTGTCATTCAATCCGTTTTCTACAATATATTTTAGTTTCCTTTAAAAGGAAGAAACTCAAAAAGGAAGGTTTATTTAGAGATATATACTTCAAAGAACTAAATATTATTTTTGTACTCAAGTCAGAAACATCTGTAAAATTCGCAAATTGGGGAAATATTTTAGAACAGCAAAAGTGAAGCACCTTTCTTCAGGTACCAATGGTTCTAATTACTGCTACTCTTCAGTCTATCAAAAATCCCAAGTTATTATTCAAATTAACTGAAAAAAGGAAACCATACTACTAAAATGATACATAACACGAAAGGTCTTTACCTGGAGTTAGCTTGCTGTTTCATCTGCTGTTCATTAGCTAATTAAAGCAGATGAGAGTCCTACTGCGCATGCGAATTATTTCGTGGTACCAGCGTAGATATGCGCTAATTAAGGAGTAACCTCTGAAAGAAAAGGAAATACGAGTAAAGTGCACACTTCAGAGAGTAATCACAACACACCTAAAAACCAATATTGTCTTTCTTCCGATGAAAACAATGTTAAATTGCACATTATATAGACGAGTGTAATAGACGTAACGCGATCTAGCGCTGCTTCACACTGGCATAAACAGATCATTGTTGAAAAAATGATAAACAGAACTCCCTACGACTGGATTACGTTTGGGAACAGAAAAAAGTAAAAATTTAATCAAAAATCAGGAAAGCTATTTTGTCTTCGTATAAGACCCCCAAATCACTCTCGCACGACGTCCCCTCCCCCATACACGAACTTTGTTGCAACACATCTTCACACTGTTCACCAAGCCCAAAATAAACACCTAGACATGGTTCACTGATGTTTACACACACTCCCATCGCGGCCCAACAAGCAACACCAGACAAACCCCCGAGTCATACAGATCCTCCGAAGAACTCGAAAGGACCTGCACACAAAGAGCCGGCGAGGTCACCTAGAACGGCGGGTGCAGCCCGAAGGTACACCCGGAACGTCCATGTAGGCGGACAAATGTCCCCTTCAGAGGTGACCAAGTGACAGCGACCCGGACGGGAGACTGTCAGAGAGGACACCAGGCCGACGGGTGCACCAAGGCACTCACACGACCCATGGCAGGTGCCTCCCCGGCCTACTTCCACTAGGAACCGGCACATCACAAACATCAAATACACAACACCCTCCCTTCAGATACCATCCATTCATACCACATCATAAGAGGAAGAGCAGAGACAGAACCAAACCACTCACTCCCCCCGACTCACACAGGCTCCTGCCGTCTCGGTCAGCGGCCAGCACCGCCGACCTCGAACGGTGAGAAGACAGATTAAACCGCCGATGAAAGGGTCGGAGGCTAACCTCCACACCCTTCATCAAACACAAGTCACAAAAATATAACACTAGAAAAAGCCCAACACTCCCCGAGAGATCCCTCTGTCTTCAAGGGCCAAAACTAAGGGGGTAAGTTACCCCAATGAAAGGTGTAGTTGTTCTTGGTCCCGGTAACAATCCGAGGCCAAGTCCCCCACCGATACCTAAAGGCTCGTTCGGTCAAAGTGCGGGCTTCCACTCTCGCCCTGTCTCGGAGCTCACACTTGACTTGAAGGATAACCGTTGTCGGAGAGAAGCCCGAGTTAGCCGTCTGGGAATGCAGAACCCTGTTCCTCTCCCTCCACATCTTATAACAGACCTCGGTGATAATCCTCCTCCAGACCTCCCTGCCCGCCGCCGGGGCAGGATGTAGATAAAACACATTAGCTGGGTGAAACTGGAGGGCATCAAGCCTTTTGTGCCAAGCCCAAGTCCAGATTCCCTGCCAAACCTTGTGCGCCATGGGACAGGCCCAAAGTGATGGAACCTGTCCTCAATGCCCGTACACGAAAGGCATCTATCGGAAGAGATGCCACCCCACCGAAACTGCCTACTCCTGGTTGGAAGGACATTGTGGGCCAACCGCCACCTAAAGTCCCTCTTCTTGCAGTCCACACCCGTCGAGTGAATGCTCATCCGAGACTCTCTCATACAGAAGTTCCTAGGAACGTGGAAATCTTTGACGACGTGTTCCCTAGACCTAGAGATCAGGTCAATGTACATCTGCTGCTTGTTCTTCCCGGCGCGGTCAGCTTTCGCAAAGTCCTGCAGGCGACCTCCAAGCTGTTAAGACCTATGCATCCTCTCGCGCCGGGGGCCAACAAGTCTGTGGCCGGGAACGTATTTGGACGAGTCCCACCCTGTGAAATAGGAGGCCATAAGTCCACTCGGGTGTTCGGCGACCAGGGCTCCCTTCACACTCTTAAACTGGAGTGCACTGAGCCATGTCGGAAGGTGCTTGACTTCCAAACCCCCTCCGAATTAACTTTCCCGTATCACGACAGTCTTCGATGAAAAAGCTATTGTTTAAAAAAGAAATGTTCTCATTTCTTTTAAATATTTTATTTCAAGGACGAAATACTGCACACTCTGCATCTGTCAACTGTTCGATAACACTTTCGCTAAATATACTCTAAATTAAACACACTATTGCATTATATATTGCAAACTCAGCAAAATTTCTTTGTTTTTTTTCGGATTGTTACAATTCTCATGAGCACCTCATAAGGCTATAAGCTGAATAGGCTCTGTGCTTTGAATGGCCTCTGTAAATGGGAATGAAGTGCCAGACACTCAAGGTTTTATATATTGCCAAAACTTTTACCTTCTTTTTTTATTGCAGGCGCCATTTAGATTGTAGTCGCATAAAACCCCTGAAACGTGTTACTTCACAGGATGAAGCCAGCTAATCTAAAGATGAAAGTAAGAGACAACTACAGATGCAAATTGGTTTGACTAACACGATTAACTCAGTGTTTGTTTATTCATTCCAACATCAATCAAAAGTAATGTTCCTGTAATCGTAGTAATCAGTTACATTTAAGCATAAAAAGTGTAATAAGGTAGCAAACTCTGAAAAGATCTTTTAGTTGTAAATAACATGCAATATTCTATTAATATTAAGGATTTTGTGATGATACGATGATTCTCTGCTGCACGTGAGCGCCATCTGTTGGTGTCTGAAGTAAGTTGCGTGGTGTATAAAAAATTTGCTCGGAATAGAAGAAAGTAGTTTTATTGGAATAGGAACGTATTTTCTTCGGAATAGGCAGACCATACCTTTGCCAACGAAAGACGTGCTGATGTAATACTTATAGTATTATGGTACGTATCGTGGCGGATCGAATTGTTTCCATTCTTCTCTAAGCGCTACACGAGGGTGACATTTCTAATTCCTTCTCACCAACTGCTTCTAATCTTCAGGCGTAACAGATTCTAAAAGACATTGTGTTTCAAGTGTAGTAGATTTAGTTACCATAGCCCCATCAGTGACTTGAATGACGGAAGAATTTACAATTTAAGCAGAATTGTTTGCAGAAGGGATATTTTTTTTTTTGTCTCACTTATGAAAGAGGCCAGCATAATGGAAAAAATGCAACTTTTGTCATAAAGGGGCGCTAGTTCTTAATTTCAGTTTAGGAGAAGTTCAGCGCTGGCTTCACCAAAAGTGAAGGGAAAATTTTTCTGGTAAACAAAACTTCTTTGCATTGCGAATTTCTGCATTGCTGGAAATAGCTAGCAGACAGTTCCTTTTATATCCGACCGAAATTCCTTTGCCGCCCCAGTTTACGAGTGTCCCGAGACTCTAAGTTTTGACCATTTCTCCGAGGTACACAGGGGTTGAAGGCCTGGACGAGGGATGGACGCATCGTCCGGCAGTGACGCTGGCTGTGTCTCTTCCTCGACCGGGACCAGTACCAGAAAATTAGGCACTGGCGACTTTCCGGAGCGCTCAGTGCTGATCGTGGTGGTCGTTCAATCTTGAAAGAAAAAACAGTTCCTTGTCCTAAATGGACATCTGTACACAGTGAAGATGACTAATAATTTTTATATTCTTAAATGCTCAATCATAGGTTTATCAAAACCATTTTTTACCCTTTCCAACCGTAGGTTGAAGAAGTGTATATGCTCCAGCTTTGTCCGTCTGTCTGTCTGTCCGCTGATAACTCGCGTAAAAATGGTTTGATTTCGATAACATTTTAGTATGTGGTATGGGACAACCTGGATACGAATTCTACCAAAAATGGGCAAAATGGGGTCAAAGGTCAGGACATAGGAGCGGGATACATTTCATCACCCTTATGCGCCATAACTTACCTAAAAATGCTTCGATTACGAAAAAACTTTAACATGTTGTTTCGGAGGTATACTGAACCGGTTTTGTTGAATATCATCGAAATGGGATCAAAGGTAAGGGCACAGGAGAGAGATTTATTCGACAGCCATTATTACCCTTATACCTTGACTAAAAATGCTTCTATTGCGACAAAACTTTAGTATATTGTTCTGGAGGTATACTGAACTAATTCTGTTTAATATCATCGAAATGGGGTCAAAGGTCAGGCCACTGGAGTGAGCCTTATTCCACAGCAATTATCCTCATAACTTTAGTAATGATTTCTGGTATGTTGGAAAGCGTATCATAATCAATGCATTGCATGATTTTACTAACTTATTCATAAAAGCATATGAATTGCCGTTGGGGGAAACGTTGTTCAAAAGGAGATGCTTGATTGCGTAAAAGACTTTTGGCGACATTCCAGCATATTTTCTCCTTTTCCCATGGTAAACTCAGAATCCTGGTGAAAAAAGCTTTTCGTCGACGTCGTCTTTCACAAAAAAATTATGTTCTTGGAATTTGTTAATGAGTTCGAGTAACATTAGCCAAAGTACTTATTCTAACAAGTCAACTCAAACAGTTTATGAATTTGCGAATCATATCTTTGAAATTCACAAATATAAGTGTAAGGTTTGTAAATCTCTTTGGATTAAAAGTGCTCCCATTGTAATGAGCTTAATTCAAAATGGCGAGATCTACATTTCATCAGACAAGACTGATAGATATCTAAGATTTAAAAAAATGAAAAAACCAAAGTAGAATATTCTTTTGAAGATCGATATCTCCACATTCTTTGGAAAAATAAAAGGTAGACGCAAATTTATTAATTTTTTTTTATTTTCATTAATTGATACCCTTTTTTAGTTCTCATAGTATTCAATAGTTATTCCTTGGAATGAAAGGGAACTTTTTTACCCACTCTATAATTCTTTTATTTTTTTATATAATCGCGTTATTTTCGTTCATTACTTACAGTTCTTATTGTAACAATCAGAATTTGCACGTAATTTTCCCTTTAATTAGTTCGTTTCAGTATTTTCATCTTCAGATTATCGCATAGCGCTTGTAATATTTTTATTTTGTTGCGCAGAGTTTCTAATATTTTTTTGCATAGCATTTGCAATCCTAACAACCATCATCATCATCATCATCATAATTGTCAACCATTATCAATCCACTGCTGGACGAAGGTCTCTCCAAGTTTCCTCAACAACGGTCTGTCTTGTGCCAGTCTCCTCCATGTCACTCCCGCATACTTTTGAACTTCATCCACCCATCTCCCATGTGGTCTTCTTCTGGGTCTTTTCCTATCCCTTGGAATCCAATATAAAATTTCGGCTGTCCGTCGATGGTCTGTCCTTCTGGCAGTTTGTCCAGCCCATTGCCATTTCAAGGATTTAACACTGATCATGATGTCTTCCACTCTTGTCATTTTTCGGATCCACGAGTTCCTCTTCTTATCTCTCCTGGTTACACCAAGCATGCACCTCTCCATGCATCTTTGATTGTCTGCAGCCTATGTATGCCTCTTTTAGTTGAGGTCCACGTCTCTGCACCATACGTAAGCACTGGAAGGATGCATTGATCAAACACTTTCCTTTTAAGACATAATGACATATTGCTCTTGAAAATTATGCTGTTTCTTCCAAAAGCTCTCCACGCAAGTTTTGTACGCCGATTAATTTCTTCATCAATGTGACCCTCACTTGATATCTGCTGTCCAAGATAAACATACGTGTCTGTTATCTCCAGCTTATCTCCATCAATCGATAAATCTTCATTTCTTGTAAAAGCATTGAATATCACTTTTGTCTTCTGAAAGTTCGATTTTAATCCCACTTCTTTACCCTTGTCAGCAAGTTCCTGGATCATACTCTGCAGCTTTGATGCGGTAGTTGCAAAAATGACATACGTCATCAGCAAAGCGAAGGTGGGTTAGATAATCTCCATTAATCTTTATCCCTTTGTTTTCCCAGTTCAGTGATTGAAAGACATTTTCCAATGTCGCATTAAAGAGCTTCGGAGATATGGTGTCACCTTGTCTCACTCCCTTTCCAATTTTTATGTGTGTTGTATTTTCAAACAGCCGAATCTTTGCAGTTGCCGTTTCATAGATGTTATTAATAATATTAATGTATGCATCTTCAATACCGCAGGATTTCAGAGCCATTGTAACTGCTGATGGTTTCACCGAATCAAAGGCTTTTTCATAATCGATAAAAGTCATGCACAATGGAAGTTCATATTCCCTCGCTTTTTCAATTAGTTCTCTCAATACATGGATATGATCTATTGTGCTGTAGCCACTCCTGAATCCAGCTTGTTCTCTCGGTTGAGCCATGTCCAGTGTTACCCTCAAACGGTGTGAAAGAATTTTAGTGAAGATTTTATTAACCACTGATAGGAAGCTGATAGGTCTGTAGTTCCACATATCCTCAATGTCACCTTTTCTTATGTAGCAGGATCATTGTAGCGTTGTTCCAATCCTCAGGAATCTTCCCTTTATTAAGGCATCGAGTGAAAATTTGGGTGAGTACTGTTTCGATTTCTCCACTTGCTTCTTGTATGATGTCTACAGTAATTTCATCTGCCCCTGTAGCTTTTCCCCGCTTCATGTTCTTGATTGCATGTGCAACTTCTGCTGGGAGGACTGGAAGAACTCTGGTACTGGTACCTTTCATCAAGTCTGGAGTACATGTATCATCCCTTTCATATAATTTGTAGTAGGAATTTTTTTACTCTTATCAAAATTTCGCCTCTATTTCTTGTTACAGAACCATCTTCTTTTCTCAGTGCCATAATCTGTTTTCTTCCCTTACTGAGATGCCCCTTTGAGCCGCCCCGGTGGCGCAGTGGTCTAAGGCGTTGACCTCTGATTATTCGTCCGTAAGGGGTTCTTATCCCGGTCAGGCATGGATGTTGTGTTTGTCTTACTGCACTGGCTCTCTCCCTTCCCTGGAACCAGTGACCCTAAATTAGGGACGGGCGACTGCTTATAGCCCATTGAGTTGCTCACGGTGGTCGTTAAACCTCCAATAAAAAAAAATGCCCCTTTGCTATCTTTAGGCTTTGGTTGTTTTCAATTGCTTTCCTCACTAGTTCACAGTTGAATTTCCTTACGTCTTCAGTGATACTTTTATGTACTGTCTTGCATAGCTCTATATATTCCACTTTGGAAGTCACATCTTCTTTAGTTGTCCTCATCTCTCTTCTTTTTTGCATCAACATTTTGGTTTTTCCTGATAATTTGTTCACACGCAACTTGTTCTTAGACCCAGCTAATTTTGTTGCTGTTTCCATAAGAGCTTTGGTTACTTTTCTGTTAACTTCAGAAATATCCACTTCTTCCGATGTTAGGCCTTCTAACGCAGATAATCTGTTCTTCAGTTCCAACTTGAAGGTGTTATGGTGTTTTTTAAGGTTGGTTATGTCAATACATTTTGTTTGTCTTATGAGCTTGCCACGTTCGAGTTTAATGTTGAGGTGCACCTTACATCTCACCAATCTATGGTCACTACCTGTGTTGAACTTGTTTAGCACACTGCGGTCTTCTATGACGAATTTTTTGTTACACATAATAAAATTAATTTCACTTGTCGTCCCATTTGGATGTCTCCATATCCATTTCCTGTGTGGCTTTTTCTTCAGAGCTGCATTTGCTTAAGCTGAAGAAATAAATTTTTTTGCGCACATGTATTTTATCAGCAATATTTTACTGCTAAATTTCATAAATTAGATTTTTCGTAACTGCCTAGAATGTGCCTGACACTTGTTTTTTTTATTCCATTTTGTAGAATATATTTCAGTTTTAAAATGCCGTGTAAAGTAACACGATTTCACAATGCATGTTTTGTTCATTTTCTCTCGTTAATTTAATTACTCCTGTATATCCCATTTTTTATATTTTTTTACTATTGGCGAACCTTTCTTTACCATTTCCGGACATATGATTATTAGCCTAAAGTTAGTTTTGTTTAATTTGCTCCCGTTGTTCTCGAATTACCTCTCTTTTCCTGAGGAATGTGTCATTTCATCTTTCTTCAAAATATTTTTATGTTTTCTGGAACTTTTAAGGGCTAACTGTTTTTCTTTTTGTATGTACTGTTCATGAATTTTTAGGTATTCTTGACAGGCATAGAAAGAGGGTGCTGACTTTGTATGTTTTGTTTTCTTTGCTGTTTATACTCTGAGTGAATATCATGTTTTCTGTATTTAATTATTTTCATTCCTTTCTTCAGTTTCATTATACTAACAATGCATTCCAGATTCTAAAATTTACAGTACTGTAAGGGATAGTGCGACACACAAAAAATAATGGGAATTTTTCATTCAACATTTTTTTCAGATTGCAATTCCAACACTGGAGAAGTTTTGTAGGATAAACATTCTTGGCATGTTTTATTAGCTGGAAGTAATGCTTTTGTGTTATTATTAATACATGTCAAACACAAAGAAATCAAAATGAAAATTTTGGGACAGACGTAATAGGAAACTTTTCCAGTTCGAACAGAAGAGAAACGTACAGGGGCACAACATCAAAAAATTATGAAAGAGGCACAGGACTGAAAAGTGCATCATGAACGACTTAAACGCTGACAAAATGCTTCTCAGGTTGATCAAGAAATCTTGTTGAAGGTATTTTTCCCTTATTGTTGATCGACAAATGATCTCTGAGATTCGGTCGTATTAGAAGCTTAAGTGATCAAAAAGCGTAAACAATTAATTGAAAAGCACATTCATCTTAGCGGAAGAGAAATACAGTAAAACTTCGTTAAACCGGACTAATGTGGGGAGCACTTGTCTGGATTAACTGAAATAAACTGAAAAATGGTACAAGGTGCATTGAACACCGTTCGTTGAAAATAAAACGACACGGCTATTTTACATTTAAAGCATGCATAGGTAATATAAAATTTAAATTGAAGTACTCTACATGCATACATAGAGGACAGATACGATGTTGAGTATATTCCCAACAGATTTTGTTCTGCCTCACTCGAAGCATTTGCTGTACACCCTGGTTTAAAATATGTGTCTATCTTCTGTTGTGATAATTTGGAGTTTATTTCCTTCATTAATATTTCGCGGAGGTGTCGTAAGTTGTCGTGGAATGCAGATATTTTTTTTTCATTTTCGCTTTCTCCTACAAACTTAATTACACAATTCAAGTGTTCTTTTATATCACCCCCTTCATTTTTGGCGAATTGCTGTCTTCTACTTCTCTCCTTCTGATTCTTCCTCAGAACTTGCCGTTCCCGTCACGCTGTCCATAATTTCTTCTGTCAAAATTTTATAACCTGCATCATCAACATCAGGTTCTAGCCACGTCTCAGCATTCTCTAATATAACTTCTTATTCGCTCCCTCATCGTAGGACTCCGTAAAAATCTTGCATCTCACATTCAGTTGTATCTGGTTCGACATGTTCATTCAATAAAATTTTCCTCCTGGAATTTGCTAACGTTGAAGATTATATACATTTTACGGCAGCTGCGAAATTGGATATCATGGACCACACGTTCTACAGTTTTAAGTTCTGGAGGGTTCGATGACCTCTTTTGTTTTCTTCGCCAGCGGTTAGCTCTTCCCCCTCCGGGACTTCATTTAGAAACCCTTTTTTTCTTTCATACAGTCTTTTTTCAGTGTATATAACGCCTTGGTCTATAGGTTGTATGAGGGAAGTGGTAGTTGATCAAAATTCAAGTTTTTTTAGAGGTTGAACGGATTAAGCAAAATTCGGATTATTAGGGTCCGGATTAACGAGAGTTCATTGTATTTTTTATTGGTAATGAAATTCCGCCCAACGCAGATTTCAAATATTTTAGTTATTCACTTGAATTTTTCTTCAGCCTCTGTGTCTTTAAGCAGTAAAACAGATTTTACGAGGAAAAGGAGAGAGCAGTGATCTGATAATCAGTCTCAGAGTATATAAATTTGTACTTTCAATTTTATTTATGATCCGAAACAGGATCGTGTAGCTAACAAAAATGTGCTAGTATTTGCGGATGAAGACGCATGAGGTCGTCATGTCCGTTCTATTGTCCAGCGTCTCTTACCGAAGCTTTGCGAGGGGTCGGAGGTTAGGAAGTTCGTTTCCTCAACGAGGCTTTTTTTTACACCAGGAATTAACAAGTTCGTAAAATCATGCAATGCATTGATTATGATACGCTTTACAACATACCAGAAATCATTACTCAGGTTATGAGGAAATGGGCTGTGGAATAAATCTCGCTCCTCTGCTTTGACCTTTGATCTCATTTTGCTGATATTCAACAGAACCAGTTCAGTATACCTCCGGAACACCATACTAAACTTTTATCGCAATAGAATCATTTTTACTCAAGTTATAAGGATAATGGCTGCGAAATATATCTCCCTCTTGTGCCCTGACCTTTGACCCCTTTCAATGATATTCAACATAATCGGTTCGGTATACCTCCGGAACAACATAATAAAGCTTCGCCGCAATCGAAGCATTTTTAGTTAAGTTATGAAGATGATGGCCGTTGAATAAACTGACTGATGTGCCCTGACCTTTGTCCCACTTTCGATGATACTGAACAGAATCGGTTCCGTATACATCCGTAACAACATACCAAAGTTTGTCGCAATAGAAGCATTTTTATTCAAGTTATGAGGATAATGGCTGTCGAATAAATCTCGCACCTGTTCCCTGACCTTTGACCCATTTCGATGATATTCAACAAAATCGGTTCAGTATACCTCCGGAACAACATGATAAAGAATTGTCACAATACAAGCATTTTTAGTGAAGCTATGAGGATAATGGCTGTGGAATAAATCTCGCTTCTGTGCCCTGAGCTTAGCTTCCATGTCGACTATATTCAACAGAACCGGTGCAGTACCCCTCCGGAACAATATTTGTCGATATAGAAGCATTTTTAGTCAAGCTATGAGGATAATGGTTGTGGAATAAATCGCACTCATGTACCCTGATCTTTGTCCCCATTTCGATGATATTCAACAGAACCGGTTCAGTGTACCTCCGGAACAAGATGATAAAGTTTTGTCGCAATAGGAGTATTTTTAGTCAAGTTATTAGGATAATGCCCGTCGAATAATTTGGCTCCTGTGCCCTGATCTTCGACCCCATTTCGACGATATTCAACAAAACCGGCTCAATATACCTCCGGAACATCATAATAAAGTTTTGTCGCAATAGACGCATGTTTAGTCCACATATGATGATAACGGTTGTGGAATAAATCTCGCTCCTGTGCCCTGATCTTTGTCTGCATTTCGATGATTTTCAACAGCAGCGGTTAAATATACACCTCCGTAACAACATGATAAGGTTTTGTCACAATAGGAGAATTTTAATTCAAGTTATGAAGATAAGTCATTTTTAAGTCAAGTTATGAGGATAATGGATGCGAAATAAATCTTGCTCCTGTGCCCTGACCTTTGACCCTATTTCGATGATATTAAACAGAATTGGTTCAGTATAGCTCCGGAACAACATAATACAGTTTTTTCGCAATAGAAGCATTTTTTTGTCAAGTTATGAGGATAATGGCTGGGTAATAAATCTCTCTCTTGTGACCTGACCTTTGACCCTATTTGAATGATATTCAACCAAACCGGTTCAGTATACCTCCGGAACAACATACAAAACTTTTGTCGAAATAGGAGCATTTTTAGGGAAGTTATGAGGATAATGCCTGTCGAATAATATGGCTCCTGTGCCCTGACGTTTGACCCCATTTCGACGATATTCAACAAAACCGGTTCAGTATACCTCCAGAACATCATAATAAAGTTTTGCCGCAATAGACGCATTTTTAGTCAACCTATGATGATAACGGTTGTGGAATAAATCTCGCTCCTGTGCCCTGATCTTTGTCCCCATTTCGAAGATTTTCAACAGAACCGGCTAAGTATACCTCCGGAACAACATGATAAAGTTGTGTCGCAATAGGATCATCTTTAAGTCAAGTTATGAGGATAAGTCATTTTTAAGTCAAGTTATGAGGATAATGGTTGTGGAATAAATCTCGCTCTTGTGCCCTGACCTTGGACCCCATTTCGGTGATATTAAACATAATTGGTTCAGTATACCTATGGAACAACATGACACAGTTTTGTCGCAATAGAAGCATTTTTTTGTCAAGTTATGAGGATAATGGCTGGGTAATAAATCTCTCTCTTGTGACCTGACCTTTGACCCTATTTGAATGATATTCAACCAAACCGGTTCTGTATACCTCCGGAACAACATAATGCAGTTTTGTCGCAATAGAAGCATTTTTAGTCAAGTTATGAGGATAATGGCTGTGCAATAAATCTTGCTCCTGTGCCCTGACATTTGACCCAATTTCGATGATAATAAACAGAATTGGTTCAGTATACCTATGGAAGAACATAATACAGTTTTGTCGCAATAGAAGCATTCTTTTGTCAAGTTATGAGGATAATGGCTGGGGAATAAATCTCTCTCTTGTGCCCTGACATTTTACCCCATTTGAATAATATTCAACAAAACCGGTTCAGTATACCTCCGGAACAACATAATACAGTTTTGTCGCAATAGAAGCATTTTTAGTCAAGTTATGAGGATAATGACTGTGGAATAAATCTCGCTCCTGTGCCCTGACCTTTGACCCAATTTCGATGATATTAAACAGAATTGGTTCAGTATACCTATGGAACAACATGATAAAGTTTTGTCGCAATAGAAGTATTTTTAGTCAAGCGATGAGGATAATGGTTGTGGGACCAATCTGGCTCCTATGCCCTGATCTTTGTCCCCATTTCGATTATATTTAACAGAACCGGTTCAGTATACCTCCGGAACAACATGATAAAGTTTTGTGGCATAGGAGCATTTTTAGTCAAGTTATGAGGATAATGCCTGTCGAATAATCTGGCTCCTGAGCCCTGAGCTTTGACCCCATTTCGACGATATTCAACAAAACTGGTTCAGTATACCCCCGGAACATCATAATAAAGTTTTGTCGCAATACGCGCATTTTTAGTTAACCTATGAGGATAACGGTTGTGGAATAAATCTCGCTCTTGTGCCTTGATCTTTGTCCACATTTCGATTATTTTCAACAGAACCGGTTAAGTATACCTCCGGAACACCATGATAAAATTTTATTGCAATAGGAGTATTTTTAAGTCAATTAAGTTATGGGGATAGTGGCTGTGGAATACATCTCGCTCCTGTGCACTGACCTTTGACCCGATTTCGAAGATATTGAATAGAACCGGTTCAGTATACCTCCGAAACAACATGATAAAGTTTTGTTGCAATAGGAGCATGTTTAATAAAGTCATGATGATAATGCCTGTCAAATAACCTGGCTTCTGTGCCCTGACTTTTCACCCCATTTCGACGATATTCAACAAAACCAGTTCAGTAAACATCCGGAACTTCGTAATAAAGTCTTGTCGCAATAGACGCATTTTTAGTCAAGCTATGAAAATAACGGTGGTGGAATAAATCTCGCTCCTGTGCCCTACCTTTGACCCCATTTCGAAGATATTAAACCCAATTGGTTCAGTACCCCTCAGGAACAACATTTGTCGCAATAGAAACATTTTTAGTCAAGCAATGAGGATAATGACTGTCGAATAGATCCCGCTCCTGTGCCCTGACCTTTAATCCCATTTCGATGATATTCAACATACCCGGTTCAGTATACCTCCGGAACAACATGATAAAGTTTTGTCGCTATTAGAGCATTTTTAATCAAGTTATGAGGATAATGCCCATCGAATAATCTGGCTCCTGTGCCCTGACCTTTGACCCAATTTCGACGATATTCAACACAACTGGTTCAGTATACCTCCGGAACATCATAATAAAGTTTTGTCGCAACAGACGCGTTTTTAGTCAACCTATGATGATACCGGTTGTGGAATAAATCTCGCTCCTGTGCCCTGATCTTTGTCCCCATTTCGAAGATTTTCAACAGAACCGGTTAAGTATACCTCCGGAACAACATGATAAAATTTTGTCGCAATAGGAGCATTTTTAGTCAAGTAATGAGGATAATGACTGTGGAATAAATTTCGCTCCTGTGCCCTGATCTTTGTCCCCATTTCAATTATATTTAACAGAACCGGTTCAGTATACCTCCGGAACAACGTTATAAAGTTTGGTGGCATAGCAGCATTTTTAGTCAAGTTATGAGGATAACGGTTGTGGAATAAATCTGGTTCCTGTGCCCTGGTCTTTGTCTCCATTTCGATGATTTTTAACAGAACCAGGTACGTATACCTGCGGAACAACATGATAAAGTTTTGTCGCAATAGGAGCATTTTTAAGTCAAGTTATGAGGATAATGGCTGTGGAATAAATTTCGCTCCTGTGCCCTGACCTTTGACCCCATTTCGATTACATTAAACAGAATTGGTTCAGTAAACCTCCGGAACAACATGATACAGTTTTGTCGCAACAGAAGCATTTTTAGTCAAGCTATGAGGATAATGGTTGTGGAATAAATCTGGGTCCTGTGCCCTAATCTTTGTCCCCATTTCAATTATATTTAGCAGAACCGGTTCAGTATACATCCGGAACATGATAAAGTTTTGTGGCATAGGAGCCTTTTTAGTCAAGTAATGAGGATAATGCCTGTCGAATAATCTGGCTCCTGTGCCCTGAGCTTTGACCCCATTTCGACGATATTCAACAAAACATGTTCAGTATACCTCCGAAACATCATAATAAAGTTTTGACGCAATAGACGCATTTTTAGTCAACTGTCATGGGGAAAATTTTAACCTCTGGTGAATTTCAGAAGGACCTGATCAATCTTTCTGTTGGTTTATCAGGGATTAATTAACGCAAAATGTTCTCCCATGACATACGTTAAAAGAAAATTCCTGGTTGAAAGGCAGGGAAATTCGTGCGCAAAATTCGCTTGTCTTAATCACAACCAAGAAAACAAAATTTCATGTTAAAGAAAAAAAAAGAAAAAGATAATAATATTTGATTTAACTGACTTTGGGGTTTTGGAAATAATTATTTTATCTGTTCTTTTATCGCGATAGGAAAAGGCGAGTAGGTGTGCAGCTCAGAGAATCAAAATTAATCTTACTTTAACATCACGGAATGAGAAAAAAAAAGCGTTTCTGAAAAAAAAAAAAGAGTTGTGAGAAAAGGAATCGGCCATTTTAAGGGTCCCGTAGAAGTCGCTCAGAAAATGTTGCAAAAAGGATTTCTTGGGTTGGCGTTCTATTTCTGGGACAAGGTCACAGCCGCACATAGGAAGTTACTTGGTCCCTACGTGTGAAGGTCAAGGGTTTCTCTCCCCTGGCTGACCGAAGATGCCATGTGCCCGGTAACATTTTTTTCCCTCTCGTTGAGAGTGCGAGACGCTGCAACGATGCTTACGTGTGAAGGTCAGAGGTCACTCGAGGCGTGGGAGAGAGCCGTGGTATGCAGGGCTGTGTTACTAGGGAAAATTTCGTTGAATCAGGGGTCGGCATTTTCCAACACCCCAGAGTTCTTTTTACACTTTGAGACGCTTGTCTCAGGCACTCTTTCTCTTGTCCTTGCTTTTGCTGGCCGGCATAAAAAAGGGGACGGACGAGTTTTCTCCTGGACTTTTTGGTGGGGAGAGGACGCACAGAAAAAATAACAGGCTTTTCTTGACTGCCTTTGCTGATCACCACGATGTGACACTCTGGCTCTGGGCTGCATTTTGAAAGGTTGACGATGTAGAACGCCGTTAAAGAGGCATCCCGCCGGCCGCGAACTTTGTTCTGGCAAGAAAAATGGTGGGGAGGCGACAGGCTAGTACGATGTCGGTCGTGGAGGCCGGCTTAGCTGAAAAGGGACATGTCTTCTCCCTTATTGATATCCCGGAAATAGAGGGACCAACACATCTACAGCTTTTCCATTCAGTTGCTACTCCCAAAAAATGGCCTGCTTCAAAGGCCGGAGAAAAAACTAGCAGGGGAGATTGATAAACATTTCTCCCTCGATTGATGCCCTAGGAAGAGACACATTTACAGGAGACTCAGGTAAGTTCCTCCTGGCACTGGAACTTATGGCAACGCCATTATAGAGCCGTGTGAACAACATCGACTACGGTAGCTGTGAATCGTCGAGCCTGGCCCACTGCCTGACTGAAGAAAAAAAGTGGTCCGCCGTCCCAGGGAGAGAAATTCCCAAGGGCTGTTCTGCTTCCTGGATTTTTGACTATGCCCGCTGGGTCAACAGGAAGAAAAACAATTCAACCGGGACAGTGTAACGAGAGGACTTTCCTTAAATTTTACTTCGTCTGTGAAATATTTTTTTTTCATCGGTTAGCTTGTCAAGAGTTGTTCCTACCCAGCCCAGAAGGTAAATTCTTTCTTGATCTTTTCTGTATTATGTTGTGACCGCTGTGGAATTGTTGAACGAGTGGGTCAGCAGTGTGCAATCAAATTTATAGTTCTGCTAAAATTTATTTTTGAGGTTAGCTGGGTGTAGGACAGATGTCCCCATATTATTGTCATGCCTGGTATTTTAGCAACTCCCCAGGCCAGTAAATTTTAATGTATCCGAAAAATTTGGTTTAATGTTTGAGCACAGTGAATTTCGGTGCATCGATTATAGTTTAGTTGGGCATGTGATAATTGAAAAGCAGTGTTATTGTGATGCCGTGTGTGATAAAATAATTGTAAACATTTCTCTCTAGCCTTTTACAGCTTTGAGTTATTTTTTTTCTGAGTGAAGATAAATTATGGGATGATTTATATTGGGATTTTGGGAGCATATGTATAGTGTGATGAAATTGGAAACCCAAAGTGCTGTTTACATTCTTGGAGTGTTGTGTCGAAATTAAGATTGTTGGTGTGTTATTTGAGGACCAGTATTTTACATGCTCCAGATGAGTGGTAATCTTCCATTGGAAAGGGGTGATCTTAGGGCAAGCCTGGGAACTTGTCCTAAGGCAGAGGGCTCTGAGTAGGGAATTTTCACCAGGATGCGATATGTGCAGAATAGAAGTTAAGGTATTTGGGTTCTCAAGTTTAGTATTTCACAAAAAGAATGAACATCATGGGTTGAGAAGACACACTTTTGCTCACCAGTTCCAGTATTAATTGTTCTTTTCTTTGGCCTAAATTTTCTTGTTTTTTACTAAAAGGTTAAGAGTCTAAATGTAATTTTAATTTTCAATAAGGTGAAAATATTTAGTAGGTTATGTAAATGGTCAGTGTTATTATCTGCAGTGCGACCTGCTCTTTGCCTTTATACAGAAGAATTTCCTTGCTTAGTGATTTTTCCTGGGATTTGGATGTAATATTAGATAAGGGATTTTTCCTGGGATATATTTGGATATTTTGGATTTCTTGGGATATAAATAGAGATAAGTGATTTTTCCTGGGATATATGTGGATATGGTGATTTTGGATTTCTTGGGATATAGGGAGATAAGTGACCTTTCCTGGGATATAGTTGTGTTAGTTCTGGGCCGGATGTGCCTGGATTATTTTGGGTGAGAAGTACGACAGGCTCTTGCAGGCGTGGTTGATCAAGGTGGGATCATGCATTGGTTCGAAAAGGGGGAGCCTTGAGGGCGTGGGTTTTGGGGGAAAACTTGTCTTCAAACCCCCCAGTAGTTTCGCTGCCCACGAAGATATGTACTGCCAGCGAGGGTCGGTCGGGCGTTGCTTCAATGGATGTTGCGAGATCATGTTAGAGGAAATTCTGTACCTGATGATGATGTGTCGCACTTGGGGATATTTTCCCTTTCCCTTTGCCTAGGCTGAAATTGGATTCACGACCCAATTTCACGCCTTCAACCTGACTAGTATTTTCTTCTTGTGTTGGTTCTCAAAACCCAGGGTAGTAGTGTCTGAACTGAGAGTATTTGCCTCACCGCTACCTCAGTAATTCACTGCAGGTGTTGAATTTAAGTTTTGTTTGGTGTGATTTAAGGTATCTAAATTAATTTGTTTATGATATGCTGTAGTACTAGGGACGTAAATTATAAATTCTGGTTGTTAGTGTTAGTGAACATGATATTTAGTTTGGAAATTTAGTTAATTGTTATTTTGAGCTTTTGTTTACAGTATAGAGTTATTAAGTATCTTGAGCTATTATTTGAAGTGCAGAGTGAGGTGATTTTTATGAGCAAGCTAGTGCAAGAAGATTGTTTGAATTTCTGAATTATGTTGATGATGTTATGAAGAGTGATAATTTTTAAGTTAGTTAGTGAGGTTTCTTTATAAGTGAAGTAGGTTCATTCAGGGTAGTTCTATAGGTTATGTAATGTTAATTAATGCTTGTGCTCAGTGTAAATTCTGTTTTGAGGATAATTTACTTGGTTTGTTTACTTGCAGATAGTAGATTTGTTAAAGTATAATTTGTGGCTCTTATTATATCTGTAAATTTAATTGAAGTCCTTGAAGCTGGTTTGGGGAGATTGTAGAGTTTGCTAAGGTTGTTAAGGTGCTGTAAATTTAAATCAATAAGTGTACAATTGTAAATTTCTCATTGAGCTAATTAGGTGAGGGAGGGAGAGGAGTGTACGTTTCAAAAAGAACAGAACTTGTCCACCTTGTGGAATTAAAAAGAATCCAGTATTTTTTTGTGTAACTATGTGAATCGTAGTATAATTTTGGATGCATAAAGTGTGTAAACTATGTGAATCATAGTATAATTTTGGATGCATAAAGTCAATGCCTGGTGTTCAAACCAACTGTGTTGAAGTATGTCACGTTGCGCTGTTCATAAGGCCAGTGGCCAAATAGAAAAAAAAAAAGATTGAGATTCTGTTTTTATGCTGCTGTGTGTAAGCAAAAAAAAAAAAAAGAAATACCACAGTTAATTGTCCACTAAATTACCTTGTTAAGTTTAAAAAATAAATAAATATAGGCAGTATAGCCTTTCAAAAAATTCCAAAATTAGTGCAGTGTGAAAAATTTTGTGTGCTGTTGTCTTCCATGACTTGGACCCTTGTATTCACCTTAGCTTGACTAAGGCTGTCGATCCGAATCCTGGTATTATAAGGTATTTCATAACTGCAATTTTTGTCCTGTCCTTTTAAATTGACTTTCACAGCCTCCACAAGTTGTTATTGAACGAGTGCATTTTATCCTATGACTTATAGCGACACATTTTGATATACATGCAACAATATTCACTTATTTTTGCACTTTCAGATGACTCAACTCTGCGTGAACGCAAACAACGCAAACTTTTCAATAACTTCTTATGGAATGTAAATTTTTAGATGCATTTTTGTTTAAGATGTTTATGGCCTTCATATACTTAGAAAATATATTTTTTTCGAAATGCATCTACCCATCTCCCAAAGTTAAATTTTACTCTAAATTCAAAATTTCCCTTCAGGTTTACTTTTGGCTATCTATTATAATAAACATTATATAACGTGGCTAAGATAACCGCCACAACACAACCTAAGAGGATAAGTGTTGTGAAATAAATCTGGCTGCTATGCCCTGATCTTTGTCCCCATTTCGATGATTTTCAACAGAACCGGTTAAGTATACCCAGTGGCGGCTCGTGATAATAAGCTAAGTTACTGAGCCAGTGCTGATGCTGTCTGTTTAATAATAATAATAATAATAATAATATATATATATATATATATATATTGATCGAAAGTGTTTTTTTTACAAGAAATGAATATTTAGATTCTATATTTAGCGATTGATAGGGAATAGGGAAAATGTAGAGGTACCGATACCTAAGTAAGGCAACAGATATTAAGCGATGGCCACATTGCCACACTTACGAAGAAAATAATCGAACTATAAAACTTGGTCAGATGCATTATTTCTTAAAAAGAAACTGATTAATCAGTGCATCCTTCCAGTTTTTACGCATGTAGCACATACATGGACCTGAACTAAAATAGGCACACAGATGTTGCAGACAACTAAAAGAAGCATGTAGAGATACATGTTTGATGTTACCAGGAAAGATACAAATACACTGCTGGCCACCCAAAATGCAACACCAAGCAGGAAGCATCCGATTGGCCTGAAATTCGCAACATGCGTCGCCCGCGAGAGGACATGCAAACGATTAGCATTGCAAGGCATATGCAAATGATGTGCGCCCGGCACGCCACCGAGAAGCACTATAAGAAGGCTACACAGAAGGCGGTGTGTAAGTAGTGGAAGTGTGTTGGGCTGCCGGACATACGTGTGGGAAGAAGCTTCCTGATGCCTCGTCGCAGAATACGGCAGTCATTCCAGCACGTTTCGGAGTTCGACAGAGGACGAATAGTGGCTTATCTCGACAGCGTTTTATCGTACCGAGATATCGGCGCCCGTGTGGAACGACATCCAGCCACAGTGAGGCGAGTATGGATTCGGTGGGTGCAGGAGGGACGGACAGACCGACGTGAGTGATTGCCGCAGCCGCGGCACACCGCCGAACGAGAGGGCCGGCATGTTGTGCAGCGGACATTGACGGCTCGCACCGCCACATCACGAACGTTAGCGCAGGAATTAGAGTGTGTTGCGCAACAACATGTGTCAGCACGTACCGTTCGACGTCGTCTGCAGGAGTGGGGACTTATCGCATGGCGCCCATTGCTCAGATTACCGTTGACGTTACACTACCGGCGAGTGCGGCGGCAGTGGGCAGTTGAACGCCGCATCTGGACTACGGAATGGTACGACATTGTCTTCTCCAACTAATCCCGCTTCTTCATGCAACACCACGATGGTCGGATCCGCGTGTGGCGGCACCACGTCGAGAGACTGTATGACGCCTGCATTATGCATCGCCATATCGGTCCGTCACCTGGCGTTATGGTTTGGGGCGCAATTGGTTATCACACCCGCACCACTCTGGTACGCATCGCCGGTACACGCAACAGCCACAGCTTCATCTCTGACGTTTTGGAGCCTGCAGTCCTCCCTTACCTGCAGGACCTGCCAGCGGCCACGTTTCAACAGTACAATGCGCGCCCGCACGTGGCACGCATCGTGCAATAATTCTTCATGGCCCACCAGGTGTCACTGCTGCCGTGGCTCGTCTGTTCTCTCGATATGTCGCCCATCGAGCACGTCTGCTCGCTGATCGGCAACCGAGTGGCCCGGCAAGCACCACCCGCGGCGTACATGACCTTAATGAACTGTGGCAACATGGCAGCCTGATGAACTGTGGGAACGTGTGGAAGCAGCCTGGACCAACATACCCCAAGCCCACATCCAAAGCCTCTTTCGTTCGATGCCGCGGCGTGTAGCGGCCGTTATTGCCAACCGTGGGAGCCACATGAACTATTGATGTCTGCGTGTTCCGCAAGTCGCACGGGCCTGCAAGTTCAATCGTTCCATCTCTGTATCTGTTGTTATGTGTCCAGTAAATCTTGCTTTGCTATCTCGTGTCCTTCTTGGTGCTGCATTTTGGGTGGCCAGCAGTGTGGAAACTCGTGGATCGGGAAAATGTCAAGAGCGGAAGACATTATGATCAGAATTCCTGAAATTGCAATGAGATGAACATATTGCTAGAAGAAAAAGCCACTGACGGAGAGTTGAAATATTGAACTAGATAGCAAGGGAAAAAACAATACCCAGAAGATGACAAGAGGGACATAGGTGCATGAAATTCGAAAGCATGAAAGAATAAAGCTCAAGGCAGACTGTTGTGGAAGAAGAAACTTGGAGACTCTCATCCAGCAGTGGACTGATAGTGGTTGCAAATTTTATATACGTGTATATACGTATATACATATACTGTATGTAAACAAGTATATAGACAAAAAATGGAAAAAAAATTAATGCGTGTGGCAGTGGCAGCGGAGACACACATTCAAGGTCATGTACGCATTCTCAAGTGTCTCATTGTGACCCCTAGAAATATGACAATAAAAATTTTTCCTTCTGATACACTCCCTTTGAAACTTCTTTTTATCCTTTATTTAAAATTGCTTTAAAGAAAATAAGCAGAAATATGTGGAATCAGAACGGCTGTTACCAAGGTTTTATGGGGGCCATCCCCAATCGAAATTTGAAAGCCAAAACTTTTTTTTATTCATTTTAACAGTGAAAACCTGAGATTTCCACAGATTGAACCGTTCTGCATGTGTCTGTTTTGACTTCCAGCGTTCTTCCTCTCTCTCAATTTGGCTCGCAGCTTTATTTCATTATGGCTTCCCCAAATCGAGAACGTCTTCTCCTTTTTCCCGGGGATTTACTAGAAGGAACCAAGTGCAGTAATCCCCAGATTTGAGCGACGTTGTTTCCAATCCGCCAATCAATCCTCCTCAGCGGGCGAGAAGTTTTAATGAGCGCGCATGAGCAGAATGCCTCAAGGGATAATTCATGAAGAATAGAATCCTCGTTGGGATTATTTCGGCCCGCTCTCGAGTTTCGGAGTTCCGGGAAACACGTATGTAGACGGCGCCCGCTCGATCTTCAGAGACTTGGAGACTAAGTGTCACTTATTTCTCCCTGCGACCAATTCAGTGGTGAGCAGGATTCAGTCGTCGTAACTACCCTGTGATTTATGTGTAGCTGCGTGAATTTCGAGCGAAAAATAGAATTAAAACATTTGGGACCTCGTCCGCCTGATGAAAAACTCTGAAGGCAAATATAACAAACCTAAATGCAAGTTGGAGTTGGTAAGTGGACAATGTTGATGCAAGTTAAACAACAATTTATAGGATCTATAATTATCATCATTATAAAAACAATTTATATAATCTGTAATTATCATCATTATAAAAACAATTTATAGAATCTGTAATTATTATTATTATTGGTTTGTTAATATTAAAAATAATTTACAAGGTTTTAAATTATTGTTATCAAAACAAATTTATACGACATGAAATACACAGTGCGTCAAAGAATTTTTAAGATTGGCGCTAGATTTCAGCCTACGGTGGCGCCACCAGTGTAATCGCAAATACGTTATAAACCGTGACCATCTGCTTGCTTTCTGGCAAAAGTACTGCGCAGTTGTTAAAGTAACTCAAACGAAACGGCCGTTCATTAGAGAAGTAAAATTTTTTTCATGTTTAATTATTAAGATGGAACAAAGGGCTGTTATTAAATTTAACGCAAAACTTAGTAAAAGTGCCTCGGAAACATACCAAATGATGAAACAAGTTTACGGTGAGTTTTGTTTAAGTAGATCAAATGTTTTCCTATGGCACAAACGTTTTTTGGACGGAAGAGATACGCTAGAAGATGATAAGCGTACCGGAAGACCAAGTTCATCTAGGACACCTGAGATTATTGAAAAAGAGCGTGATTTCGTGGCAAACAATCGATGTGCGTAACTAAGAATGATGGAAGAGTCTTTAAACATCAACAAAGAAACGATTCGAACCATCCTGCATGAAGATTTGGGCAAAACAAAAGTCTGTGCTAAATTTGTTCCACACACGTTAACCAATGAACAAAAATCAAGGAGAAGTGCACATTGCAGAGACATCATTTCAGCCACTGAAAGTGATCCAAACTTCTTAAAATCGATTGTTACAGGTGATGAAACATGGTGTTTTTCATATGATCCTAAAACAAAACGACAAAGTGCGGAATGGAAGTCCAAAAACTCACCACAAGCCAAAAAAAAAAACAAAGGGTTAAAAAATTCTTTGTTTATCCACAAAGAATTTGTTCCAAGTGGACAAAAAATTACTGGTGAGTTTTATTTAAATGTTTTGAGGCGTTTGATGGGCAGAATTCGTCGCATTTGTCCAGAATATCGAGATGAAGACAGTTGGTGTTTGTTGCAGATAATGCACCCAGTCACACCTCACTTCTTGTTCGTAGATTTTTGGCAAAAAATAACGTCTGTGGGGTGTTGAATCATCCACCGTATTCGCCTGCTTTAGCACCCTGCGACTTTTCTTTATTCCCAAAACTTAACATGACTTTAAAAGGGTGTTATTTTGATGATATTTCGACCTTACAAACAGCTTCGACGCGTGCTTTGGAGGCAATTCCGCAAAGTGAACTGGAACAGGCATTCGAATCATTATTAAATCGCTGTAACAAGTGTATTGAAACCGGAGGGACTTATTTTGAATAACAAACCAAAACAAATTATTATTTCTTGTTTCTATTTCATTTTATAGACCCAGTCTTAAAAATTCTTTGACACACTGTGTATGTTTATTATTTACGGTGTTGTGGTTAAAACAATAGCTACCCTATTCACAAAGCACGTGCATGCATACACTACAGAGGAGTAGTTAAAACTAGTAAATACAAGTGTTTTTTTTTCTGGTATCCCCTCATTGATGCTAACTCTTCAAAATGCAAATTCCCATAAACTTTCTGAAAATTTACCTTTTTACCTCAAAATTGCCACAGGAAAATGTTAGAGACCATTAAATACCAAATTATAGATGATGCATCATGTACAGAGGAATTGCTGTCTTTTTATCCCTCCAATGGCAATAGTGTAAAGCAGGATTTGTATGCTTCCACGGTGAAACTAGTATCGCCGCACGAGTGGTCTTAACGCTTGCTTATGATCATTTGTCTGTGATGGATCCGGGTTCGAATACTGGTGGGGCATGGATGCTATGTTTTTCTTACGACACTGGATCTCCTCTCCTTGATCCGGTTGGCGTAGCTCAAGGAAGGACGACTGCTTATTGACCATCTACACTGCTGGCCACCCAAAATGTAACACCAAGAAGGACACGAGATAGCCAAGCCAGATTTACTGGACACATAACAACAGATACAAATATAAAACGATTGAGCTTACAGGCCCGCGCGTCTTGCGGAACACGCAGACATAAATAGTTCATGTGGCCCTTATGCCCATAACGGCCGCTACACGCCGCAGCATGGAAAGAAAGAGGCTTTGGATATGGGCTTGGAGTATGTCGGTCCAGGCTGCTTCCGCACGTTGCCACAGTTCATCAGGCGTAGACGCGGGTGGTGCTTGCCGGGCCACTCGGTTGCCGATCGGCGACTAGACGTGTTCGATGGGCGACATATCGTGAGAACAGGCGGGCCACGGCAGCAGTGGCACCTGTGGGCCGTGAAGAATTGTTGCACGATGCGTGCCACGTGCGGGTGCGCATTGTCCTGTTGAAACGTGGCCGCTGGCAGGTACTGCAGGTAAGGGATGACTACAGGCTCCAAAACGTCGGAGACATAGCGGTGGCTGTTGACTGTACCGGCGATACGTACCCGAGGGGTAAGGGTGTCATATCCAATTGCGCGCTAAACCTTAACGCCAAGAGACGGACCGGTATTGCAATGCATAGTGCAGGCGTCATACAGTCTCTCGCTGGGGTGCCACCACGCGCGGATACGACCATCGTGGTGTTCCAGGCAGAAACGGGATTCGTCGGAGAAGACAATACCATGCTATTCCGTAGTCTTAGTGCGGCGTTAAACGGCCCACTGCCGCCGCACTTGCCGGTGGTGTAACGTCAATGGTAATCGGAGCGATGGGCGCCGTGCGACAAGTCCCCGCTCCTGCAGACGACGTCGAACGGTACGTGCTGACACAGCTTGTTGCGCAACACACCTTAATTCCTGCGCTAACGTTCGTGATGTGGCTGTGCGAGTCGTCAATGCTCGCCGCAAAACATGCCGGTCCTCTCGTTCAGTGGTGTGCCGCCGCTGCGGCAATCGCTTACGTTGATCCGTCCGTACCTCCTGCATCCACCGAATCCATACTCGCCTCACTGTGGCTGGATGCCGTCCCACACGGGCGCCGATGTCTCGGTACGACAAACCGCTGTTGCGATAAGCCACTATTCGTCCTCTGTCGAACTCCGAAACATGCTAGAATGACTGCCGTATTCTGCGACGAGGCATCGGGAAGCTTCCCACGCACAGGTCCGGCAGCACAACACACTTCCACTACTTGGAGTGCACCCTTCTTTTAGTACTTCTCGGTGGCGTGCCAGGCGCACATGATTTGCCTATGCCCTGCAATGCTAATCGTTTGCGTTTCCTCTCGCGGACGACGCATGCTACGAATTTCAGGCCAATCGGATGCTTCCTTTTTGGTGTTGCATTTTGGGTGGCCAGCAGTGTAGTATTTACTGAAAAGTTCATAGTAATTGAAGGAAGCAGAGCCTATAAATATATATTGCATTAAGTTATTCAAAGCTAACTCTAGTAAAATACGTGACCATCGTCTATATATTTATTTCTTTGTAGAAAGTTTCAAAAAGGAATTAACAGTTTTGTTGTATTTTTGATAAAGTTTTCTTTCTTGGTATCATTTTGACGGAGTCCTATCCGACTTGAAGGCCGAAGACTAAGCCTGAATGCGTTAGACCCATGCGGACTCCCTATCAAGTTTCTATTTTCTGTCAAAATGATTGTGACATATCTTATTATGACAGCCTGGGCTAACACGAGTGAAGTGGATGTGTTTTCAGGGTAAGAGTTTGTTCACTGTGTAACTGCGTTTACTGGGCTGGGATTGTATTCACTTGTTCATCTGTGTGCCTTGTCATCACAAGTCAGTTGTTCAGCAACACATTTGTGTGACAAAGCACACATACAAAACATCATAAAAACGCTCCTGCCACAAAAAAAGTCTTTCGGTGAGGAAACAATTAGTAGCTCGTGAAATCGATAAAAACCATCGCCCAGAAATTCTTCCGGTGATGAAACACGCCCTAGATAAAAATCCTCAAAAGAGAAGCACTGACTAACACGGACGCTAAACCACTAGGCATGCTTGCTTCTTTGTAGAACTTGTAATAATGATACAGCACTTTAAACAACGGTAGCGCCATCGTGTTTAAATCCAGAACAGCTGGCAATTGGCGACACACTGTAAAGGATTACTCTGAAGACGGCAGCCAGCGGAAAGTGTTCACCGACGATCAAATTACTCAAAAGAAGGCAGGCAACTCTACCTTACAAACGGAGGGCCTACCGAATCCTATTATAACGCCATTTCATTCCATCTCAACGATAGCATACCAATCGCTACCCTTATTATCTTAATTTATTTTTTCAAAGTATATACCTGATTGTAACTCCGGAGAATTTCACACAGCGTAAGATGAATTTCAATGCCTTATTTCAACACTTCTCCCAAAAGATTTTTTATTACAAGTATGCCATCAGAGCCGTTCATACACATCATAACAAAATAAGTGGTTACCTTACAACAGAATCTGAATTTTAAAATAAATAGATTTCAAGGTCTACATATCTAAATTTTTATTAAAGCGCTAATACTTTTTATGCTGAAATACGTTTTCACTGATTTAGAATATCTTAGACATACTGTTTTGCACTTCCAGTTGTACAACTAAAAATTGCTGCAAAGATGTTAGATATTAATGTTCTTCTTGGCATTTGTTTAACGAAATCATTGACAAATCTAGAAAATGAGGCGATATATCTCCTGAAAATGCTCTTACGCATTTTCCCACCTTTCAAATTGTACTTCTAAAATGTTAATTTGACTTCCAGTACGTAAAAGATGAAAATAAATGCCGTGAAAAAGCAAACATTCTGCAGTTTTGGCAACTTTCAGCCAGTAACAAACAATGCTATGTACAGAATTAACGGCGAGAATTTGAAACATGGCAATGATAATTTGAAACACAAATAATGCTATTTAAAACATGACAATGCTAATTTGAAACATGAATAATGCTATTTGAAACATGACAATGTGATTGAATGACCAAGAAGCAGGTAAAAAACTTTCACCTTCTATTAACTTTGGATGCTTTGCAAAATCACAAAATTCAAATCTCTGAAATCTGCAGTAATAGTTATTTTTCACAAATTCGGCGTAGGGTGAGAAGAAGCATTCGAAATAAGAAGGGGATATACATTGAATATTCCTTTCTTATCCTGCAGCAAAAATCCTTTCGCGTAACGTTTTGCTGGAGGAGAAGTTTACTTTCATTTAAAAATTGGGCCCTGTCATTCAAATTAAGGAAACTGTGTTTGAAAGAATAACTGTAGTGCCGACTTCAGAATTTCTGTGAAGAAAGGGCTTAGGTGAGTCAGTTTAGTTCCAACGAGAAGGCTAGAAAACTTGAAATTGCATTCGCATGCATGCAGTTCTTCGAAAATATCATAAAAATATTTGTGACACACGTGTTCTGATCACCCAGTTTTCTGTTTTTCTTATAAAAATGACTAAAACTTCAATTTTTATTATTTGTAACGGCCCTGAGAGGCCAAAAGAGATTGTGTAAGATATAAAGCTTTCAAGCCGTCCCTTGACGCCACTACTGAATCACTGATAAGAACCATCGATTGCGAATGCGAGATAATTTCATAGTGGTATGTTTCTTATACTGTAGGTCGCTGTTGTTCGCTTTAGTCCAATTAGTTTTGCAACGTGTATAGTTGTTTTGTAAATCTTTCAGCAAAATTGTGCGTTAAATGAAAACAAATTGGGATGAAATGGCTGATGATATCATTTAAGCTAAGATTCTGCCCTCAGCTCGTTCGACTTGAAGTTTTGAGTTACCGCCTTGCTTATAGTTGATTCTGTGCCTTCTCTGCTGATTAAGAAGGAACTTTTTGTCTGTAACCAATGCATGCTCCGGTTTCTTGTTGGATGGAGCTAAAACCACTTGGCACTTCGAGTATGAAACGTACGTATGCAGAAGTGGATTCTGCAGCAATATTGTTTGTCCTATTGTTTCGACGTTCCGCGACCACCATGAGCAACTCAGAGAGCTATAAGCAGCTGTACGTCCCTAATTTATTCCTAATGTTTCCAGAGATGGCAGTGAAACAACGCAATCGGGTAAACAAACTACCCATGCCTCATCCAGGACTCGAACACCGAACCCTTATTGTTCGCATGATCCTTATTTATCGCCTCAAAACACTCACTAGCCGGACAGGTCTCTATATTTCCTTAATTTCTCTGTAGAAATCAACGATAGGGGGTAACATTTTCACCACATCATTATTATTTCTCAAATCTTTCCGCAAAGTATCATGCTGTAGGCAGGCTTCTGACACATTAACATTAAAATAGTTTTCTGCATATCGCAAATCGCAACTCATAAAAACATGGCTGGGATAGCATTCATTCTTCCTCGCTATTATTTTCCATATTTCGCAAACTGCTATTTATAATTGTATACGCTGGTTGGTTTTCATTAATATATTTCATATTTGTTAAATTGCTTTGTATAGATGCCTACCGGTGGGGACTTTTATATTTTGCTGTTATTATTATTATTAGTCCTAGATTTTTTATTAGTCGTATGAGTAGTAGTTCTATACTTCCGAAATTGCTCCGCAGAAGCGTATGGGGACTGAGTTCTAGTAGGAACACTGTTTTGATATTGTTGCGAAATCGAATTAGATAGGGTATTCGCGCTGAGTTTTACAAGATCCGTTTGGCGTTTGTTGGAATCGCTTAGAGCTGAAGTTCCCCAAAAGTCCCTCTGTAATTCGCGCTTCTCATCGTTAAGAGGACATTGAACTGCTTTGTTTACAGCAAGCGAGCAGGAGCAATGTGTGTTACTGAGAGAGATCCCTGCCACCCTCGAAAGAGCGTCGGGGGTCAAGAGGTCACTGGAGAAGAGAAGCCAACAGCAGTGTGCAACTGGGATTTTCCGAAGAAGGTCTGTTCCGTGGACGAAACGAATTCAAGAGCTGGATCTCTTCAAGCCCACTAGGCAGAAAATTCGTTGATGCCCAGCGATCTTTCTGGCTAAAGAGGGAGAGACGAAAAGAGAAAATTAAGCTCCCTCAAGATCATTTAGCAGCTCGGTCTCTCTAGTCCCTTGCTCTCTCTCAGGGATTTAAGGCTCGGAGCTATCCCTCCGACAAGTTCTTGGTTTTTTTTAAGAGAGATTCGTTTCCCAGGGGCTCCACAATAAAGGGCCCACGCAACAATATGTTACTACATAGAGAGAAATATAGAGGTCACACATTCTGCAATCGTTCCCTCCATGTCAATGGAGGATTTAGGTTTTTGTCAGGGAATGTATTAAATAAATTTTAGGTAAATGTGTAGTTTAGCGTCCTAAATTATTATTATCATTATTATTATTATTATTGATTGGAGGTTTAACGACCACCGTGAGCAACTCAATGGGCTATAAGCAGTCGTCCGTCCCTAATTTAGGGTCACTGGTTCCAGGGAAGGGAGAAAGCCAGTGCCGTAAGACAAACACAACATCCATGCCTCACCGGGATTTGAATCCGGACCTCTTTCGGACGAATGATCAGAAGCCATCGCTTAGACCACTGCGCCACTGGGGCGGCCTAAATTATTACGTCGGAAATGTTGTAGGATTTCGAAAAAGTGAGACGTGCAAATGTTAAAGTATGAAAGTTCATGGCAAATGGGGAAAACATTCCATCATTGTGGTGCATTTTAAGGATTTTTACCGTAATATTTACGTGCAAGTACGACGCTGTGAACAGAAGCTGCGGCAGGCCTTACACGACGCCTCGGGGACGACATCAAGCTTTGCTTTGCTGAAACGAAGGTCTCGTTATGGCGGACATTTTGCTGGCGGAAAAGTACAAGACGAACGGGGAACGTTCTTGCCAGGAAAGCTTTCAAATTTGTACTGCTGCGCTACAGAAAATAGATCCCCCTAGTCTCATTTTCTAACATCACAATCTGATAATTTCTTGGTTTTATTTCGCGTATGATTCTTTGATGCGCAATGTATGAACTCACTTCTTCGACAGCTTTATTTTTTATTTTTTTGTAATCCAATACAAATGAATTGCGAACAAATCTGACAAAAGGAGGAGCAAAATTTTGATTTTCCGATGCCATGTAACTTCCGTTGAAAAGAACACGGCATGTACTTTAACGTTTTTGTAGAAGAAAGAAAGGCATCTGCATACTTTCTATTTCGCACCAGGGAATGATATGCCTAAGTTCAAAGCAATTGTCACCATGCTTTTTGAAAAATTGCGACAGAAATGTTGAACTACTTTCTGTAGCGTAGCACTAAAAATTAAATAGAACGCTTTGCTCTCAAGAACGTTCTCCGGTTCTCTTGTACTCTTCCGCCATCAAAATGGCTGCCGGAACGGCACCTTCGATTCAGCGGAGCCATGCTGCGCGTTGTCGCGGCGCGGTTGTGTTAGACCTGCCGCAGCTTCTTTTCAAAGCATCGTACTTGCATGTAAATATTACGGAAAAAATCTTTAAAATGCATTATAATGATATAATATTTTCACCATTTGCCACCAAATTGCATACTTTAAAATCTGTACGTCTCACGTTTTCGAAATCCTTCAACATTTTCGACGAAATCATTTATGATACTAAACTACACATTTACCAAATTTTAGTCTAGTTAAGTTACTTGAGCACAAAACAAAAACAAAGAAAAGTTATTTTGTACGACCACTCTGTTAAACACGAATGCTCAGGTTTCAAGCAGAAACTAACGGGATGAAAGAATGACTACTTCTAGCATATAAGGCGTAGCGCCATTTATAGGTACTTCAGGTAATATTTTTCATAACGCTGTTGGGTTTACTTCTTTACTTAGGGGAAAGACCCCACACTCAAGTATCGGTTCCAACTTTTGCAGTCTTTTTCGTGTTGTTGGTCATGATCCAATCAGTGTGACGTGGGACACATGTCGAAAGTTGCATAGGAAACTTTTGTGCTTCCTTTCCTCTGAAAATGAAAGTTCATGAGAAATAACAAACTATCAAATTTCGATGGCTCATGAAAAGAAGCAGGTAAAAGATAGTTACGAACATTGACTGGTATTTTGAAATACTACCTGAAACTGATTAGTAAAATGAGTAAAACAATTCACTAAACTCACTTACGGCTATACCTTAAAGTTCTTCGATTCGTCTTTTTTTTATTGGAATTTTAACTGCCACAGTGAGCAACTCAGAGTGCTGTAAGCAGTCGCCCGTCCCTAATTTAGGGCCACTGACTCCAGGAAAGGGAGAGACCTAGAGCCTTAAGGCAAACACAACATCCATGCCTCACCGGAATGCGAACCCGTACCCTTCTCGGACGAATGATCAGAATCCATTGCTTAGACCAGTGCGCCACCGGGCGGCCATCTTTTTTCTTCTCTATCTTTCTTTAACCGGATGGATTCAGTTGCATTAGCGTTATGTTCAGTAGGTTTTTCAAGAGTTTATATAATATTTCAGCCGATAGAAACGGCTGAGAGAAAGCTACAACTAATAAAATAATTTACTGCCCACCTTCGATTGGTCTACTGTCAAACTGTAATTAGATTAGAACGCACTTGAGTGGGATAAATAAAAATTGGACATAAAAATCAGCTACAATAATGTGCGTACACAGAAAGGCATCATGGAAAACAGCAAGAAAACTAAGTGTAACAATTTGCAACATGTTCGTTTTGCGTTACTGATCTATGTATATAAAATATCTACAGAAAATATATCTTCTTATTTTTTACATAGAAAGTTTTCTATAAAAAATATTTGTTTGTTTGACAGCTGTAACATCTATCTACCGATGTTAATGATAGAATTTGAAAACAGAACATAAGTTGGATTTCACAAGAATTTTCACCGACCAAAAAATCTGTTTCCCGCAGAAAAAATTACGAATTTCTTTTTTTATTGAGGGGTTTAACGACCACCGAGAGCAACTCAATGGGCTATACGTAGTCGTCCGTTCCTAATTTAGGGCCACCGACTCCAGGAAATGGAGAGAGCTAATGCCGTAAGACAAACGCAACATCCATTCCTCGCCGGGATTCAAACCCGGACCCATCTCGGACGAATAATCAGAAGCCATCGCTTACCCCACTGCGCCACCGGGGCGGCACGAAATTTCTAATTCAATAAAATCAGATTAATTATTCATATTAACTGCGTAAATTGTCAGAAATGATAAGAGAAATGTAAGTACTATTTCAAGTAATTTAGTTAGAAATGCGGTGAATGCGTTATTACGACTGAAAAAACAAACATAAATATAACTTCACGTCATACACGCTGCGTAAAGCCCTCATCTGAGATTCGGAATTTAACTAATCAGTATCTTATTGATAATTTTTTTTTCGGCCATAGGTTCATAAATACTCCCAGTTGTACAATCTCGCACTAAATTTTTCACCTAATTGTTTTCTTTCTTTTTTTAATTTCTATTCCCATAATACTATACGTAACGTTAATGAATAACAATTTCCGATCTTTTCCTGTTCGGAAAGCAACTTTTGTTTCTCATGTATCTTTTTTCCATATGTCATTCTGACCGTAAAGGTGGCTGTATAAATGCTCAATTTTGATTGGCTGAGAAGAGACTGCAGTTCGTACTACTATTCTCTGAAACTGACCAGAAATGCTAGTGCTGGCATACTCAGGTGCACGATCGTTCGCAATCGATATTTGAGAGCGTTTCAGAATTTATGAAAACGTTTTCTGTGTTAATTGTAACATATAGCATTGGTAGACAGTTATTCGAAAATGAAAAAAGTAAGTAGTACAGTGAGCTCGAAAACGATCGAAAAAATTAAAAAGTAGGTGAAAATGTAGCAGCGGTACAGTTTGCCTTAAGGCTCTAGGTCTCCCCCCTGAGTTGCGTAACCATAGGCGGAGATAGAGCCTGTTGCTTGAGGGGGCAGGATAAATATGTCGGGTTAAGAGGGGGGTAGGGATTGTTGTGATCCTTGGTCCCAGAAGATAAAAGTCATGCCAAGACCTGCAACTGTCAATAGTACAAAAACAATACGATTGACGATGACCTGTGACGTACCAATAAGAACCATCGTAGAATATATTTTTATATTTAGGATTAAAAGTTTGGAATGGCGGCTATTTTGTAATGATGAAAATTACATGTAACATTGTAACTAAGAGATAGATGATTTAAATAAAAACAATGAATTATTTTCATTTGTTTTAAATTATTCAATCCATAATAAAATTACATTAACACAGTCAGACTATAACACCAATAAAAATCACTTACAGAATGAGTCTGGTTCTGAATCAGTGGTCAGTGCACAAACTACTGTTGCAAAATAATCTTTCGTTTTTCACATTTCGAGTTATATTTGTCAATCAAGGCATCTGGGTCCAAATCTTTAACTATATCTGATTCTGAAAATAAAATTACCAAGTTAGATAATCGTTCCTGGTTCACAGTGCATCTTAACCAGCTATTAATACGACGCATTGCCGAGAACGACAGTTCACAGGTAGCACTGTTCGATGACAAAGTTAAACAGATCTTGAGGAGTTTCCGTATATTCGGATAAAAGTCCATGTCCTTGTTCAAAATATTTTCTTTCATATCTTTAAGAACACTTTTAAGGGGCCTGTCCTTTAAACTGACACCCGAGCTTTCCATCACGTTTCTCAATACAGACATTTCTGCTTTCAACATTGCGTGATCTTTTCTTGACACAGAATGGGTATCAATAAAGAACTTGGAACCTTCTTCGTTTAAACAAAGGAACTCCTCACTGGACTCTGCGACTTGAAGAGCATCACCAGTAAATCTTCTCCTCATTTCTTCCAGCAAAATGTCCAAAACAGGGTAGAAGAAATTGCATCTGTAATTTCGTTTCAATTGAGATTCAGCATTTTCTATTTCTTCAACATTTGCACTTACTCCTTCGTTCCTCATTCTTTGACCGACAGATGACAACACAGTATAATGATCTAACTTTTTCGAAATCATCCGGGGCCGTTTTTGTTTTTGAACCTCCCAATCTTCTATTTCCATTTCACTTGTAACAGGTGTTATGTCGAGTTCACAGTCTTTTCCGAAAACTTTCACTGCTTCCCATTTTTATTCCCAAGCTACTTCATTTCTTTTCGAATAAAGTTTTTTAATTACTCCACTGGCTGTCTTAGCACATTGTGCGATACAAGTGTCCACTCTCTGCAACGCTTTACTCAGGATATTGAAAAGAGACAGGTATTCAGCAAAAACAACCATGCAAACAATGAAATCAAGTGATGTGATAGACATTAGGAGTTGTGACGTACCAGGAGATGTGACGTACCTGCCAGCAGGACGCACACGACATAAAGGCAGATAGGAATCAGAATAAAAAGTCCGCGTAGCTCAACTGGTAGAGTGACTTATTCCGGAATAAGCGGACTCGGGTTCGAATCCCGGCGTAGACCAAAAATGACGGTACTTTCGGGTTGACAATCGACCCGTCTTCAGATGGAGGAGAGCCGCTGCAGTTTGTCATTTTCATGTAGGACTTCCGTCCACAGTGAGTAGAGTTTAGGTCCCAGCCACCTACAGCGAGATCGCCTTTTGGGCAGGACACAGAAACGGAAGGAATGAGAGCAAGTCTAGCGACTTTTTGACAGAACAGTTTGTAGTGAGATTAGAGTACAAAAGATGGCGCCACCGTACAAGTACGATATTGCACATAGATGGGTGAGAGAATTTCAGGGAGGACATAGGAAAGGATACCCATTTAACCAGTGGGTCCAGCCTGGGGGCCGTCACTTTACGTGCTCGTCCGATGCACGGCGGATATTCAGCGATTGTTAGTAAATCACACCATCTCTGAAGGATCAGCCCAGGCTAGAACCTGGGGACCCCGCATCGACAGTCTGAAACACTAACCACTAAGCCATCCACGGCTTCCAAAAATGACGGAGAAATTCACTTCGTTATAGAGTCCTCTTGCTTCTACCGATGTAGAGTGTCTCATGTCTGCCGCTGTATCGCTTAATACAGCCACAATTGCAATGTAGTTTCGCTTGACAGACAGCACAGTTGTGGTCCTACAAGACCAGCGCGCGTCACTCAATTTTTTTATTTCGTGAGGTCCTGGTGTTTTGATATTTCTTTCTTTTTGCACAGCTCGGAACATGGCATGAGTGTCCGGATATGAGAAATACTCATACAAGGACTGCATAACCATAACGTTGAAAAGATTACAGCTCAAGTCATTGTCCTTGGAAGCAGCCACCAGAACCAGGTTGACCTTATGTGCCAAGCAATGCACATATATCGCAAAAGAGGGAATTTCTCTTATAATTTTCTTCAGTCCGTTTTTCACTCCAGACATGAACTGCAATGCCATTAAGAAAGGTCAGAATAATATTTGCTAACGAATCTGCAGTTCGTGCCAGCGATACATCCTTCATTGTCATTTTTTTTAACTTTTTGCCGTAAAGGTATCGTATACAAATACATAGTTGTTGAACCCCATGGGATTTGGCCTCATCGACCATGAGTGAAAAGAACCCAGCCTCGTTTAATTCGTTCATAATTGTTTTCAAGACTTCTTCTCTGACAATTTGTAAACATTCATTCTGTATACAAGGACTTTTAAAATTATGGTAACGTTCATACTTGTCTTTAAATTTTTCGTCATATTTACAAAAAAAGATCACACAACTCTAAATAATTGTCCTTGTTGTGCGATTCACTGGACTCGTCATGACCGCGAAGTGATAAGCCCTGCTTTGCCAGATACAGAAGAATATCCAAAACCTTTTTGAAATATTTACGGTTTTCACTCACAAGTTCTTTATGAGACGCACATATTTTCGTAGCTACTGTCTCTGTCGGTTTCCTAACATTAACCCATTTCGACATAGAAAATGAGTGCGCTGCACTAACTGCATGTTTTTTCAACTTTTCACCTGCTTTTTTCCAAATTTTCATTCTTTTTTCTGTGTATAAATCCTCTTTGTTACTTGAAGGAAATTGCCTACATGCATAACAAAACGCAGCATCTTTTTTCACACTATATTCTAGCCATTGAAACTTTTTTAAATACGAAGCTGTAAAACCACGCTTAGTGCATGAGAAGTCTGAAAGCAGATACTGCAGTACGACTGAGCGAGATGGACCGCTCTGCAAATCACCCAGATTGTCAATGAACTCAACAGAATTGCATGGTTCCTGTTTAGGAAGATCTCGTTCTCGTAGCACTTCACTTTCACATGTTGAAGTTTGTGAACTACGCATAGAAGGTGTTTGCGGGTCATTTGACTCTGAAAAGAAAAACGTATGTCTCTAGAACACTTACTTAATTTCTTAAAATGTAGATACTAAATACAAGCACATAGCACAATAATATTTTACCACACACAAAAACAACAGCGTAAGACTGAGACCACGCACACAAGCAGCCAAATACTGTGCTAAGAATAACACACCGGCGGAGATTTGTGAAGGAAAGGGTGGTCGAAAAAGGCTCGCTCGAGACTGAGAGGAGCAGGCGTTTGTCCAATCAATGACGGGAAGATCATCTGTCCGAGTCCCACGTTGATTGGCAGTGGCAGGATTTGCGGTTGCTATGAGCCAGACGTCATTGCGACTGGATTACACCGGATTAGATAGAAAGTTGACGTTCTGATGTATATAGGAGCGCATTTTGACTTTTTGAAACAGCTTTATTTGTGAGTGGCATAATTGTTGTGGAATGTGTGAGGGCGACAACTGTTGGTTGTTTACATTTCGTTCAGAGACCGGTTCACATTCAATAATTGTCTTGGTTACAGATATAGACTATCTTTATTGTAGAAAAATTCATTAATTTCTCCTCCAGCGTTGGGGGGGGGGGCAATGCCCTTCCATGCCGCCCGTAACTCCGCCCATGTGCGTAACACGCGACTTACGTAAACTCGCAGTTACGTAATAATTACCGCCTTTTTATCTGCACTTGCTGCCTTACCCGCGACCTTCATCCTGACTTAAAAAAATTAAAATTCTGTGAACTACTTACTAGCGCATATGAAATAGTTTGTAGTTTTGCGCAGCTGCGTCTTTGATAGCCTTATCGCAGTAAGCACATTTCAGTCTCACTTGATATCTTGCCTCGCGCGGTTTGCTTAGTCACTTGTTTATCACCGCTAGTGTCCGTTGTTTATTTACCATTAGAATGCAATCGAAATGCACAACCGAATGTTCTGGTAATAAACCTAAAAAAAAGGATCTGCAATTACTTTAGAAGAAAAGCTGAAATTATTTCGTATGCATGAAGACGGGAAAATTCTACAGTATCAACAATAGCTCGGGAAATAAATCGGCTTATTTCTACAGTAAATACAATAGTGAAAGATAAAGTTAGTATAGCTGAAAACACGAAAGGTGCGGTAACGATGAAGGGCACAATCATAACCAAGAAGGCTCTGGGCCCGATTTCAGAGATGGAGAAATTGTTGTCTCACTGGATCGAGAATCTGACACAGAAGCTGATACCGTTGAGTTTACTGATTATCCAGGAGAAGTCTTTACAAAAGGATTTACAAGAGAACGCCGGCATCACGGACACGGAGAGTACATTTAAAGCTAGTGCTGGATGGTTCCAACGATTCAAGAAGCGTTCACATCTGCACAACATCAAAGTCACGGGTGAGGCAGCAAGTGCAGATACAGAGCCGGCAAATGAATTTCCCGAACTTCTGGCAGAAATAATTGAAGAGGGGGAATATTTGTCTGAGCAAATGTTTAATGTCGATGAAACGGCTCTGTTTTGGAAGAGGATGCAAACACGGACATTTATTGCAGAAGAGGGAAAATCTGTGCCTGGATTCAAGGTCTCAAAAGATCGGATCACTGTTATTGTTGGCGGCAACACTTCAGGGGACTTGAAACTTAAACTGCTTACAGTGTACCATTCCCAGACAGAGCGCGCCTTTGAGAGCACTTACTAAATCGGCGAAGGAGATATGGCATACACCTCTAATTTAACTTTCCTTTTGAGTTTCTGTGGTTTTATGTGAATTTCATTTCTTTTAGTTAAACGTTTTCTAACTTAAAGACACATTTCCCCATCTGACGAATTACCAAGTTGGCAACCTGACAGGGAGTCAAAGTTCAATAAAAGTCAAATAAAACAAGAGTGCTGCGAGGGAAGTGTGATATGATATGTGTTATTAGAAGGGCGATAAGAGATAAGCGAACAATAAAAGTGTATGATTAGATATATGTAGATTATGTTTTGTTACAGCGAGCTATATTGTTATTTGTGTCTAGTTAAGAAATAGAAAGTTAATAGTCCGAATTTCGGAATTTATGTCATCGTCTTGATATTTGTCAATTATCTTGAACGAGTTCGTCTTGACATGCCTAATTTGATTAAATAAAGAGGACATTGAATGAGTAAATACTGTTTCTGCTCAATCGTTTACCCGGGTCCGTAATGATTAATTAGAAACTGCGAATACATCGTTAGGTTTGCAGCTTCTAGAAGAACGATACAAATTAAAACTTAAGGGTTCGGGAAATAGAGTAAGTTGATTTAAGTCGATAAAAGTTAAAATTTAAGTAAGTTTGCAAGTTTTTTCATGTATCGCCTTAGTCCATTTTTAACTTGTATCGACTTAACCTAAAACGTAGTAGTTAATCTTTAAAAATTCTATAGTCATTAAAACCTTATTGTTTTACATAGATAAAAGTTAATCGGAAACGGAATTCTGGCTAACTGGGTCTTTTACATAGTGCAATATAATTTGCTGCGTTAACTGCGTTATTCCAAAAGTAATAGTAAAGGCTTGTGCTTCCTATAATAATTCCTTCGATTTACAGTATGTAAAAGAAAAAATTAAAATCTAGCAGTTGAAGACAAAGCTCTTAAACACAGCGACGGCACAATTTTTTTCAAGTCAATTAAAATATTATCGTATAATTACTATAATACCAAAACAAAAAATAGAAAACTGAATGCTTACTTTGTAATTGATCCACAGTGGTGTGCAAAAGTATTGCATCACCTGCAAAAACCGTGATATTTTAAGTTTAACTCTTTTCTTAACTAACTAATTCTCATAGTTATTTCATCATTTATATACCCTTAGCTGTGAAACTTAATTGAAATTTCAAAAGCGTTTTAGTTTTTTCTGTACGTACTTCTGTTCTTAAGATATGACATAAAATATGGGGTTTGCTAAACACATTAAAATTCACGATAGTTGCATGTCAGTTGTTACAGGCTGTCATAGACATTCTTTTTCCTGATTGGCTGCTTCCTAATGCTATCCTGATCCTACTCCAGCCTTTATAAGGGTTGATGCAGAGTTACTAGAACATTGTGGCAGCGGGTGGCCTAGTGGGAAACGTTCGAGACTGCCGCGGAAAGGACATCAGGTTCGATCCGAGGCAGGTACGAACGCTCGGTCCACTAAATATCTGCCGTGCGTCAGATGGGCACGTTAAGCCGTCGGACCCTGGGTACTGACCCCCCCCCGGTAATAAATAAGGGCGTCTTCCTCCCCCTTTCTACTTCGTTCACGTGCGATTTTCCTTTGGGCCAATCAAGCCCAAATCTCCTATTTCTAAGGGTTGTTTATGACCTGAGGTCAGACACTCCCTTCCTAAAATCCTCTACAAATGATCATAATCATGATATGATCATACTAGAACATTTTAGTGGTCGCTTCTTGTTGCTATTAGGATATAATTTGTCTACATTCTCAATAATGGTTAAAAATGCGGAATTGTCCACAGCGGACAG
Source organism: Macrothele yani (assembly GCA_039090855.1). Classification (NCBI taxonomy): domain Eukaryota; kingdom Metazoa; phylum Arthropoda; class Arachnida; order Araneae; family Macrothelidae; genus Macrothele; species Macrothele yani. Next base: position 20,428,547 of record CM077018.1, on the reverse strand, counting down.
AGTAAAAATAGTTGTCCTGCATGAAGACGGATTTTCTTCAAGGCAAATCGCCGAATGAGTGGGCTGTAATCACTCTACAGTTATTAGGCTACTGAAGAAAGTAAAAGACACTGCTGATATGAAAAATATTGCGTCGCTGTGGAAGGCCGATATCCACTACAACCAGGCAGGGCAGAGTGCTCAGAAAGGTAAGCTTGGCAAAAAGGAGGCTCAGTTAACCTGAATTGCTTCAAAGACGGTCTGAAGTGACTAATGGTACTATTAGTACATCTACTGTTAGGAGGCGGCTGCTTCACTATGACTTATGGGGCTGCAAAGGCAGGCGTAAACTAGTGTTAACTGCAAATAAAAGACAGCGTAGACTTCAGTGAGCAAAACAGCATGTCTCATGGACAAGCAAGCAATGGAAAAATGTTCTTTTCGGCGATTAATCAGAATTTTGCCTTAATGGAAATCAGAGCAGTGCCTATGTAAGGAGATTCAAGATGAAGAATTCCATCCAAGTTGTTTAGGGGCAACCGTTAAGCATTCGGTGAAGGTCATGGTTTGGAGCTGCATGTGTGCATATGGCGTTGGGATCCTCCATATTGTCGATGGTGCGATAAATGCCCAGAAATACATCTAGTTATCATAAAACAAGATGCAACCATCATCTAGAAGACTTTATACGGCAATTTTATTTTTCAAGATGACAATGCTCCCTGTTATCGTGATAAAATAGTGAAAAGGCGGTTTCAGGAAATCACTGTTCAGGGACATGATGGGCCACCACAATCACTGGGCTTAGATACGATTAAAGATTTGGGGTTCAAGGTGTCGTATGGATTATCGAAAAAGAAGCTAAGAATAAAAATTAAACTCATTGAAGATGTAATTCAAATTTGGAATGGTATTGTTCAGCCCAGTATTTTACAAAACCTTGGTCAAAGTATGCCAGCAAGATGCAAAGCTGTGATTAAAGCTAAAGGCTGGGCAACAGAATATTAAATAAATTTTATAATTTTGCTTCATTATATTTCTGTATTTAAACGTTATTTATTCCGTATGAATTACTAAAACCATTTATTGCTGTTAACCTAAGTATTGGATAAATGATTCTTTTCATAATGATTTCGGCTTGGTCATGATTTTTGTAGTGTATCTGAAGAACAGAAATAGCTAAAGGAAAAAGTAAGACATTTTTGAAATCTCCATTAAATTTCGCATATAATGACATATAAATGATGAAATAACTATGATAATTAGTTAGTTAGAAAAAGAATTAAACTTAAAATTTCACGGTTTATGCAGGTGATGCAATACTTTTTGCGCACCACTGTAGCATTGGAACGCCACATATCCGAAAGGCCGCGTGAGCTGCAGAACTTCAACTTCCCATGGACATTTTTCGGTAATTATACTGCGTAAAATATACTTATTTTTCATATTTATCTCCACTTTTGAAATCGCTGAAAGTCGTGAAACTGCGAGTGCAACTACAAACATATTTTAATTGCCCTATGTATCATGTTTTTCATACCACACTAGTCAATGCAGAAGGAGAAAAATAAATCTCTTGCGGTTTGGGACAAAGAACAGTAATGCAGCAGATCAGATTACGGCTCTTATCCGCTGCAGCATTTAATCTTTCAACCACAGAAATTCCCACTCCATCACATTGGAAGCAGAGCAGTTCATGAGATTACTTATTGCCAATGCGATATCTGCTCAATATCCCCTTAAAACATTTTGCATCTATTATTAATGTTTCATATAAAAATGCGGAGACTTACTTAGCTTTCCGCAAACTGTTATTAACTGTAATATACTACACAAACATACATGGATATGGTATGTTAAAACAATAGGTTGTCTCACCAAAGTAGACCTTTAGTGTAAAGCATGCGAAAAACAGGACACATAGTTGATAGATATATGTTTAAGGTGGTTCCAGCTAAAATCTCCGCCTTATGTTTCTAATGGTAAAACTTCTTTACATATTTTGTTCGCAATTAATGTATTCCCAACGATGAAAATTTGCACTTCGATAAAACTAACTTTAAGTTATAGTATGGGATACTTAATACTTGCTAAAACATAACCATAATTAAGCAGTCCAGCATTCATTTGTCTACTGACTCATCAATGTACAGGTCGCGCTATCTATTAACAGGATTGAACCTTACTCAAAGAAAAATGATTGATTTTTAATATAATTATGGTTATGTTTTAGAAATTATTAGGTGCACAAATACGTTTTAAAGCTTTTTAAGACAACGCAACATGTAATTTGAGAAAACAATAATATCTTCACGAATAAAAATATGTGCCGTCATTATCTACCAGCTTCCGTCATCGGTCTGGCAGCTGACAGATTCCAGCCATTAAGAATGCTTCGTCGTGTGTGCCGCGATGAAGTCGTCAACTTATTTTTGCACTTCGTCACATGTCGGAACTATACGTCGGGTGCTCCAAAACTTCCCAGTGAAGCGTCAAGAACGTTTCCTTAACAGATTTCGCGACATGCGGCCTAGCGTCGTCATGCAGTAATTTCACGGGACGCAATCCTTTGCCTGTGAATGGAAGCTTCCGACAGATTCCCTGTTTCAATCGCAGCAATTGTTGCTTGTAGCGATCAGCAGTAATATTTTGACCCTGTTCCAATAGTTCATAATAGAGCACACTTCATATCCCACCAGATGCACAGCAGAACTTTCTTGGAGTGAATATTGCGTTTCGCGGTCGAAGTTGTTGCTTTACCTGCATCTACCCAGTGTTTTTGGAGTTTGGGATTGTCGCACCGTATCCATTTTTCTTCACCCGTAACGATTTTCCACAGGAAAGACATTCTGTGTTGTTTATTCAACAGATTCAAAAACTTCATGAGACGCTCATCGTTGTTCCTCTGGCTCAGGTCATGTGTCACCGATTTTCCTTCCTTCTGAATCTTTCCCATTGCGCGTAAACGATTGGAAATGGTTTGTTGAGTTGCCTCGATATGTTCAGTTAGTTCTTTTTTGTGTTTGAGACGAACCTTCATCCAGCAATGCTTGCAGTTCCTCATTTGCAACCTTCTGCGGGGCGCCGCTACGTTCTCAATCGCTAACAACAAAATCTCCTGCTTTCAACCGTCTAAACCAAAACCCACACGTGCTTATCGATATAATATTCCCCCTCAGAACAGAACAGACCGATGCCCATGCTATGGCAGCATTTTCCCTTTAAGAAATTTGTAACGAATGCAGTGTCGAATAAATGCAGATTCGCTTGCCATCTTTCATCTACCGATGTGCAAGTGCGTTAGACTGTTGTGGACAAACTTCTGTGTCACATTTTATGTTCGGGACCAGTTATGGTCACATGACAACAATGCGGGGGAGTGTCGGATATAGAAATTAGCGGTATACATCACACAAAAAACGCTTTTAAACTTATTTGTACACCTAATATTATGTAGCCCATGTTATAACTTAAAGTTAGTTTTTTCGATGTGCAAATTTTCATCCTTGGGAATTCATTGATTGCGAATAAAATATGTAAAGAAGATTTACAATTGGAAACATAAGCCAGATATTTTAAATCAGATAATCGTAATGGAAACTAAGAAAAATAGCTGAAATTATTTGCCTTTAAAGTTTTGCATGAGGTAAAGTCTTGAGTTGATTAAATTATAGTTAAATGATAACCTGTCATATCAATGTGACAGAAGCACCTGAAAGGCAGGAGATGCATCGAAATCTCTTATCATTAAATATCTGACCACATCAGAATTCGGCTAATTTAATTAGCGGCAGCATTCACTGCCCTTAGAACTTCTTTAAAACGAACCACTAAAAACAGCGACAGGCGAGTGTGCAGAGGAAGGCATAAGGAATGAATCGTCGTATTTTCTCTCGTATCTAGACACACAAATGTCAACCAAAAAAAACTCCAAAATCCATCTATGTCACATAACAATTTACAAAAACATTTTCATCTGGAAAAGAATCAAAATACCAGGAATCAAGAAGAAAATACGTGTAGCACAAATTTCGTTAGGTTCCTTACGAAGATCAACGAACGGCTCACATTCACACATCACTGATACCGTATGGATATTAAGTCCCTGCAAAAACACAAGTGTTGTGAAACTGCTAGCCACCAGCTGGCAGTGATGGGTCACTGCTGGCTGAAATCTGCTGTTCACGGCCCGGTAGCGGTCAGTTGGTGGCAGCCATTGCTGGCCCTGCAACATCGCCGTGAATTGCTAGCCTCCAAGCAAGTGCCACTAGTGGACCGTAGCTGGCCACCGATGCAACCTCAACACCGGGTGGAAGGAACGGGACTGCGCATGCGCATAAGCAACACGTGCTGTGCCTTACGTGGTACCAGTTAGTTGAAGACGACGCTATCGCCATTGTGATATTTTAGTGGATGTTATGAAAAAAAAACTTATGTAGAGAGGTGAATTAATTTCCTATAATGAAATGCCACTTAGACGAAGATATCAGATTAAACCATGAAATACTAAATCACAACCATGAAATGCATTAACTCCATTTCCATGAATAACAAGAAGTAATTTTTGTGTGATCTTTCATTTTAACATACACTAAACCGCTTAAAAAAAGGCTTGGGAAAAACATTAAAAAAACGTTATGTTGAAAAAAAAGAATAATTATGCGCGTACAAAATTTACCAACTATTTGAAAAAAAAACGCTATCTAGATATAATGTACTCATCCATGGGTTGAATACACAAGACTGGAGGAATTAACTTCTAAAAATAACGAGAAGTAAAATAAAATATATTTCCTCTTTAAAACAAATGTAGCTTCGGACAGCTGAAAGGAAAGATACAACGCTAAAAATGTAACGAAATGTGACTTGAACGGGTAAATATATTAATTCAAAAATCGCCTTTCAAGAAGACAAGGGGAGCACGAAACTTTGGAAAGCGACTTTAAGTTGGTACACTCGTTGAAAATGAGTGAAGTTCCCTTAAGGTAAAAAAAAAACAAGCGTTACGTTGAAAAAATAAATTTATGAATTATATGAAATTAGCATTTGTGAAAAATACCTCGCAATATTGTAAAATTAAAAAGAGAACCATCGTTATACATTCCACTGGAAAGAGGCTCAGCTTCAAGCACAAGCTCGTGCGTGGCAAATCAGTCCCATTGGTAGAGCGCCCGCTTCCCACGCAGACAGTCCGTGGTTCATTGCCAAACGGGTGTTTTTGTTGAGAAAATTTTCCCAGCGCAGTGCTGTAATGCAGAAGTTTCGTAAGGCGAAAAAAAGTAGTTGTAGCTTTGGGAAACTGCGGTTATCCCTCAATTTTTTTATGGCTACTACTAGGAAATTGGCTGAGAAGATCCGGCAAGCCATCGGTTACGATACGTGATTGCCGGCTGCCTCTGCCGAGAAACTAGCGGACCACATTAGGCTAGCCATCACTTACGGCACGTGCTTGCAGGGCCGCTGAAGGACCACTTGTGGCAGCTACTGCTTGTGATGGATAACTAATGGCCCTGTTCTGGCATATGACAACTGATGTGGGCGCCGCTGTTGGCCCGAACTGCTGGCCCATGTGGTGGCCGCCCGGACATTTTACTGACGGTTGGGCGGCAGCAATATAGTGCTGGGCCACCGCTGGCCGTGCTGGCTGAGCAAGACTGTTTTTTCTCAGGAATCAACAAACTCTGACAACTGCAGCAAATATTTCAGCATACTTCAGATGACAGCGCGACAAATTGATATTTAAATTTGTAAGACATAACGTAGTCCGTTTGCAGGGTTTAAAATGGTAAAAAAACTTCTGTTCATATCTAGGATACAATAGTAGTGTACACTGAATTATTATACAGGTACGGACGTTTTCTGCAGACCAGTGGAGCAATATACGTGTATAATCCAAGTCGATACAAAATAAAACAGAAACAATGCTTTTAGAAAAAACAACAGAAACAATGTTTTTATGATAAGAAACACTCTTGCTCGCGCCGCAGACCCGAACCGTCGGGGAGACGTGATCGTATGAATGGTCGACACAAATCGTTCGGCACCAACTTAAACACAGAACTCTTCTGCTTCACCTCGTTTTTGTGAACGACTGCTAATCAGACTAACGTGCCTTGCTCTCTAAAATATAAAACTCAATTTCCCTTCTTTTTAATGTCAAAGGCACAGAAATGTTTGAATAAGGCCTGCACGGTCGTTTGTTGTAAATGCCATATCCTTACAATAATGGAAAGGGACATAAACATCGTTTTACTAGACACTTAGTGCAGATCCTTTCGTAAGACTTTGGCATCGTCCTGAGTGGTGTAACGGTTAGCATGCTCGAACGGAAATTGGGAGATACGGGTTCAATTCCCGATCCAAGGCGATGTAATTTTCAAGTTTTCTGAGGTGACTATGTTACGTGAAGAACAGTAAAATACACGCAATTAGGAGTTGTCGGATTGCTGTGTTGATAATTCAGACAAGAAGAAAGTGGATGCATTTAGAACGAAGTGCTACAGCGAGGGTCAACTAATTTTAGTGAAGTATTTTTATCGAGAGCGGAAGAAAATGAATGATTAGGAAAAACGATTAGGGAAAATCTGAAATTGTTGTCCAAAGCATTAGGAGAAAGTCGTGTTTTACACATTATTCAGGAGAGGAAGTGTTTTCCACATGAAAAAAGAAATTTAGGGAAAGAGAGATCAGGAAAATGGGATGCTGTCATTCTACAAAGCCCGTTTCACAAAAACTGAGGGTAACTTTCCTTTGAGTTGTCAACAGTGCGAAGGGAAAAAATAACCACGCTGACGACTAACTGAATTAAGAAAGTATCTATGGCAACAGTTATCATCCGTGGCAGACGATTCTGGTTTTGTTATAGCGCAGTTGTTTGAGGTACGTCTGCATTTCTCCATACAGCTCTAGAGTTGAGTGATTCAGAGTTAAGAAGCAAAATGCGTTGTGCGATAAAATTTTGCTATCGTTTCGGTAAAACGGCCCCAGAAACAGTTGATTTAAGGAAAACAGCTTACAAAGATAAATGTTTCGGTGAATCAACGATTTTTAGATGGCACCATGGTTTCTAAAAAAGGGCGTTTGTCGGCAGAACTCCCTCCAAGGCCACGACGATCTAAAAATGTTGTTACGGAGCATATTGTTAACATTATTTCGGCCTTCCTGCAAGAACATCGACTAATGACGTGTGAAGGCATAGCGGCGTCAGCTAATATTTCAAAAACGTCGGCATTCCGCATTCTACGCGACAAATTACTGCTGCATCATGCATGTTCCAGATAGGTAACTCATCACCTGACGAGAGAACAATTGTTAGTCAGGTATCAGGTAAGTCATGAGTGGAAACAAATGTTTCAAAGAATCCAAACTTTCTTGACGCAGTAATAACTACTGATGAAACATAGGTCCCATATTTCAACACCCTCACGAAGCGCGCAACGAGTGTCTGGAAACACACAGGCTCGCCTCCTCCAAAAAATGTACGCCACACCAAATCAGCTAGAAATGTGATGATGATAATTTTCTTTGATCATAAAGGTCTAGTCTACCAGAATGCCGTTCCTCCAGAAATTACTGTCAGTTTTGAGTATTACATTTAAGTCTTGAAGCGTCTGCGACCACACATATCGATTAAGCGGACGGAACTGGTGAGCAAATGGACCCTACACCATGATAACACCCGCCCACGTATGGCTGTTTGTGTTCAACAGTTTCTTACGAAATGCAGTATTGAAATCATGCCACAGCCTGCCTACAGTCCTGACTTTGCCCCCCGGGAGATTTTTGATTGTTTCTAACAAGGAAGGAGAAGTTCCGTGGCGTAACATTCAACACAGATGCTGACGTTATTCAAGCTGTACAGGGTTCCCTGAAGCAGTTTCCACAAAATGCCTTCGCCACATGTTTTGAAAAGTGGACTGAATGATGGGACCGTTGCATGTCATCCGAGAGAAGATACTTTGAGGAGGAATAACACATATTTTGTTCAACCTATATTTCTTCATTTTGTGTGATTTTACTCTCAGTTTTTAAGGATTGACCGTTGTGCTACGTAGAGTACCAGTTTCATCAAGATCAAGCTCAATGCCATAGGCTTTACCAAGGTCTGACATAGGTTTGAAAACATTTGTCCAAGATCTGTCCAGGCCTGATTTGAGAAGCAGGACGTCTAAGTGTTGGATTGGTTGTAACATCTGTGAGTCGAGCTAGAACACCGGATCGAATATCAGCTGGTAAGACCTTCCTCTACGGCAGTTCTGGCAAAATCTATGCAAGAGGAATGGAGGAAAATTACGGTACAGTTCTACCGGTATCTCACAGAAAGCATGCCTAGAAGGTTCGTTGCAGCCACAACAGGTGGGCCGACTGCGCACAGATTTCGGCTAATGAATGCTCTTGTTTCTGTTAAGTCTAGGTGTCCGAATACGTTTGTGCATATTATTAGTAATTCAAAATTTGCTTCTGGAACTGAAATCGGTAAGTTCGCCTATTGCACTTTCGATTCTCCTGCTGTCATTCTTACAAACTTACTCATCTTTGATTCCCTAGCTATCAGCCCAGATTGAACCTGTGAGCTTCCCAAGTGTATTAATCACTTCATTGTGCAGTTTCATCCATCAAATGCAAGTCCTTAAAAAGAATATTCTTTGACGTATACCTTTAATTTAAACTTCGTTTCCTTCCTTAAATTTCGTTTCTTCTCGGTTAAGGTTATCTCACTCAACGGCACATAATTTACCCAAATAACTTGTACTTTTTGGCAAAACAGACAATGAGTCAGAAGAAAATGAATAGGATATGTTGAGGCGATATAGTATGATGGAATAACGCAGAGACGAAAATGTTGTAGATGAATAACATATTATAACTACTAGGGTGAGAGCAAGAAGACATGACTCAGAAAACTTGAAAATTGAATCGTTCTGGAAAGGGAATCGATCCCGCATCTCCTGATTTACGTTCGAGTATGTTACCATTACACCACATTGAACAAGGGACCTCCAAGCAACTGAGGATGTATTTCGGGATTATGATTTCTTCGATTTCCGTTCCAGGACGATGTAATTTGCAAGTTTCCTGAGACATGTCTACCTGCTTGATTAATTTGGCATTCATCTCTGCCTGTAACATCTATTTAACTAGGGTGAGAGTTCATACGGTTTTCAGCTACACTTGATGTTTTACGCTTTAATTCGCATGTGTGACGCGCGCCAGCATCGACTGCTACCGCGATAACGTGGAACACGCGAAGTTCATGACATACATTTGGCACAAAACCACACTGAGTTATCAGGTGAGCAGATAACGGAAGTCTATAAACGTGCTATTCGGGTGCTCCGACGACATCAGCGGGAAAATTAGTTGAACATGCGGCAGCAGCATGAGAAATTCTCGCATTTGAAGGCCAGGAAACAGTGGTCAGCAGCTCTTCACGAAAATGGTTCCGGCGTTTCAACGCTCGAAGATAAGCATTGATCAGGAAATCCAACGACCACCAACACTGACACCCTGGTAGAAGCTGTTACAACGAACCCCGTTACCAGCACACGACAATTTGCAGCTGAGGTGAGATCTTCCCAATGTACCAACGTTCTTCACTTGAACCAGCTGCGTTTTCCCTCTAGGCGACGTTGACTGGTTCCTCGTACATTGTCACCCCAGCAGGAGGAACAACGTGTCGCAATCTGTCCTGGATTGCCGTCGATTCTACTGAACGATAGGCTTCGGTGTCGTATTTCCAAACGTGATGAAAAGTGGGTATTCCTATGTTTTTCTTTTATTAGGACCCTGCTGTTGACATTTTGGTACCAGATATCCCAGGATGCCTATCGCCACCTCATCGAATGGATGCCTCGCCGAGTGGCCGCTGTTTTGCGGGCTAAAGCAGGTCCTACAGCTTATTAGGCAGGTGGACATAATGTAATGGCTGCTCGGTGTTTTTCTCTTACCTAAAAAAAAGCCTAGCCTATGTGCTGCAGCAATTGCAATGAAACGTAGGTTTAAGAACACTCTTCCCTCTTTACCTAGAACTTTGTTTCCATTTTTCGGATCAAAGTCAAAAATTTATACAACAAAAATTATGTTTAACAAGAATACAGGACAGAAGGTAAAAACTACGATTACGGGCGAAATCTTTAGTGAGCTCTGCTTTCTTATTCGGAAAATTTTTCTCCATTTTCGATTTCAATTTCAAACATTTATGTAATTAAATGATGTTAAAACAATAATACAGTACAAGGAAGACATTGTGGGAGAAACAACGGTTGCGGGAAAAATCATTGCTACCTTTATGCCTCCGTTGTCGAAAGTTTTGCCGACATTTTACGATCACGGGAGAAATCTTCGCTTCATCCTAAATAATTTTTCGAAAAATTTTCCTCCATTTTTATTCTTAAAGATAAAAATCATGTAGTAAAATGATATTTAACAACCATTCGGGTAGAGAGGACATCCCGAGAAAAAGAATTGAAAATTACAGGGTATCCCTTTAACTTCCGTTTTCGAAATTTGTTGCCTTCATCTTCAAACTGAAAACAAACATTTATGCAGTAAAATGATATTTAACAACAATACCGGACAGAGGGTACATCGCGAGAAAAAAATGATAACGGGAGAAATCTTCACTCCGCCTAACTTCCGTTTTTGGAAGGTTTTTAAAGCCCGAATTCCGTCCGAAAACAGAGAACTTGCATCCCTGATCAGGAGTCAACAAGAGAGGACTAAATATGGGACTGAAGATATCGCTTTTGTCTGCAGGGCCAAAAGAAGGTTCTGGGGATATCGTTTTTTTCTGTACGACCAAAATAAAGGTTTTAGGGATATCGTTTTTGTCTGCAGGACCAAAATGTAGGTTCTGGGAGATATCGTTTTTGTCCGTAGGACCAAAATAAGTCTGCGACGTATGTCGCGCGTCGCTGCGATTTTGCGATGGGATTCAAGCCTTGTAAAACTGTCAAGGTTTTGAAAGATGTCTCCTGCCTTTCCATGCTGTGTTTATTTCCAAGTATGTAGTCATTAATGGCGTATTTCTCGACACCAAAATATAGAACGCACGCAATCATCTCGGAATCATTTAAAGCGTCAGTACACTAATCAATTTGAATTGTAAATTGTTTGCCAAGTTTAATTTTTTCTACAGATCTTTCATCAATATCTTCCTTTTACCAGCCTGTAAGATTTAGCAAGACCCGAGTCGAAGTTCCAACTGGGCTCTTCTTTCATCAGTGAAGTGAAACATTTTAGGCTAGGGGGACGAAGCCTGACCTGTAAGTCTGACATTTTGCTCCCGGAAAGTTTCGACTCACAAAGAGAAAACTGACCTCTTAAATAATCAAATGGCGACGACCACTGATTGAAACCAGAGAAATGGAAGTACGTCGTCTACCAGAGGCGTTCGTTAATCACAACTGAAATCGGCAAGATTTGTGGTAAGGTGATAGTCTGACATGGGCCTGTTTATTTCCATAAAAGTTGAAATTAAATTCCGTTTTTTCTTTGTTGGCTTCGGCGACTGAAACAAGAAGCATTTTGCTTTTTCCGAGAAATGTTGATATATTGGGTTGGGGCGAATGAAATGTCCGGCGCGAACAAGCAGTGGAGACAGGCTCCCACCAGAGCGGAATGGAACAACCCACAGGTGTACTGACTATTACGTCACAGAGTTAGTATAAATAGCTAGCATGTGTTTGAAGAACAAGGTTCAGGCGTGGTTTGTTTGGACGTAACGTATCTTGCAAAGGAAACATGCAGACACCGGATTTGAGAGACATCTGCCTGTATGAATTTAAACTGGGCCGTTCTGCAGGAATTTCCGCTTCAAACGTTAACAAAACGTTTGGGGAGAATACAGCCAGCGAACGAACCATTCGACGATGGTTTGTGAAGTTTCAAAGCGGAGATACGGACCTGCCATACGAAGAATGTGGTCACCGACCTGTTGCTATTTCTGATGATGTTCTGTTACGTGTGGTTGAAGAGTATCCCCGAAAAACGTGTCGTGAGAGAGCGGCAGAGGTAGGTGTCCACCACACGATAGTTGTTCGGCGTCTGGCTGCGCTGAGTAAGGTCAAATAGCTGGATATGTGGCTGCCGCATGCGTTGCCAACTGCCAACAAGACCAGGCGTTTGGAAGTCTGCACGTCACTGTTTTGCCAGGAATAAACAGGAACCTCTACTGCATCGAATTGTCACCTCCGACGAGAAGGGGGTCTTTTATGATAATCGGAAGAGATCTGCACAATGGTTAAGCAATGCACAGCCTGGTGCACGGCATCCTAAGCCATCCCTACATACCAAGAAGATTCTTCTTCTTGTCTGGTGGTCCACAGCAGTGATAATTCATCGGAGTTTCTTGGCAAGAGACCAAACCAACACTGCAAAATGTTATTGCGCTTAATTACACCACATGCACCGGAAATTACTGCAGAAACAACCGGCTTTGGTCAACAGACTTGGTGTTCTTCTGCTCCAGGACAACGCTCGCCCTCATGTCGCACAACGAACGATGCTGACACTAAGTGCCTTCGGTTATGAAGCACTGCCTCATCCTGCGTATTCCCCGGACTTGTCTCCGACAGGCTGTCATCTGTTTCGTCGCCTGGATCACTTCCTGTCCGGGAAACAGTTCATGACAGACAACGAGGTTCAACGTGCAGTTGATGATTTCTTCGGGTCCCAGCCGCAAGACTTTTTTCGTTCAGGGATCATGGACTTGCCAGACAGATAGCAACTGTGTGTCAATGCCTATAGGGATTATTTTGCCTAGGTAAGATGTGTTACTTTTCCATTCACACCGTCCACGTGTGCTGGTCATTTGCCGGACATTTCATTCGCACCAACCCAATAAACAGGTTTTTCAGCTTCATGAAACCAGATGATCAGTCGTCTGGTAGGGATTTGTTGCTACAACGAAGATGAGGAAGTTGAAATATTTGTTTAAATATTTGGTGATCCAGGTTCCTTTGTTCATATTTAAGTGTGGAAGAGGAAAAGCGTTTACATTTTTAACAGATGTGGGTGGTTAGGTTTAAACACCTCATCTATGGAAAGAATTCCTTTGAGAAACGATGTGTCTCCCTACGTTACATTCTGTTCATTGCTAAGGTATTTAAGCTCAGTAGGGCAGGTGTGTTTCTCCAAAGAAAGCCTTCCTATATTTCAAATAAATGGAGAAGAACACTGGATGAAAGTCCGAAACAGGCCTGCCTATAAACACCTTTAAATTTCGAGTGCGGGCACTACCGGTTTTTCTAAATTAAAACTCAATGCAGACCACTAATAAGGAGTCGTGACAGAATGTGGATTCATTTTTGCAGCATTTGCATGCTTAATATGACATTTTATCAGCTATAAGAAATAACGCACCGGGGATAATGAGAGAAAGAGAGACTACTGTTGCATCTGATTTCCTATTTCCCTGTGTTCACAATGCTAGCTCGTATGGTGTTTATAAAGCCACCCTTTACGATTGTATGAAATTCTGAATTACACGCATATTTTTTTCTTATACTTTCAATTTTCCGATCGAAAAGAGTCCGGTTTTCCTTAAGCTCATCATGATATGTAATTATATTTCGTTCTAGTTGAGATGGTTTCATGCTGTTGTTCGGTATGTTTGGTTGTAAGTTACACACAGTAGAAGAGGGGTAATACACGTGTTTGAAATGAATCCATTTTAAATGTAAGATTTGTCACAGAATCCGCAATTCACCTTACTGTTCACTTACATAGATTTAGAGTATTTGGGTTTAGACGGTGTTGATTGGGTGAAACTAACACTAACGCTGCTTGCAGAGGTATCACAAGTTGGAACAAAACTAGCTTCTTTTGATTTTTTTGATTGGTGGTTTAACGACCATCATGAGCGAATCAGTGGGTTGTAAGTAGTCGCCCGTCCCTAATTTAGGGCCACAGGTTCCAGGGAAGGGAGTAAGCTAGTGCCGTAAGACAAACACAACATTTATGCCTTACCGGGATTCGAACCCCTACCTATCTCGGACGAATGGTCAGAAACCATTGCTTAGACCACTGCGCCACCTGGGCGGCACTTTTTGTGATTCAACGTTATCACTCCTAAAACTCTTGTTCTCAACTTCGGGCTTGCTTTCTGTTTACAACCAATTTACCCATGGCAAAAGAAACCAGAACACTGTACTAAGAGTGTTCTCTTAGTAACTTCACGAAATTGTTGCAGCTCTGGTCTCACCCTGAAGCACAAAATTTACCAGTGGCAAACAAAACCAGCTCACTGTACTAAGAGTAAACTAAAGAAACTTCACGAAATTGGTGCAGCTCTGGTCTCACCCTCAAACACAAAATGATGAAAAAGCAGATGTGTGGTGAGAACGTTTGAATGGGTTCTTGGGAGTTTGAATTGCTATTGGCTTCGGGACGCCACGCCCACGAAGTGAATTAACCAATCCATACGCATTACGCAAGCAGTGATGACTTATTACCCGCAAGTCTCAGTTTCCTGTCAGCGGTTGTATATAGTTTGCGTGCGTAAACCTTTTTTAAAAAGAATGCGAAATGGCAACCAAATGAAGTAAAATCAAGAAATTTTAACAAATATTTCTTGATTTTATTACATATATTTACATATCTCTTGGGGTGTCTTTCCGTACTCCAGCGGTACACTTACCAAGTCTTTTTTTTTTTTTTTTTTTTGATAGAAGGTTTAACGACCACCGTGAGTAGCTCAATGGGCTACAAGCAGTCGCCCGTCCCTAATTTAGGGCCACTGAATCCAGGGAAGGGAGAGCGCCAGTGCCGTAAGAAAAACACAATATCCATGCCTCATCGGGATTCTAACCCAGACCCCTTTTGTACGAATGATCGGAAGCCATCGCTTAGACCACTGCTCCACCGGGGAGGTACCACAGGTTTAAAATCGCACCTACATCCAATAGCATTATTATTTCTCAAAATTGCTCAGTAAAATGCGTGCTGTTTGTTTGTGAGTTAAACAACCACCGTGAGAAACTCGATGGGTGTCGACCGACACTGTTTACGGCCACTGGTTCTAAAGAACGGAGAGTTTCAGCACCATAAGACAACAACACTACATGCCTAACCGGGATTCGAACTCATCTCGGACATGTGATGAGAATCCAGAGCTTAGACCACGGCACAACTATAGCGGCAAATCCATGTGTCGCAGTAGTCTAAACGATGGTTACTGACCATTCGTCCGTGATAGGTCCGGGTTTGAATCCCAGTAACGAATGGATGTTATTTTTGTCTTACGGTACTGATTCTCTTCCTTCCCTGGAACTAGTGGCTCTAAATTAGGGAAAGGCTACGACTTCCAGCTCATGGAGTTGCTCACGGTGGTCGTAAAATCTTGAATTTAAAAAAATGCAAGCTGTGGGGTTAGCATTATTTCTTGTTATCATTATTTTCTAAATTTACCGAAATTGCTCCGCTTCGCATAAATGCCTGCTGAGATTACTTTTATCTCTCTTCTGTTATTATTATTATTATTATTATTATTATTATTATTATTAATAATAATATTATTCCTGGATTATTTACTAATACTAGCAGTAGCAGCGCCAATATCATTTGCATTTTTGGAAATACTTCATGTAAACTCACGGGAACTGTCGGCTGGATTACGTTGTGAGAAATTGCCGCATAGCAGCTCTTTAGAAATTTAATGAAGAACCTTTCTACCTGAGAAAGACTGCTTTAAATATATTTAGCATAAGGGAATCAGCACATCATAAAAAGTGAATGAGAATTTCTTAAATGTATTATATTATTCTAAAAAAAGAAAGGGTGACCATCACAATAAGCAAACAATTTGTTAAAAGATTAGAACAGTAATTCTCGTTGGCACTAAATTTTATCAGACCCGTGTGCGTATGTGTATTTTTTCAGATTTTCTTATGTTTCCAACGTACTCACCGTCATCTAATTCTCAGACGTATTTCTCATTAAGTTTTTCATTAAATGTGTTTCTCATTAAAAAGTTCAAAGACACAAAATTGCCTTACCTCACAATGCAGTGTTTGTTCCTCAACACATAATCTTTCTGAGAACTAATATTTTCTTTTGTCAGCATTTTTTTGTGCATATTATATATATATATATATTCTTTTAGCGCTCTGTGCGAAACACTATGTGTGATGATAGTTTAAAGAGCTATTTTATATATTCCTGTCTTTTCCGACTTCTTCAATATGTTGTTATGCTTTTGATTGTGGCGTGATCGACATCAGTCATCCTGTATTGTGGGCATGTACAAAATATGTACAGTTGAGGGTTTCTTTACCTGCAGCAGAAAGGGGTTTGGTCCAACAAGGCACGATTAGAGTGCCCAGGAATAATTACTGCCATCTGTGAAACCGATGTTATGACGAAGAAAATTTCTCCATCATTTTATGCCAAGGGCAGGATTCTAACCAGCAACTCTCGGCACCGGAGCTCCGAGTGCTATCCACTGTAGTACACTGGCATGTGCTCTCACTGCTATATGCCTTTATCTCATGTGCGTCCAGCGGGGCAGGCACGTCACAATGTTCGTCGTCTCTTTCTATATCGTAGGTAATTATTCATTTCACTACCTACTGAACAACTAATCCCGTTGCTTTCGAAAGAAAGGAAATGTTGATTTTCCTTCAAAAGAAATACTTTATGCCCCTTTAACAAGCAAAATGTCCTTTTAACCACGATTTCGAATGAAAAAGAACTAACAATATCATGCGTTTCTTTCTTCGTTGCAACCTTTGGCTAGCAAGCTCATGCGGCGACATCTAGTGTCATCTGTGACAAACAGAACTAAAAAGGCTCTTCCCGATAAGCGAATAGTTACCCTAATGAAGACATAAAAAAATATTTTGTTGAAATGTCAGCTATACTCGAAAGGAAATCAGTATGAGAAAAAGAGAAGATTTTCAACTGTGATGCTCGATTTAATATTACTGGCTACGACTATGACTCAAGAAATCAAGAAAAATCGGATTTTTCTTGATTTCTTGATGTTCAAGAAAAATTTCTTGATGTTCAAGAAAAATCGGATTTTTCTTGATTTCTTGATGTTCAAGAAAAATCGGATTTTTCTTGATTTCCGATGTTCGGTTGATTTCTTGAGACTATGACTCAAGAAATCAACCGAACATCGGATTCACCTGTCTACCAAAGATATTCCCAACAAACCGCTACTGAATCCACTTCCTCTATAAAAATTTTAATAGGCACGAAGTAATCATTAAAAGACACTCCTTTAGCAGGTATGAGGCACATCAAGGAAGGTTTGATCATAGAAAAACTGCTGCGTATTAAAATTGCAGTGCAAAGTAACCGTCCTACATTCATCCGAAATAGGAAGAACAGGAAAACCTGAGGAAATGAAGGGGGAAATATTCACATGAAACATATACAGGAAAGCAAGGGAAAAATAAAAAATACAGTATCCTTTCTCAGGATAGATGAAGAGAAACTTACGATTCATGCAGCCTAAATGCAAGTATAATAATATCTTGCATTTGCGAAATAAGGTAATATAGTACTTGAGCAATACGAGACTAACAGGGCGATAAAAGTGTGAAGGAGGTGACTTTAAGAGGGAACTTTCCATTTGTCTTTTTTAATTTCATTAATTCATCAGTTTTCACATCTTGAATTCAGATCCAGCTGTTTTGCCACTAAGATTTTCCATAACCGGGAAACCTTTAAATGAAGGAAATCTGCAAACTTGACAGTGCGTTTCTTGCTAAGGGTATGTTTGAATAGTGCTGGAAGTATGTGAACTAATGCGTGTGAGTTCTGCAAAGACTGGAATAAATGAAAATCTGAAGATGTAAGGTCTTGTAAGACAGGATATCCCATCCAAGCTTAAAAAATTTCCGTCATGACCAAAACAGCATGAGACCTGATGATGTCCTGATTAAATGCAATACCCTTCCTGTTTAACTATTTGTGGAGTCTGTCGTCAAGTGCAGCCTTCACCGATTCAATTAGCAAAGTATATTCAGATAGGCAATAACGACTACTGCATATCCTTTTAGTAGTTCTACAAACATATTTACCAAGCTGTGAAATACATCAATGATGCCGGGGGAGAATGTGAGTCATGTATCATGAAATCTGTGTGGCCAACGCTTTCCAAACACTTTGGGCAGTATTCCTATGGATTTGAAGAGAATGATATAATTATCAACAACACAGACACACTCTAGACGTGAAGTAATCTTGCAGAAAATGATTTTAATCTAGTTACAATGCCATGTAACGGAAATAATCAGTCATCCAGTGTCTTTGAGGAAAGTCTCGAGGCCTACATGTGTAAGGTCCATAAACTTATTGCATTTGTGTAAATACATTTTATATGCTGAACTTATTTAAGTTTATGACTGTTCTAGGAACTGTGAAAAAACATGTCAACTTCCAGAAAATTCCATTGAGATTTAACGATAAAACGCTTGCCTAAATTTTATAGTAGTAAGTCTTAAAGGGCAAAGGAAAGGTTTTTTAAGGTTTTTTTTCTGATGGCAGTTTTGCTATTCATAGATGTTTCAAGGAGCTCCCTAAGTTCTTGTACAATAATTCTGAAAGGCTCAAGTCAGTTAAGACATTTGACCTGCATGACTCTATGGTACAATTTTATTTCGTCCTTAAAACACATGCTAGGGGTTTACTCTGATATCAGAACACTGTATTAGTAAGCTATAAATATGATATTAGAAATTTTGAGTTGGTGAAGTACATTTGAAGTGGATGATTCTAAAAGTTTTAACTCGTTTCACCGTGCTTTACGTCATTTGTTTTCGCGATGAATCGAATTTCATAGCCAAATATCAATAAGAATATGTTTGAATATTTCCGGTGGTACGTTGGAAACAAAACTGTAACTAGGGGATAAGGCAAATACTTGGGGATAGGATTAGCACCCTGAATATCCAGTCCTCGCATCAACATTTCATCTTTCGCACGATGTGTTTTGTATTTTTAGTTCTTTGGAGTTTCACCACAGAGAGGAACTCTTGCTACTATAAGCAGTCGTCAGTTCCTAATTTAGGAGCTTTGGTCCCAGAGAAGGGGACGAGACAGTGCCACGAGACACACAAAATACATTCCTTATCCCTGGCTCGAACTCGGACGCCATTCAACGAACTGTCAGAAGCTAGCGCTTAGAGCACTGCGCCATAGGGTTGATACGATAGGTCTTCAGATATAACACCGTGCTATCGGATGAACGAGAATATTTTCCAATAGGGTTCGGTCGAGGAGTCTGACCCAACCCATTCCAAAATGTCGTGAGAGCTATTTCCATCAGATTCTGAAAAACCAGTGAACGTTCACGCTCCGCTGGTATGATCGAGCGGATTCAGCAAGTAACGTTTGCACGATTTCTGCGAGTCAAAGTAGATGATTCCATAAAGGAATCCATGACAAATAGAATATGAACACAACCTGCGCATAAGTGGGCGCAGGTTCACGTCTTACATCAATACAAACGGTAGGTCCATCAGCAGGACCTACAGATTCTGATAACTATTAGCCATAATTACGTTCTTCTGCTGACGTAAGTTCAACTAACAGCCCGCCGCATGTCGTCTTCTCTAAGCCTGACGACATACTGAGGCGGCAGGACAAACCCGACCTCGAGGTGACAAGGTGCGTACGGGAGGAGAAGTAGAACTCTTCGAAGACGGAGCCCTTTTTTTTCGCAGTGATTTCATACTGCAGCTCGAGCACTAACGCTTAAGTGAACCACCTGTTCAGTCAGAGGAGAGAAAGCTTGATCAAGTACAGGTACGTTTCGACAGAAGCTCATTGGCACAAGAGCCGAATGGCTTGAAGTAGCTACAGCGTCTTCCGCGATGACCAAAGGAACAAAATATAAATAAACACACGAATTACAGATTGAAAACTATGATCTTTTGGAAGGAAAATCCAAACATATCCTATTTCAGCGAAAGGGTGCGAGGTGGAGTGTTAAGCAAACAGCTGCGGGGAACATGGTACAAGAAACCGTGACCGCATAGGCACAGGTTGGTGACAGGGGTGTAATGCTCTGGATGATATTTTTCTGAGACATTCTCATTCGCCTGATAGTGGTGTGTGGTCCCCTGTACACAACTTCATACCATTCGATCATTACAGACCAGCTAGACCCGCTTTAGAGGAGTGTTTTCACACCAAGATGGACTGTTCCAACTGGCCAGCGCGCCATGGAATAAGGCCCGTATAACTCAGGACTGTTCTGAGGTACACTATAGTGACATGCATGTTCACCAATGGCCTTCCATCTCGAGTATAATGTACCCAATGGAATGCATTTTGAGGCACAAGAATCTGTAGCTCGGGTTTGTGGAAGCTCCAACATGAGCACTGGTAAAACATACCAGTGAACATCTTTTGTATTTCCTATATTCAAGACATACAAGTGGACATTTGGAGTCTATACCCCTTTACATGGCCGCAGTTTAAATTTTAAACAATGCTAGATAGGTGCTCAAACTGTTTTGCTCCCGCCCTGTATGTCATATAGCTTCCGAGAATCTACACAAAAAGTTTGCGTTTCGTCCAACGAAGCTGCGATAGAGAAGAGCGAAAAGGATGACACTGAATTCCCGGGTGCAGCTAGCACATCTTCTGACAAAAGTCCAAAACTTACTATCCGTCTTTTGGCAAAAGTTCGAAATGCATTATACAAAGTGAAAATCCTCCAAATACAAAGACATCGCTCTTTCCACGTTTAGCAACGCACAGTAACCGAAAATTTGTTATTCGGCCGCCGCCGGGGAATTGGATCCCGGATCGCTCGATATATAGCCTTGCACGTTTGCCCTACACCACGGTGGCAAACAATCCACGGCGCTGTGTGCGTTTTTCTGTCAGCATCTGACATTATAAATCCGTAAGATGGGCTCAGCTATGCTGACAAAGAAACGCACATAGCGCCGTCGATTGTTGGCCACTGTGGTGTGAGGTTACGCGCTCGGATAGATATCGAGAGATCCGGGTTCAATTCCCCGGTGGCGGCCGAATAACAATTTTTCGGTTGCTGTGCGTTGCTAAACGTGGAAAGAGCGATGTCTTTGTTTATTCAGTGACGCCACGTACTTGGAGGATTTTTACTTTGGATCTCACCCTTTGGATTTAACCGCTATAACTAATATATAGCCAGTGCCGTTAATGCCCACCAAACGGAGACGTCTCAGTAGCTGAGCCCATCTTAAGGATTTATAATGTCAGATGCTGACAGAAAAACGCACATAGCGCCGTGGATTGTTGGCCACCGTGGTGTAAGGCAAACGCTCTCGGCTGGCTAGATATCGAAAGATCCGGGATTCATTTCCCCGGTGACGGCCGAATAACAATTTTTCCGTTGCTGTGCGTTGCTAAACGTAGAAAGAGCGATGTCTTTGTTTATGCATTATACAAGTTTGTACACTGTTGATGGATAGATGCATCTTTACATACATTCACGCATCGTGCATAAACTTCAAGAGATTTCGCCCAAGTTAAACAGTACTTGCTAAGCGCTCGAAGATATGTAAATCGGTAATACGCAAGCTCTACGTTCACTATACACCAGTTTTCAAAAGAAAGCGGACGGGCGTAGATTGTAGTTAAACTTTCCATTTTCATAAGAAATGGAAAATACGTTCCAAAGAATTAATTGCTTGAAATATTTTCTCAGAGTTTAAATATAATATTACTTATTGCAGGGTAACCTGAAACCTTTTAGTTAGTCAGACTCACCGCTACTCTCTTGTAAAAATTAATTTTATTACAATATCTAGGAAATGAAGCTTTATCCATTTTTATGATCCCCTCTCTTAAATGTATTGAAAGAAGCGTCCAGCCCCTTCGGTAACTGGACGTGTTTTGCAGATGAGAAGAAAGCACATTTCAAAAAATTGCGGACCGTGTCATCCATCCATCGTGTAGAAAGTTCATTGGCTTAGTAATCTGACAAAGACACCCACGCGTGAAAAGGCAAAGTCCATTTTCTTATGACAAATAAAACGCGAAATCTAGGCATCACTTTTAGCACACTCTTTAGTATGTATGGAGCACAAGGAAATCTGAGTTTTTGTTATAGCGAAAAAATTATTCCTGGGGGACGGACGAAAGCAAAATTTCTCTCATTTAATAATTGATGTGGAGAAAAGATTCCATGAAATTTCTGAAACGTCTTTCAAAATAAAACGTCTTTCACATTCTGAAATGTCTTTCACATCTTTCCAAAAGGACAAGCATCTTTTCTCTTTCTACTTTATATCATTCGACATAGTTGTAACTATTTGTGTTGATGTTATCACCTCAAAACAATTATGCTGTCCTTTTGAAAAACAGAAACACGATTTACCTTTACCTTCGGCGCCCCGATGTCGTTAGCCAATGCTAGGCTGTGATTTCCCTGAAAAGGATTCCACTAACATAATGTCGTCACAGATATTTTTATGGTTTTACGGCGATCAACCATTCCATTATGACTAGCCCCAGCCTAGAAAAATGAGCGTTCCTGGAGACCAAACGGTGGCGCAGGTGATGTTCGCAGATATATATACCTGAGGAGCGGTTTCGGTTAGTAGCCTATTCGGGGTCAGAATGGAAAAAGCTGCCGATTTATCGGAGTTTTATAAAGGACAAATTGGGATAGCACGGCGCCTCGGAACTACTATCACGAAAACAGCGCGGCTTGTGGGTTGTTCACGTGTCACTGTAGTGAGTACGTATCAAATGTAGGGCACAGATGGCCAAACAACGAACCGTCGTCCAGCCGTGTGTCGTCCGCAGTTCATTAATGCCAGAGGGGAGCGGAGACTGTCGCGCATTGTTCACATCGAACGCAGAGCCACAGTGCAACAAATCACCTGCAGCTACAACAGCGGGGATTAGGGCAATATGTCACATTGCACAGTTCATCGCAGCCTTCTGCGCATGGGTGGTCTGCGTCCCCATGTTCACAACACGTCATCGCTAACCAACAACGAATGAAATGGGCCCAAAATCACCAAAACTGAACCTTGGATAATTGGAAGAAAGTGGCTTGGTCTGAGGAATCACGATTCCTGGTGCATCACGTAGACGACCGAGCGCGGATACGGAGATTACCAACGGAGGCTCTGGCACCTGGAAGAACTGTTGGGCGGGAACAGGCCACAGCGGCTATGTTATGCTGTGGATGATGTTTTCTTTGGACACTTTAGGTCCCACTGTCCCAATAACAGAATCCCTGACAGCTGTCAGTTATCTGAACATCGTTGCGGACCAAGTTCACCCATTCATGGCAACTGTGTTCCCTGCTGGTGATGACCATTACCAATAGGATAATGCGCCCTGCTACACTGTCAGAATCGTCAAGGAGTGGTTCGAGAAACATGCTGATGACTTTCTGTTAATGCCATGACCTCCCAATTTGCCCGACATGAACCCAATCGAACATTTCTGGTTCGACTTGGAAAAGCGGGTTCTCGCTAAATCACCACCACCTCGAAATGAATGGGAACTGGAGGACCTGCTGTTGACATTATGGTACCAGATACCCCAAGATATCTATCGCCACCTCATCGAATCGATGCCTTGCCGTGTGGCCGCTGTTTTGCAGGATAAAGGGGGCCCTACAGCTTTTAAGTAGGTGGTGATAATATAATGTCTCATCGGTGTATTTTGTAATGCTACCAATTCGGTCTCTGAAGAAGTTTAAAAGAATCAATGTACCGATTGCCTTGTAACAAAAAGGAAACAATTAGCAAAACAACTGCGCTCATACAACCCTAGAACTAAGTAAAATAACACCTGACATGGAAAATGCAAAATTCGGGCACACCAATTATACAGAAGGACATATTGGCAGAAAAGAATATTTTATTTGAAAACATATTCTGCGAAAACCATAATCCAAGGAGATTTTGATGTACATGAAGCCTATTTGAAAATCAGCAAATACGGATGTAGAAATCAACACAATCGAAATATTATTTCAAACTGGAAAACAAATGGCAGCACACAGCAGACAAAAAAAAAATTTGGAAAGTAACGAGATAGAAATGACACATACTCCAGTAGTGGTGTTGGGTCGGTCAACAGGTGCTTGAAGACGGTCAGGAAGTGATAGGAACTACTCAGGCTTTACATTCCCTTCATACATTTTTCGGAAATGTGTGTAATGAGAACCATTTAAGGGCGTACGGCAGAGAACAGAAGATGCAGAAACTGAGAGAATGGGCAAAAACAGAGGTACAGAAACTACCCTTGTACTTGAACCTGCCAGAGACGCCAGTAGAAATCGCCACCCTCGTTGGGTTTAAAACCGTACCGGAGGCGCACGGTTTTGTAGGTTTCATTTTTGAAATGGCTGTAAAAAAAAACATTTTGTGTTGCAGGAGTAGAAAGGCATTTCTTGTGAAGAAACAGTGATATTTCGTTTCTTACGAACGCTACATAACTTAGTGAAGGAGATCATACATAAATAGGAAACGAATTTTCCCGAAGAAATAAATTTTCGCAAACACATGGAAGGCGATACAAATGTAATGATTGACACTGATGTGCCGTAATTTCACTGTTTTCCCTGTAGCCACTCTTTCAGAAAACTTGAAAATTGCATTGCTTTGGAGCGGGAATCGAACCCGCAACTCCCGATTACCGATCGAGCATGCTATCCGTTACACCACCCAGGACAAGGAAGCTCTAAGCAACTTAAGCTAAGAAGATGTAACTAGGAATCTGAGAACGTTTCAGATTTGCGCTAGTCGATGCAAAAATTGTAAGCTTCATCGTAGCGTCCCAACGACCTTTTCTCATATCAGGGGTGGGATGTAGGTCTTTTAAGTTCCAGTGCTTCATAGAACATCATACATAATTGGTGTAACGGATAGCATGCTCGACCGGTAATCAAGAAGTACGGGTTTGATTTCCGCTCCAGGGCAAATGTAATTTTCAAGTTTTCTGAAATTGTGGCTACATGGACAACAATGAAAATATGGCATATTAGTACCAATCGTTACATACAGTGAAGGGGATTGTTACCTTCCAGGTAAGGCAGGCTGAACGTCAAGGATCTCCATTCAACTCAGTATTCCATGGCCATGGCGAAAGGGGAGCGAAAACCTTACATGTGGATGTTTGCCTAGGAATCTCACAGTCTGCTGCTCCTTTTAGGTGTTACTACGTAGCTTCACGGAGATGCGATAATTATGTTATTGATTAGCAATTATGTGTCTCAAATAAATTATCCTTGAAGAGTAGCCTCATACGTCGACGAAGTGTGACGTCACAAGATGGCGCTGAGCATAAACAAATGTCTGTTCCTCCATGATTCCCATAACGTTTCAACGTGATGGGTGAAATGTGTTCATACTCGTATTTTGCAATTTTTCCTTTTTTTTCTGACAATTTGAAGCTAATTCAACGCCGTGAAAATGCTGTGAAGTCCTCTCACATCCGGTCATTATATTATAAACCGCATAGTGAGGAAAGACGTGGTCAAATTCATGCTTCTATGAAAGATAAGGGTAAATGTGCAGTTTAGCGTCATAAATTATTTAGCTACATGTTTTGAAGGAATGAGAAAAATGAGATATTTAGATGTTAAAGTATGTAATTTGATGGTAAATGGTGAAAAAATGCATCATCTGTAAAATGTATTGGACAGATTTTTACCGTAAAACGTACCTCCATGTACGACGACGTGAACACCGCTGCGGCAGGCCCAACACAATGCCGCGGCGACACGTCAATCTTAGCTCCGTTGAAACGAAGGTATCGCTCCGGCGGCCAACTAACTGGCGGAAGATTACAAGAGGAACTGGGTATGTTCTTGCCAGAAAATCGTTCAAATTTGTAGTGCTACCTGACAGAAAATAGTTCTTCATTTCTGTCGCAGTTTTTCCAGACACACGGCGAGAATTGCTTTGTTCTTACGCATATAACTCCCTGGTACAAAGTAGAAAGTATGCAGATGCCTTTCTTTCTTCTAGAAAATGGTTAAAGTAGATGTCGCGTTCTCTCCAACCGAAGTTACATGACATCGGAAAGTGAAAGTTTTGCTCCTGGTATTGACGGCGTGGTTCGCAGTTCATTCAAATTGGATTACAAAAACAAATAAATAAAACCCTAGAAGGGGAAGTGAGTTCATGCATTCCGCATCAAAGAATCCTAAGCGAAAAAAACAAGAAATTGTCAGATTCCGATGTTCAAAACTGGTACAAAAATGATGAGCTATTTTGTGTAGCGTAACAGAACAAAATGGAGCGCTTTCCTAGCTACCTTCTTGTACTCTTACTCTTTCCTAGGTTCCTCTTCTATTCTTCCGCCAGCGAAATGGCCGCCGGAACGAGACCATCGTTTCAGCGGAGCCAAGCTTCACGTGGTCGCCATGGCGTTGTGTTAGGCCTGCCGCGGCTGGTGTTCACGTCGTCGTACTTGGAGGTACGTTTTACGGTAAAAATCTTTAAAACGCATTTTACAGATATATTTTCTTCACCATTTGCCATTAAATTACATACTTTAACACATGTGTATCTCATTTTTTTCCAAATAGGAAGCCAAATAATTTAGGATCCTAAACTACACATTTCCCGACATTTTATTTCATAGGGCATGTTTCCGTTTGTTTCTTTGAAATATATATAATGAACACTGATTTTTGGCTATAAAACGAACATTGATTTTGGACTATAAAATGAACACTGATTTTTGATTACAGTATGCTGCAAAACATAAAACCATATCGGATATATTCAGTTTCACCTTAAAAGATAAATGAACACTGATTTTTGATTACAGTATGCTGCAAAACATAAAACCATATCGGATATATTCAGTTTCACCTTAAAAGATCAATTTTGCAGGACTATCGGCAGCCGCAAACGATAAAACTAACGTAAGTTAACATGTAAACAGCGTGTGTTTATGTCTAGTCCCCATTCCGTGACGTCACGACTTCGACAAAAGTATTGCGTTGTGGCTAGTTACAGATTCAGAGAGAAGTGGAGCTGGTGACGAAAGAAAGAACAGCTACTTCATCGATTCCTGCTTACAGACGTAGGCTCCTGGTGTCAGGACAGCCCTTAGGGTGTGTGGGGCCCCGTTTATGTAAATCATTTGATTAAAAAACGTATTGTGACATTCATTGGCCCAACTCAGTATACTAATCTATCGATGAAGATTTATATTAATGGGTAAAGAAGGAGTACGTATGTATTTGTTTATTGGCCAATCAGTGCTCTCTTGAACTCTTTAAGCCAGTCACTGCGTTCTTAAAATATGGCATCTTTCAGTGTTGACCATTATCTTTCTAAAGATTTATATAAAAGCCATGATAACGAGGAACTTCCACAGGGCTGTACAATGAAACAAATTCCGAAAAGGAGGGCTTTTCCACTTGTTCTCCAGAATCCTGACAAAAAACCTGTCCGTTTCATTGGCAGCAAATTTTATCGCAATGTATCACATTGAGATGAGCGCAATGATATGAAATATGCGGGAGGTTAGGCTGAAATCCGGATGACAAAACAGAGCCTTTCTTTCCTGTTGTTTTTTTTTTGTTTGGAGGTTTATCGACCACCGGGAGCAACTCAATGGGCTATAAGCAGTCGCCCGACCCTAATTTAGGGTCACTGGTTCCAGGGAAGGGAGAGAGCCAGTGCCGTAAGACAAACACAACATCCATGCCTCACCGGGATTCGAACCCGGACCCCGTTCGTACGAATGATCAGAGGCCCTCGCTTAGACCACTGCGCCACCGGGGCGGCGATGTCCTGTTCACCGACCACTGGACGTAAGATACAAAATGGTGTACAAAATGGCCGCCCCGGTGGCGCAGTGGTCTAAGGCGCTGGCCTCTGATCATTCGTCCGTAAGGGGCCCGGGTTCGAATCCCGGTTAGGCATGGATGTTGTGTTTGTCTTCCGGCACTGGCTCTCTCCCTTCCCTGGAGCCAGTGACCCTAAATTAGGGACGGGCGACTCCTTATAGCCCATTGAGTTGCTCACGGTGGTCGTTAAACCTCCAATTAAAAAATGTACAAAATTTTCACAAGTTTATTCTATTTTTTTTGTATTCATTTCAGTAAAATCATTAGTTGTTGTAATCTTGATTTTTACTTAATGTGTGTTCTATTCAAACAGTAATACCAAATTAAGTAACCTCTCTTTAATCATTGAAATTCTAAGATAATTTCTTACAAATTTCAATGAAGACAAACTTCGCTCTTCTGAGGCAATAGTAACCGGAATTGTAAATAAAATTCTCAAGGTACTGCTGAAACCTGGATATAAATTAGTACATAAAGTACATACAGAGGTCCGCGGCTGTCGGTATCCGGTACTATCCAGTCTACTTCAAAACGATTGCCTGGCTTAATTTTTATGTATCCAGACGTTCCATTATTCATACAAGTAAGGTAATATTCGTTAGGTTGTGCAGGCCCTTCGTAATTATTTTGTTTTATTCTGCATATTTAATTCTCTACTTTTTGTGCCTATGATGAGCATGGCTCTTCAATGCCCGGGGCATCGGGGCAGGTGCTTCGCTTGCCTGGGTCTAACAGCAGTCCCGCCTGGGGTTGAGTCGGACTGAGATTGGAAACATTCCTTCGTTGGATGAAACCTACACTGCCGGACAATTGCTAAGGACGGATGACAATAGCAACGATAGCAACCATAAAATGGAAGGCAGGAAAATGTGGAAATTAGCATAAGTGCGGGATACAGTAAGACGTGTTGTGCGTATGCAAATTTTGGATTGCCGAACTTGTTCGTGACGTCATAGCGCTGATAAGAGATATAAAGGATTTGTTTTTTTTTTTTTTTTTTTGATTGGAGGTTTAACGACCACCGTGAGCAACTCAATGGGCTATAAGCAGTCGCCCGTCCCTAATTTAGGGTCACTGGTTCCAGGGAAGGGAGAGAGCCAGTGCCGTAAGACAAACACAACATCCATGCCTCACCGGGATTCGAACCCGGACCCCTTACGGACGAATGATCAGAGGCCATCGCTTAGACCCCTGCGCCACCGGGGCGGCATAAAGGATTTGACGCGTATTGACCGTTGTTGTTCAAACGCAAAGTTGAAAGGGAAGGAATCAATTGACGAACTTGCAATTTTCAGTACGTCTTCCCTACATCACCTAGATGATTTTACGCGTGACCGTATTATTGGCAAGATTGAAGAAGGGCGAAAAATAACAGATGTTGCCAGGGAGTTCGACGTCAGCCACAGTGTTGTTTCAAGGCTTTGGAAATCATTTCAAACAAATGGAGAGTGTAGCAAACGTCACGGGGGAGGTCGTGTTCGCAGTACGACACCTGCAGAAGATCGGTACATAGTGCTATCAACAAAAAGACACCGGCGCAGCACAGCTAGTGAGGTAGCAAATTAGTTTATGGCTGCTACTGGCAAGCGGATCTCCCGAAAAACTGTCGCCAGACGTTTGCATGAAGGAGGACTATACGCCCGCCGTCCTGTAGTGTGCATCCCATTGTCCAGACGTCACCGTACCGCCCGTTTGCAATGCTGCCATCAACATCACAATTGGACTGATAACGACTGGTCTGCTGTCCTCTTCTCAGATTAAAGTAGATACAGTCTATCGTCTGATTGTCGACGACAATTGATCTGGCGTGATAGTGGTACTGCATATTGTCCAGCAAACATACAGGAAAGGGACCGATATCCGACATGTAGTGTCATGGTATGGGCTGGCATCATGATCAATGGCCGTACGTCCCTCTATGTGCTTCCAACTGGGACTATGACTGGCCAACGATACATTAATGATGTTCTGCTACCTCATGTTTGTATGTTCCGTGGTGCTGTCGGTGATAGATTCATTTTCATGGACGACAACGCAACATGTCATCGAACAGTCGCCGTCCAGGAGTGTCTGGAGAGCGAGGATATTCAACGCCTCGTTGGGCCAGCACGTTCTCCAGATCTGAATCCCATTGAAAATGTGTGGGATGCTTTGGGGAGGAGTCTTGCTGGTCGCCAATGCCCTCCAATAAACGAGGACACCCTCATGCATGCACTGACAGAGGAATGGAATAAATTACCCCAACAGCTGCTTGATAATGTTGTGCAAAGCATGACACGACGTGTGGAATCTTGCATCGCCCTCCATGGTGGCCATATCCCGTATTGACATCTTACGCCGGAACGCCTGCTGACGGTAATTGCATTTTTTTCACGTTTACGTATTCTGCACAAAATGGCCTGTTTGTCCCTTGAACACGTTGCAAAGCCTTCTGGATTTCAGAGCACAATAAATTGTCTTTCTTGTAATGTCCTGACATTCTGACATTATTTTATTTCACTTGGCATCCAACCACACTTACTTTTTCATGCGCTATATAGCCGTTTATGATTAATCCTTAGCAATTGTCCAGCAGTGTACTAAGCTGTTCCGCTGAGTTAAACCCCCGAAGGCTGTTATTTTGAGGGATCAGCTACACTTTGGCCGAGAAACAGGGCGAGATTTGCCACAGCCCTCTTACACATTGTTGTGCTTGCAAGTAGATGTTGAGGTGAAACTCATTAACAAAGCCTTTTATATTTTTGTGCCATTGAATACACATTTACTTGCTTTTTTGCCGAAATTTCTCACCAAAGAATTTAAGACGTTGAAGCAAACGTTTACCCTCTTCATTACACACCAGAATGGCTTTCACGTTGCGTTTGTGAGAAACGAAATGGAGGATTTTTCCTCCGGAAGAAATCGGTTTTGCCCCTCAAAAACGCAGCATGTCCTTTCGAAAGTCATTTCAAAAACGAAAATTAAAGACGCCGTGTGTATCAAGCTATTCCATCGCATGATGGAAGCAAACAGACGTGGCGACATCTCGTGTCCCTAACAGACCCGAATAAGAGTGTCTGTAACGACAATAGGTACACACTTCAAACGCAGTTCCCGAAGGCAAAATTTCTTCTCCGCTACTTATTGCGTAACGAGCAATATTCTTACATCAGGATAAACATGAAGAATAAAAGTCTACCACTTACTTTCGGCAATACAAACGCAGAGGCAAAGTTGTATTCTATAATCATTAACGACGAATATCTCCAGTAACTGAATATTGCATAATTATGCTGCATGAACATACGTAGCTTGTTGGAACATGTAACATCTTTAAATCAGAAAACTACCATCTGAGCACAAAGCCTCAACATAATCCTTTCCTAATTTTTTTCCGTTTAGGGCATCAACTTTATTATTATAAACTTTAGGAAGCGTTTCATAGCTCAATCTCTATGGGATTTTCTGCAGTTTTAATAAAATTTGATAGTTTGTGGAAGAAGTTCATTGTAACATTCATGAAGCTTTAAATGAGTTAATGTTATGCATATACACAGTCGAGTCACATTATTGTGACCACCTCCTACTTTTGACGTCAACAGCGCGTTGTCAATGAAAGAAAGCACGTATCGTGAGCTGGCTTGAATGGTTTATAAGGTGTGATGTAGGCATTCTGAAAATATATTATTCATTTCTGTCATGGATAAAAAGAGCGATTTATCAGATTTGCAAAAAGGGATGATTATCGGCTTTCGGGCCAAGGGTGGCAGTATTTCTGAAACAGCGCAGTTTGTGAACTGTTCGCGTGCAGCTGTGGTTAAAATGTATCCTGATTGGAGAAATAGCACCATTGCGAGTAAGCGACGTGCAAACTGCAGAGCACCACGTGCCATTAATGTGAGAGGCGAACGTCGGCTGCGAAGGTGAGTGAGGGTCGATCGCCACGCTGCAGTGCAGGAACTCACTGGCCGAATGAACCAGGGGGCTAACGGAAGTCTGTCTAAAACGACACTTCAGCGAACCCTGCTGCGTATTGGGCTCCGATGCAGACGAACGGTCACTGCATCTATGCTAACGACAGCGCATCGGCAGAAAAGGCTTACATTTGCACGGCAGTATAGGAATTGGACCTCCGCTGATTTGCAAAGAATTGTCTTCTTCGATAAGTTACGTTTTCTGCTTCATCGAAATGATGGACGTTGGCGTATAAGGTGAGAAACATAGGAGAACAAACACTCTTCAACCACTGCTGGCAGAACACAAGCTGGTGGGGGCAGCGGTATGGTCTAGGAAATGTTTTCGAGGCATTACCTGGGTCCACTCATACCTGTGGAAAGCACTATGCATCGAATTCGTTATAAATCCATCCTTGCAAACAACGTACACCCATACATGCTTATTGCCTTCCCTGGGGCGGATGGGATCTTCCAGAACGACAATGTGACGTGTGACACAACTAGAAATGTCCGAGAGTGCTTGGAAGAGCACGATGAAGACTTCATAGTACTTTCCTGGGCCCCTAATTCCCCAGACTTAAACCCAATTGAGCATCTGTGTGACCATCTCGATCGTGTTGTTCGGTCTATGGATCCTCCACCACGTACCCTCCAGCAGCTGTTAGATGCACTGCAGTCAGAATGGGTCCACATACCTCTGAACACCTTTCAGCACCTTATTGAGTAACTCCCAGACCTTCTAGCTGCTGTCCGTGCTGCACACTGCGGTTACTCTAGATATTAGGTGGTGGTCACAATAATGTGACTCGACCGTGTATTTATAAATTTTAACAAGTTTCTGAACCATTGACAAGTCGCTGCTTGAAGCGGAGTGTCGAGCCATTCTTCTTTGATTATATATTTTGTATGACATGGGAATTATTTCATTAAACTTTTTTCTCAAGATTCATTGCTCATCTAATTGAAGCTGATAATTGTACCATGTTCTCCAAATCCAACAGGATCCTGAAACATTGGTTGAGAACCTTTTGCCATCCAGCATTCCTGGTACAAGGCGTAGTATTACGCAAAGCGATATGGATGGGCTTAACAACTTAGTGAATACATTTCGAGAACTGTCGCCATGATAATGAAGAATTATATCTAATAGCCCAAATTGTCTTTCCAAATATTCTTCGTAGGTTTTAATTTTTGTAGAAGTTTCTAAAACGCCACACACACGGGATATATATGTACTTGTTGCCACTGTTGAACAAGTAGTGAATTAACAATCAAACGCATACGCAAATTAGGAACAAAATGGAAACTTTTAGCATACGCGTGAACCTGATGTGCATCACTCTAAACCGCGTAAAATTTATGAAGAGTTTTAAGAAATCGCAATTTAGTTGCATATCTAAACAAAATGGGGTAGGCTGTGCCCGGGACACACCCGAAGGTTTTATTTACTTGGACACGTGTTTGACAATAACGTGTTTGAGGTACAAGTCGATGAATAATAAATGAAAGAGGAATGCAGTTAGACTATAATTTTATTTATTAAAGGGCGATGACATGAGAAGTAACAAACATATGGCACACAATTCACATCTATGTTTCGTACAAAAGTTAAGTCAGTTCAAGTATTACCTAATGTAGCTCGTGGAGAATTTATATAAGTCAAGCCGAAATTGTCTTTCATGAACTTGTGTATGTTGCTGTTTTGTTGTACATAAATGTTGCCACCAGTGAGAATGATGTGCACTTGGGTATCCAGTACCATACTTGGTATGATTTTCTTGATATTTTCAGAGTAATCGCATGGTATCCGAAACATGAAGACCTCTAGTGATATTTGTGAAACGTTGGGATGAATGTAAACCGAATCAAGTATGCAGCGAGTTTGAGCAGACACTGTCACATCAACTGGACACATATCACCCACAAATTCATCTTCAATTCTCAATCTGTTGTTGACTGAGACATTTACGGGTTGGCAATCTGTTAGACTGTTGATGTTTCTGCAAATGGCAACTCTCCCCGCAGTTCGTTTTGTGAGTGAAGTAGTACGTTTGGAAGTGGATGGTTTGTTTTGGGCTATTGCCCTGTTTCTTTTTGCCTTCAATTTGAAACCGGGCAAATGTTTGGGACTAGAATGATTCATCCAAGTTTCACTCATCGCCAAGTAGTCCATTGGTTTGCATGTGCTAGCTCTAGAAGCGCTTGGGTGTGGCTCAACGCGTTGCACCGCTTCGGCTTTCTTCTTCTGTCTATAAGCCCCACCTCCTTCTGCATTAGTCGTTTTGGGCTTATTCGATTCCTTTTGAGTTCTTCTTTCTTCTGATATACTTTTGTAGTATTTTGTGTCGGACTTTTGCTTCAAATATTTAGACATTTTGATTTTCTCACAAATTATTTTTGGTTTATAACTTATAACTAATAAAGTACTTATTAAATGTTTTTAAATTATTGGTTTGTAGACAGATCTCATGTAGAGGAATCGTTTGAGATCAGTATCACGATCCTACCACTACGCGATCTCGAGTTATACTGATTTCAAAGCGCTTGACTCAGCGTATTTGACCTCAAAATGGCAGACGCCCTCCCCTCTCCTTGCGCATGCGCATGACCTTGAAGTTGACATTTTTTAAATCATTGGTTATAACTCTTTTTATATCAGTTGTTAGATTTTAGCTTTTTGTTATAATTTAGAAATTATAAGCCTTTGATCAATCGTAATAATTTATATCGGTGAGGTTTTCCTGGATGGTAACCGGATGATACTGATTTTAAAGACATATCCACGTCAAAAAAAATTGTTCTTCAGAGTTTTGGTGCATTTCAATTTGCAATAAGGTGATAAAACGAAACCGATGTTTTTGTCCTTAATCTAAACCACCATATTATTTCTGGGAGAATTTGTACGAAAACAAGTGTAATAACTTATATCATGTCACCGTGATACACGTGTTTGTGGTTTTATTCCACCCATTTTCATTAGCGTCATTGATAGGACTGCATTTGGCTACATGGTCCCTTTTGTATTGGCAAGGAAGTCAGATGCAGTCCCCTAAGTTTTGTCTGCTCGTTCATGATTTTGTTTTGCCTGTTCAGAAATTATTACTGACAAGGGATGTGTGTGTGGGTTCCAACGCGCCAATCGACATGAAACGTGGCACATGTGTGCCAGTATGAGTACGAACCACCGTAGAGTGAGTCATTCCCGTATAAAACGTGTTTAACGCGGGAAGCACCATGAAGAAATCCAAAGACATGTGTCCGTAGTGGGACCAGGAATACATCCATGTCAGAGTTGTCATCCTGCCCAATGCTGTCGTCTTCACTATTTCTGTCGAGTGTCGTTGCGTGCATCGTTTCCAATTCATATTCATACTTGTTGATAATTACGTTGGTTAAAACTGTCGCAAATGACTCATCTTCCACCCCAATTAGCCGTTCAACGGTAAATCGCCGCCTTATTTTGGCTTTCAGCAGCTCAACGATATTCAGGAGGCTAATGGTGACAATTTTCGCCATGTTCGAATAATTACGACAGCACCTCATACAATGCGCGGTGCAACACATGCGAGTTGTTCACCTCGACGTTGTTCACTCCACGCAAACTACGCGACTTATGGCGAATGTGTTTTGGAGGACAGGTGGCGCAGCCGTCATTTAACACCTTTTACACTGGAATGACTTACCCTACCGTGGTCCGTACTCATACCGGTACACATGCACTACGTCTCATATCAATTGACGCGTTCGAACCCACATAATCCCTTGTGAGTGAATTTGTGGTCAAGAACAGATGTCGGCTAAGACATTGACTGGTGAAGCAATTTTTAAAATCTCAGAAGGCGTTTAACTGTTACGTATTCTTCCCGTTCGTTAAAGCGAAACCATGCTTTGACTGGTTGATGAGAAACACCAAATCAAAGAGCAAATATTGGATCACGTACCACCGGAATTCTACGAATGATCGACAACTTGCGACTTCAATTTCGTCATCACGGCAAAACGACACAATCCAACCCTTTTACTGTTCCAAAATATGATAGACTTAATGGGTGCTGGATAAAACTCAATTCCCAATTCGTTTCCCATTGGTATAATCCTTTACTCCATAGTTGACATGCTATCGAGAATGTTAACATACTATGGAGGATGTTAACATCTTTTAAAATTTTTCGAATACACACTTCCTCTTGGCATTCACTATCATGTTGCAATTCAAATTAATACTTTTTTACTCATTGTTTCAGAACTCATTTCACTTCATATACGAACAATAGCCAACGTGCTCTTTAATTCACAGGTAGTTACGGGTTTTTTTTGTTTTTTATTGATTGGAGGTTTAACGACAACCGTGAGCAACTCAATGGGCTGTAATATAAGCATTCGCCCTTCCCTGATTTAAGGCCACTGGTTCCAGGGAAGGGAGAGAGCCAGTGCCGTAAGACAAACACAGCATCCACGCCTCACCGGGTTTTGAATCCGTACCCCTTTCGGATGAATGATCAGAAGCCATCGCTTAGACCTCTGCGCCACCGGGAGGGGAGCAGTTATGGTTTCCCAGCCAGTTATGAAGAAACGTAGGAATTATTCTGTCAACAGTGTGAGTACCTGTAAAATCCATGGTTTTGCGTTTCGGTTTTTAGTTACTGAACAAAATCTTATACTACATGTTCTAGAAATAATATGCATCAACACTTTTTTTTGCATGGTGCTGTAAATTTCATCAGAGCGAGGGAGAGTTTGTGAGACATATTTATGATATAACTAATCACTTCGTGTTTTTTCGATTTTTTTTTTTTTTTTTTTTTTTTTTGATTGGAGGTTTAACGACCACCGTGAGCAACTCAATGGGCTATAAGCAGTCGCCCGTCCCTAATTTAGGGTCACTGGTTCCAGGGAAGGGAGAGAGCCAGTACCGTAAGACAAACACAACATCCATGCCTGACCGGGATTCGAACCCGGACCCCTTACGGACGAATGATCAGAGGCCAACGCCTTAGACCACTGCGCCACCGGGGCGGCTTTTTTCGATTTGTCGTGATCTGTATACATCGAGTTCTCACAAATTTCAGCCACTTACTTAACACTTCGTTGGCCTTCCTTTCTCCCGAAGAAGTGGCGTCACCCAGCATGGGATCAACTCCCAATATGGAGCGGGTTGATGTACCCAGTTTCCGCACCTGATGTTCCACAACATCCCATAGATATTCAATGTTGTTGAGATTATGCTAGCTTGGTGGCGATTTCGGACGTACCTTGTCAGGACTGTGTTTGTCGAACCTTTCCTTCACGTCGGGGGGGGGGATTGGAGGTTTAACGACCACCGTGAGCAACTCAATGGGCTATAAGCAGTCGCCCGTCCCTAATTTAGGGTCACTGGTTCCAGGGAAGGGAGAGAGCCAGTGCCGTAAGACAAACACAACATCCATGCCTGACCGGGATTCGAACCCGGACCCCTTACGGACGAATGATCAGAGGCCAACGCCTTAGACCACTGCGCCACCGGGGCGGCCTTCACGTCGGGGTCCCAGTGATATGCTGCATTATGCTGCTGGACAAACCGATCCCCCACTAGAGGGAAACACGTCATTGAGGTAAGTACATGGACAGAAAGCAGTCTTTTGTAGTATCCGGCGTCATACGTTAGTAAGCAAGCACCAGGGGTTCCAGTTCGTGTCACTTAAATATGTCTGATATGGTGCAGCCGGCTTGAATAGTTGACCCTGTTCATGAGAGATCCATAACCTTATACTGCTGACGTCAAACACGGACTCTACCATCGCCAGAATGGAGTACATGTCGAGATTCGTCGAACCAGCACACTTGCTTCTGAACTTTATCGTCATATCCTCAAGTTTTTGGCACCGAAATAGTCGCTACGTCATTGGACTATTGTTATGAGGTCGTAACCTGCTGGCCACGCCCTTTTCCTCTATAGTCCAGCTACAGTGCCCAGAAGAGACAGTGTGACGTGCTCCCTAAGATGTCCCTCACGGTTTTGTGACCAATCATCATGAAATGACAGAGGGCGCTGGCATCGGAAGTTACGTTAGGATGCTTCATCGGCTTCATGGTATTCAGTGGTGGGAAGTTTGTTTGCCAAGTTTTTGCCCCATTACGAAACTTCAAATTTTCAAAAAATGAAGGATAGTGGAGGGAAATCTTTTTGTCAGTATTTTTCATGGAGGTAGGAATGAGGGGAGAAAGCACTCTCCGTTGTCACAATGCAATCCAATTGAAGCCAGCAAACGTCACTGCAGCCATCTTAAGCCTGACATGAGCAAACTATGCAACAGCTGTTAGTGCTGTGCGAGGCATGAAGTTGGGAATTTTCTTATATTAATAAATTTGCCCTTCTTTATTATATTAATCGTTGACATACTGTTCTGAACGATATTATTAGTGAGTTGATTTATGAATGTTTAGGGCGTTACGGCTACTTCTACATTTTTAGAATTTAGGAAACATTTCGGCTGACTTGTGGGGGATGAGCTAAGTAGTACCAGTGTTTTTCTCATTTTGTAGGTAAAACCGCCGTGTAATTTCATAGTTTTTAAAGTTGTGTGTATGCTAATCTAAGTTTAGTGACGGGTTTTATCCTAATTTTAGTGACGTTTTACACATATGTACTCTGTTAAAACGAAGAGAATATGAACGTGTACGCAAATTAATGTTAAGCTGTAATACTCCAATATTACTTTATCATAGAGATATTATGATTTTGTCTTTTCACCTGTGAACACGCACATGCCTTGAAGGATTACTTTTCCGAGGAAATTGCTTGGAATATACATCACATTGGTAAGGCTTTCCTTCTGAATGAACAAGCAAGTGCCTTGAAAGATGATTTTTCTAAGCAAATTGCTTAGAGCACACATCACATTGATGAGGCTTTTCACCTGTGTGAAGGAGGATGGGTTGTTAATTGTTTGGAGCATAGATCACATTGGTGAGGCTTTTCCTTCATGTGAATGAGTAAATGTTTTGTGCACCTACTGTATTTCAGAGGAAACTCTAGAGCATTTATTCGTTGATTTTAACTTTTCAAAACATATCTGGAATTGGTTACATCAATATTTAAATTATAAAGATAAATTTTCGACACACCAAATCTTATATCCTCTTCCTTTTTCCCGCTCTGAATCCAAAAATTTAATAATACATCATGCAAATATTTGCAATTGCATAATATATCATTTGGAAAAACAGAACGCTTTATCTTTTGAACAAAAATCTAAAAATACAGAGCAGATCAAGATTGCCATAAAATGTGACCTTAGAAGATATTTGGAATTTTGAAACCAGAAATAACGGTGCTCAAAAGACTTTTAATAAATGGAAGCCTTTGGCTCCATTTATCTATAAGAAAGGATCAAAAGTTCTTAATAAAATTATAGAGTAACTTATTTTTATTTTAAATATTTGTAGCTAAGATGTTAAACGATATAAAACTTAAATATATGCCATTTTCTTAAAAACATATTATTTGGGCTTCCGATATAGTGTTAGTATTTTGTTCAAAACATTTAAGTATAATTTTTAATTCAATTTTGACTATATTAATCCTTTTTAACAATTTACTGACTACGAGTAAAATATACAAAATAATTCATTCCACATACGGGATTATTATAGATAAAGAATAAAAATAACTGTCACTAATAATAGTAATGTAAAGGATCTATTGATGCTTTTTCAATATCAGCTTTCATATTTCTTGTGCTATTGTTTTACATCACTTTCCTGTCCTTTCTTGTTTTAAGCAATTATTTTGCTGATTCTACTTTTTGTCAGTTCTTTTTTTCCTGAAATGCCTTTGACAGGAACCTTATAAGTCTTGTAGAGTGTTCTTCAAGGGGATTCCTAGATAAATTGTATACTTCCTGTTGCAAGCGGTCACTCTTGCGCAGGCTCCAACCTCTTCAGTTGGTTGTCTGCTCTGGATGGAAGTATGAAGAAATGTTAGTTATTACAGGTTCCACTCTTATGAATATTTCATATTTCAAAATTTAGAAAAACATAAGTAAACACAATATTTTATTCTTTACTAAAATTATGCATGAATGTGCAAATAAATGCTAAAATAAGGTAAAATATTAGTAGTTTCCTAAAACAGTTCTTTAACAGTCCCTCATGCGCCGGACTTTTGTAAGTTTCGGACATGCGGTATAAATCAAAGAAACAGAACACTTTTTTGAGCAAATTGCTTGGAACATACATCACATTGGTGAGGTTTTCCCCCCGTCTGAATGAGTAAATGCTTCTAAAGATCACTTTTTCGAGCAAATTATTATTTTTTTTATTGAAGGTTTAACGACCCCCGTGAGCAACTCAATAAGCAATAAGCAGTCTCTCGTCCCTAATTTAGGGTCACTGGTTCCAGGGCAGGGAGAAAGCTAGTGCCGTAAGACAAACACAACATCCATGCCTCAACGGGATTCGAACCCGGACCCCGTTCGGACGAATGATCAGCGGACATCGCTTAGACCACTGCGCTATCGGGGCAGCGCAAATTATTTGGAGCATACATCACATTAGCGAGGTTTTTCCCCAGTGTGAATGATCAAATGCTTCCAATGTTCACTTTTTCGAATAAATCGTTTAGAGCATACATCGCATTAACGAAACTTTTCACCCGTCAAATGAGTTAATGCTTCGAAAGATTATTTTTTCGAGCAAATCGTTTGAAGCATAAATCACATTGGTCAGGCTTTCCCCCGTGTGTATGAGTAAATGCTCTGAAAGATCACTTTTCCGAGTAACTTGCTCGGAACATACAACACGTTGTTAAGGCTTTTTACCTGTGTGCATAAACATATGCTCCCAAAAGATGACTTTTCTGAGTTTCTATTAGAATTTTTCCCTCTGTTACCACAACAAAATGTCATACTGTTCAGTGCCATTCTGTCAATCAAAATGGGAAATTAAGTTGGCCATATCTAAATTGACTTCATATACGCGCTTTTCTACTAAATGCTCTTCGGAAATTAAAAGATTTCATATTAAATGTTTCTCCTTTGCTTACTTGTGAAAAGAAACTGCAATTCAACAGTTGATTGCTAAAACGCAATAGGTTTATTCGGGTGTTAGTGTGCTAGTTTTATTCAACTGTGGATTGTTTATAACGAAATTTATTTCCGAAATTAGTAACTTTTTATTCGTGAAGATGTATAAGTTGGTCAAGTATTGGCTGTCACACGTTAAACCTACTGTGTGGTTAAACTTAAGTGTGGTACTGAAATCGACTGCAACAGTTATAAGATCATAGAGAAATAATGTCAGCTAGGAAAGGACAGGAAAATTCTGCATTAGCAAATAATAAAAAACATAAAAAACGGAAAAGGCAAAGCAGATGTTTTGTGCCAATATGTCATACTGGATATAATTCCTGCAAAAATAAAATATCACTCGTTGCTGTCCTCAAAACTCCTGATATGTTGAGCCAATGGAATAAGGCGATTCCCAGAACTGATAAGAAACTTGACGAAAGTTGAGTTGTACTTTTTTTTTCAATTCATAAAAAGGCTTCTTTTCAAAGCCACACTCTGCAACTAAATGGAAAGCACTAAGTTTCAACATTTATCTTGATCCCATGTTCTTACCAAGAAGATTAGTCGCTCATTGCTGAAAAATGAAGTACATTATTAAATAATTTATAAAGTTTTTAGGTTACTGAATTTCAAGACCTAATTGGATTATTGGAATGCAAATTATAAAGCCGATGTCTCATTGAGAAAATATTCCCTCTTTTTTTCTGTTAAGGTTTCGAGGGGAAAACCTTTTCTTTTTGTTTAATATTTATTTTATACTGTAAGTTGATGTTTCAGTGATTGTAAACTGCATATCGGTCTCCAGTGTTTTTTCATAATGTAACCCATGTATGACTAAAACTTCCGAAAAATCTAACGTTAATGTTCATGTTAGCACAGTGCAAAGCTTAACTTAACCTACGATACGTTTATTAATGTATCTTGAGCATCTCACCCCGTTCGTTCGTTCTTTTTTGGGGGGAAAGTGGTGAAAAAGGTGTGTCGATTATTTCGTATATACTTAAGGTATCTGCTTATAAAATATCGTTCAAGAAGTACACATAATACTGACGAGCTAGGTGTGTGTCATAGAAAGATGTGCGTTTTCGTCGTCCTTCCTCCCTGAAAAGCGATGTGACATCCGATGACAGCGCCATCTACCGCTTTCATGATTCCGGGCAGCAAGTTTTTCTGCGAGCACGACACACTATTTTTTCTAGGCACTGTATTCCAGCAACGGGCGTAACCCACTTTGCATAGGGGTAGTCGTAATTCAGTGAGTACAGTGCACATTTCTGCTGAGTGAGTTTAAATATTCAGCCTGTATCAACATACCGAATTAAATGTAGACTGCTCCAAAATCTCTTTCTGTTCATGTAAACCATGCAGAATTGGTCACTTTTGGAAATTTTTAATATTTCGCGAGATGTAGAAACATTAAAAAACATTTCGTTGCATTAACATTTGCGTTACATTAAAACATTTCATCATTAACATTTTCGTTACATTTCGCGAGATACAGAAACATTAAAATGAACACACAATTACAGATGTCGGTAACATGTTTTCATGTTTCGTACTCTCAAAAACATGGACAAAAACGCACGATCTGATACACCCTCGAAACTTCGACGCTAACTAAATCAGCCACATCATTTCTTTCTAACAAAAAATGTAACTCCTCTTTAAATTTTAAAAATATTTATAGAAACCTCCATTAACGGGAACCACCCTGCAACGGTAAGTTTTGTTTGACACAGAGTAACTGCCACGAGATTAACATTAAAGTCAACCTTCGAACAACGAAACCCCTTAGCATTGGACATCGGACACCCTAGTCAGTCCCGAAATAAATCTTACGGACATCCTTTCCCTTAAGTGTTTACGTAGTTACTTCGGGAGGTAATAAAGAGTATCGCTGAAGAATTGTTGCTCTGGCAGAATAGATCGTATTCCCGGGAGCATTATGGCGTGCTTAAGGGAAAAGAAAGGAGTTTCAATTTAGTTCGCCGTGACGCAAGCTCCAGATCTCGTGCATGTTTCTGTCAGAGTCCCTGTTTGCGGGGTCGTTGATGGTGCCTGGTATGTTTCCCGTTGGGGCGGGATCTCTCGGCTTTGTCCTAGTGGGTTTTGTTCCTGTCTTCCGGTTCTCGATGAGCTAACTGTGCAGTTCCACTTCGCTCTCTAACATTTTTCATTTTTCCCTTCCTATAGCAAAGTCTTTTCTTTTCATGGCTAATTCTAAGTACTGTTGAAGACTAGAGGGCCGCCCCGGTGGCGCAGTGGTCTAAGCGATGGCTTCTGATCTCTCACCCGAGATGGGTCCTGGTTCAAATCCCGGTGAGACATGTATGTTGTGTGTGTCTGACGGCACGTGTTCTCTCCCTACCCTGGAGTCAGTGGCCTTAAATTAGGGACGGACCACTGCTTATAGCCCATTGAGCTGCTCACGGTGGTCGTTAAACCCTCAATAAAAAAAAGACCAGAGGTCAAACACTTGTTTCCTAAAATCCTCTACAGAAAGATTTATAATATTTAGTTTTATTCCGCATTTAGGGGAAAGCACTACAACCGTTTTCTTTATGCGTAAGCTTCATACATTTATTCTGCTTTTGTACGAACGCAAAGGACTAACACTATTATCTTATGCCTAATCTCCGAACTGCGGCTACCTCCCGAGAACGGTCACGTTTTTCCGGTCCAAGAAATGGCCGTTATTCAGGAACCAATGAAAAAAGATAGTTACTAAACTACTGAGGCTATAATAGTAAGTATTTCGCCTATTTAGTGTTTTAGAAACAATACTTATTATTATTTATTCAGATTTAGACGAACGTAAAAAATGACTCTGACCTCGATTAAATGTGATGTAGCTAAGAAACTCCGTCTGGGCATGCGCAAGCTAAAATCTGAGCTCGATATAGAAAGAATGGCTGAACTGCAAGTATGTTAGTAAGAGGGAACGGTAACTTTTGGTCTGAGATATCTACAGGTTACACCCCATCTTGTTAAACATCATTTTAAAACTCGTCAATAGCAGGTGACCTACCTTTTTTCGTGGGGGAGGGGGATCGAGAAGAAGATAAATTTCGCTACGATGCACAATTTTAGTAGCATCGAAAATCCATGTTTGTGATGGCTTTTATTACATTTAACATCAGGTTCTCGTAATTTACGCAAATTGCAATGAGATAGTGCTACTTTTATGTAAAACGTGATGAAATAAAGTTCGGTGATAGTTCAGTAGAAGATATTGTTGACTAACAATAAAATTAACTATGGTCGGTGACTTCGTGGGACGCATGCCGCGGGATCAGATTTCAAAAATGATTTTGACAATTGCGCATCGTTGCCCGTTTTTGTTACATCAAAATTTCTTACTTGGGATTTACTTTTCTACTGTCCTGGAAAATGCATAGCATCAAAAATGGGACAGATATCGTAATGCGACGACGCTTTCATAACCAACTATTTATTTTACTTCATCAGTGGGTTGTTTTTAAACGACCTTACCAAGTCGGAATTTATACATAAACAACAGCATTGCACTGCTGTGTACAACTTTAAAATAACACCACGACTGAGATAAAGACGTCATTCAACTAGAATAGTTTTTTGGTAGATTACTTCTAAAAATTTTCCTTCAGTCATTCTTTTAGTCGGTTCTTTAAGTAATCCTCGATCATTTCGTGGAAAAATTAATTTCAATATGGTTTTTCCAGATAGACGTTTACAAGCAGCTGAATACTTGCGTGAAGTATATTAAAAGCAGCGTCCTGCTACCTTGGCTGGCGGACGTGGTTTTCTACGAAAAGATTCCGAGTGACATGTCGAGCTTCGATATGAGACATAGATATGCATTTGTCTGTTGAAAAGACAATTGACAGATCACCTTGAGTCGTGATTTCGACATTTTGGTTGGAATTTTATTGTAGTACTTGCCTTGCGTGCACCTCATACAGAAAATAGGAGTTTGATTTCCGTTTTTGTCAGTTATTCCTGTTCTTTGCCCCTAGGAATAAAAGAGAAAACAGTCGAATTTGTTTCTGTGTGTAATTATAACCCTCGAGTTATGCAACGGCTATAAAAGATGGAGCTTTAAAATAGCGATCATTTAAGAAGTCTTGAACAGAGCTTTTACAT
The DNA here is from genome assembly GCA_039090855.1 of Macrothele yani. NCBI lineage: Eukaryota > Metazoa > Arthropoda > Arachnida > Araneae > Macrothelidae > Macrothele > Macrothele yani. Next base: position 20,383,689 of record CM077018.1, on the reverse strand, counting down.
AGTGTGGAAGAGGTAGGGTTACCGTAGGAGCAAAACTTCAAAGTTATTTATTCAATAATTATTTTGTATCTTCATAAAAGGAACACAATTTCCATTCGTTTCTCAAAGAATTCAAAATATGCCTAGAAACTGTTATCTGTGTTTTGAAAGTATATAGTTAGGGAACTTATTAGCATCAGATTTTATATGTACACTGAAACGTCCGTTATCCGTGGTAACTGGGAGACGCTAGAGCCCAGATAATTCAAACACAGTTAATCCGGTGTCACGTCAATTCGTCGCGTGGGTCAATTCGTCGACTACGTCAATTCGTCGCCTGCGTCAATTCGTCGCCTGCGTCAATTCGTCGCCTGCGTCAATTCGTCGCGCGTCAATTCGTCGACCACGACGATTCGTCGCGCGTCAATTCGTCGCGGACAAATTCGTCGACTACGTCAATTCGTCGACTACGTCAATTCGTCGCGTTTACAGATTTTGGTTACATACAAAACGAATGCAGGAAAACGTACGATTTCGAACGTCTTGCTCCCTGATCAAATTTATAAAGTTTGGCCACGCAGACAGGATAGGAATATTACGTTTTTCTTTGGCACTAAAAATATTACACGGTAAACGGTTTTTGGAACGGGGCAGGGCAACAATTGGACAGAGCCCCCATATACAAAATTTTCGTAAAATCTACAGTTTTCAATTCAGAACCACCAAATCTGGTATACTATCTCGTGGTATTCTAACTTAGACTGTAGACGGTTTTGGGAAGCGGTTGCAGTGGGGGGGGGGGGGGTTTACAGTCCCCCTACAGAATTGCCGTAAAATATAGTTTTCAATTTAGAACTACCAAATTTGGTATATTATTTCATGGTACTCTAACTTAGACGGTAGACGGTTTTTGGAACGGGTCAGGGGCCCTGTTGGTCAGAGCCCCCATACACAAAATATTCGTAAGATCTACAGTTTTCAATTCAGAACCACCAAATCAGGTAACCTATCTCATACTACTCTAACTTAGACGGTTGTCAGTTTTTGGAACGGGTCAAGGCCCGGGGAGTCAAAGCCCCCTCCCCCTCCCGTACATACAAAATTTTCGTAAAATCTAGTTTTCATTTCAGAACCATCAAATTTGGTATCATGAAACTCTAACTTAGACGCTAGACGGTTTTTGGTAGGGGTTGGTGCCCGCGGGTTCGGAGCCCCCTCATAAAAAATTTCGTAAAATCTACAGTTTTCATCTAAGAACCACCAAATTCGGTATACTATCTCATGGTACTCGAACTTAGACGCTAGACGGTTTTTGGAAGGGGTTGGAGCCCGCGGGGTCGGCCCCCCCCCCCCGTCATAAAATTTCGTAAAATCTACAGTTTTTATCTTAGAACCACCAAATTTGGTATACTATCTTATGGTACTCTAACTTAGTCGGTAGACCGTTTTTGGAACGGGTCAAGGCCCGGGGGTCAGAGCCCCCACATATAATTTTTTTTAAAAAACTACAGTTTTCAATTCAGAACCACGTAATCTGGTATACTATCTCATGGTACTCTAACTTAGACGCTAGACGGTTTTTGGAAGGGGTTGGAGCCCGGGGGGTCAGACCCCCTGAACAAAAACTTTTTCGTAAAATCTACAGTTTTCAATTTAGAACCACCAAATTTGGTATACTATCTCATGGTACTCTAACTTAGACGCTAGACGGTTTTTGGAAGGGGTTGGAGCCCGCGGGGTCGGGCCCCTCCACTCATAAAAATTTCGTAAAATCTACAGTTTTTATCTTAGAACCACCAAATTTTGGTATACTATCTCATGGTACTCTAACTTAGACAGTAGACCGTTTTTCGAAGGAGTTGGAGCCCGGGGGTAAAGCCCCCCCCCATAAAAATGCCGCGTAAAATCTACAGTTTTCAATTTAGAACCACCAAATTTGGCATACTCTCTCATTTTACTCTAACTTAGACGGATGAAGGTTTTTGGAACGGGTCGGGCACGGGGTCAGAGTCCCTCCGCCCATAAATATTTTTCGTAAAAACTAAAGTCTTCAATTTAGAGCTACCAAATTTGGTATACTATATAATGGTGTTCTAAATTAAACGGTAGACGGTTTTCAGAACGGGTCGGGCGCAAGGGTGGTTACCCCCCCTACACACAAACTTTCGTAAAATCTATAGTTTTCAATTTAGAACCACCAAATTTTGTATATTATCTCATGGTACTCTAACTTACACGGTAGAAGGTTTTCGGAACGGATCAAGGCCCGGGGCTAAGACCCCCCCCCCCACATACAAAATTTTCTTAAAATCTTTATTTTTCAATTCAGAACCACCAAATTTTGTGTCATGAAACTCTAACTTAGCGGGAGACGGTAAGTGAAAGCGCCACATTATTAACTTGATTTGTTATGCAAACCTTATAAATACGACCACAGCTATTAAAAGTTACTAAAGAGTCCTTGTAAGTAATATTTTTTGACCGAGTGCAAGTACAATTTACGAAATGTCAACAGGTCAAAATATAAATATGCCGCCCCGATGGCGCAGTGGTCTAAGGCGTTGGCCTCTGATCATTTGTCCGTAAGGGGTCCGGGTTCGAATCCCGGTGAGGCATGGATGTTGTGTTTGTCTTACGGCACTGGCTGTCTCCCTTCCCTGGAACCAGTGACCCTAAATTAGGGACGGGCGACTGCTTATAGCCCATTGAGTTGCTCACGGTGGTCGTTAAATCTCCAATCAAAAAAAAAAAAAAAAAAAAAAAAAAAAAAAAAAAAGGTCAAAATATCTAAAGTAACAATGAAATTTGGAGTATTTCTTTTTTCTTCTTTTTATTTCAGTTTTGACCCTTGTATTAAGTTTTAAAAACATATATTTCTCCTATCGTATACCTTCATTGTGCTTTAAACAGAATTTCTTACCATGTTTTGGGTATTTTGTTTCGTGTGGTTGCAGTTTTTTTAATGTTTTGGGCATTTCATTTGGTGTGGTTACTTCTTTTTATGTTTTGGGCATTTTACTTTGCATGGGTGTTTTTGTTATGTTTTTGTTCTTTTCTTTTCTGTGGTGGTTGTAATGACTACAGGATGAAAAGGGGAAACTGTGGACAGTCACGATTCCTACTTGCTTCTATTTTTTTTTTCAAATACAGCACATGATTTTGTATTGAGTTATACCACTTACTCATTAAGCAACTACAGGTTTCTTTAAATATGAACGTTTTCTTAGAGCCTTTTGTTTCCTCTACCTAGCTTTTTCGGTTCCGCAATTTCTTTTTTTGGTTTTAGAATAATTTCCTTATTATTAATCTATTTTCTCATGCAAACTGCTTAAACTGCGTTGTTTCAGTTGGTATGTTTATTCCATCGAAGTATTTTTCAATTATACGTGAAGCCCTGTTGCTGAAGTAAAAAAAAATATTTCCAACTGAAACAACGCAGTTTAGATATTTTCCCGCTGTTAACTCAAAGAATGAAAACAAAAACAACAAATCTGTGCAATGGTTGAGGCATGAGACAGTACTTACTGGTAACCAGGCAAAGTTTTAAGGAAGAATGAGCTTAAGAATTTCTAACTGCAACAAAAAAGAGCATCCGCACTGTTTCCCTCCCCATCCCCTAGTGCCGGCGTTTGGACGTCTTGAAAGAGAAGTCTTAAGGACACATCTGTATCGTAATTGCCTGAGCATTCGCGACAATCTTCTGGTGTCGTAGTAGAAAAAAACACTTCCTACTTCGCCTAAATTGCTTGGATGTAATGCCAACGAACAAAGTTTTGCTCTCGCATTGGATTTCTGTTGCTTTTGATGGAATACTTTTCCCCTGGGGTTCACCGCTTTCACTATAGTCTTCAGGACAGGCGGCAATACACCCCAACGTAAAACACTAATTTCACGGCAATTAACTGCAATTAGCGAAAGAGAGGGGCGGTACAGGAAATAAGTCGAACGAGACAGATCTGAACTTAGAAAGTCGGGGGAAGGTGTTGCATGAAAAACTGTGTTTGGCTTACAGATCATTTGGCACGTAGGGACGTAGGTTTTGTTTAATATGTTACGGGGTAAACAAATTGTCTTTTCAGTATAACAATTTTCTTTCATACGCATGGTGCAACACAAAAAATTTGAATTTATTTTTGAGAATTAGCATGACGCCTACCGGCCCAGAGTACAGCTGCCCAGTCCGCGCCTGCTGCCGCCTCCGGAACCTGGCTCCCGGGTTCTTCGCATCTGTTGATCCCCCGCCTGGAGCGTCCCAGCTGTAAAATACATGTACCTCTGCGTTTTGGAAAAACAAAAGATAAGATGCCGATCCTTAAAATTAACCACTTCTTGTGACCGCAGGTACGAAAATCTTGAACTTCGCTTAAACCCTAACCGGAGGAAAAAGCTTCACGTGATTGTCTGTATTCTGAGTGTTTTATTGAATGGTTGCTCATTAGTTCGTAGTTTTTTTTTTTTTTTTTCGATTGGAGGTTTAACGACCACCGTGAGCAACTCAATGGGCTATAAGCAGTCGCCCGTCCCTAATTTAGGGTCACTGGTTCCAGGGAAGGGAGAGAGCCAGTGCCGTAAGACAAACACAACATCCATGCCTCCCCGGGATTCGAACCCGGACCCCGTTCGAACGAATGATCAGAGGCCATCGCTTAGACCACTGCGCCACCGGGGCGGCAGTTCGTAGTTGACTGGAGAACAGAGAACGTGCTTGTTGAAACCTTTGTTGTGCGTTGTCAAGTGATAATAGTGGAAATATATCATTCTAAATATTTTGGAAAGAGAAAGTGCATTGTTTTCCGAAGGCACTATGCAGATGAAGAATGCAACATAAATAGTTAACTCACAAAAAGAAAATGATTTGCTGAAATTAAAAGATATTTATTTTGCCATAACAGAGTGCGTGGTGATTTACGGTATTGTCACTGTATTGAAAGAAATTATGGAAATTGTACTGGCTTTGCTAGTACTATTCTTATTGGAGATGAACACAGGATGCGCAATGAGAAACCACATAATCATGCTCCAAGACCGGAGAAAAGTGATGTTGCTGTTGCAAGAGCGCAAATAAAAGAACGAGCGAGAAATACGGACGAAGCCCCTGCACAAATTATTCAAACCGTGACAACGTCAATGGCTACAGTAAATGCAGCTTACATGCCTAATATGGATGCACTAAGGCAAGTTGTAAAAAAGAGAAGACATGCCAAGACATGCCTGCGGAGCCTACGACTTCAGAACGGATCGATGCCCCAATAAATTTACAGGAGAAGATGGTACAAAATTTCTTGGCAGAGATAGCGCATTTGGACATCAAAGAATTATTTTATTTTTAACAGAGAATAATTTACGAAAGCTTAAAGAAGCACCCCTCTGGATTATGGATGGGACATTTGAAACTTGTCCAACCCTTTTTAGGCAATTATGTTCCATTCATGCTATGGTTGAAACGAATCCAATGATGCACAGACTTGTCCCACTAGTTTATGGGTTACTTTCCAGCAAGTATAAAGAATATAATACTATTATACAGTATTTTTGTAGAATTTACAAGACTATGCATCAGACTATGATATTCAGCTTGCACCACAATATACGCATAATAATAGATTTTGAAATAGCTACCGTTATAATGCTGCTAAAAAGGAATTTGGAAGCAGCACACACAAATGTTGTTGGTTTCATCTCGGAAAAAAATGTGCTGAGGAATATCCATCCTCTGGCATAGCCTTGGAATATAAGGAAAACAGTGAGTTTGCTCTCAAAGTCAGACATTTGCAAGCACTCGCATTTTTTTCATCTGATGAAATTTCAGCTGCTTTTGAAGAAGTGAAATCAATTTTACTAGAATATGCAGATTCTGTAGTTCAGTGGTTTGAGGAAAATTATTTTCTTGGAAAATTTCGTGGAAGCAGAAGAAACAATCCAAGCAGAAGCCCTCCGCTGTTCCCGCCAACAATTTGGTCAGTTAGTGAAAACAATTTATTTGGCTTTCCCAGAACACAAAACGAACTTGAAAGATTAGACAGACGCTGGAATACAATTCTGTGAGAGAAAAAACTGTGACTGCGCGAAATAATCAGTGAAATTGCGAAAGAGCAGAGAACAACTATGGCTAAAATCGAAAGAGTGGTAGCACAGATTCCAACAAATCCACCCAGAAGAGAAACGCTGGCAAGATAAAAAGGAATTCGAACTTCTTTGGTGCACAGAGACAATGTTAACATGCTGGACATTTTAAGAGGAATTTCATATAATTCTACCCTTTACTAAAATGTGCTGGTATTTCTCACTAATTGAATTATACCTTTTACTAACTTGTATTTGAATTTTTCAAGAATGTAATTCCGCCGAAGATGCAAGAATGTAAAACACAACGCAAAATTAAAAAAAACAAAATTTTCAAAATAGCATGTCAAAAACATAAAATGTCAAAAAGTAATCCAAAATGTGAAACATATAAAAATTCAAAATGCAATCCAAAATGTGAAACAAATAAATATTCAAAATGCAATCACAAGTCACAAGCATTACAAAAATGCGAAACGCTATGTAACAAGTACAACACAAAATAAAACAAATGCCAAAAAAATGCATACGCTTTGTAAAATGTACAAAATAAAATAAATGCCATATTCACAAGGATTTCATGACGAGTCAAGTTAAAATTGAGCTTTTACTTAGACTTCAAATAATAATTACTAGCCTCTACACCTTTTTAAGTCTTTAATAAGTGCAACATCATTAACCTGACTTGTCATCAAACATTATCAATATGACCATAGCATACAATCACTTAAAAGACTTGTTAATGGATGAATTGAGGAATCACCAAGTTCAGCGGGTGAAAGTTAATGGCTGTTTATAGTTTTGTACTCGAGTAAATGCGCAACACAGTAAACTTGACTTTCTCTGAAAATTTTATGTATATGAGCACGGTTGATTGAAAACTGATAAAAAGGCTTAAGGCCTGTTTATTAATTTCTGTGCCTTAGTCAAAACGCAGTACCATAACCTTGGCATGTTATCGAAACCTTATGAATACGTCGGACTAAAAATTCCTAAAAAAGTTTACGCCTAAGGTCTTGTAAATAAAGTTTTGTGACAGGGTAAAACTGCAACATTAATAACTTGACATGTTATGTTAACGTTGTGAATATGAGCACGGCGGATTAAAGATTTCAACAAATAGCCTTTGGGATTAATGTGTTGTAGCTGAGTAAAAATGTAACATTATCTTGATTTTCTATATAAACCAAACTACGTGCTGAATTTTTTTTTATTGGAGGTTTAACGACCACAGTGAGCAACTCAATGGGCTATAAGCAGTCGCCCGTCCCTAATTTAGGGTCACTGGTTCAAGGGAAGGGAGAGAACCAGCGCCGTAAGACAAACACAACATCCATGCCTGACCGGGATTCGAACCCAGACCCCTTACGGACGAACGATCAGAGGCCAACGCCTTAGACCACTGCGCCACCGGGGCGACCGTGCTGAAATGGCCCTACTATTTATACGTATACTTCAACCATATACCGAAGCGCTGACAAGGTGAAAACAAAAGTGCAATTTTGTACGGTCCCCTAACATTTTATGGCCAGCCTATATGGAAGTGGACACCTTGATATCAAAAACATACTTTTTGTACGGTCCACAACAAATAGCAATGGACACGTCGCAATCTTTGGGGGGGGGTTAACGACCACCGTGATCAATTCAGTGGGCTATAAGCAGTCGGACATTCCCAATTTTGGGCCACTGGTTCCTGGGAAGGGGGACAGCCAGTGCCAGAAGTCAAGCACAACGTCCATGATTCAACAGGATTTGAACCTGGATCCTTCTTGACAAGTGGTCAGAAGCCAGCGCCTAGATCACTCCGCCGCCGTAGCGGCACACGTTGAAATGTATTTTTCATACGGCCCCAAACGCTCTTATGGACATACTAGATTGAACTGGACGCAAATAAATCATTAATATAATTTGTACTAGCAGGGATACCAGTTATTTGCCAGGTACATATTACTATTTGTGGAATCACCAAGTTCAGCGGGTGAAAGTTAATGAATGAAAAATATATTCCTGCAATTTTCCAGTAAACTTTTTTTAATTTTTTGATTTAGTTAATTTAATTTTGCGAAACAAAAAAGAAAGAAAAAGGAATGGGAATACTTACCTTCTAGGAGACATCTATAGAACTGCCGTACATCTGGCGTGTGCTTCTGTGAATCCCGCGACACAGAAATGCAATGTACCTATGTGATGTCGCATGCATACGACTTCACATTGGCATTGATCATCTTTTTCTTACCGTTTTGAATTTTGAATATCTGGAACTCTCTGTTTACATTACATTATATTTCTTTCTGATAAACCGTTCGTTGGTAGTGAAAGCTAAACTATATAGATTTGTGTTTTTAATACACCATTAAACGCATATTTTTGCACTTTATTGTTATCTACAGTCCCTAACTTAGACCGTAGGTTGGTTAGTTGGTTGGTTGGTTAGTTGGTTAGTTGGTTGGTTGGTTAGTTGGTTGGTTGGTTGATGGTTTATGGTGCTAGGCCCTCAAAGGGCCAAAGAGCGCCTTAGAACGTAAATAGGGTATTCTTAAGAGTAAAAAACGAAACTTTTTACGAAAATTTTGCATGGGGCTACCTTGACCCGGGCCCCGACCCCTTCCAAAAACCGTCTACCGTCAAAGTTAGATAACCATAAGTAGTATACCAAATCTGGTTGTCCTAAATTGAAAACTTTAGATTTTACGAAAGTTTTATGAGGAGGGGAGGGGCTCTCACCCCGGGGTTCCAGCCCCTTCCAAAAACCGTCTAGCGTCTAAGTTAGAGTTTCATGATACCAAATTTGGTGGTTCTGAATTGAAAACTGTAGTTTTTAAGAAAATGTTGTATGTCTGTGTGTGTGCGGGGGGGGTGGCTCCGACCCCCAGGGCCTTGACCCGTCCCAAAAACCGTCGACCGTCTAAGTTAAAGTACCATGAGATAGTATACCAAATTTGGTGGTTCTAAATTGAAAACTGTAGATTTTACGCGGCATTTTTATGGGGGGGGCTCTTAACCCCCGGGCTCCAACCCCTTCCAAAAACCGTCTAGCGTCTAAGTTAGAGTACCATGAGATAGTATACCAAATTTGGTGGTTCTAAATTGAAAACTGTAGATTTTGCGAATTTTTATATGAGAGGGGCCCTTACCCCTCTGGCTGCAACCCCTTCAAAAAATCGTCGAGCGTCTAAGTTAGAGTACCATGCGATAGTATACCAGATTTGGTGGTTCTGAATTGAAAACTGCAGTTTTTAAGAAAATTTTGTATGTCGGGGCTCTGACCCCCGGGCCTTGACCCGTTCCAAAAACGGTCTGCCGTCTAAGTTAGAGTACCATAAGACAGTATACCAAATTCGGTGGTTCTAAGATGAAAACTAGATTTTACGAAATTTTTTATGAGGGGGGAGCTCCGACCCCGCGGGCTCCAACCCCTTCCAAAAACCGTCTAGCGTCTAAGTTAGAGTACCATGAGATAGTATACCAAATTTGGTGGTTCTAAATTGAAAACTGTAGATTTTGCGAATTTTTATCTGAGGGGGGCCCTTACCCCCCGGGCTGCAACCCCTTCAAAAAATCGTCTAGCGTCTAAGTTAGAGTACCATGAGATAGTATACCAGATTAGGTGGTTCTGAATTGAAAACTGTAGTTTTTAAGAAAATTTTGTATGTGGGGGCTCTAACCTCCCCGTGCCTTGACCTGTTCCAAAAACGGTCTACCGTCTAAGTTAGAGTACCATAAGATAGTGATGTGATGTGTGTTTTTTGAGCTCTGTCTTTTACGCGCTTTCGAGTAGTTAATCGAGTGGTGTACTTTTTCTTTTCGCGTGCATCTTCCAGTTGAAGATCAGTGCTTTCGTTTCGTTTGTCTCACGAGGTGGTGAGTGAATTACTTTATTCTTTATCGTTAGTTATATTTTTCGAACGAGTTGGCCTTGTTCTTCGGTAAGCCTCGCCGTTGACATGGCGGCATTAGATAAGGGTGAAGCTCACGCCCTTATCTTGGAAGAGAAGCCATCTTCCTCCTCTTCTTCCAACCCAGCTGCTGACACAGCTTCGTTGGTCGCCGAGATCTCTAACTGCCTTACTGACGTCATGAGTTCCTCTGCCTTTCCTGCGCCTACGGCCTGCCTTCCCACTGAGGGTACTGCCGTTACAGGTCTACTCTCTGTCCCTGTCGCGGATGCTATGGAGGTGTCGGGTGACGTCGCTTCTACGGCCACCACTTCATCTCAACTGCCAAATTCCCCTATAACAGCTGGAGTTTCGCCCTCTACATCTAGTAAAAGTACTGTTCCTCCATCATATGCGACTGCCATGTCTAGTGGCTCTACGTCACTCCTATCGTCTGATACTCTCCTTCCCGATTCGTATCTTCATGTCGTGGGATCCACAGCAACGATAGATATTCCCGAAGACTCACCAGCCGGCCGTCAACTGCAATCAACGATGGACCTCGGCGTATGTTTTGATGCGCTGCCGGATACAAAGCTTCAGCTCTATAGCCGAACTCTTAAATCCATTTTACCGGCGGATGCAATAGATTATGTTGCCCGAAAACCACGATCAGTGCTGGTTTACTTCAAGAAAAAGGAACATGCTGACCTTGTCTTGACAGCAGGACTGACCATTAATGATGTACATCTACTACCACAACCAGTCGCGCACCGCCCCGTGCAGGTGACTTTCTACCCTGTCCCGCCAGAGGTATCTGATACAATTCTTTGCACGTTACTCAGTAAGTTCGGCCGAGTAGTCGGTCCCATAACAACCCTCTCGGCGGCACCCAGAGACCCAGAAGACAAAGCCATTCGTGGCTTCCGTCGCACCGCTCGTGTGCTCTTTCCGTCTGATACTCATCTTCAGGCCTGTCCAACTGTCCTTCACGTGCGCTGTGGGCAACAGCGACGTCGTATCGAGATCATCACTTCTCAGCATTGCACCCTTTGTCAAAGTGAGAGTCATGTGCGAGCCAATTGCACTCGTGCTGTTTCCATAACCGTGCCAAGTGCTGTGGCACCTTCTGTCCCTCCTGCTACTGCTGTGTCAACGTCTCCACACGAGTGGAAGGTTGCAGGACCCAGATCTTCCCGACGTCGGCCTGCAGACGTTGGTCGACAAACGTCTTTGGCAGACTCACTTTCAGTTACAGATCGGAATTTTCCCACGCTTCCTACGGCACCCCCGCAGCGTATACTTTCTGCTCCTACAGATTTACCTGCTGATATGTCGTCGGTGTTTACCGTTGGCGCTGCAGATCCAGCAGCCGAAACCCTTTCCAGCACAGAAACTTCTATACCAGCTGGTTCCTCCACGATTTTTGGCAAACGCAGTGTCTCCTCACGGAAGAAGTTGAAGAAGTCTAAAACGTCCTCATCCCCGCACTTGCTCACTAGGCGGTCTAATCGCCCGGTTACTCGCGCAATCTTCTCTCGACGTGGCATTTCGTCTTCTCAAGTACAAGCCTGGACTGAACCAGAGACGGAGGATGTTTCTTCCTCGTTAGAGGACTTCACTAATCTCCTTCAAGAGAATGCTTTCCCCGCTGAGCCGCTGCCTTACGTAGATCTTCTTGAATATTTAGTGAGTCCCACCAGCACGGCCACTGCCCGTGCTTTTTTACTCAAGTATGAAGCTGCTCTACCTCGGGTTCTCAGTCAACTTGATTCTCTTTTGCACACTCTTCGGCGGAACGTCGATGACATTCCGTGGGGTCTGGGTTTTATCCAGCGCCTACATGTTCTCGCTACTGCAAGTCAACACATCTTACATCCGCCGACGGACCTAAAAGTTCAAGGTCACGTCACTTAATTGTCGCGGTTTTGCGACACCACTTGCGAACGCCTTAGCCTATGAGGACCTTTCCCCACTGAGTGCGGACGTGCTACTTTTACAAGAGACGAACTGTCATCCTACCACTTTGTTTACCAGCTGGCGATCATGGAATTTTGCTTTCCACCACGCATTCAGCTATTCATCATATGGTGGTATTGCCGTAGGGGTACGCTCGACTTTTCGCTCTACGATGACTCTCTTCTCTGTAAAAAATCTCTGTCGTGATCTCTTACAACAAGTCACGTTCACTATTCAAACGGAGAGGTTTCATATCTTTAACATCTACGTGCCAAACACCTCCACTTATGTGTCGGAGCTTTTTCTGTGCTTTCGCGGTGCTCTCTCTATTATACCTGCCACCGACCGAGTTCTCGTTGGTGGCGACTTTAATTGTACTCTACACCCTCAACTTGATCGTTCCCCGCCTTCACGCGAACATCGTGCAGACCTTGTACAGCAGCTACAGTCCCTCGTTTTTGATTTCTCACTGATAGATGTCCATCGACACTTATATCCGACTACACCCTCCCATACCTGGCGTGCATCTGGTGCAATAAACCCGGCCACGGCCAGACTTGACAGATTTTATACCACGCCCATACTTCTTCCAGCGATCTCTGCATCCTGTTGCCAGCCCACTGCGTCGTCCGACCATTGCGCCATCACTCTCACAGTGTTCCACACTCATGCACAGCACAGGACAACCCGGCCGTGGACATTTGATGCCGCTCTTTTGGATGACGCCGGTTTTTGCTCTTCAGTCCGCCATTTCCTCTCCGAATGGCGCACGCACCTGCAGTCTGCGCCGTGTGCCCTGACTTTCTGGCTGGAGGTAAAACATCGCCTCTTGCTTCATGTGCGAAATCAGGCTTTTACGATCACGACGCTACAGAGGATGCGTTTGGATCACATCCGTACGATGCTTTCCCTTATAAATATGGCTGACCCTCTTTTTGCTGTGTATAAGGCTGAACTGAATTCTCTCCTAGTCCCACTCGCGCAACAGGTCATTCGGCGGCTGAGATTACAGCATCTCGCGCCCGATGCCTGCACTTATGAGTTTCTTTCCAATCTTGAATCTAAGCGTCACGCCTCTACTTCAATTCGCCATCTCCGCCTCTCTACTGGCGAGGTATCCTCTGACCCAGTTACTCTTTGCTCTGTTGCCCGCAGCTATTTTACAACGAAGTTTTGTGAGACTCCTCCTCCTTCCAGCACTGCCTTATCTGGTCTACACTCTGCTTTACCTCAAGTCCCCTCTTATTTTTCTGATTCTCTCCTCCGGTCTCCCACGCTAACAGAGATTTCCGAGACGTTTTCTTCTCTAAACTCCAAGGCTGCACCTGGCCCAGATGGACTTCCTTTCTGTTTCTACAAAGCTTTCCTCCCAGCCCTTCTTCCTTTTCTGCTTAGTGCTTTCTCCGCTGCTTTCCACCTATCCACCCTTCCGAGGAGTTTCACAATTGCCCATATAGTCCTCTTCCCAAAGAAGGGTGATCTCCTAGACGTGGGGAACTGGCGTCCCATCTCACTTCTGAATCTTGATTACAAGCTTTATTCTAAACTACTCTCGCGCCGTATTAATCCAATCCTCCCCCACATCCTGTCCTCTAACCAGACCTACACTGTCCCAGGGCGCTCCATCTCGCATAACATTCAACTTCTCAGTGACCTAATCCATCTCGCATAACATTCAACTTCTCAGTGACCTAATCCATCTCGCTCGATCTCGCTCTGAACCTCTTGCTCTGCTGTCTCTCGATCAACAATCCGCCTTTGATAATATTTCTCACGCTTACCTCTCGTCTACACTTTATAGTTTCGGGTTTCCACCTCCTTTTGTTTCTGTTCTCCTCTCCCTCTATCAGGACGCCACTTTCCACGTCAGGTTGCCCACCCTTCTCACAGCGCCAATTCCTTTCCGTCGCGGCGTCCGGCAAGGCTGCCCCTTGTCCGGACAGCTCTTTGCTCTTGCGATCGAACCTTTTCTCCGCTCCGTTCACAGATCCTTCTATGCTTCTCTGCCTCCAGTGGTCGCCAGCACTCGCCATCATATTGTCACCTATGTTGCCTATGCTGATGACGTGACTTTTTGTGTTCGACAAGATGCACAATTCTGCAAACTTCGCCACCTCTACGCTCGGTATGCCTCTTGTTCTAGTGCCACGCTAAACGAGTCAAAAAGCACTGGCTTGTGGTGTGGGTCGTGGGCTAGTCGAACCGACTCTCCATGGGGAGCCGAATGGTCCACATCCTCACAGCGTTTTCTAGGAGTGCACCTGGGCAAACTTCCTACAGCCTCGACGATAACGTGGAATGCACTGCACCCCCGCCTGCTGCGTACGGCTGCCAACTGGAGACAAGCACAGTTCTGCACTTCTCTGTACCAGCGTGCCCAGATCACTCGAACATATTTGTTATCCATGTGCACGTTCTCTTGGCTTGCGTCCAAACAACCTGTCTATCGTCTTCTTGCAATCACCCAGTGCCAAACCAATATCGTGTGGGCTGGTCATCATTGGGTTAACGCTTCACTTCTCAGCTTGTCTCCTCAGAATGGCGGTATTGGACTGCTTGACGTGCGGTTATACTATCAGGCATTCCGAGTGTCTGCATTTCTTAGCCTTCTTGCTTCACCTGTTCTGCCTGCGGAGACAACCCGGGACGTCGCTGTCTCCCCGCGTAATCCCCATCTTACTTTTCTTTCCTATCTATTAATGGATCACTGCCCCCTCCTTTCCAACTCTATCGGGAGGCTATCACCTTGCTTCGCGCTTTCCCTCTGTCTCGCTCTCCACCAGCTACAACCTCCGAACTACTCTCAGAACCTCTATTTTTCTCCTCCGTCATTCATACTCCGCACCTCCCCTGTTTTGCTTTCCCCACCTGGCTCCGCGCCGGAGTAGTCACAGTCCGAGACCTTGTCACCCCTGATTTTCTCTGGCGCTCCTTCTCCGAATTTCCTCCTGCTATTCGTGCTCTACCCCATGCTCTTCAGGTTCACACCTCCTTACTCTCATCCCTTATTTCTCTCTTTCCCGATCTTGCTTCCCCCGCCGGTCTCGTTCCCGTTCTATCCGCGTCTCTCCCCCTCCCCTTTTTCTTGTCGGCTCACGGCATAGATCTTCCGATTTTCTCCTTCTCCACATCCGCTCTTTACAGATTTCTGTCTCTCTCCCGCTCTTCTACGCCTACACCTATCCCTGATATCCCGTCTTCCGCTCTCTCTGCTGTGTGGTCTGCCACCCTCTCTCCTCTATCTACACCCCCAGAGATCAACACCCACTGGTTCTTCTTACATAACCGTCTTCCCGTACCCTCAATCTTGCACCGGATGACCCTTCTTTCCTCCCCACTCTGCCCTTTCTGCGCCGGGGAGGCAGATGTGAGTCATGTGTATCAATATTGCACTATACTGCTACCAATGCTGAATCTTGCCTTTTCGATTGCGCAAAGATCCTGTACAACTGATCTTTCCTTTCTTTCCTTCAGTGCTTACCGAACGCTGTTGCTCAACCTTGTGCCTCCAATCAGACTCCCTGTAGTCTGCACCTACATTTTTGTGCTAGTGAAGCACGTTATATACGTCTATCATCAACAGTGTCGTGCTCGGGAGGTGCCTCCTACGGTACCTCACGCAAGTGCCGCGTTGCTCAGTTTTTTCGGGAATGTCTCCTTTCTCGATTACGCCTTGAGTACCACACCGCCGTTTCTCGACAAAGTGAACCCAGCTTCTTCTCTACATGGTCCCCAGCGGCCCCATGGTTCGCTGGGACACCGACTTCATTGCATCTTACAGTTGGTGCTTGTATGACTATTTAACACTTAACTCAGTGACTCTTTATCCGAACCTTCGTCACACCTGCTCATCAAGGTATGTCTTATCTCCACGAGATTCCTGAACATCTATTTCCATCTGAATGTCATGCAACTATAATGTCTCTTTGTTTCTACAGTACTCTGTACATATCCCATTTCTATGTCACAATTATCGGTCATTCTACTTTTGCTCGTCTCATGTACATGTACTTATCTTGTTTTCATAACGGTGCCGTTGCGTCTTCAAGTGAACCCAGCTTCTTCTCTCCATGGTCCCCAGAGGCCTTGGGGTTGTTGGGACTCCACCTTCGCTGCACAGTACAGTTAGTGCTCATAAGACTATATTATAACATTTTACTCTGTGCTGCTCTACCTGAACTCTTGCCATATCTGCTCAACCTAGTGTGTACGATCTCCTCAAGATTTGTTTACATCTAAATGTCATGTATATATTGTAAATAGGTATCTACTGTCATCTGTAAATAGTGCATTCATGTGTCACTGTTTTTTTGAGACGTTTTTTCTCTTGCTCGTCTCATGTACATTCCTTGAATAAATACTTTGTGAACACCATAAGATAGTATACCAAATTTGGTGGTTCTAAGATGAAAACTGTAGATTTTACGAAATTTTTTATGAGGGGGGGTGGGCTCCGACCCCGCGGGCTCCAACCCCTTCCAAAAACCGTCTGGCGTCTAAGTTAGAGTACCATGAGATAGTATACCAAATTTGGTGGTTCTAAATTGAAAAATGTAGATTTTACGAAAAATTGTTTATTCGGGGGTCTGACCCCCGGGCTCCAACCCCTTCCAAAAACCGTCTAGCGTCTAAGTTAGAGTACCATGAGATAGTATACCAGATTAGGTGGTTCTGAATTGAAAACTGTAGTTTTTAAGAAAAGTTTGTATGTGGGGGCTCTCATCCCCCAGGCCTTGACCCGTTCCAAAAACGGTCTGCCGTCTAAGTTAGAGTACCATAAGATAGTATACCAAATTTGGTGGTTCTAAGATGAAAACTGTCGATTTTACGAAATTTTTTATGAGGGGGGGGCTCGGACTCCGCGGGCTCCAACCCCTTCCAAAACCCGTCTAGCGTCTAAGTTAGAGTTTCATGGTACCAAATTTGATGGTTCTGAAATGAAAACTAGATTTTACGAAAATTTTGTATGTAGGGGGGGGGGAGCTCTGACTCCCTGGGCCTTGACCCGTTCCAAAAACCGACAACCGTCTAAGTTAAAGTACTATGAGATAGGATACCTGATTTGGTGGTTCTGAATTGAAAACTGTAGATCGTACGAATATTTTGTGGGGGGGGGCTCTGACCAACCGGGCCCCTGACCCGTTCCAAAAACCGTCTAAGTTAGAGTACCATGAGATAATATACCAAATTTGGTAGTTCTAAATTGAAAACTATATCTTACGGTAATTCTGTAGGGGGCTCTAACCCCCCTCCTTTGCAACCGCTTCCCAAAACCGTCTACAGTCTAAGTTAGAATACCACGAGATAGTATACCAGATTTGGTGGTTCTGAATTGAAAACTGTAGATTTTACGAAAATTTTGTATATGGGGGGCTCTGACCAACCGGGCCCTGCCCCGTTCCAAAAACCGTTTACCGTCTAATATTTTTAGTGCCAAAGAAAAACGTAATATTCCTATCCTGTCTGCGTGTCCAAACTTTATGAATTTGATCAGGGAGCAAGACGTTCGAAATCGTACGTTTTTCTGCATTCGTTTTGTATGTAACCAAAATCTGTAAACGCGAAGAATTGACGTAGTCGACGAATTTGTCCACGACGAATTGACGCAGTCGACGAATTGACGCGCGACGAATTGACGTAGGCGACGAATTGACGCGCGACGAATCGTCGCAGTCGACGAATTGACGCAGTCGACGAATTGACGCACGCGACGAATTGACGTAGAACCGTTAATCCAAATTGCGTTTATCGGGTTAAATGCATAAAAAGATCTATTAAAAAGAAGATAAAGGTTGTTGTAGTATGTGAGCACAAAACCGAACATTTTAAAACTTATTTAGACACAAAAATCCGTGTTTTTTGCTGCTTTTCTATGTAGCATTATTTTTTTTGTCTTATTTTACTTGTACGTCCACTAATTTGTAAACTTAAATGTAATCAACACCATCTTAACTTTCTCCGAATTTAAGTAATATTTCTGCAGCTATTACGGATTTCAAGCAAAGCAAACTGAATTTGCTTGCACAACCCACTGGTCATCCACGTAACACTTTCCTGAATACTTGAAAATAACATTATCCTGGAGCGGGAATCGAACCCCGCATCTTCCGGTTACCGGTCGACTATGCTAACCATTACACCACCCAGGACAGTGAAGTTCCAAGCAAAATTAAATTCGTAATACACTTGACTGCACACAATGGTGGCAGAATGGAAAACTGTAACAGTGATGACAAATAAGTTCTGCTATAAGAATGGTGCAATACTGCTGAATTGTAATTCAATGTTATATAAAATACGCAATAATAACTTCTGTTATCTTACGAATCCACGTGCCTTGACAATTTAAAAAATAAAATTTGTATGTACTACGGAGGACCTCCGATAATTAATCAGCGTTTCACTCTGTTATTAAATTTGACTACAATTCATTGGTTTCAACTAAAAAGCCAAACTATCATTTTTTAAATAGAGGTGCGCTAAATGATAGTATTTAATCCTCAGAACACGCCAAACATTGTACCGAATAAATGCTCATTGCAAAAAAAGCTGCTGAAGAATGAAAATTCAAACTGCATTGAAGAGGCAAAAATAAACTAATAAAATAACAGGGGCACACTAGAAGTTGAAAAAGGAAGTATGCCGCTGTAAATACTGGGGGACTTTGGCAGTGCATGTTCGAACTGAAAGAAATTTCGTTTCAACAGTCTGTTTGCGTAACTGTTCGTTACTTATTGGGAAGATCTGAAATTGTTTTTCTTTTTTTAGGAAGGTAAGTTGTGTTTAATTAGTTTTAACGTTTATTCAAATAAATGTGGGAAAGTCAGACGGCTATACCTCCAACTGCGGCCCGCTTTTCGTTATTTTTATTTATTGTGATTCCAGGTGGGCCGATAGATGGCAACACGTCCGTTCTTTGTTTGGCGCGCTTAGTAGGCATATACTCGGGGCAAAGCTAACCTGACTACACTGCTAATGCTGTGAAACCGATTTACCGAGAAGATATCTCTTGTGTTTCAGAATTTCACCGCGCACTAATGGGGTTCCATGTGTCGTGGACTCTTCCCACTGAGGATAAGTAAAGGCAAGGGAAAAGTAAACATCCCGTGTTCCACCACGATGTCCCACTTCAAACCACACACCTTCACAACCTTGCCGACCAAAAAACAAACGATTTCTGAATGAGTATTTTAAAACAGTAACCAGGAAGAAAAGACCAAGCAATTATCTCCCCCTTACCTTCAGGCTAATACAATTCTCCTCTCCAGGTCGCAGTAAATATCAACAAGTGTTATACTGTATAGATTTTCTGAAGCAAAACAGAAGTAAAATGCGAATATTTGTATTTTTTAGAAACACGACCAAAACTGGGATCTTCCTTTTGTTATGTACGTACGTATGACATTTAGAACATCTATATATCTATGCGTTTTTTTAGGTCTGGATTCGAGCTTGAACAGGAGCTTTTAAGCTGGAACTACATTATGCAGTAGACGTACACACTCCGTAGCTTTAACTGCATAGTCCGGTTAGCTTTGCCCCGAGTATAGTTCTAGTGTGTTTGTTGAATGTGTGTTTTGTGGCTGAAGCCATTGAGTTTTTTTGTTTTTTTTTATTCTGTTACAGACAATTTTTCTACTGTGTTGTAAGATGTGGAACTAGAAGAGATTCTTCATTAAAATTGGTAGGGATGAGGCTACGTGTCTTTTGTGATGTGAAAGCGAAGGATTGCTACCAATATCATGATGTTCAGAGGGTCACCCAATGACTCTCAAGTGGATATGTATTATCGTTTTGGACAATTGAGGTGTCGGAAGAAGCACGTTTCAGGAAAGGATGAACTGTGTTCCCGTGTACTTGAAAAGTGGTACCATGATGCTCATATTCCTCTTAATAGTGTAATTATTCTAGTGTATTGTTTCACCAAAGGATTGTTCGGCTATACTTCGTATCTGGCCTACGCCGTCTGCTACAACAGAGCAAGTGCCGAAAGGTGACGCTTCCGCTGCTTCGCCGCCGAGTCTGGTAACCAGGGCCGGATGGACATCTTGCGGGCCACTGGGCGAAATTTCATTGCGGGGCCCATAGCAAAATTTCATTGTAGGCACTAAAAAAATCTCATATTTTAATAAAGTCGTTTCTGAAAATTATCGTTCGTGATGAAGACACACGAACACTACCGTAAAGACAAAATGATTATTTGACAGAAGTATTTGGTTTAAGCTTAAGAAAAAGACCATAATACGGACTGAAAGTTCAGACAGAGAGAGAGAGAGAGAGAGAGAGTGAAAGAGGGATAGAGAAAGTGAGAGAGAGGGATAGAGAAAGAGAGAAAGAGGGATAGAGAAAGAGAGAAAGAGAGAGGGAGAAAATAGAGAGGGAGAGAGACAGAGAAAGAGAGAAAGAAAGAGAGAGAGAGAAAAGAGAGAGGGAGAGAGATAGAGAAAGAGAGAGATAAAAAAGAGAAAAGGAGAGATTGAAAGTAAAAAGTGTTAAAATCTACGATTTTCTTTCCCGGGAGAAGAGATTTAGGTTGCATTGTGACTCTTATAACAGCTTATTACCAAAATGATAAAAAGATATCTGCTTAGAGAATATTTTCTTATTGCAAATATTTTTGTATAGGAAATATTATAAGAATCCCTCTAAAATAAATTGGTATAAACAGTTTTTCCCCTGATACACATGTTTAGTGATTGATTTTTAATGCACAGTGGAGTAACTGACGAATTAGTGACATTCTAAACTTTTATACGCGTTCATATATGAAAGTTGCCTTTTTTTTCTTTTCAATTTCTTGTAATGTTGGAAAAGTGGCCTCCATATGTAGTCCGAAAGTAACTTGGATGTTGTTCTTTTTTTTTCCTTAAATTTAAGTATCAGGTTTTCACACAGATTGTTGGATATATAAAAGTAGGGGACCACAAAATGATGAAATGTAATTTGCTATTTCCTGAATGCGGAAAAGACTAATGTGGTTACAAAAATCATTTCGAATCTGCAAATCTCAGTGTCCGTACGTCGAATTGGGGGCATAACGTATTCAAAAATGGGGAGATTGACAAAATATTTCAAAAATATATTTTTATGGGGCCTTGCGCCCCAAAAGTTACAAAAAAAATGTAGTTTTTTTTTTACCGAAAATTATTTTGTTTTCTAAACTGCGGGGTCCCATGAAGGCGCGAAGGCAGGGGCGACAGCACCGGTTGTCCCTATGGTCAAGCCGGCTCTGCTGGTAACTACGTTACGTCACCGCCGCTTGCTCAGTGCGTGCAGTCCGTTCGCTTACTTCTGTTGCCCCTGATTATGTAAGTTCTGATTCATGTCTCCTCTGTTGTTCTTTCTCAGTGCGTTTTTACCATGAGGAATTGAAGCGCTTTTCCCAAGAAGTTGCCCATGATGAGGAGCGTGTTTCGTGGTGTGAGCGACAGCGATTGATACCAACCAATAGAACATGTTTAGAAGGTCATCCAATGACCCTCAGAGTCGATAGGTCTCCTTGTTGTGGACAATTCAGGTGTCAGAGTAATCACGTTTCAGGTAATCGAAAAATCGTCAAATGGTTAAGTAACCACGTCCATTGAGGCAGTTCGCAACTGGTATCGGTGTTATAGATAACTAATTGGTGTCCCTTTAAAAGCAAATCAATAGGGGGAAATCAAAAATTCATTTGACAGATCATATTCTGGAATATTTTTTCCGACGGCATTGTATTTTCTCGGAACACTGCCTTCAGGTTTTCATTCGGATCATTAGACAGTTCTCTCCCGGCATTATATCGAATGATTTATTCCACCAAATGGGCACTTTCCCATTCATGAGGAATCAACACTTTCCCGTCATAATAAATATTTTGGGGTAGGGACAAAATTAGCATTCATAAAAATCCGTTTAAGGGCCACCCAAAAATAATAACAATACGGGATTATTACACAACTCACGCGAAGTATCTTTCCGAGCTGTCAATAGATGGCAGCATAATACCGCTGACAGGTAAACAGGCAATCAGAAGCAAGAGGACCGCAGTTGGAAGTATAAACAGTCAGACTGCCGCATGTGGCATTAGTACATGTATACTGTAGTGTTTCTTTCGGTACAATGCTCAAACAACGAGATGTTTGAAGTTTAAGTGTTCTGTTAGAAACCTTTCTGATATAACATGACATGGACAGAGTAGGGGAAGGAATTAAATTTCTATTCCCTCAGGAGTTGCAAACCCAGAAAATCAAAAATCAAAATATTAATATAATATGTTATTATGAAACATTACAAATTTGGTGGTTAGATTTGCACAAAACAAAATCAGCAATGAGGATAAGTGCTGTTGCATTTTAAAATTCAGATCCTGAGCAATGTAATTTTCAAGTTCTCTGAAGAGATGTCTTCATGAGTAATGATAAAATACTGCAACATTACGACAAAAATGATCGGCTTGTGTGACTGCCATGCATTTCAAATGGTTCATTCTTCATTAAATTTTGCTATGTTACCGGAACTCATTATTACTGGCCTGGATCCGTTTCTGGATTAGAACAGCTGTCGCGAGAAGGAGGAAGAATTAGATATTTCGAATATCTGAAATCTGATATTTATTCAGAATTCTAAGTCTCAGTTGCAAGGGAAGTAGTTTTTCTGTGCCGAAAATCTCAGAAGGTAGCGCCACCCATATGCCGTTAAAATCTAAACCATTTCTAGTATATCGTATACGACTGAGTCAAAGAATTTCCGAGACAGCAAGGGTAAAATCCAACAGAAGGCTATTCCGTATTATACGGGCCCACAGAAAAGGTATAGTGGCTCAACCCGCCGGTAACTTGAATCCTGGTAACGGGAGCAATCTGTCACAACACACACTACATCGAACTCTGCTGCAAATTGGCCCGCACAGTCGCAGGCGACTCTAAGTGCCCATGTTAACCTCGGTTCACTGTCAAATGCGCCTACAATCGGCACGCGAACATCAAAACTGGATCCTGAATGATTGGAGGAAGGTCATCTGTTTCGATGAATCATGTTTCCTGTTGTACCATGTGGACTGCATGTGTTAATCATTTTACTGGAAAAATGTCATCTTGATGCATCATTTAGCTGGAAAAGTGTTGGCATCTTGACAAGCATCTTTTCCTGTAGAAAGAGAAAAGTTGCTTGCCCTATTGGGAAGATGTGAAAAATAATTTTGAAAGACGTTTCAGGAATTTCATGGTATTTTTTCCCCACATCAATTTTTGAACGAGAGAAATTGTGTTTTCGTCCGCAACACAAGAATCGTTAATTATGAAAAAACCTCATATTTCCACGTGCCCCATACATACAAAATAGTGTGCTGAAAATTGGTGCAGATACCACATTTAAAGGTATTTCATTTAGCATACGAAAATGCTGTTTTCCTTTTCACACGTGTGTTTGTCGTAATTTTCGGATATATGTCAATGAACGTTTTGCACGATGGATGGCTGGTTCGGCAGTTTTGTGAAATTATGTGTTAGTGGTATTCTTCTCATCAGTAAAACACGTCCATCTACCCAAGTAACTGGACGCTTCTTTCAATACATACACAAAAATGAATTATGCAGTCCTGAAGCTTTGATTCTCAGATTCTTTAATGAAATTGATTTTTGCAAGAAAAAGTGGTGGCTGTGACTGACTGAAAAATTTCTGTTTACCATGCAATACGTAATATGATATGTAAATTGTGAGCAAATATTTCTAGTAATTAATTGTTCCGAACGTTTTTTCAATGCATTATGTAAATGTTGGTGGTAACTATAAGTCACGCTCGTTCGGTTTGTAATGAAAAAGTTGCATAGTGAAAGCAGAACTTGCTTACTATCAACTATCTTCAAGCATTTACCGAGTAATGTTTAACTTTCGCAAAATCTTACTTTTAATTATGTACACGGTAAATGGATTGATGGATAGACAGTAAGTTTCGGAGTTTCCTCAAATGGCGTGCTGTACTCTCCTATTCATTGTCATCCCTCTCTTTCTTTTCTATCCAAGAAATTGTTGCACGAAAAGTAAACTTTGCTCGTCGATTTCTGGAAACCGAATGAAACACAAAGAAAGAGCAAGACATCGAGCATCTATGTCTTTGTTGGAACAGCAAATCTGATCTGCAGCGGCTCAGCCACGTAATTCAAGAGTAAAAGGGTCGGTTGGTAACGTGCTAGTAGCAGATATTACAAGACACGTTTAGAAATCTTCTTGCGCCTACGCCTTGCCTCGCCGTGTAAGAGCTGTTTTGGCGGCACATGGAGGACCAACATCATATTAGGCAGGTAGTCATAATGTTTTGGTTCTTCGTTGTATTTGAGTGTAGAAACGTCGTTGAAGGTAAAACATAAAATATGATATTTTTATTTAAAACAATATTTTATTTATTAAGGTAGCACACTGAGAAATAAAAACTATTAAGTAAAAAGTGTTAGTCTCTCGTAACTAAATAATCATTCTGAGATATTAAAAATGTGAGGCATTACTCAGACATTTGTAATCCACCTTGTCGATAATTAAGTGCTGAATTTCCTTGGCTGATGCGCAGATATGATACACAAACTTAAAGCAGCTTGTTTGTTTTCAGAACGAATTAGAATTTACGTCAGGGTTACCTGAGTCAGTACAGACTGCACAGCTCTTATAAATATTAATAATACAAAACATTTTATTAGCCTTTTTGCATGTACGTTTGACATTTGTCAGGAAATTATATTGAAATTTTTGCGACGGTCGAAAGAACAGTTTAATTGGTATTGATTTAAAAACAAAAAAATTAGCAATTATTTTACTCAAGAAGAGCGATGGCAAAATACTCATTCTGCGTGAATACGTTGAAGAAGACTCAAATAGAAGAGAATTTAACTTAAAAGCATATTTACCGCTCTTCATGAAATGGAAGGTCTACTGTGCCTGTGGTTATGCACTTGGTTTTGTAAAACACTAATACCCATTTGCTCCCTTTTTTTCGCACATTACCAGATTTGGGCACGTTCGTAAAAAAAAAACAACCTTTCAGCCTACTTTTGGACAAGCAATTTTTCAAAGTCATTTTTGGGGGTCCCCTAAAGTGAGTTTCAAGAATTTCAATTTTTTTTACTTTCACAGAAACTCGTCTAACGATGTTTTAATAAAAACAGCAAATACTTTAACAAGCGATTTTGAAAAAGAAATAAAAATAGGGATAAACTTGTGCCTCAGATAGTTGTGGAAGAATTGTACTGCGATATTTCCTGCATCTTGAAAACTAACTGTTCTACATTCTGACTGGTGTTGTCACTTTTAGAAACAACTACTTCAAAGGTACTACCTGAATGCAAAGTTTCTGATCTGCTATTTATCGCGCACTGCAGTAATGTTCTCACATCAAGATAAACCTGAAGAAAAATTGCCAGCTATCTTCGGTGATGTAAACGAAGGTATAGAGTTATATCATGAATTCGTTCAAGACTGATATCTTCAGTCAATGAATATTGCAAAATGATTCAACAAGTACGTAAGGAAATTATTAGAATATCTATCTCTTAATCGGATAACTTGCATCGGAGCACGAAGCTTCGAACTTTTTTTCGCTTTTTCTTATCTTACTGTCATTGCAGCCTGTTCGCACCACTGGTGAACGTGAAACGGAAATTCACGTTCTGGAATATAAAAATGAAATTTGGAAATTGGTAACACGATAAAGCTTAATAATCATAGTATTTGTATGTGTAATAATAATCTTAATTTATCTGTATGTTGCGCCATTTATATTCTGAAAACATATTAGGAAAATATGAAACAAAACTTTCAAGAAATACCTGTTTCCATATGGCAGCGAACGGACAGTAGCAGTGCCACCTGGCGTTTTCAAAAGAAACCTAGATTTTTAAAAGCACCGTAGAACAAATAGCACGATATTGAAAACTCAGGTTTTCATAAACTTTTATATCATAAACAATTATAAATTTCAATGGAAGTAATACAAAAGGTTTTCCTATGACATATGATAATTAGGATTTGCTGAAAGGTAAATTTCATATTTTACAGTGAATATAATTCACTGTTTATAAAATAACGTGGACTGAGCGATGACATCGTCTATTTACATTATTTTGTATTTTCTTTTCATCCTTACGAATTTTCGCAATGTACATGGAGCCACAAACCGTTGAATTAAAATTAATTCATATGTAAAAAAATCTCAGTTTTAGAGGCTTCTTCGTCATAAGTTAAACTTTGGTGAATTTCTTATGGCGTCACCAATTTTCAAAGGTATTGGTTCATTTTTCATATTCCAGAAAGGGAATTTCCGTTTCTACCACTGGTATAGACTCGAAATCAGACTGAAATCATCTACTTTTGTACTATAAATTTTCGGGAGGAATTTTATCATTCAATCTTTATGCAATTGATTGTAGTTTTAGTGAATTGTGAAAGTTTTTGTGTTTATTTAAACTTTCGCAAAGTTTTAAATAAGTTAATATACGAAACAGTTATAAAGGTTTAAAAAGTTTATGAACTTTTACATGTGGATGTCAAGGCTTTCCTCGAAACCTTTGGCTTATTGACCATTTCCTTTGGATGACATTGTAAATGTTCACTAAAGTCACTTTTCCCCAAATTCCTTATTCATCTCACTAAACACATTTTCTTACCCGGAACTTTTGATGCGTTCATTTTGAAAGAAGGATCACACCAAACCCGGCTTTTCCCTTAATGTCACTATATAATTTTTAGGAAATCTTGTGTAAAAAGTTAGTGCTGTACCTTGCCCGCGAGAGAAGTGTTATTAGTCTTATTCAGCCCATTTTTATTAGGGTAATAAGGTTGCACTTGCCTTTACTGTCACATGTTTAATGATAGCACAGGAAAACGCACTCCCCTAAAATGCATCTGCTAGTTTATATTTGCTATTCACCTATTCGGAATTTCTTACTGAGCATATTTGTGGTAGAAAACAGAAATCTCGACTAAATAATTGTCTCCTGAAGCTGTATTTAAAATTTCACGAACGTTTTTTTTTTTTTGTGAAATTCTACCTGTTCGCCAAATCAAAACCATTAGCTTGATTGGCTGAGGAAAAACAGCAGGTGAACGAATAGATTTCAGTTCATGACAAATGGGGTTTCCGTTTTCGTCATCACCGCAAACACATGCTGCCTAACGTTGAACTGGTGCAAAATACCAAAGAATTGAAGAGAGTGGGTTAAAGCTCATTCTAAATCCGTAATGATTACTATTTGTATAACACAAGCTATGCAATTTACCAGTATATTTTAAAATTTTCAAATATACCTTTTCCTCTCAGCTCTCACTTCGGTTTGCATTTTAAAATTAGTTTTTTTTATTTGCTTTACTCAGTGAGTATTTTAGCACTCGTTTTGCTTCCTATACAATGTGGGACGCGCGCGCTTTTATAAGAAGGAGTAAAATATCTCAGCTGTTTAACAAAAATGAGCGTGATAGTTCTATTGGCACTAGTGAAACTGAAAATAAAATTCATGATTCAGCGTTTCAGTTCCTCAGTTTTTTTAACATAATCTCAAATTATATGTTTTAGATAAAATTATATGCATCATTTCGCTTCGTTGTGTTTATACTGTAAATTTCATCTATAACAGCAAGCTGTTGTTGAGTCTAGGAGAGATGTAGGATCCCCGCGACCTGAATTTATAATATAATTAATTACAGTTTCTCTTTCCTTTTCGGTGTTTTTGTCATTTGTATGTCTCCTTAGATTTCCAAGTTTCGCCTTATGTCGAGGTACTTTACTATATGGATAGAAAAAACATTCAGCACATACTAACGTACCGAATTAACACCAGTAAGGACACTTTTCATAGAGTATGTGGACTTTGTAGAATCAGTCAACGCTTTTAGGGTTAAATTTTCGGCTTTTTCATTTTGTACACACGTGATTACAAATGTAGCTAACATTTTCTTTCTGATTTGAACTCTGAATAATATTCAAGGCCACAGACGCAACATCTCCTTAACAAACGAAAACTGGAACCTATCCCTATCACTCACACCACTTCCTCTTGAAAAAAAATGGAGCTCATTTTTAAAATAAAGGAAAACATATGTACGGTAAAATCATTTGTTTTTGGAATATTACATGGACAGTTACTGTACCATGCAAAGTAAATCATCAGTGAACCAGTTATTTGAAGGAAAGTCCAGATTCTTTAGAGCAAGAGATGATTTGAGGCTAATACGTGAAAGTTTCATTAATTCATTAAATTTTATAACTACATTTCACATTATTAAGTATATTAAAACTTTGTCAGTTTGAGTAAACTTTTTTTTAGCAGAAAAGCTCCCGAAAACTGGAATTTTCATAATTGAGATTCAACCATAAAAGGATGGCCTGAATTTTAAAGTAGCAAAGTAGATGTCTTAAGTTAAAAAAAAAATGTGATTTGTTTGTTCATATGGCAGTTTTTCTTTTTATGCATTACAAAACGCTCCTTACTTTCTGTAGAATAATTTTTCGATCTTCGCTGACTGGATATGTTTTCCCTGAAAGGGTTCCCATGGGGGAAATTTTATATTTTCGTTTATAACAGTGAATATAATGCGCAACAGTTTTTGTTTCAGGATAATCGCGATAAGTAGCAGAGCAGGAATTTTGCATTCAAAAAGTACCTTTAAAGCGAATAATTATTCACGTTTTAACGTGCTTCGGAGTGTTTTGAAACGTTTGCTATAACGATGTAACGAATTTAATAGTATAATTAGCACATAACTTTTTGGTGGAAGCGAATATTTCCATTGGTTGCGTTCAGATTCAGCGTCACCTTTTTTTCTCGTTCAAAGTCACTTTCCAAAGCATTTGTTTTTTTATTAGTGCATTTTCACCAGATTTTCTGACACCGTCGAAAACGTGGAAATCTTGAAGCTCTTAGGAGTTTGCCGCATTGCTTCTTGTTTATTGTGTTTCATATGTCTCTTAAAGTATTTAAATAATTGTTTTACTCTCTACGTATTAGATTTTGGATTATTTTCCCTTTATGTGATTCGCGAAAAACACAGGAATAAAGGTAAATTTATTTTTCTCTCTGAAGTATAGCGTGTCAGAAGAACTACACCGCTATGGCAATCTTTCATGTTAGCTTGAATATATTCTTAATACTGATATCTTAGAAGCCTGCTTGCGTACCTGGCGAAACATGCAGAACTGCAGGAAAAAACTTCCTTTGGTCTTAAATTTTGCACTTTTAATGCGCACATAATATACTTTGGTCTTGGATCTAAGAGCATGATTTTTCGGAAATCATTATTCTGCTTAAAACTGCCTTATTCAAGTAACTGGAAAGCTACTTTCAAAAGCTTCTAGCTTCATCTACAACTACATTCTTGAAAATGTAATTTGCCACATCTATCTTTTTTGAAGAGTACACTACTTTTTTGTGAAAGGTATTTTCCCTACGTATTACCTATTTTCCTAAATTTAGGCTAAAGTTAAATTTGAAAATTTGGGGATATTTATATGAGCATTGTTATACACGAATATGGCTCTGAAATCTACATAAATACCAAGATGACGAAGGTGAATTACACAAATAATTAAAATTTTAAAGCATTATTTACCTCGGCTCTCATCACATGTAACTCATTTTAATATATTCAGTGGAATATATTCCAAGCTAGCATGCCTATTTATGTAACTCAGGGAATTTAAATAAATGCCGTATCAAGAAATATCTGCGAATTCTTTCCCTTCGGCTAAGAGAATCTAATCTAGCATTCTACAGCCCTCAAAAAACCCGCCAGCACGATCGTCTAATACGCGACGCCGACTAACACTTTCGGGTTAACAGTTTGCCTAGCTTTCACAATGTAAATCAAGTCAGGCACTTGATTGAAGACCGGGCACACTCAGCTGCCGTATCCCAGCCAATAACGCTACAGGAAATCTGAAAATATTAAGTGATTTGAAAAATACATTTTTTCACTTTTTTTAAAAAAATTCCGCTATCTGTAGCCCACTTTTTCCTCGTGCTATTTTGTAGCCTGTAGCTCACTTTATCGTTACACTATTTTGTAGCCACAGTTTTTCGTTACGCTATTTTCTAGCATGTTTCGAGAGGTACTATATAAAAAGGGCGAGCCGCAGTAGCTGCACTAATATACGAATATGGCGCTGAAATCTACATAAATTCCAAGTGACGAAGGTGAATTACACAAATAAAATAGAATTGCCCCCTATTTCTAGTAACAGCGTATTCAACTAATGCCATACAAACACCTCCTCAAAAAACTTGAAAAGCAAAACTCCCTCCTCAAAAAACTTGAAAAGCACAACCCCCTCGATCAGGGAGTCAAACTGCCAGAACCGCATTTTCTAATTTCAGCATGCTTCCATTGCACACCTAAAAGGAGGATCAGATCGCTGGAAAGGTGATCAAAGCCCAGATATGTGCTCTCACAATTTTTAGGTCTCGAAAGTAGCTGTAATACTAGCACTACTATATTTTTACAATAGCAATTTTCAAAGTTTTTGGTACAGCACACAAGTAATAAAATTTCCGTCTCTGAAAATAAGCATACTGAAAATTTTCTATGGTAAAAAAAATAGAAGAAAATATTGCAAATGTAAAGATTTGGCAAGAGCAAGAACACCTATTTAAGTGCTCTTCATCGACAATGGAACATATTCAACATTAAAATTTTTGAGTCTTCCATAATTTTATTAAATGATCATATGTAGAGCATTTTAGGAAAGGAGTGTCTGACCCCAGGTCTTAAACAACCCTTAGAAATAGGAAGCTACTGGATTTGGGCTAGAGTGCCCGATAGGAAAGTGACACGAAAGCGAAGTAGAAAGGGGGAGGAAGACGCCCTTACTTATTACCGGGGGCCAGTGCCCGGAATCTGACGGCTTAACGTGCCCATCCAACGTACGGCGGATATTTAGTGGATCGACCTTTCGCACCTGCCGGGGATGGAACTTGAGGTCCTTTGTGCGGCAGTCACGAACGTTGCCCACTAGGCCACCGGCGGCCCAATAATTTTATCAAAATGAACAGCAAATAGACATCACTCTTTTTGAGTGAAAATATTGCTGACAAGTTTTCTTCATTACAAAACACTGCAATGTCCTTTCAACAGTTACACAAATTGCATGTGAAATGTACCTATAGACATATAAGAACCATATATACTAAAAAGGTAATGAAGTGTTTTAAAACATTAATATTCATGAGCGAAACAGTTTGCACGATTCACGTAAAACTGGCGTAATTAAACGTTTAAAATATTTGTAATAGCAACATAGCTACAATTAGTACACATTGAAAAGAAAATACAAGTGACAGTCCCAGCCTTTAGATATACCCTCCGCCCCAGCGGATGACCCGTTTCCGAACGTCTGGAAAGCCTCAAACGCTTTCAGTAGCATCGCTTTTAGCCAATGTTCTAAGAAAACGCCGTAGCAGAGAATTAATACTGCCGACTATCCGGAAGCATTTGATTCTAAGAGGGTCTTTTTTTTTTTGAAACATGTAAAATCCCCGGAGTCTACTCCGATGAATATGACGGATGTTCCAAAATTCCTTACTACGATTTGCCAGAAATGTCTTCACTCTTGATGGATTAACAAAATGTCGTCTCACCAGCTTCTATGAAATGGCATACAGAATCATTTGTCCTGGTCAAAGGATGTCTGCCACTGTGTTCAAGTTGTGGGCTCTTTCTTTCCACTTCGAAAGATATCCACCCGTCTGGCAACGGTACTATATGCTAATATTTCATATCAAAACCAGATGAACATTTCGGAATCTCTTTATAGGAAACCACATCTGCCCACCAAGGTAGCAGACGCTCCTTTTAATATATTTGAAATAAGAGATGTATTCGGAGAAGTGACCTCCCGTCTTAGAAATCCATTAATGAAATTAATTTTTCGGCGAACGAAACGGCGACTAAAGAATACTTTATGTAATTTTTTTCAGAAATTATTTGCCCGATAACTCTCAAGTTACACTGTTTTTTCTCCCAATCCTAGTGTTGTTGTTAGACTATAAGGAACAGTGCAAAGTTGTTGATGAAATATTCCCATTTTGCAACCTTGGATGAAGGTATAATCCACTGATATATATAAAAGATAATTGAATGCCTAGTGCCATTGCCGTTAGCATAACGGCATTTGTTTCTTTTTTTATTCTCATTTTTAAATATTTCACTGTATGTTAAGTAGGTACATTGTCTTTCAAAAACCAGTTATATTTTTCTTTAGAAAGAAATGGCGATATTAATTTGTTCAGCGGCGAAGTTTCGTGAATGAAAACGCTGTTGTATTCTGGCTTTAAGTGCACTTTCGAGTAGTGAACAGAGGAAAACTACATCTATGATCTTGCTGCATTGGCTCTAATATCTTTGGTCTCGCGAAATGTACCTTGTTAATTTGATATTGCAACACCCTGAGAAGTAATGATCGTAATGAGCATACAAATCCCTTCGCGGCTAAGTTTAGCTGAGGTATGCATACGATTGAAATATGAGAGCTTTGGGATTACAGTGTTTGGCGATACAAGTGAAAACGCCTCTGACGTAACGTCACAACTACGTCAGGTTTCCTCGTGAAAAGAGTCCTGGGGCTTTGAGCTGCGATTTCCAGCAGAAAGCAAATAACCTACAGAATACCACGACGCAAAATTCTATCGCATGGCCGAATGAGTGCATTTGACAGGGGCGTGATTATTGTTACGGGTCGGGATGCATGGTCGATTCGCAGCACTGCGTAGCATTTGAATCATGATTACGCAACATTGTATCGATTTTAACAGTAGTCATGAAGAGAAGGAAGGGACTCTGGTGGGTGTGGAACTGGAGCACGCAGGATGGAAGATAATTTGATCCTTCAAAATTTTTCCGTTCTCCCCGCAGATATTAACTCTACCACCAGAAGAACGGTAAATGTTGTTTTAAGTCGTCCAATCAGAAGAAAAACCCTGTCTCGAAGACTGTCAGAAACAGGACGCCACGCATCGCGTCTGTCTCGTTGAATACCATTAACCAATGGGCACCGCCTCCAGCATTTGGAGTCGTGCCGTGCTCCAATGAAATTGCAGACAGATTGGTGTTGGGTGGTATTCAGGAATAAATTTCGCATTTCTTTGGGGACCTACGATCCCCGGGATTGCGTATAAAACATTATGAGGAGAACGGACCAGTTCAAGAACATTGTCCCGCGGCGTAAAGTGCAAACAGCAGAGATCATGGTCTAGGAACAAATATCTGAGTTTCCCTGAGGTTTTAACGACTATCATGAGCAATTATTGGAGACATATGCAGTCGTCTGACTCTAATTCACAGTCGCTGGTGCGAGTGAAAAAATAGAATTAGTGCTATCAGAAACATTGGTCACACGTCAGTTAACCTTACGCGAACCATGGCCCATCTCGGACGAATGATCAAAAGCCAAACACCTGATATAACTGGGCTGTCGAATCTGGAAATTAAACATCTATGACCGCCCAACACATCTAATATTTCTCATACTTCGCAAAAAAGGAAACGAAGTATAAGATTAGTTATAAATTCAGGCAGTAGGGATCCTACATTCCATTTTATCCCGCAAATCCTACTATCATGGACCGAATAAATACAAAGAACAGAAACTTTATTGCACAGAATTTCTTCTAGAAAGTTAGGAAAAGATTTGTTGAATAAAGGAATTGAAACGAAGAATCGTGAAGTTTAGGTGTCAATTCTTAAGTTTGCTTATAGCAGCTATTAAAAAATTTAGCTGCTTGTGAAAATAAGTGTTCGTTAGCTACTGACGTTATATGAAGCAAAATGGGTGCTGAAATACACTGAATGAGTGAAAAAAACAATTCTGAAGACCAAATGAGAAACCAAATGAATACTAAGAGGAAAGATGATTTCGAAAAAGTTAAATGATCCAAACATACTGCATAGAAAAACGTTACACCCATGGAAATGACCACGGGTTTGGATTTGAGCTTCAATCCTTGATATTTTGAAACAATAAAACGGTATGAATACCATATATACTCGTGTATAGGTCACCCCCGATTTTTATTTGAATATTTGCAGTTTTTATATATCCCGTGTATAAGTCGGCCCCCGTTTTTTGATCTGAATATTTGCAGTTTTTGTATACGAACCTATCTTGTATATAAAGAAAAAAATTCTTTTCCGAGGATGCGCCCGCATGCGGAAATGTGATCTACTATTTATTGTTGTAGCTGGCTCTCGCAATGTTGCTTGCGGTAGTTTCCCGCCAAATGTGGGTGGAACTGAGGCACAATTCTGGGAAGATGATAGGGTTCACCATCCTGGTTAGAGTTTTTAGGGGAAGGTTACACACTTTAACAATATATGAACCCACTTTTGCACATAGTCCGTCCTCCTCCGCCCCTTCTCCCACTTTTTGCGAGCGAGTTTTCTGCAGTTACTTCATTCATGGAGAGTAAAGCATTTGCTCCCGTAGCAAACGAATCGTGATGTTGTAAGTCACATCGTTATTTAAAAAGGATTTTAAGAAACGTCGTAAGTCACATCGTTATTTAAACAGGATTTTAAGAAACGTCGTAAGTCTCATCGTTATTTAACAAGGAAAACAACAACTTCCTGAAACATATCTGGAGTGTGTGATTGACATAGAGGTCGTTTATCTACTCCCGAGTCCCATTCCCCCTCCCCACTGTGTTTGTGACAAACAATCGGCTTTGGTGACAAAACCAAACATCGCCCCCCATTCAGTAAAGATGCAATCCTTTTTGCTCGCTCTTAGTCTTCAGAAGAGGTTACTGTTGGTTTGATTTTTAGAACCGGGGCACACTCAATTTAATAGCAAACGTAAGTAGGTTGTTAAACTCATTCACTTTTTTACTATCAGAGGCAATGTTATTCTGAGCGATCGGCCAAGTTTAAAGACTTTCATTTTCGGAATGCATTGATCAAGTCACCGCTGTTCTGTAGATTGTCACGCCTCTCTTCTCCGCTGCTGCTAACAGGGGCAGCGGTCTCTTTTGCAATAGTCTGTTCTTTTCCCCCTTTATTCCGTCGAGAATTAAGCACGGTCGTATGTCACGGCACTGTGCAACTTAAACTACTAGCTGACGCGTTCACCTTTTTCCTCTGGGTGATTTACCAGCGGGTCAGTCAAGGCCATATCGACAGATCTAAAACGGACTTTGAGACATCCTTAAGGAATGAGTTTTTCGATTGGTGAATAAAAAAAAACTCGTACATATAAAATCAAGAAAATTATTAGCAATAATTTTCTTCTGTACCAGTAGCACCCGGAAAATGACTAAATATACAACTGCAAATGAACTGATGGCGCATTTACATAAGGCTTCAAAATTTTGGTTTTCAACATGTCATAAATATTTTCCGTGTATAGTTCGACCCCTAATTTCGACCTAAATATTTCACTAAAAAAGTCGACCTATACACGAGTATATACGGTATATCCTTGTATAGTCGAACCTTTCCTGCTCGTCGAGGTCCTGTGATATGACTATATACTTGGAAATAAACACAGTATGAAAAGGCTGTATTTATTTCCAAGTAAATATTAATGGAAATAAGTACAGCCTTTTCATCCTGTGTTTATTTACACCAAAATCCAGAACGTACGCTATCAACTCGGAATCATTTAAAATGTCAGCTCACTAATAAAATTGGATTGCAAATTTTTTGCCAAGTTTAATTTTTCTAAAGATCTTTCATCAACATCTTCTTGGACCATCCATAAGACCTTAGCAAGACCCGATTCGAAGGTGCAGCTGGGTTCTTTTTTCATCCGTGAAATGAAAAATTCTACTCCTGGGAGGGCCGAAGCCTGACCTGTAAAGTTGGCATTTTGCTCCTGGATTAAATAAAACCGTTTCGACTCACAAAATGAAAACTGACTACTTAAATAATTGAATGGTGCCGATCACTGAGTGAAACGAGAGACATGGAAGTACATCGGCTACCGGAAGCGTTCATTAATCATAATTGAAATCGTCAAGATCTGTGTTAATATGTGAGTCTGACATGGACCTGTTTATTTCCATAACGTTTAAAATCAATTTCCGTTTTCCCTTTGTTGGCTTCAGTGACTAAAACAAGAAGCATTTTGCTTTTTCCGAAAAATGTTGATACCAACAGATTTTAACAGACAGAGTTTTGGCGGGATTTGTTGCTACAACGGAGATGAGGAAGTTCGAAGAATTTGTTTACACATTTGGTGCTCTAGCCTACCTTGTTCATATTTAAGTGTGGAAGAGGAAAAGCGTTTACATTGTTAACAGAAAACCCCTCATCTATAGAAAGAATTCCTTTGAGAAACGGTGCGTCTCCCTACGTTACATTCTGTTCATTGCTAAGGCAGTTCAGCTCAGTACAACAGGTGTGTTTCTCCAAAACAAAGCCTTCCTTTATTTTAAATAAATGTAGAAGAAAACTGGATTAAAGTCGAAAACTGGCCTGACTATGAACACCTTTAAATTTCGAGTGCGGGTACTGCTGGTTTTTCGAAATCAAAGCTCAATGAACACCTCTAATAAGGAGTCGTGACAGAATTTGGATTCAATTTCACTGCATTTGCATGTTTATTATGACATTTTATCTGCTATAAGAATTACTGCACCGCAGATAATGAGAAGAGAGAGAGACTACTGGTGCATATGATTTCCTATTTCTGTCTTTTCGCAATGCTAGTTCGTATGATGTTTTCAAAGCCACCCTTTACGATTGTATGAAATTGTGGATTAAACGTATATTTTTTATGCTTTCAATTTTCTGATTGAAAAGAAATCAGTTTTCCTTAAACTCATCATGACATGTAATTATATTTTGCTCTGGTTGCGATGGTTTCATGCTATTTTTCGATAATGTTTGGTTGCAAATTACTCACAGTGGAAGGTACCACACGTATTTGTAATGAATCCATTTTAAATGTAAGATTTGTCACAGAATCCGCAATTTACCTTACTGTCCACTTTAATGGATTTCGAAAATTTGGGTTTAGACGGTGTTGATTGCGCGAAACTAACATTAACGCTGCGCGCAGAGGCATCACAAAACGGAACAATACCGGTTTCTTGTTATTTTTTTGATTGGTGGTTTAACGACCATCATGAGCAAATCAGTGGGCTGTAAGTAGTCGCCTGCCACAAGTTCCAGGGAAAGGGAGAGAGCCAGTACTGAAAGACAAACACAACATCCATACCTTACCGAGATTCAAACCCGGACCCATCTCTCGGACGAATGGTCAGAAGCCATTGCTCAGACCAGTGATGTATTCAGGCATCTTCTCGAAGGTGCTTAGCTCCCCCGAAAATTCGTGACACCCCTCCCCTCCCCCTCCCGTAATTTTTTGGGAGATCTCTATTTGTATTTAGTGTACTTGTTTTCGTTTATTGCTGAATATTTGGAGAAATTAATTGAAAGAAAAAAACGTAAGAAAGTGTGGAAAAAGTTTATAGCAATAATAAAAAAAAACTCCACATGGACCTCAATCTGAAATTTCTATCAACCTTCAATAAAACATTGAACAGTCCTCGCTGAAGGGGTAGTTTTTTAAGCACTTTCGGGCTACTACCGCAATAAAAACCCAATTCCACAGAGTAGAGATGTTTGCACTGCAATCATCATCATCATCATCATTGTCAACCATTATCAATCCACTGCTGGACGAAGGTCTCTCCAAGTTTCTTCCACAACTCTGTCTTGTGCCAGTCTCCTCCATGTTACTCCCGCATACTTTCGAATTTCATCCACCCATCTCACATGTGGTCTTCTTCTGGGTCTTTTCCTGTCTCTTGGAATCCAGTCTAAAATTTCGGCTGTCCATCGATAGCCTGTTCTTCTGGCAATATGTCCATCCCATTGCCATTTCAGGGAATTTACGCTGATCATGATGTCTTCCACTCTTGTCATTTTTCTGATCCACGAGTTCTTCTTCTTATCTCTCCTGGTTACACCAAGTATGCATCTCTCCATGCTGCTTTGAGTTGTTTGTAGTCTTTGTATGTCTCTTTAAGTTAAGGTCCACGTCTCTGCGCGATACGTAAGCACTGGAAAGATTCATTGATCAAACACTTTTCTTTTAAGACATAATGGCATATTGCTCTTGAAAATTATACTGTTTCTTCAAAAAGCTCTCCAGGCAAGTTTTATATGCCGATTAATTTCTTCATCAATGTGACCCTCACTTGATATCTGCTGTCCAAAAGAAATGTAAGTATTGGTTATCTCCAGCTTTTCCCCATGAATCGATAAATCTTCATTTTTTGCAAAATGATTGTACATCACTTTTGTCTTCTGAAAGTTCATTTTTAATCCCACTTCTTTACTCTTGTCAGCAAGTTCCTGGGTCATACTCTGCAGCTCTGATGTGGTAGTTGCAAAAATGACTACGTCATCAGCAAAACGAAGGTGAGTTAGATAATCTCCATTAATTTTCATCCCTTTGTTTTCCCAGTTCAGTGATTCAAAGACATTTCCAATGTCGCATTAAAGAGTTTGGGATTTATAGTGTCACCTTGTCTCGCTCCCTTTCAAATTTTTATGGGTGCTGTATTCTCAAATGGCTGAATCTTTGCACTTGCATTTTCATAGATGTTATTAATAATATTAATGTATGCATCTTCAATACGGCAGGACTTCAAAGCCATTGTAGCTGCTGATGGTTTCACCGAATCAAAGGGCTTTTCATAATCGATAAAAGCCATGCATAATGGAAGTTCATATCATCATATTTTGGGGGCTGGCATTCAGCTTTATTTCAGTCTTCTGGGTGCCGACTTTCCATGTACACGGTTACGCCTCAGTGTAGCTAAAGTGATGTTAGTGTTTCTAATACACCAAAATATTTGCTACCTAATTCTTAACAATAGCAAATTATGAGAAACATTTCCCATAAAAAGGTTTTCTTTTTCCTGGCGGTAGGTGATCTACGCTCTGTGACACCAACAACAACAAAAAATCGAGGCACCTCTAACTGACACCCACACACGCAATCGGTTAGTCAGTTGCTTTTTTTACTATGTGCTTATCTAATAATCTAAAGAAGCTGAAACCAAATTGCAGGGGAATGGTTTACACCATGCGCTTTCAGGTAATTCTGTAATGATTACTTAATAATCAGAAACAGCATCTAGTAAGGCGAGGTCCTTTTTGACACTCCTAATGTTGGGAGTGGGGAATTTTCTCCTGCACAGCTTTTTCTTACTAGCACCCTCAGTATTTTACAGCACCCTATGGTGAAATCCGTGGAGTGTTACTGAATTTGGGATTTATAGTGTCACCTTGTCTCGGTATACCATATGGTGTCCCCTTGTCTCGGTATAACAATGGTATACCATTGTTACGTTTTTAATCATTTGTATATGTAGATTTCTTGGAATTTGGATTTGCGATATACGAGGATAAGAAAAAGTTTACACTCTATTTAAAAATTTTATATGTGTTAATGTACGTTTATAAAAATAAAAAAACTGTGAGTATGTGTATATAATCAGTCAACAAGTTTCACCCCCCACCCCCCATAATTTGTAATTTCCCCCTCCCCCTGCCTGAAAAAATTCTCTGAATGTAACGCTGGCTCAGACCTCTACGCCAACTGTGCGGCATTTCATGTGATTCCACGTTATCACTTCTAAAACTGTTGTCCTCAGCTTCGTGCTTGCTTTCTGTTTACAATAAATTTACCCATGGCAAACGAAACCAGTACACTGTATTAAGAGTAAACGATAGAAACTTCACGAAATTGTTGCAGCTCTAGTCTCACTCTCAAGTACAAAATGATGAGAAAGGAGATGTGTGGTGAGGACTTTCGAGAGGGTTCTTGGGAGCTTGAATTGCTATTGGCTTCAGGAAGCCACGCTCACGAAGTGAATTAACCGCTCCATACGCAAGCAATGTTGGCTTATTACCCGCACGTCTCTCCCTGTCAGCGGTTGTATATAGTTTGTGTGCGCGTATCTTTTTCGAAAAGAATACGAAATGGCAAACACATGAAGTAAAATCGAGAAATTTTAACAAATATTTCTTCATTAATTTATTCATATATTTCCATATCTCTTGGGGTGTCTTTGCAGTACTCCAGCGATGCGCTTACCCCAGGTTTAAAATCGCGTCTCTATACCATAACATTATTATTTCTCAAAATTGCTCAGTAAAATGCAAGCTGTTTGTTTGGGAGTTAACCACCGTGAGTAACTCGATGGGGGGCGCCCGACACTAATTTAGGGCTACTGGTTCTAGGGAACGGAGAGTTTTAGTACCGTAAGGCAACACAACATGCATGCCTATTCGAATCCATCTTGGTCGAGTGATCAGAATCCAGTGCTTAGACCACTGCGCCACCTGGGCGGCAAATGCATGTGGCGCAGTGGTCTGAGTGATGGGTCCGCGTGTGAATCCCGGTGAGGCATGGGTGTTGTGTTTGTCTTACGGCACTGATTCGCTTTCTTCCCTGGAACCAGTGGCCCTAAATTAAGGACAGGCGACGACTTATAGCTCATCTAGTTGCTCACATGGTCGTTAAACCTTCAATAAAAAAATACATGCTGTGGTAACCCCACATGTTAGGTTTATTTCTTATTATTAACATTTTCTGAATTTACAGTATTGCTCCGCTTCGCATAAATGCCTGCTGGGGTTACTTTTATCTCTTCTGTTGCTATTATTATTGTTGTAATTATTATTACTCCTGGATTATTTATTAGCGCCTGTATCATTTCCATTTTTGGAAATACTTCGTGTAAACTCACGGGAACTGTGGGCTATATTACGTTGTGAGAAATTGCCGCATAACAGCTCTTTAGAAGTGTAATGAAGAACCTTTCTACTAGTGATGGGCATAGTCGAGTAGAAATAATCGATTCATTCGATTATGAAAATATCTCGAAACATTCGATTACGTCAAATTCATTCGAATGAAAAAAACCTCTCGAAAGAACTATCAATTGCTCATAAGCTGTCTCGTTCAAACGAGTGCATTCGAAAAGCGAAATCGCTCGTCTCTTCTCGAGACATGGGCTCCGAGCAAAATCGCTCGTCTACCCGAATACATCTCGAGAGTGACCGAGATACGAGAGGTTCGGAAATACTCGCTTTTCACGTAATCGAA
Organism: Macrothele yani; assembly: GCA_039090855.1. Lineage (NCBI taxonomy): Eukaryota > Metazoa > Arthropoda > Arachnida > Araneae > Macrothelidae > Macrothele > Macrothele yani. Next base: position 20,342,736 of record CM077018.1, on the reverse strand, counting down.
TTATCTCTCGCAGGGAGAATCACTTGTGTTCCTTTATGGGTTTCTTCTAACTTCTTAAGCTAGGTTATGCTATTCAAAAAATTCAAGCGTCTTTAGTGTCATTCCGTCCAGCGAAAGAAAGCTGAGCGTGTAGCACCAATTACAAATCATTCGAATGGTTATTTCGAATGAATATCTCGATTTGTCAAACGCAGAAGGCGGCTCTGAGCGTATCACGCCATCTACCGGTAAATTCTAAAATTAGAAAGTGTTCGAATGATTATTTCAAATGAATATCTCGATTGGAACCTTTCGATTCTTAAATTCAATCGATTATGCCCTACACTACTTTCTACCTGAGAAAGACTGCTTTAAATATATTTAGCATAAGGGAATCAGCACATCATAAGAAGTGAATGAGAATTTCTTAAATGTATTATATTATTCTAAGAAAAGAAACGGTGACCGTCACAGTAGGCAAACAATTTGTTAAGAGATTAGAAAAGTAATTCTCGTTGGAACTAAAATTTTCAGATCCGTGTGTGTGTGTGTGTGTGTGTGTTTTTTGCACGTTCTCTTGTGTTTCCAACGTACTCATTGTCACCTAACTCACAGAAGTGTTTCTCATTAAGTTCTTCATTAACTGTGCTTCTCATTAAAAAGTTCAAGGACACAAAACTGCCTTACCTCGCGATGCAGTGTTTTTTCTTCAACACATCATCATTCTGAGAACAAATATTTTTTCTATTCAGCTTTTTTTTTTGCAAATTTTATATATATATCTATACACTGACGGAAAAAAATCCCAACACCAAGAAGGGGTTGTGTTAGATAAACGACAGTTGGTAGGTGGTGAGAGTACATCTGTAAGATGACGTCTATGCAAATTTCGCGCTCGGGGCATACGTGTGGCGCTAGTAGCGTCCCTCGGAACATGCAAAGCAGGTTTGCTGTAAATACGCGCTTTAACAATCGTGAGCGTTAGCTATCGTTGAGATTCGACGTAGTGTGTTGATGTTAGTCAAGAATGCCTTTCAGAAGACGAAGAAGCCATTATCAACAGCTCACGGAGTTTGAACGAGGTAGTGTAATAGGGCTATGAGAAGGTGGATTTCCTTTCCGCAGCATTGCAGAACGACTTGGCAGGAATGTAGCCACTGTGCATGATTGTTGGCAGCGGTGGTCAAGGGAAGGTACTGCCTCAAGAAGACCGGGTTCCGGCCGGCCACGTGGCACTACTGAGAGGGAAGACTGCCGTGTACGGCGTATGGCCGTGGCGCATCGTACCGCGTTTGCGGCAGCAATTCGAGCTGCAGTTGCCACCACAGTGACACAACGAACAGTTACAAATCGGTTACTTGAAGGACAGCTCCGAGCCAGACGCCCTGTAGCGTGCATTCCACTTACTCCAAACCACTGCCGTTTGCGACGTCAGTGGTGTCAAGCTAGAGCTCATTGGAGGACGGAGTGGAGATTTGTTGTGTTTTCTGATGAAAACCGGTTCTGCCTGGGCGCCAGTGATGGCCGTGTGTTGGTTAGAAGGAGGCCAGGTGAGCACCTGCAACCAACCTGTCTGCGGCCGAGACACACTGGACCTACACCTGGAGTTATGGTCTCGGGAGCAATTTCCTATGACAGCAGGAGCACTCTCGTGGTTATCCCACGCAGCCTGACGGCACAGTTGTACGTCGGTCTGGAGATTCAACATGTTGTGCTGCTATTCATGAACAGCATTCCAGGGGTGTTTTGCAACAGGATAACGCTCGCCCGCATACTTCTGTTGTAACCCAACATGCTCTACAGAGTGTCGACATGTTGCAGTGGCCTGCTAGATCACCAGATCTTTCACCAATCGAGCACGTATGGGACATCATTGGACGACAACTCCAGCGTCAATCCAACCAGCATTAACCGTCCCTGTATTGACCGACCAAGTGCAACAGGCATGGAACTCCATCCCACAAACTGACATCCAGCACCTGTACGACACAATGCATGAACGTTTGCGTGCTTGGATTCAACATTCTGGCGGTGACACCGGTTATTAATGTACCAGCATTTCGCATTTAAAATAGCTATTCTTGCACTTACATTAAGCTGTCATCTTGAAACCTTAATCGATTAAATATGTTACCTATACAAATGTATTGCCGCCATTTCATTCCTCTACAACTATTTTTTCGTGGTGTTGGAAATTTTTCCCGTCAGTGTATATATTAGCGCCCTGTGCGAAACACTATGTGTAGTGATAATTTAAAGAGCTACATTATATATTCCGGTCTCTTCTGACTTTTTAACTATGTTGTTATGCCGTCGATTATGGCGTTATTGATATCAGTTATCCTGCATTGTGGGCATGTACGAAATCGCTACAGTTGTGGGTTTCTTTACCTGCAGCAGAAATTGTTTGGGTCCAACAAAGCACGATTAGAAGGCCCAGGGATAGTTACTGCCATATGTGAAATCAATGTTTCTCGTATCTTTATCTTTTTATGTTGTAGGTAATTACTCCTTTCACTGCCTACTGAATAGCTAATCCCGTTGCTTTCGAAAGAAAAGAAATGTTGATTTTCCTTCAGAAGAAATACTTTATGCTTTTTTTTAAGCAAAATGTCCTTTTAACCGCGATTTCAAAGGAAAAAGAACTAAAAATATCGTGCGTTTCTTTTTTCGTTGCAACGTTAGGCCAGCGAGCTCAAGCGGCGACATCTAATGTCATCTATGAGAAACTGAACTCAAAAGGCTCTTCCCAATGAACGAAAAGTTACCCTAATGAAGATATGAAAAATCATTTTGTTGAAATGTCAGCTTTGCTCGAAAGGAAATCAAAATGAGAAAAAGAGGAGATTTTCAACTCTGATGATCGATTTAATCTTACTGGCTACGACTACGACTCAAAGAAATCAAGAAACCACCGATAACAGCACCTCGGATTTACCTGTCTACCAAAGATATTCCCGAGAAACCGCTATTAAATCCGCTTCCTGTGCACAATTCTTAATAGGCACGAAGTAATTATTCCTCAAAAAACACTCCGTTAGCAGATATGACGCACATCAAGAAAATTTTACCCTAGAAAAACTGCCTCATTTTAAAATTGCAGTGTGAGAAAAACCATCCCAAATTCATCCGAAATAAGAGGAATAGAAAAACCTCAGGAAGTGAACAGGGACACTATTCAGGTGAAAAGGTGAAATACACTGCTGGACAATTGCTAAGGACGGATCATAAACGGCTATATAGCTCATAAAAAAGTAAGTGTGGTTGGATGCCAAGTGAAATAAAATAATGTCAGAATGCCAGGACATTACAAGAAAGACAATTTATTGTGCTCTGAAATTCAGGAGGCTTTGGAACGTGTTCAAGGGACAAACAGGCCATTTTGTGCAGAATACGTAAACGTGAAAAAAATGCAATTACCGTCCGCAGGCGTTCCGGCGTAAGATGTCAATACGGGATATGGCCACCATGGAGGGCAATGCAAGATTCCACACGTCGTGTCATGCTTTGCAAAACATTATCAAGCAGCTGTTGGGCTAATTTATCCCATTCCTCTGTCAGTGCACGGATGATGGTGTCCTTGTTTATTGGAGAGCATTGGCGACCAGCAAGACTCCTCCCTAAAGCATCCCACACATTTTCAATGCGATTCAGATCTGGAGAACGTGCTGGCCATGCGAGGCGTTGAATATCCTCGCTCTCAAGACACTCCTGGACAGCGACTGTTCGATGACATGTTGCGTTGTCGTCCATGAAAATGAATCTATCACCGACAGCACCACGGAACATGGGAACATGAGGTAGCAGAACATCATTAATGTATCGTTGGCCAGTCATAGTCCCAGTTGGAAGCACATAGAGGGACGTACGGCCATTGATCATGATGCCAGCCCGTACCATGACACTACATGTCGGATATCGGTCCCTTTCCTGTATGTTTGCTGGACAATATGCAGTACCACTATCACGCCAGATCCGTTGTCGTCGACAATCAGACGACAGACTGTATCTACTCTCATCTGAGAAGAGGACAGCAGACCAGTCGTTATCAGTCCAATTGCGATGTTGATGGCACCATTGCAAACGGGCGGTACGGTGACGTCTGGACAAAGGGATGCACACAACAGGACGGCGGGCGTATAGTCCTCCTTCATGCAAACGTCTGGCGACAGTTTTTCGGGAGATCCGCTTGCCAGTAGCAGCCATAAACTGATTTGCTACCTCACTAGATGTGCTGCGCCGGTGTCTTTTTGTTGATAGCACTATGTACCGATCTTCTGCTGGTGTCGTACTGCGAACACGACCTCCCCCGTGACGTTTGCTACACTCTCCATTTGTTTGAAATGATTTCCAAAGCCTTGAAACAACACTGTGGCTGACGTTGAACTCCCTGGCAACATCTGTTATTTTTCGCCCTTCTTTAATCTTGCTAATAATACAGCCACGCGTAAAATCATCTGGGTGATGTCGGGAAGACATACTGAAAATTGCAAGTTCGTCAATTGATTCTTTTCCTTTCAACTTTGCGTTTGAACAACAACGGTCAATACGCGTCAAATCCTTTATATCTCTTATCAGCGCTATGACGTCACGAACAAGTTCGGCAATCCAAAATTTGCATACGCACAACACGTCTTACTGTATCCCGCACTTATGCTAATTTCCACATTTTCCTGCCTTCCATTTTATGGTTGCTATCGTTGCTATTGCCATCCGTCCTTAGCAATTGTCCGGCAGTGTATATGTAGCAAAGAAGGGGAAAGATAAAAACACAATATCCTTTCTCAGGATAGATGAAGGGAAGTTTACGATCCACGCAACCTAAATGCAAGCACATTAATGTCTTGCATTTTCGAAAAATAAGGTAATGTAGTACATGAATAGTACGAGACATATAGAACAATAAAAGTATAAAGGAGGTGACTTCAAGAGGGCACTTTCCGTTTGTCTTTTTTTAATTTCATTAATTCATCAGTTTTCACATCTTGAATTGAGATCCAGCTGCTTTTCCACTAAGATTTTCCATAACGGGGAAATCTTTAAATGAAGGAAATCTGCAAACTTGAGAGTGCGTTACTTGCCAAGGGCATCTTTGAACAGTGCTGGAAGTATGTGAACTAATGTGCGGAAGATCTGCAGAGACTGGAATAAATGAAAATCTGAAAATGCAAGGTCTTGTGAGACAGAATATCCCAGCCAAGCTCCAAAAATATTTCCCTCATGACCAAAAAAGAATGAGATCTCATATGTCCTGATTAAATGCAATGCCCTTCCTGTTTGCCATTTATAGAATCTGACATCAAGTGCAGCCTTCACCTGGTTCAATTAGCAAAGTATATTCAGATAGGCAATAACAACTACTGTATCTTGTAGTAGTAGTTCTACAAACATATTTACCAAGCTCTGAAATACATCAATGATGCCGGGAGAGAATTTGAGTCATTTATCATGAAATCTCTGTGGCAAACGCTTTCCAAACTTCTTAAGCAATATTCTGATTGATTTGAAGAGAATGATATAATTATCAATTTCTTTCAGAAATTGATTTTAATCAAAAGTTACAATGCCATGTAACTGAAATCATCACTTAATCAGTGTCTTTGAGGAAAGTCTCGAGGCCAAAATGTGTAAGGTCCGTAAATTTATTACATTTTTGTAACTATATTTTATATGCTGAACTGATTTAAGTTTATGAGTTTTCTAGGAACTATGGAAATACATTTCAACTTCCTGAAAATTCCATTCAGATTCAACGATAGATCAGATCATATGTAGAGGATTTTAGGAAGGGAGTGTCTGACCCCAGGTCTTAAACAACACTTAGAAATAGGAAGCTAGTAGATTTGGGCCAGAGTGCCCGATAGGAAAGTGATACGGAAGCGAGGTAGAAAGGGGAAGGAAGACGCCCTTATTTATTATCAGGGGCCAGTACCCGGGGTCCGACTGCTTAACGTGCCCATTTTACGCGCGGCTGGTATTTAGTGGTTCGAAGGTTCGTACCTGCCCAGGATCGAACCTGTGGTTATCTCCATGGCAGTCACGAACGCTGCCCTTTAGGCCACCCTCTGCCCAAGATTCAACGATAAAACGTTTGCCTAAATTTCATAGTAGTAAGCCTTAAAGGGAAAAGCAACGCAGGTTTTTTAGGCTTCTTTTACTGATGGGAGTTTTTCTATTCATAGATGTTTTAAGAAGCTCCTTAAGTTCCTATACAATAATTCTGAAAGGCTCAAGTGAGTTAAGACATTCGAACTGAATGACTCTATGGTAAAATTTTATCTCTTCATTTATAAAACATCTTAGGTATTCATTCTGATATCAGAACACTGCATTAATAAGCTATAAATAGCATATAAGAAATTTTGAGTTGGTGAAGTACATTTGCAGTATATGAGTCTAAAAGTTTTAACTCGTTTCAACAAGCTTTACGTCATTTGTTTTCGCAATGAGACGAATTTCATAGCCAACTATCAATAAGCATCTGTTTGGACATTTCCGGTGGTACATTGGAAAAGAAAACTGTAACTAGGCGATTAGGCAAATGCTTGGTGATAAGATGAGCCCCCTGAATATCCAGTACTCGCATCAACATTTCGTCTTTCGCACGATGAGTTTTTAGTTTTTTGGAGTTTCACCACAGAGATAAACTCTTGTTATAAGCAGTCGTCAGTTCCTAATTTAGTAGCTCTGGTCCCGCGAAGATGACCAGGCACGGCCTCGAGACACACAAAACCCATTCCTTATCCTGGCTTGAACCAGAACCACATCGAACGAACTGTCAGAAGCTAGTGCTTACAGCACTGCGCCACGGGGTTGATACGATAGGTGTTCAGATATACCACTGTGCTATCGAATGAACGAGAAATTTTCTAACTGGGTTCGGTCGAGGAGGCTGATCCAACCCATTCAAATATGTCGTGAGAGCTATTTCCGTCAGATTCTGAAAAAGCAATGAACGTTCACTCTCCGCTTTTATGATAGAGCAGATTCAGCCAGTAAGGTTCGCACGATTTCTGTCAGTCAAAGTAGATAATTCCATGGAGGAATCCTGGACAAACTGAATATGAGTCACAGCCTGCGCATAAGTGGACGCAGGGTCACGTCTTAAATCAATAGAAACGGTAGGTCCATCATCCGGACCTATAGTTTCTCTTTACTGTTAGCCGTCCTTACGTTATTCTGTTGACGTAAGTACGATTAACGGCTCTCCGCATGTCGTCTTCTTTAAGCCTGCTGACATGCTGAGGCGGCAGGACAAAACCGACCTCGAGATGACAAGGTGCGTAAGGAAAGAGAAGTAACACTCTTCAAAGATGGAGCTCTTTTGCCGCAGTGATTTTATACATCAGCTCGAGCACTACGCTTAGGTGAACCAACTGTTCAGTATGAGGAAAGAAAGCTTGATCAAGTGCAGGTACGCTTTGACAGAAGTACGACTAACAGACGTAAGTAGAAGAAGCTCAATGGTGCAAGAGCCGAATGGCTTCAAGTAGCTATGGCGTCTTCCGCGATGACCAAAGGAACAAAATATAAATAAGTAAACATATTACAGATTGAAAACTGTAATCTGTTGGAATGAAAATCCAAACATATCTTATTTCAGCGAAAGGGTTGAAAGTGGGGTGTTAAGCAAACAGCTGCGCAGAACATGGTGCAAGAGACCGTGACCGCAGAGGTACAGGTAGGTGACAGGGTTGTAACGCTCTGGATGATATTTTCCTGAGACACTCTCATTCGCTTGATAGCGGCGTGTGGTCCTCTGAACACAAAATCATACCATTCGATCATTACAGACCAGTTGGATCCGTTTATGCAGAGTGTTTCCACATCAAGATGGAATGTTCCAACAGGCCAGCGAGCCTCGGCATAAGGGCCGTATAATTCAGAACTGTTTTGAGGAACACTATGGTGACATGTATGTTCACCAATGCCCTCCAACCTCGAGTAAAATGTACCCAATGGAAGGCATTTCGAGGCACAAGAATATGCAGTTCGGGTATGTGGAAGCTCTAACATGGGCACTGGTAAGACATACCAGTGAACATTTTTGTATTTCCTATATTAAAGACATATCAGTGGACATCTCCTGGACTCTATGCAGCTTTACATGGCCGCAGTGTAAATTTTGAACAATGCTAAATAGGTGCACAAACTGTTTTGCTTCTGCACTGCATGTTATATAGGTTCCGGTAATCTACACAAAACATTTGCTTTTCGTGAAACGAATTCTGCGATAGAGAAGAGCCAGAAGGATGACACTGAATTCCCGGGTGCTGCTAGCACATCGTCTAACAAAAGTCCAACACTTAATATTCGTCTTTTCGCAAAATTTCACAATGCATTATACAAGTTTAATGCAAGTACTACACTGGCGTGCAAAAATTAAGGACGAGACGGTTTTTCGAATGTAACGTCGTGCAGAAGTGCTCCACATCGACTAAAATCATACCGTAAGATCCCCAAGATGTAAGAATATGGGACAAATGAGAAAAACTGTCCAAACAAGGAATACAAAGGATACAAAGGCACTTTATTGAAAAGGTAGCTTCGAGCACAATTGGACAGAAGACAGAAACGTCCATGTGACAGGCGGCTGCCAAGAAAAATCCAGTCTTTAGTAGGGGATATGATCCCCCCTGACTGCGTTGCAGGATTTACAACGTCTGTCCATGCTGAGGACGAGGTTGTCAAGGAAGTGTTGAGGTATCACGGCCCATTCCTCTTGCAGCGCCAGTTGCAGCTGCGGAATCGTTGCTGGTGGCTGGTGACGTGCTGCCAAGCGTCTCCCGATGAGGTCCCACACGTGTTCGATTGGATTTAGGTCCGGGGACCTTGCGGGCCAATCCATGCGTTGAATAATTTCACTCTCCAACAGCTTTGCGACAGCCACTGTACGATGAGGTGTAGCGTTGTTGTCCATGAAAAGGAACTCAGGACCCACAGCTCATCTAAACTGAAGCAGGTGAGGCAGGAGAACATCGGTACAATAGCGGACACCAGTGACTGAACATCCTTGGAAGATGTGGAAGTCAGTACGGCTACCAAACATGATACCGCCCCAAACGAGAACCCTGCCCCCTCCAAACCGGTCCCTTTCGATGATGTTGGAGGTGTGATTGAGTGTTCACTGCTCTCTCCAGATGTGTATACGTCCAGAACCGCTCGTCAGACTAAATCGGATCTCATCCGTAAAGCGAACTCGACCACATTGCTGATGTGTCCAGTTCTTGTGTTCCTGGCACCTCAGAAACCGCCGTCTCCGATGAGCAAGAGTTAATCTCACACACCGTACTGGTCGTCCTTTAAATAGACCACCATTGTGCAGGCTCCTGGCTACGGTAAAACGCGATAACGGACGTCCAGTTGTCTGTTGCATGTGCCTTGCGATTTCTTCCGCTGTCTGCGGTCTGTCTCTTCTCGCCTGTAGGACAATATACCGGTCGTCTGCCGCCATGGTTGCTCGTGCACAACCACTGCTAAACAATCTGACATCTGCTCCTGTCGTTTGAAATGCTCTCCAAGCTCGTGAAACGATGCTGTGAGTGATCCCGAACTCCTCGGATACACTAGTCACACTTCGGCCTTCTTCCAACTTCCCAATGACGCGACCTCGGGTAAATTCATCCAGATGTCGTCTACTGGATTGCCTGTGGGCCATATCACACGGTGGCAGCAAGTCGACTTCGTTCAAGCCGATGTACACCGTCCAATAGCTTTCACCGAATTACTGAGCGTACACCGCCCGTGTACTTTATACACTTCCGACCCCCCTCGTCATGCTGCATATATGCGCGTGCTCTAACGTACCGGACCCTAGTCTATCTCCTGAGTGGTCTTTCGGTACGTTCTGCCTGCTCGTTCCGCTGTTACGCTAATTTCTTCTCTTCGTCCTTAATTTTTTTCAGACCAGTGTATTTAACTTGGGCAATGTATGTAAAGATGAATGCATCTTTACATACATCAATACATCGTGTATAAACTTCAAGAGAAGATTTCGCCCAAGTTAAACAGTGCTTGCTAAGCGCTCGAAGATATGTAGATCGATATTACGCAGGTTCTACGTTCACTAGGTACCTTTTTGCAGAAGAAAGCGGACCGGCGTAGCTTATAGTTAAACTCTCCATTTTCATAAGAAATGGAAAATACGTTCCGAAAATTAATTGCTTGAAATATTTTCTAAGAATTGAAATAGCCCGCGGGTGGCCTAGTGGGCAACGCTCGTGACTGACGCGGAAAGGACTTCAGGTTCGATCCCAGGCAGGTACGAACGGTCGATCCACTAAACATCCGCCGTGCGTCGGATGGGCTAGTTAAGCCGTCGGACCCCGGGTACTGGCCACCCGGTAATAAATAAGGGCGTCTTCCTCCCCCTTCCTACTTCGGTTCCATGTCACTTTCCTATCAGGCACTCTAGCCCAAATCTCCTAGCTTCCTATTTCTAAAGGTTGTTTAAGACCTGGGGTCAGACACTCCCTTCCTAAAATCCTATACATATGATCATGATCATTTGATCAGAGTTTAAATATCATAATACTTATTGAAGGGTAATCTGAAACTTTTTAGTCAGTTAAAAAACCGCTACTTTCTTGTAAAAAATAATTTTATTAAAATATATGGGAAAATTCACTTACTCCATTTTTGTAACTGGGTTTCTTGATGCTTATCATATGCTGGTGAAACCAGAACATTTCACAAAATTGCGGACCTGTCATCCATCCATCGTGTATTCTGACGAAGACACACACTCGTGAAAAGGCAAAGTCCATTTTCGTATGCTAAATTAAACAAGTTAGTAAAATCATGCAATGCATTGATTTTGATACGCTTTCCAACATACTAGAAATCATTACTCAAGTTATTACCCAAGTTATGAGGAAAATGGCTGTGGAATAAATCTCACTCCTGTGCCCTGACCTTTGATCCCATTTCGATGATATTTAATAGAACTGGTTCAGTATACCTCCGAAATAACATGATAAAGTTTTGTCGCAATCGAAACAATTTTACGTGTTTTATGATGCATAAGGGCTATGGAATGGATCCCGCTTTTTTCTTAACCTTTTACCCCATTTCTCCCATTTTCAAAAGGATTCGTCCCCAGGCTGGTCCCTACAACATGCTAACATTTCATCCATATCGAAACATTTTTACGTAAGTTATGTCGCATAATGGCGATGGAAGTTTTTACGCTCCTATGTCTTGACCTTTGACCCCCATTTCGCCAATTTTAATAGGGTTTGTCCCCAGGTGGTCCTCTACCACATACTAAACTTTATTCGTAATTGAACCTTTTTTACGTTAGTAATGACGCCTAAGAACAGTGGAATGGATCCCACTCCTATGTCCTGACCTTTGACGCCATTTCGTTCACTTTCAATAGGGTTCCTTCCCAGTGTTCCCCTACCACATACTAAAATTTCATCGAAATCGAACGATTTTTTCGCGAGTTATGGTGCGGACGAACATACGCACACAACGCGTGACGTAATGAGGCAGATGGGAATCCCGACCATCTGCTTGCAAGAGTGTGACGTCATAAAACTTTATTAGGATCCACACACAACGCGTGATGTAGTGAGACAGGTGGCGTGACCACGCGCCAACATCTAATGGGACTACGTGATGACACTACACTAAAAACGTGGTGATTCGGGGTGGTTATTGAACCCACTAAACGAATTTTCCTAAAGTCGAGATCAAGCTAAATCGATATCTAGTACCAGAAAACGGTAGGTTAACGACTTTCATCAAAATCCTTAGAGCCGTTTTCAAAATAAAATTTACATACATACAAGAATTGCTCCTTTAAGGTGAACGTCAAGTAATTTTGCTTCCTGTATTTCGAATGGAAAAATTTCTGTACACATTTTCTTCCCAATTAATGCGTTCCCAAGGATGCGAATTGAAACATTGATTAAAATACCTTCATTTTGTAACTTGGAATACTTAATATTTTCTAAAACATAACGATAATTATGCAATCTAACATTTGTTTGTTTACTGACGTCATGAAAATATAGGCCGCGCCATCTTTTTCTGGACAATTAATGCGTTCACAAGGATGAAAATTTGAACATCGATTGAAATAGCTTCATTTTATAACTTTGAATACCTAATGTTTTCTAAAACATAACCATAATTATGCAATAAAAAATTTGTTTGTCTACTGACGTCATCAAAGTACAGGTCGCGCCATCCTTTTTCTGGTTTCAACACCACCAAAGGAAAAGTTATTGATTTTTAATACAATTATGGTTATTGTTTAGAAAATATTAAGTATACCAAGTTATAATATGAAGTTATTTTAATCGATGTTCAAATTTCCATCCTTGGGAACACATTAATTGTGAAGGAAATGTGTACAAAAGTTTTTCCATTGAAAGTATAGGAAGCAAAATTACTTGACGTCCACCTTAATAATATGGGATGAGGTCGATGGAATGGATCGCAATCCTATGTCCTGACCTTTGACCACATTTCGTCCATTTTCAATAGGGTTCGTCCCCAGGTGGTCCCTTACCACAAACTGAAATTTCATCGAAATTGAACCAATTTTTACGCACGTTATGACGCATAAGGGCAATGGAATGCATCCCACTCTTATGTCCTTACCTTTGACCCCACTTCACCCATTTTGAATAGGGTTCGTCCCCAGGCGGTCCCCTACCACATAGTAAAATTTCATTGAAATCGAACAATATTTACGCAAGTTATGACGCATAAGGGCAATGGAATGATCCCGCTCCTACGTCATGACCTTTGACCCCACTTGTCCCATTTTCAATAGGGTTCGTCCCCAGGTGGTCCCCTATCACATAATGAACTTTCATTGAAATCGAACCATTCGAACCTTGTTTACGCAAGTTATGACGCATAAGGAAAATTGAATGATCCCGCTCGTACGTCGTGACCTTTTCCCCATTTGTTCCGTTTTCAATAGGGTTAATACAATTACGGTTATGTTTTAGAACATACTAAACTTTCATCGAAATAGAACACCACATACTAAACTTTCATCGAAATCGAACCATTTTTACGCCAGTTATCGTTCGGACAATAGGACGGACAAAGCTGGAGCATATACGCTTCTTCAACCTACGTTTGGAAAGCGTAAACAAATGAAAACGGGAAATCTGCACATCACTTTTAGCACTCTCTTTTGTATGTATGGAGGACAAGGAAATCTGAGTTTTTGTTATAGACAAAAACTTATTCATGCGTTACGAACGAAAGCAAAATTTCAATCATTTAATAGTAGATGTGGAGAAAAGATTACATGAAATTTCTGATACGTCTTTCAAAATTATTTTTGACATCTTTCCAAAAGGACAAGCATCTTTTCTCTTTCTACTTTATAACATTCGACATAGTTGCAACTATTTGTGTTGGTGTTATTACCTCAAAACAATTATGCTGTCCTCTTGAAAATCAGAAACACGATTTACTTTTACCTTCGGCGCCCCGATGTAGTTAACCAATGCTAGGCTGTGGATACCCTAAAAAGGATTCCACTAACATTGTCTCGCCTCAGATATCTTTGTGGTTTTAAATCGATGAGACAGTCCATTATGACCAGCTCCAGCCTTGAGAAATGAGCGCGGGTGGCGCAGGTGAAGTTCACACATATATATATATATATATATATATATCATCATCATCATCATTGTCAACCATTATCAATCCACTGCTGGACGAAGGTCTCCCCAAGTTTCCTCCACAACGGTCTGTCTTGTGCCAGTCTCCTCCATGTCACCCCTGCATACTTTCGAATTTCATCCACCCATCTCCCATGTGGTCTTCTTCTGGGTCTTTTCCTGTCCCTTGGAATCCAATCTAAAATTTCGGCTGTCCATCGATGATCTGTCCTTCTGGCAGTATGTCCAGCCCATTGCCATTTCAGGGATTTAACTCTGATCATGATGTCTTCCACTCTTGTCATTTTTCGGATCCACGAGTTCCTCTTCTTATCTCTCCTGGTTACACCAAGTATGCACCTCTCCATGCTTCTTTGAGTTGTCTGCAGCCTTTGTATGTCTCTTTTAGTTAAGGTCCACGTCTCTGCACCATACGTAAGCACTGGAAGGATGCATTGATCAAACACTTTTCTTTTAAGACATAATGGCATATTGCTCTTGAAAATTATGCTGTTTCTTCCAAAAGCTCTCCAGGCAAGTTTTGTACGCCGATTAATTTCTTCATCAATGTGACCCTCACTTGATATCTGCTGTCCAAGATAAACGTACGTGTCTGTTATCTCCAGCTTTTCTCCATCAATCGATAAATCTTCATTTCTTGTAAAAGCATTGAACATCACTTTTGTCTTCTGAAAGTTCATTTTTAATCCCACTTCTTTACTCTTGTCAGCAAGTTCCTGGATCATTCTCTGCAGCTCTGATGGGCTAGTTGCAAAAATGACTACGTCATCAGCAAAACGAAGGTGGGTTAGATAATCTCCATTAATCTTTATCCCCTTGTTTTCCCAGCTCAGCGACTGAAAAACACCCTCAATGTGGCATTAAAGAGCTTCGGAGATATGGTGTCACCTTGTCTCACTCCCTTTCCAATTTTTATGTGTGTTGTATTTTCAAACAGCCTAATCTTTGCACTTGCATTTTCATAGATGTTATTAATAATATTAATGTATGCATCTTCAATACCGCAGGTTTCAGAGCCATTGTAACTGCTGATGGTTTCACCGAATCAAAGGCTTTTTCATAATCGATAAAAGCCATGCACAATGGAAGTTCATATTCTTTTGCTCTTTCAATTAGTTCTCTCAGCACATGGATATGATCTATTGTGCTGTAGCCACTCCTGAATCCAGCTTGTTCTCTCGGTTGAGCCATGTCCAGTGCTACCTTCAAGCGGTGTGAAAGAACTTTAGTGAAGATTTTATAAACTACTGATAGGAGGCTGATAGGTCTGTAGTTTCCGAGATCCTCAATGTCACCTTTCTTATGTAGCAGGATCATTGTAGCGGTGTTCCAATCTTCAGGAATCTTTCCTTCATTAAGGCATCGAGTGAAAATTTGGGCAGAGTACTGTTTCGATTTCTCCACTTGCTTCATGTATGATGTCTACAGTAATTCCATCTTCTCCTGGAGCTTTTCCCCGCTTCATGTTCTTGATTGCATGTGCAACTTCTGCTGGAAGTATTGGAGGAACTCTGGTACTGGTATCTTTCATGATGTCTGGAGTGCATGTATCATCCCTTTCATATAATTTGGAGTAGAAATCTTTCACTCTTGTCAAAATTTCGCCTCTATTTCTTGTTACAGAACCATCTTCTTTTCTCAGTGCCATAATCTGTTTTCTTCCCTTACTGAGATATCCCTTTGCTATCTTTAGGCTTTGGTTGTTTTCAATTGCTTTCCTCACTAGTTCACAGTTGAATTTTCTTACGTCTTCAGTGATACTTTTTTCGTACTGTCTTGCATAGCTCTATATATTCCACTTTGGAAGTCACATCTTCTTTAGTTGTCCTCATCTCTCTTCTTTTTTGCATCAACATTTTCGTTTTTCCTGATAATTTATTTACATGCAACTTGTTCTTAGACCCAGCTAATTTTGTTGCTGTTTCCATAAGAGCTTTGGTTACTTTTCTGTTAACTTCAGAGATGTCCACTTCTTCCGATGTTAGGCCTTCTAAAGCAGAGAACCTGTTCTTCAGTTCCAACTTGAAGGTATTATGGTGTTTTTTAAGGTTGGTTATGTCAATAGATTTTGTTTGTCTTATGAGCTTGCCACGTTCAAGTTTAGTGTTGAGGTGCATCTTACATCTCACCAATCTATGGTCACTACCTGTGTTGAACTTGTTTAGCACACTGCAGTCTTCTATGACGAATTTTTTGTTACACATAATAAAATCAATTTCACTTGTCATCCCATTTGGATGTCTCCATGTCCATTTCCTGTGTGGCTTTTTCTTGAAGAAGGAGTTCAAGATGAAAAACCCTTCTGCCTCTGCAAACTCAACGAGAGTATTTCCACGCTGGTTTCTGTTGCCGTGACCGAATTTACCTACTGAAGTTTCATTCTGTTGCCGTTGCCCTATTTTTGCATTGAAATCTCCCATAATTATTTTCAAGTGCTGCTTACCTTTATTATTTAGATGACAAATTTCCTCATAAAATTCTTCAATTTCTTCTTCAGGATGACTTGTGGTGGGTGCATAAGTTTGAATAATCTGAGCCTGGTATCTTCTCGAGAGTAGGATAACGAGTCGTGCAGCTCTGTCAGAGGAACTTTCAACTTCTACAACTTTATCCTTCAGTTTCTTGTTTATTATAAATCCAACACCACTAGTTCTGCCAGTATCTGTCCCACGATAGTAGAAGAGATGTCCACTTTTCAGTTCGATGAGATCTTCTCCTTTTCTCCTTACCTCACTTAGCCCCACAATGTCCCACTTAATCCTTTGTAGTTCCTCTTCCAATTCAAGAAGCCTTGAATCAGAAGATAGGGAGCGTCCATTGTACGTTGCCAAGGTCAGCATCAGATGGCAGCCTAGTCCGGTCCTCCGGGGATTCTTAGCACCCTCTGCCTTCATGTCGCACTGGCCGCTGCCTTGGACCAGGTACATTCCAGCTGCCGGAGACTGAGGGCCAAGATTTAAGTTGTGGAGTCATTTTGGAGGGTTTGGCCATAACTCACCACGCTGGCCAAGCGGGTTGGTGAGTGTGGGATAGCATTTCCTCTGATCCCGATGGTATAGTTATACCGCTATTGGCGGTCGTCAGAGCCCCTTTAGTGGGAACAGGATGCACCACGAGAAGGCGGGGTTGACATTTGTCAAGGAGAGGCTGTGATGTTACGCATCACCTGACCTTACATCCCATATATATATATATATATATATATACCAGAAGAACGGCTTTCGGTTAGTAGAGTGTTCTGAGCCATAATGGGAAACGCTTCCGATTTATCCGAGTTTGATAAACGACAAACTACGATCCCGCAAACGGACCGGCTTGTGGGTTTTTCACGTGCCGCTGTACTGAGTACGTATGTAAAGAAGAACACAGACGGCCAAACAACGAACCCTCGTCCAGCCGTGTGTCGTCCGCAGGTCATTGATGCCAGAGGGGAGCGGAGACTGTCACGCATTTTTCACAGCGACCACAAGGCCAGAGTGCGACAAATCACCTGCAGCTACAACAGTGGTGATCAGGGCAATGTGTCACAGCACACAGTTTATCACAGCCTTCTGTTCATGGGTCCCCGTAGCCGAAGATCTGACTGGGTACACTGTACCAACTGTTCACTGTACGTCATCGCCAACAACGCATGAAATGGCCCAACGGTCAGCGGAATTGGACCGTGGATAATTGGAAGAAAGTAGGCTGGGCTGACGAATGAATATTCCTGGGATATCACGTAGACGACCGATCGCTGGTACGCCGAATACCAACGAAAGCTATGGCACCTGGATGAACTGTTAGGGACCATTCAAAATGCACCAAGTTCACACATTCATGGCAACTGTGTTCCCTGCCGGTCATGACCATTACCAACAGTATTATGCGCCATGCCACACTGCCAGAATAGTCATGGAGTGGTTTGAGGAACATGCGGGTGAGTTTCTGTTAATGCCATGACCTCCAAATTCACCTGATATGAACTCAATCGAACATTTGTTGTTCGACTTGGAAGAGCGGATTCGCGCTAAATCACTACCTCTCCGAAATGTACGGGAACTGGAGGATGTGCTGTTGACATTATGGCAACAGATACCCCAGGATACCTGTCGACACCTCATCGAATCAATGCCTCGCCGTGTGGCAGCTGTTTTGCAGGCTAAAGGGAGTCTTTCAGCTTATTGGGTAGGTGGTCATAATATAATGTCTCGGCGGTGTATTTTGCAATGCTACTAATTCAGTCTTTGAGGAAATTTAAAAGAAACAATATCGATTTCCTTGCAAAAAAAAACTGCGCTCATACAACCCTAGAATCAAAGTAAAAATGCAAAATTCGGGTACACCCATTATTCAGAAGGACATATTTGCAGAAAAGTATATTTTATTTGAAAAGACATCCTGCGAAAACCATAATCCAAGGAGATCTTGATGTATATGAAGCTCATTTGAAAATGAGCAAATCAACACAATCGAAATATAAATATATTCGAAATGTAAAAATATAATCCTAAATAGTATTTCAAACTGAAAAAACAGCAACAAATGGCAGCACACAGCAGACAACAAAATTTTGAAAAGTAACGTGATATAAATGACACATACTCCAGTAGTTCTGTTGGGACGGTCAACAGATGCTCAAAGACGATCAGGAACTGCTCATGCTTTTACATTCTCTTCATAAATTCGTCGGAAATGTGTGTATATCAGAAACATTTAAGACCGTACAGCAAAGAACAGAATTTGCAGAAACTGAGAGAATGGGCAAAAACAGAGGTACAGAAACTACCCCGTTACCTGAACCTTCCAGGGACGACAGTAGATGTCGCCACCCTCGTTGGGTTTAAACCCGTAACGGAGGCACACGGTTTTGTTGGTTTCCTTTCTGAAATGGCTGTTAAAGGTCACATTTTGTGTTACAGGCCCAGAAAGGCATTTCTTGTGAAGAAACGACGATATTTCGTTTCTTATGAATGCTACATAACATAGTGAAGAGGATCATACATAAATAGGAAACGAATGTCCCCGAAGAAATACTTCTTCGCAAACACATGGAACGCGATGCAAATGTAATGATTTGTACTGATGTGCCGTATTTTCACTGTTATCCATGTAGCCTCTCTTTCAGAAAACTTGCAAATTACATTGCTCTGGAGCGGGAATCGCAACAGCACCTCCCGATTTCTGGTTGAGCATACTATCCGTTACACCACCCCAGACAAGGAAGTTCCAAGCATCTGAAGCTAAGCAGATGTAATCAGGAATCTGAGAACATTTCAGATTTGCGCTAGTCGATGCAACAATTGTAAGCTTCATCGTAGTGTCCCAACGACCTTTTCTCACATCCGGGGAGGTTTGTAGGTCTTTTAAGTTGGAGTGCTTCATAGAACATCATACATAATTGGTGTAACGGATAACATGCTTGATTGCTAATCAAGAAGTGCGGGTTCAATATGCACTCCACGGCAAATGTAATTTTCAAGTTTTCTGAAAGGCTGGCTACATGAATAACCATGAGAATACGGTACATCCTTACTAATAATTACATATACTGAAGTAGATTGTTACCTTCCAGGTAAGGCAAGCTGAATGTCAGGGATTCCCATTGAACTCAGTATTCCAAGGCTATGGCGAAAGAGGAACGAAAAACTTACATGTAGATATTTGCCAGGAATCTCACAGTTTACTGCCACTTTTAGGTGCTACTATGTAGATTCGCGGTGATGCAATGATTTTGTTATTGGTTAGCAATTATGTGTCTCAAATAACTTATCCTTGAAGAGTAGCCTCATACGTCGTCGAAGAGTAATTTCACAAGATGGCGCTGGGCATAAACAAATGTCTGTTCCTCCATGATTCCCATAACGTATCAGCGTGATGGGGTAAATGTGTTCATATATTGCAATTTCTTCCTTTTTTCTGACAGTTTGAAACTAATGCTGCGAAGTCCTCTCACATCCAGTCATTATATTATTAACCGCATAGCAAGAAAATACGTGATCAAATTTATGCTTCTGTGAAAGATAAGGGTAAATGTGTAGTTTAGCGTCCTAAATTATTTGGCTACGTATTTCGAAGGAATGAGAAAAAATGAGAAATTTATATGTTAAAGTATGTAATTTGATGGTAAATGGTGAAAAACATTTCATCTGTAAAATGCATTTTAAATATTTTTACCGTAAAACTTAGCTCCATGTACGACGACGTGAACACCGCTGCGGCAGGCCTAACACAACGCAGAGGCGACACGCCAAGCTTGGCTCCGTTGAAAAGAAGGTCTCGCTCCGGCGGCCAACTAACTGGCGGAAGACTACAAGAGGAACCGGGTACGTTCTTGCCCGGAAAGTGTTCAAATTTGTAGCGGTACCTAACAGAAAATAGTTCTTCATTTCTGTCGCAGTTTTTCCAAACACACGGCAAGAATTGCTTTGTTCTTACGCATATAATTCCCTGACACAAAGTAGAAAGAATGCAGATGCCTTTCTTTCTTCTAGAAAAGCTTTAAAGTAGATGTCGCATTCTCTTTAACGGAAGTTACATGGCATCGGAAAGTGAAAGTTTTGCTCCTGGTATTGACGGCGTGGCTCGCAGTTCATTCAAATTTTATTACAAACATTAATAACAAAACCAAATAAATAAATAAATAAAACCCTCGAAGGAGAAGTGAGTTTATGCATTCCGCATCAAAGAATAATACGAGAAAAAAACCAAGAAATTGTCAGATTCTGACGTGAAAACCTGAGACAGAAATGATGAGCTATTTTCTGTAGGGTAGCAGTACTAAATGGAGCGCTTTTCGGGCAAGAACGTACACGGTTCCTCTTGTATTCTTCAACCAGCAAAATGACCGCCAGAACGAGACCATCGTTTCAGCAGAGTCAAGCTTTACGTGGTCGCCGTGGCGTTGTGTTAGGCCTGCTGCAGCTGGTTTACAGTAAAAAGTTTTAAGTGCATTTTTCAGATGAATTTGTTTCACCATTTGCCATCAAATTACATACTTTAACATATGTGTATCTCATTTTTTTCCAAATACGTAGCCAAATAATTTAAGATGCTAAACTACACATTTACTGACATTTCAGTCCATAGGACATGTTTCCGTTTGTTTCTCTGAAATCTATATAATGAACACTCATTTTTGACAGTCTGGTGATTACAGTATGCTGCAAAACATAAAACCATATCCAATATATTCAGTTTCACCATAAATAAATCCATATTGCAGGACTATCGACAGCCGCCAACAATAAAACTAACTTTAGCTGACATGTAAACAACGTGTGTTTATGCCCAGTCGCCATTCCTTGACGCCACGACTTCGACGATTTATTGCGCTGTGTTTAGTTACAGCTTCAGAAAGGAGTGGAGTTGGCGACGAAAGAAGGAGCAGCAATTTCATCGATTCCTGATTACAGATGTAGGCTCCTGGGGTAGGACCTCCCCCAGGAGCCTACATCTGTATATATATAATATATATATTTATATATTATATATTATAAATCATGTGTGGGGCCACGTTTATATATTATAAATCATTTGATTAAAAAATGTATTGTAAAATTCACGGGCCCAAGTCATTATACTGATCTATCGATGAAGATTTGCAATAATGGATAGAGATGTGGTACTTATGTGTTTGTTGATTGGCCAATTAATGCTCTCTTGAACTCTTTAGGCCAATCATTGTATTCCCAGAGTGTGATCTCTTTCAGTGTTGAATATGGTCTTTCTAAGGATTTATGTAAAATCCATGATCACGAGAGTTCTTACACAGGGATGTATAATGAAACAAATGTCGAAAAGGAGGGCTTTTCCACTTGTTCTCCAGAATCCTAACAGAAAACCTGTCGATTTCATTGACAGCAAGTTTTATTGCAATGTATCACGTTGAGATGAGAGCAATGTTATGAAATATGCGGGAGGTTGGGCTGAAATCCAGATTACAAAACAGAGCCTTTCTTTTCGATACAAGATTGCGTTTGTTTGGATGTCGTATTCACCAACCATTGGACGTAAAATACAAAAGGGCGTACAAAATTCCAAAATTAGCACAAGTTCATTCTAATTTTTATTTTGTATTCATTTCAGTAAAATCATTAGTTGTTGTAATCTTAATTTCCACTTAATGTATGTTCTATTCTAACAGTAATGCCAAATTAAGTAACCTTTCATAAGTCATTGAAGTTCTAAGATAGTTACTTATAAATTTCAGTGAAGACAAACTTCGCTCTTCTGAGGCAATAGTAACATGCCTCTCCCTCTTCCATGGAGTCAGTGGCCCTAAATTAGAGACGGGCCACTGCTTGTAGCTCGTTGAGTTGCTCACGGTGGTCGTTAAACCCTTAATAAAAAGAACCGAAGGTCAAACACTGCTTTCCTAAAATCCTCTACATAAAGATTTATTATATTGAGTTTTATTCAGCATTTAGAGAGGAAATCACTGCAACCGTTTTCTTTATGCGTAGCTTCGTACATTCGTTCTGCTTTTGTACAAACTCAACGCACTAACACTATTATCTTATGCCTAATCTCCGAACTGCGGCTACCTCCCGAGAACGGTTTCGTTTTTCCGGTCCAAGCAATGACCCTTATTTGGGATCCAATGAAAAAAGATATTTACTAAACTATTGGAGCGGTTATAGTAGGTATTTTGCCTGTTTAGTGTTTTAGAAACAATATTTATTATTAATTATTCAGATTTAGACGAACGTAAGAAATGACTCCGACTTCGATGAAATCTGATGTAGCTAAGAAACTCCATCTGGGCATGCGCAAGCTAAAATAATAGCTCAAGATAGAAAGAATGGCTGAACTGCAAGTGTGTTAATAAGAGGGATCCGTAACTTTTGGTCTGGGATATCTACAGGTTACACCCGATCTCGTTAAACATCATTTTAAAATTCGTCAATAGCAGGTGACCCAACTGCTTTTTCGGGGAGGGGGGGGCGAGAAGAAGACAAATCTCGCTACGATGCACAGTTTTCGTAGCATCAAAAATCCATGTTTGTGATGGCTTTTATCACATTTAACACCAGGTTCTCGTAATTTGCGCAGATTGCAAAGAGATATTGTTACGTTTATGAAAAAGGGATGAAATAATGTTGGGTGATAGTTTAGAAAAATATATTGTTGAGTAACAATGAAATTAGCTATTGTTGGTCACTTCGTGGGACAGCATGCAGTGTGATAAGATTTTTTTTCTTTTTGATTGAAGGTTTAACGACCACCATGAGCAACCCAGTGGGATATAAGCAGTCGCCCTTCCCTAATTTAAGGCCACTGGTTCGAAGAAGGGGAGAGAGCCAGTGCCATAAGGCAAACACAACATCCATGCCTCACCGGGATTCGAACCTGGACCCCTTTCCGGACGAATGACCAGAAGCCATCGCTTAGACCAGTGCTCCCTAAGGGGGGGGAGGGCGATCAGATTTCAACGATAATTTTGACAAACACGTACCATTACCCGTTTTTGTTACATCAAAATGTTTTACTTGGAATTTACTTTTGTACTGTCCTGAATATGCATAGCATCAAAAATGGGACAGATATCGTAATGCTTACGGCAATGCCAGGACGCTTTCATAACCAACTATTTATGAAACAGAAGTCATCGCTCTTTCCATGTTTATAAGTGAGTCACGGAAAAATTCTCATTGGTGGCCACCGGGAATCGAACCCAGGGTCTTCCAGTTACGGCCCGATATGCTTCCACTGCATCATAGCGGCCTTGAATTCCTCCAGACTCACATATACTAACTGCCAAGCTACTTGGCAGGTTGCTTCTTGGAGCCCCACACAATGTCTGTATTTATCATTCACTCGCTTTCTAATTATTTGTTCAGTTGCTGCTTAACATCTTTGGTGAATCCCCAGAATTGTGCGGGGCTCCGAGAAGCAACCTGCCAAGTAGCTTGGCAGTTAATTCACGCGAGTTTGGAGGAATTCGAGGCCACTGTGGTGCAGTGGAAGCATATCCGGCGCCTAACTGGAAGACCCTGGGTTCGATTCCCGGTGGCGGCCAATCAGAATTTTTCCGTGACTCATTTATAAACGTGGAAAGAGCGATGACTTCTGTTTCATGTTCCTGGTCCACGTCAAAGGTCTGTATTTACCACTATTTAGATTTCTTCATCAGTTGGTTGTTTTTAAACGATCCTACCAAGTCGGAATTTATGCATAAACAATAGCATTGCACTGCTGTATACAACTTTAAAGGAACACCACGACTGAGAAAGACGTCCTGCAACTAAAGTAGTGTTTGGTAGATTACTTCTAAATATAATTTCTTCAATAATTGTTTTAGTGGGTTTTTTAATTAGCCTACGATCATTTCGTGAAAAAATTAATTTCAATATGATTTTTCCAAATGAAAGTTTACCATATCCTGGACCTTTATAATTGAAGTACATTAAAAGCAGCGTCTTGCTATCTTGGTTAGCGGACGTGTTTTTTTATGAAAAAGATTCGGAATGCATATCGCCCTTCGATATGAGACACAGACACGCATTTGTCTGTTGAAAAGGCAATTGGGTCACAGCCTATGAAATGACCGATCACCTTGAGTCTTGACTTCGACATTTTGATTGGATTTTTATTGGAGTACTTGCGTTGTGTGCGCCTCATACAGAAAATGAGAATTTGCTTTCCGTTTTTGTCAGTTATTCCTGCGCTTTGTCCCTAGGAAGCAAAGAGAAAACAGTCGAATTTGTTTTTGGGTGTAATTATAACCCTCCTGTTATACAAAAGCTGTGAAATAGAGATCATTTAAGGAAGGTTTGAAAGGGCTTTAACATAATGTGGAAGAGGTAAGGTTACCTTAGAAGCAAAACTTCAAAGTCATTGATACAGTAATTATTTTGTATCTTCATAAAAGGAACTCAATTTCCATTCGTTTCTCAAAGCATTCAAAATATGCCTAGAAACTGTTATCTGTATTTTGAAAGGATATAGTTAGGGAACTTATTAGCATCAGATTTTGTATGTACACTGAAAAGTCAGTTATCCGTGGTAACTGGGTGACGCTAGAGGCTAGATAATTCAAACACAGTTAATCCAAATTGCGTTTTATTCGGTTAAATACATTAAAAGATCTATTAAAAGGAAGATAAACGTTGTTGTAGTATGTAAGCACAAAACCGAACATTTTAAACCTTATTTAGACACAAAAGTCCGTGTTTTTCGCTTCTTTTCTATGTAGCATTATTTTTTCTTATTTTACATGTACGTCCACTAATTTGTAAAACTTCAATGTAATCAACCCTATCTTAACTTTCTCCGAATTTAAGTAATATTGCAACTGCTATTACGGATTTCAAGCAAAGCAAACAGAATTTGCTTGTACAACCCACTGGTCATCCCTAACACTTATCTGAATACTTGAAAATATCATCGTCCTGGAGCGGGAATCGATCCCCGCATCTCCCGATTACTGGTCGAGTATGCTAACCATTACACCACCCAGGACAGTGAAGTTCCAAGCAAAATAAAATTCGTACTACACTTGACTGCGCACAAGGGTGGCAGAATGGAAAATTGTAACAGCGATGGCAAATAAGTTCTGCTAGAAAAATGGTGCAATACTGCTGTACGCAGTAATATCTTCTGTTATCTTACGAATCCACGTGCCTTGACAATTTTAAAAAATAAAATTTGTATGTAATACGGAGGACCTCCGATAATCAGCGTTTTACTGTGTTATTAAATTTGACTGTAATTCATTGGTTTCAACTAAGAAGCCAAACTAGCATTTTTTAAACAGAGGTGCGCTAAATGGTAGTTTTTACTCCTCAGAACACGCCAAACATTGTACCGAATAAATGCTCATGAAAAAAAAAAGCTGCTGAAAAATGAAAATCCAACCTGCATTGAAGAGACAAAAATAAACAAATAAAATAAAAAGGGCACACTAGAAGTTGAAAAAGAAAGTATGCCGCTGTAAATACTGAGTGATTTTTGCAGGGCATGTTCGAACTGGAAGAAATTTCGTTTCAACAGTCTGTTTTCTTAACTTTTCGTTATTTATTGGGACAATCTGAAATTGTTTTTCTTTTTTAGGAAGGTACGTTGTGTTTAGTTAGTTTTAACGTTTATTCAAATGAATGCGGGGATGTCAGACGGTCCGCTTTTCGTTATTTTTATTTATTGTGATTCCAGGTGGGCCGATAGATGGCAACACGTCCGCTCTTTCCTTGGCGAGCTTAGTAGGCCTATACTCAGGGCAAAGCTAACCTGACTATACTGCTAATGCTGTGAAACCGATTTACCTAGAAGATATCTTTTGTGTTTCAGAATTTCTCCGCGCACTAATGAGGTATCATGTGTCGTGGACTCTTCGCACTGAGGATAAGTTAGGGCAAGGCAAAAGTAAACTTCCCGTGTTCCATCACGATGTTGCACTTCCAACCCCACACCTTCGGAAATTTGCCGACCACCAGACAAACGATTTCTGAATGAGTATTTTAAAACAGTAACCACGAAGAAAAGACCAATCATTATCTGTCCCTTACCTTCAGGCTAATTTAATTCTCTCCAGGTCGCAGAAAATATCAACAGTGTATACTGCATAGCCTATCTGAAGCAAAACAGAAGTGACCATGACGTCGCCAAAATGCGAAAATTTGTATTTTGTAGAAACACGACTAAAAACTGAGATCTTTTCTTTTATTTTATGTACGTACGCCATTTAGAACATCTATATATCCATGCGCTTTTTTAGGTCTCGATTCGAGCTTGAACAGGAGTTTTTAAACTGGAACTATATTATGCAGTGGAAGTACACACTCCGTAACTTTAACTGCATAGTCAGGTTAGCTTTGCCCCGAGTATAGTTCTAGTGTGTTTGTTGAATGTGTGTTTTGTAGCTAGAGCTACTGAGGTTTTTTTTGTTACAGACTACTTTTCTACTGTGTTGTAAGAATGTGGAACTGGACGAGATTCTTCATTGAAATTGGTAGGGATGAGGCTACGTGTCTTTCGTGATGTGAAAGCCAAGGATTGCTACCAATATCATGATGTTCAGGCGGTCACCCAATGACTCGTTGTATTATCGTTTTGGTCAACTGAGGTGTCGGAAGAAGCACGTTTCAGGAAAGGATGATCTGTGTTCCCGTATACTTGAAAAGTGGTACCATAGTGATCATATTCCTCTTTATAGCGTAATCATTCTAGTGCATTGTTTTACCGAAGGTTTGTTCGGCTATACTTCGTATCTGGCGTGCGTCGTCTGCTACAACAGAGAAAGTGCCGAAAGGTGGCCCTTCCGCTGCTTCGCCGCCGAGGCTGGTAACTACGTTACGTCACTGCCGCTTGCTCCGTGCATGCAGTCTGTTCGCTTACTTCTGTTGCCCCTCATTATGTAAGTGCTGCTTTATGTTTTTCTGTTGGTTGTTCTTTCTCCGTGTGTTTTCACCAAGTGAAATTGAAGCGCTTTTTCCAAGAAGTAGCCCATGATGAGGAGACGTGTTTCGTGGTGTGAGCGACAGCGATTGATACCAACCAGTAGAACATATTTAGAAGGTCATCCAATGACTCTCAGAGTAGATAGGTCTCATCGTTGTGGACAATTAGGTGTCAGAGTAATCACGTTTCAGGTAATCGAAGAATCGTCATAGGGAGAAGTTACCACGTCCATTGAGGCAGTTCGCGACTGGTATCAGTGTTATAGATAACTAATTTGTGTTCCTTCAAAAGCAAATCAATAGGGAAATCAAAAATTCATTTGACACACCATATTCTAGAATATGTTTTCCGACGCATTGTCATTCCTCGGAACACTGCCTACAGGTATTGATTCGCATCATCAGACAGTTCTTCCATGGTATGTAATCGATTGATTTATTCTGCCAAACAGGCACTTTCCCATTCAGGAGGAAACAAAACCTTTCCGTTATAATAAATAATTTGGAGTAGGGACACAATTAGCACTAATAAAAATCAGTTTAAGGGCCACCCAAAAATAATAACAATACGGGATTATTACACAACTCACGCGAAGTTTCTTTTTGAGCGGTCAATAGACGGCAGCATGATACCTCTGACAAGTAAACATGCAAATCGAAGCAAGAGTGCCGCAGTTGGAAGTATAACCAGTCAGATTGCCGCATGTGGCATTAGTACATGAATACTGTAGTGTTTCTTTCAGTACAATGCTCAAACAACGAGATGTTTGAAGTTTAAGTGTTCTGTTAGAAACCTTTCTGATATAACATGACATGGAGAGAGTAGGGGAAGGAACTAAATTTCTATTCCCTCAGGAGCTGCAAACACAGAAAATCAAAAATCAAAATATCAGTATAATATGTTATTATGAAACATTACAAATTTGGTGGTTAGATTTGCACAAAACAAAATCAGCAATGAGGATAAGTGCTGTTGCATTTTAAAATTCAGTTCCTGAGCAATGTAATTTTCAAGTTCCCTGAAGAGATGTCTTCATGGGTAATGCTAAAATACTGCAACATTACGACAAAAATGATCGGCTTGTGTGACTGCCATGCATTTCAAATGCTTCATTCTTCATTAAATTTTGCTATGTTACCGGAACTCATTATTACTGGCCTGGATCCGTTTCTGGATTAGAACAGGTGTCGCGAGAAGGAGGAAGAATTAGATGTTTCGAATAACTGAAATCTGATATTTATTCCGAATTCTAAGTCTCAGTTGCAAGGGAAGTAGTTTTTCTGTGCCGAAAATCTCCGAAGGTGGCGCCACCCATATGCCGTTAAAATCTAAACCATTTCTAGTATATCGTATACGACTGAGTCAAAGAATTTCCGAGACAGCAAGGGTACAATCCAACAGAAGGCTATTCCGTATTATACGGGCCCACAGAAAAGGTATAGTGGCTCAACCCGCCGGTAACGTGAATCCTGGTAACGGGAGCAATCTGTCACAACACACACTACATCGAACTCTGCTGCAAATTGGCCCGCACAGTCGCAGGCCATTCTAAGTGCCCATGTTAACCTCGGTTCACTGTCAAATGCGCCTACAATCGGCACGCGAACATCAAAACTGGATCCTGAATGTTGGGAGGAAGGTCATCTGTTTCGATGAATCATGTTTCCTGTTGTACCATGTGGACTGCATGTGTTAATCATTTTACTGGAAAAATGTCATCTTGATGCCTCATTTAGCTGGGAAAGTGTTGGCATCTGGAGAAGCATCTTTTCCTATAGAAAGAGAAAAGTTGCTTGCCCTATTGGGAAGATGTGAAAAATAATTTTGAAAGACGTTTCAGGAATTTCATGGTATTTTTTCTCCACATCAATTTTTGAACGAGAGAAATTGTGTTTTCGTCCGCAACACAAGAATTGTTAATTATGAAAAAAAACCCTCATATTTCCACGTGCCCCATACATACAAAATAGTGTGCTGAAAATTGGTGCAGGTACCACATTTAAAGGTATTTCATTTAGCATACGAAAATGCTGTTTTCCTTTTCACACGTGTGTTTGTCGTAATTTTCCGATATATGTCAATGAACGTTTTGCACGATGGATGGCAGGTTCGGCAGTTTTGTGAAATTATGTGTTAGTGGTATTCTTCTCATCAGTAAAACACGTCCATCTACCCAAGTAACTGGACGCTTCTTTCAATACATATACAAAAAGGAACTATACACTCCTGAAGCTTTAATTCTCAGATTCTTTAATGAAATTGTTTTTTGCAAGAGAAAAGTGGTGGCTGTGACTGACTGAAAAATTTCTGTTTACCATGCAATACGTACTATGATATGTAAATTGTGAGCAAATATTTCTAGTAATTCATTGTTCCGAACGTTTTTTAAATGTATTATGTAAATGTTGGTGGTAACTATAAGTCACGCTCGTTCGGTTTGTAATGAAAAAGTTGCATAGTGAAAGCAGAACTTGCTTACTATCAACTATCTTCAAGCATTTACCGAGTAATGTTTAACTTTCGCAAAATCTTACTTTTAATTATGTACACGGTAAATGGATTGATGGATAGACAGTAAGTTTCGGAGTTTCCTCAAATGGCGTGCTGTACTCTCCTATTCATTGTCATCCCTCACTTTCTTTTCTGTCCAAGAAGTTGTTGCACGAAAAGTAAACTTTGCTCGTCGATTTCTGGAAACCGAATGAAACACAAAGCAAGAGCAAGACATCGAGCATCTATGTCTTTGTTGGAACAGCAAATCTGATCTGCAGTGGCTCAGCCACGTAATTCAAGTGTAAAAGGGTCGGTTGGTAACGTGCTAGAAGCAGATATTACAAGACACGTTTAGAAATCTTGTTGCGCCTACGCCTTGCCTCGCCGTGTAAGAGCTGTTTCGGCGGCACACGGAGAACCAACATCATATTAGGCAGGTAGTCATAATATTTAGGTTCTTCGGTGTATTTGAGTGTAGAAACGTCATTGAAGGTAAAACATAAAATACGATATTTTTATTTAAAACAATATTTTATTTATTAAGGTAGCATACTGAGAAATAAAAACTATTAAGTAAAAAGTGTTAGTCTCCCGTAACTAAATAATCATTCTGAGATATTAAATATGTGAGGCATTACTCAGACATTTGTAATCCACTTTGTCGATAACTAAGTGCTGAATTTCCTTGGCTGATGCTCGGATATGATACACAAACTTGAAGCAGCTTGTTTGTTTTCAGAACGAATTAGAATTTACGTCAGAGTTACCTGAGTCGGTACAGACTGCACAGCTGTTATAAATATATAATAATGCAAAACATTTTATTAGCCTTTTTGCATGTACGTTTGATATTTGTCAGGAAATTATATTGAAATTTTTGCGACGGTCGAAAGAACAGTTTAATTGGTATTGATTTAAAAACAAAAACGTTAGCAAATATTTTACTCAGGAGCAGCGATGGCAAAATCCTCATTCTGCGTGAATACGTTGAAGAAGACTCAAATAGAAGAAAATTTAACTTAAAAGCATATTTACCGCTGTTCAAGAAATGGAAGGTCTACTGTGTTTGTGGTTATGCACTTGGTTTTGTAAAACACTAATACCCATTTGCTCCCTTTTTTTTCGCACATTGCGAGATTTGGGCACGTTCGTAAAAAAAAACAACAAAAAAAAACTTTCAGCCTACTTTCGGACAAGCAATTTTTCAAAGTCATTTTTGGGGGTCCCCTAAAGTGAGTTTCAGGAATTTCATTTTTTTAACTTTCACAGAAACTCGTCTAATGATGTTTTAATAAAAACAGCAAATACTTTGACAAGCGATTTTGAAAAGAAATAAAAATAGGAATAAACTTGTGCCTCAGATAGTTGTGGGAGAATTGTACTGGGATATTTGCTGCGTCTTGAAAACTAACTGTTCTACATTCTGACTGGTGTTGTCACTTTTAGAAAGAACTACTTCAAAGATACTACCTGAATGCAAAGTTTCTGATCTACTATTTATCGCGCATTGCGGTAATGCTCTTACATCAAGATAAACCTGAAGAAAAATTACCAGCTGTCTTCGGTGATGTAAACGACGGTACAGAGTTATATCGTCAATTCATTCAAGACTGATATTTCTGGTCAATGAATATTATAAATAGATTCTACAAATAAGTAAGGAACTTATTGGAATATCTATCTTTTAATCAGATAACTGGCATCGGAGCACGAAGCTTCGACATTTTTTTCATTTTTTCTTATCTCACTGTCATTCTAGCCTGTAAGCACCACTGGTGAAAACGGAAATTCACGTTCTGGAATATAAAAATGAAATTTGGAAATTGGTAACAAGATAAAAAATGCGATAAAGCTTAAAAATCAGAGTACTTGTGTGTGCAATAATAGTCTTAATTTATATGTATGTTGCGCCATTTATATTCTGAAAACATATTAGGAAAATATGAAACCAAACTTTCAGGAACTACCGGTTTCCATAATTGCTGCAAACGGACAGTAGCAGTGGCACCTGGCGTTGTCAAAAGAAACCTAGATTTTTAAAACACCGTAGAACCAATAGCACGATATTGAAAACTCACGTTTTCATAAACTTTTATATCATAAACAATAATACATTTCAATGGAAGTAATATGGCATATGTAATTAGTATTTACAGAAAGTTAAATTTTAAAAAATTCAAAAAGTAGGAACTGTACACCAAATTAAACTCAAAATAGTATAACTATATACTAAAAATCCCCGTACCGGAAGCCATCAGAACATTGAAAGAGGCTATATCTAATTCATCGGTTTATTCTCAGGAGTCTTGCCTCAGCATCTTCAAATTAATGGACTTGGTCTCAAATTCCAGCTACTTCAGTTTCCGAGGGCAAATTTATAAGCAAGTAAATGGCGCTCCGATGGGATCTTCGCTCTCAGCCGTCCTTGCGGAAGCAATACTTCGCCCCATTGAGCAACATATATTCACCAACATCACCCTAAGACCTACCACCTGGCTACGATACGCAGACGACGTATTTTTCATATGGCCACACGGAAAGGAGACTCTCCCGTTTTCCTCGATAAAATAAATTGTATGCACCCTAGAATCAATTTCACCATGGAGTTTGAACACAATGGTACCTTACCTTATCTCGACGTCTCAGTGAGCAAATCGCATGACAACCGCCTTCATACGGAAGTCTGTTATAAACCCACTTCCGTTCCCAACCTGATGCTCCGCAGTTCATTCTGCCCTGATGATTACAAGACCACCTTATTCCGTTCACGAATTAGAAGAGCCTTCGCTGTCTCATCCGATGCCCGTTCTAGACAATCTGAACTAAGAAACATCGTCGAATTGGCCACTGAGGCAGGATATACTTCGAACCAGATGCATAACTTTATCGAGAAAGCCAGAACCAGGAGTGCTAATAATATTTCTATGCCGCAACTTCGCTACCTGGGCTCTATTCCCTACATACCAAATATTTCCTATCAACTCAAAAACGCGCTCAGAAGGATGAACTTCGGTGTCGGCATAAGGTCTCCGGCATCTTTATACACGATGCTTAAGAGAAATATTGACAAGCCCCCTCTTCTCAATGAGGCAGGCATTTATGCCATCCCACTAAAATATCCGGACGGCTCCAGGCGATACTACATCGGAATGACCAAACGTTCGTTTGGAATTAGAATCAGCGAACATAAAAGGGATACAAGAGACGGAAAAATAACCACTGCCCTATCAAGAGAAGTCAAGTTCAAGTCCGCCGATCCTATATGGAGTGATGTAAAGAAATTAGCTTCATACTCCACACCCAAATCTATTGCCATTCGCGAAACCTTGGAAATCTTGACCAGCTGCGAGGCTTGTAACGATAGTGTCTCTCTGGAGTTACCACGTATTTGGAATCAATTCTTCAAATAATGCTGAGATTTCTACCATAGTACCGCGTGCCCAACCAACGTGACCTCGTTTCTTCGAAATATCACGTTTGCTCCTAATCATTTATTGTCTAGTCAAGTCACCGCGTTTAAAGTGTTGAAACGTTCTATTATCCTGTTTGCAGTTAGCTGTCTACCTTCCTTGAGAAAGCCATCTGGTTGATGTGCGAAAGCTTGGAAATTTTGATTATTTATTCTACGCCAATAAATTTTCGGATTTTTAGTATATAGTTATACTATTTTGAAGTTAAATTTTATATTTTATAGTGAATATAATTCCGTGTTTATAAAATAACGTGGACAGAGCGATGACATTGTCTATTTACAATATTTTATATTTTATTTTCTTCCTGACCAATTTTCACAATGTAGATGGAGCCACATGCTGTTAAATTAAAAATTAATTCACATGTAAAAAAATCTGAGTTTTAGAGGCTTCTTCGTCATATGTTAAACTTTGGTGCATTTCTTACGGTGCGTCACCAATTTTCAAAGGTATTGGTTCATTTTTCATATTCCAAAAAGTGAATTTCCGTTTCTACCATTGGTGACTATAGACTCGAAATCGGCCTGAAAACATCTATTTTTGTACTATAAATTTTCGGGAGGAGTTTTATCATTCAATCTGTATGCAATTGATTGCAGTTTTAGTGAATTGTGAAAGTTTCTGTGTGTTTATTGAAACTTTCGCAAAGTTTTAATATATAAAACAGTTATAAAGGTTTAATAAGTTTAGGAACTTTTTACATGTGGACGTCGAGACTTTCCCCGAAACCGTTGGCTCACTAGCCATTTCCTTTGGATGACATTGTAAATGTTCACTAAAATCACTTTTCCCCAAATTCCTTATTCATCTCATTAAACACATTTTCTTACCCGGAGCTTTTGGGGCGTTCATTTTGAAAGAAGGATCATACTGAAGCCGGCTTTTTCCTCCATGTCACTATATAATTTTTAGAAAAACTTGTGGAAAACGTTAGTGTAATAGCTTGCTTGTATCATGTCCTCGCGAGTCTTATTCAGCCCGTTTTTATTAGAATAATAAGGTTGCACTTGCTTTTACTGTCACGTGTGTAATGATAACACAGGAACACGCACTCCCCTAAAATGCATCTGCTAGTTTATATGTACTATTCACCTATTCAGAACTTCTTACTCAGCAAATTTGTGGTCGAAAACTAAAATCTCGACTAAATAATTGTCTCCTGAAGCTGTATTTAAAATTTCACGAACGATTTACCTTTTTTGTGAAATTCTACCTGTTCGCCAAATTGAAACCATTAGCTTGATTGGCTGAGGAAAAACCGCAGGTGAAGTAGTAGATTTCACTTCATGACATATTGGGTTTCCGTTTTCGTCATCATCGCAAACACATGCCTACCGTTCAACGGGTGCAAAATACGAAAGAATTCAAGGGAGTGGGTTAAAGTTCATTCTAAATCCGTAATGATTCCTATTTGTGTAATACGAACTATGCAATTTACTAGCATATTTTAAAATTTTCTACGATACCTTTTCCTCTTAGCTCTTGCTTCGGTTTGCATTTTAAAATTAGTTTTTTTTTTTTTTTGCTTTACTCAGTGAGTATTTTAGCACTCGTTTCACTTCCTATACAATGTGTGACGTGCGCGTTTTTATAACAAGGAGTAAAATACCTCAGCTGTTTAACAAGAATTAGCGTGAGAATTCTATTGGCGCTAGTGAAAGTGTTAATAAAAGTCATTATTCGGCGCTTCGGTTCCTCAGTTTTTTCAACATAATCTCAGATTATATGTTTTAGAAGAAATAATATGCATTATTTCGCTTCGTTGTGTTAATTCTGTAATGTTTACCTATGAGAGCAAGCTGTTCGTGAGTCTAGGAGAGATGTAGGATCCCCGCGGCCTGAATTTATAACATAATTAATCACAGTTTCTCTTTCCTTTTTGGTGTTTTTGCCATTTGTATGTCTCCTTAGACTTCCACGTTTCGTCGTATGTCGTGGTACTTTACTCTATGGATAAAGAGGAAACATTCAGCACATACTAACGTACCGACTTAAAACCACTAAGGACACTTTTCATATAGAGTATGTGGACTTTGTAGAATCAGTCAACGCTTTTAGGGTTTAAAAGAAATTTTCAGCTTTTTCATTTTATTTCGCGAAACATGAAAAGTTACAGTGAACACGTGATTACAAATGTAGCTAACATTTTCTTTTTCATTTGTACTCTGAATAATATTCAAGGCCACAGACGCAACATCTCCTTAACGCACGAAAACTGGAACTTATCCCAATCACTCACACCACTTCCGCTTGAAAAAACTGGAGCTTTTTTTAAAATAAAGGAAAACATATGTACTTTAAAATCATTTGGTTTTAGAATATTACATGAATAGTTACTGTACCATGGAAAGTAAATCATCAGTGAACCAGTTATTTGGAGGAAAGTCCAGATTCCTCACAGCAAGAAACGATTGGAGGCTAATATGTGAAAGGTCCATTAATTTATTAAATTTTATAACTACATTTCACGTTATTAATTATTTTAAAACTTTGTCAGTTTCAGTAAACTTTTGTTTAGCAGCAGGAAAGCTCCCCAAAACTAAAATGTTCTCAATTGAGATTCAACGATAAAAGGATGGCCTAAATTTTAAATTAGCAAAGTAGATGGCTTAAGTTAAAAAAAATGTGATTTGTTTGTTCATATGGCAGTTTTCCTGTTTATGCATTACAAAACGCTCCTTACATTCTGTAGAATAACTTTTCGATGTTCACTGACTGCTTATGTTTTCCCTGAAAGAGTTCCCATGGGGGAAATTTTATATTTTCGTTTATAACAGCGAATATAATGCGTAACAGTCTTTGTTTCAGGATAATCTCGATGTAAAGACATTTGCTCCATTCGGTGATAAGTAGCAGATCAGAAATTTTGCATTCAAAAAGTACCTTTAAATCGAATCATTATTCACGTTTTAACGTGCTTTGGAGTGTTTTGAAACGTTTGCTTTTATGAAGGAACTAATTTCATAGTATAGTTATCACACAACTTTCTGGTGGAAGTGAATATTTCTACTGTACATTTTACGTTCAGATTAAGTGCTAGCTTTTCATTTCTTGTTAAAAGTTCAAAGCATTTATTTTTTTACTAGTGCATTTTTACCAGATTTTCTTACACAGTCGAAAATCTAGAAATCTTGAAGCTCTTAAGTGTCTGCAGCGTCGCTTCTACTTTATTGTGTTTCGTATCTCTCTTAACGTATTTAAATAAATTGTTATGCTCCTTGAAACAACGTATTAGATTTTGAATTATTTTCCCTTTAGGTGATCTGAAAAAAACACAGGAATAAAGATAAGTTTATTTTTCTCTCTGAAGTACAGCGTGCCAGAAGAACTACACCGCTATGCAATCTTTCATGTTAGCTTGAATATATTCTTGATATTGAGATATTAGAAGCCTGCTTGCGTACCTGGCGAAATATTCAAAACTGCAGGACAGAAATTTTCTTTGGTCTTAAAATTTGCACTTTTAATATGCATATAACATACTTTGGTCTTGGATCTAAGAGCATAACATTTCGGAAATCATTATTCTGCTTAAAACGGCCTTATTCATAGCGACTGGAAAGCTACTTTCAAAAGTATCTAGCTACTGCTGCAACTACACTCACGGACAATGAAATTTGCGCACCTAGGAGAAAACATGCTACAACCGCGAAATTTGCAAATAGCTGGTATGCAAATGATCCACGTTTGGTGCGAGTGAGCATGACCGCACACCCTGTGGTGGCGCTGCAAGCACGAAATGGCAGCCATATGAACTGGAGTATGTCCCGTGAAAGCGAAAAGCACCGGCCGACGCAAGAGAGAGTACAGAGTGACAAGAATGCCGGGTAGACGCCAGAGACTTCGATTTACGCAACTTACGGATTTTAAGAGAAGCCTGATCATCGGGCCGAAAACCGCAGGGTGTTCGGCGCTCCTTATAGCCCGCCATGTGGATCGTTCTAACCATACCGTCCAATTGTGTTGAGAGCAGTGGACACGTGACGGCACTGCCACAAGGCGGAGCGGCTCCGGACGGACCAGAAGGACCGTCGGAAGAAGGGTTCGACGGATCGTGCGCCAGTCACGAACGGATCCCACGGGAATCCGATCCACTATACAGGCAGATGTAGCAGCTCCTGTGTGCCCACGAACCATTTCCCGACGCCTCGCGGAAGCGAGTCTGCAATCTCAGCGCCCCTTATCTGTGCTGCCATTAACATCGAAACATCCCCAGCTACGTGTGCAGTGGTGCCAGGCCAGAACGACGTGTGGTGTTTAGCGATGAGTGTCGCTTCGTTTTGGAGACAGATGATCACCGTGTCCGGGTATGGAGGTCTCGGATCAACGGCACAATCCCAATCTCGCTATCGATTGCCATACCTACCCCACTGCAGGCATTATGATCTGGGGATCCATTGCTTACGATAGCCGATCAGCACTAGTAGCTGACTGTGGATCATTCACGGGCCAGCGGTATGTGGATAAGATACTAGGGACCCATGTACTCCCATTCCTGGCCAGGATCCCGGATGGATTATACTAGCAGAATAATGCCCGTCCGCACACAGTTCGGGAGGCCCAGGACTGCCTACGTCATGTCCAGACATTTCCATGGCCTGCCCGCTCCCCGGACATGTCCCCTATCGAGCATGTGTGGAATCAGTTGAAACGCCAGCTGCCGCCGTGCCGCACTATCCGGGATTTGGAGCGCACCGTCCTACACGTGTGGGCCAGTCTGCCGCAGAACAACATCAGTCGTCTGTTCGCCTCCATGTCGGACCGTATTGCAGCATGTATCGCCGCAGGAGGCGGTGCGACGCGCTATTGAAGATGACCTGACTGCGTGCCACAGATCGCTCTGTAATTGTCCGGAAGCTCTGTTTTTACTATCATGTGTTTCATTCCTCTGTATCATTACGTCAATAAAATTTCAGTTCAATCCGTTGCTTCCTTCTTGGTGCGCAAATTTCATTGTGCGTGAGTGTACATTTTTGAAAATGTAATTTATCACAGCTACCTTTTCTAAAGATCACACTACTTTTTTTGTGAAAGATAGGGGTTACCACTACATATTAGCTACTTTCCTAAATTTAGGCATAAGTTGAATGTGAAATTTTGGGGATATTTATATGTGCATTGTTATATACGAATGTGGCTCTAGAACTAAATAGCAAGGTGAATTACACAAATAGTTACCCTTTGTATTAAACTCGGCTCTGTTCACCATATGTAACACATTTTTATATATTCAGTGGCATCAGCATGGCTGTTTATGTATCTCAGAGAATTCAAATAAATGCCATATCAAGAAATATGTGCGAATTCTTTCTCTTCGGCTAAGAGAATCTAATCTCGCATTCTACAGCCCTCAATAAAACCGCCAGCGCGATCGTCTAATACACAACGCCGACTAAGACTTTCGGATTAACAGTTTGCCTAGCTTTCACAATGTAAGTCAACTCAGGTACTTGATTGTAGAGCGGGCACACTCAGCTGCCTTATCCAAGACAATAACGCTCCAGGAAATATAAAAATATCAAGTGATTTGAAAAATACATTTCTTCACTTTTTAAAAAATTGCGCGGTCTGTAGTGCACTTTTTCGCTAAGCTATTTTTTAGCTGGCTATTGCTACAGCAGCATGCTTTATTTCTAGAGGTGCTACAGTATATGCTAAACTAGTATAAAAGTGGCGCGCCACAGTAGCACAACTACTAATTGCCCACTATTTCAGTAACAGCGTATTCATTTAAAGCCATACAAACACCTCCTCAGAAAACTTGAAAAGCACAAGCCCCTGGATCGGAATGTCAAACAGCCAAAACCGGATTTTCTAATTTCAGCATGCTTCCATTGCACGCCTAAGAGGAGAACCTGGTCGCTGGAAAGGTGATCAAAGCCCAAATATGTGCCTTCACAATATTTAGGTCTCCAAAGTAGCTTTAATATTAGCACTCTAATATTAAAGCTCCCATATTTTTACTATAGCAAGTTTTAAAAGTTTTTGGTACAACACACAAGTAATAAAAATTTCCCTCTCTCAAAATAAGCATACCGAAATTTTTCTATGGTAAGAAAAAAGAAGAAAACATTATAAATGTAAAGATTTGGCTAGAGCAAGATACCTATTCAAGTGCTCTTGATCGACAATGGAAAATATTCAACATTAAAGTTTTTGAGTCTTCAATAGTTTCATCAGAATGAACAGTAAATAGACATCACAATTTTTGAGTGAAATTACTGCTGAATTTTTTTTCATTACAAAACACTGCAATGTCCTTTCAGCAGTTACACAAATCGTATGTGAGATGTATCTATGGACATATACACTAACAAGAAAGTTGACACCGAATTTTCGGGTGTAATAAGCACGTTTTTTGAATCCGTTCTGACGCAAATTAAATTTATCAAAGCTATTCAAAGTCAGTGGAACTGGTATGGAAAACAATAGATCTGACCAAAGAAAGATTTTCAATCGGGTTTTTAATCCCTCAGATATCGCTGTAAACGGAATCGTGAGCTTACGAACTCTTAGAAACAGAGATATCGACAAAAATAAAATGTGACTTTACGTCCCCTGGTGGGAAAACCATGCATTATTTTAGGAAGAAAGTATTCTCAAATGGTTTATCCATATACGCGGTATCGGTCGAAGAGAAAAAAGTTAGTCGACATTTCAGGAGCCCGGATTTTGCAATAGATACTTCAGAAGCAGAAATTAACACATATGACCACAGGTGGCTAAACCATTCTTTACCAAACATTAGAAATTATGTGTGCGATACAAGAAGAATTTTTCAAATCAGAGCTTTAGGAGCAGAAAAAACGCAGAAAACTCAATTTACCTTTGTACCCCCTAGCGGAAAGTGTGTGATTTACTTGAAAATTTTGAATTTATAGGAAAAAGATTTCGCATCGGAAACACTATCCAACAAAGAAGGAATTTTTCAAATCGTACTCTTAGAAGTAGAGATATTGACAAAAATAAGATATACATCTACACCCCTTGGCGTGGAAACCATGCATTTTTTCAAGCAGAAAACTTTCCTAAAAGGTTTGTCGATATGAGTAGTATCAGTCAACAAACGACGTTTTTTTCAATCGAGAATTTAGAAGCTCATATTTTGCTGCAAATACAACAGAAGCGGAAATTAAGATTTACGCCCCCTAGTGGCCAAACCATTTTTTTTTACAAAAATTAGAAATTATGTGCAAACGATTTCCCACCAGGAGCTGTATCCGGTGCCGAAAGAATTTTTCAAATCGGAGATTTAGAAACAGAGATATGGGGAAACGCAATTTACCGTACGCCTCCTAGCGGAAAGTCTATGAATTACTTGAAAATTTTGAAATTATTTGAAAAACATGTCACACGGAAAAAACTATCCAACATGGAAGGAATTTTTCAAATCGGACTCCTAGAAGTAGAGATATTGACTAAAATAAGATGTACATCTACGCCCCCTGGCGGAGAAACTGTGGAATATTTTAAGAAGAAAATAATCCGAAAAGGTTTATCGATGTGAGTGGCATCAGTCCACGCAAGAATTTTTAATCGATATTTTAGAAGCTCGGATTTTATGGCAAATACATCAGAAGCCAAAATTAACACTTACGCCCCTTGGTGGCCAAAGTATTCTTTACCAAAAATTTGAAATTATATATAAAAGATTTTCCATCAGGAGATGTATCCGCTGAAGAAAAAAAAATCCAATCGGAGTTTTAGAAGAAGAGTTATCGGGGGAAATGTAATTTACTTTTACGCCCCCTAGCGGAAAATCTATGCGTAATTTAAAAAAGTAACTATATCTAAAATACTCTTCGACATAAATGGAATCGAAAGATATAAATTTTTTTTCAATCGGATGTTTAGAAGCAAATATGTGGAATAAAACGTATTTTTGAATTCGACATCATCTGCATTTACGCCTTCTAACGGCGAAATTGTACATCGTAAAAAAAACGAAATAAAGGATCATCATTTGCATATTTCAAGCTTCCCAATGCAAAAAGAATTTTTCAAATCGGACTAATAGTTGCGGAGATATCGTGGGTACAGACGGACGGACGGACGGACAAACCGATAACAGAAGCACGATCTTTTTTTACAAAAGACGTGCTAAAAAGGTAATGAACTGTTTTTAAATATTGATATTCTGAAGCGATGCAGTTTGTACGATTCACGTTAAACTGACGTAATAAAACGTTTAAATTATTTGTAATGGCAACATTGCTGTAATTAATACATACCGAAAAGGAAATGCAAGTAACAGTCCCAGACCCTCGATATACCCTCCGCCCTAGCTGACGACCCGTTGCCGGACATCTGGAAAGCCTCAAACGCTTTCAGTAGCGTAGGGTTTAGCCAATGTTCTAAGAATACGCCGTACCACAGAAGAAATGCTGCCAATAGTCCGAAAGCACTTGATTCTAAGAATGTCTTTTATTTTGTGGAACATGTGAATATACTCGGGGTCTTGTCCGGTGAAAATGACGGATGTTCCAAAATTTTCCACTGCGATTTGCCAAAAATGTCTTCGCTCTTGATGGATTAATAAAATGTCGTCCCACCACATTCTACAAAATGGTATCCTCAGTCATTTTCCCCGGTCAAAGGATGTCCGCCACTGTGTTTAAGTTGTGTGCTCTTTCTTTCCACTTTGAAAGACATCCACCCTTCTGGCAACGGTACGATATGCTAATATCTCATATCGTAACCAGATGAACATTTCGGAATCTCTTTATAGGAAACCACATCTGCCCACCAAGGTAGCAGCTGCTGTTTTAATATATTTGAAATAAAAGTGGTATTTGGAGAAGTGACCTTTTCGTCTTAGAAATCCATTAAAGAAATTAATTTTTCAGCGAACGGAACGTCGACTAAAGAATAATTTCAGTTATTTCTGATTATTTGCCCGATAACACTCAAGTTACATCGATTCTTTATTCCAATCCCAGTGTTGTTTTTAAGCTACAGAGCACAGTGCAAAGTTGTTGATGAAATATTCCCATTTTACAACATCGGGTGAAAGTATAATCGACTGATATATATAAATGATAATTGAATGCGTAGTTTCATTGCCGTTACTATAACGGCAATTGTTCCTTTTTTATTCTCATATTTCATGTTTAAATATTTCATTATATTTTAAATAGATGCATTTTCTTTCAAACACGAATTGCATTTTTTTTAGAAAGAAATGGCGAGAGTAATTTCTTCAGCGGCAAAGCTTCGTGAATGAAAGAGCTGTTGTATTCTGGCATTAAATGTACTTTCGAGTAGTGAACAGAGGAAAACTACATCTATGATCTTCCTGCATGTGCTCTAATATCTTCGGTCTCGCTAAATGTACTTTGTGAAATTCATATTGCATCTACCTGAGAAGTAATGATCAGAAGCGCATACAAATCCCTTCGCGGCTAAGTTTGGCCGAGATATGCATACGATTGAAATATGAGAGCTTTGGGATTGCAGTGTTTAGCGATACAAGTGAGAACGCCTCTGACATAACGGCACAACTACGTTAGGTTTCCTCGTGAAAATAGTCCTGAGGCTTTGAGCTGCGATTTCCAGCCGGAAGCAAACTACCAACAGAATACCACGACGCAAAATTCTCCTACCATATCG
The DNA here is from genome assembly GCA_039090855.1 of Macrothele yani. NCBI lineage: Eukaryota > Metazoa > Arthropoda > Arachnida > Araneae > Macrothelidae > Macrothele > Macrothele yani. The sequence continues at coordinate 20,300,150 of CM077018.1, read as the reverse complement.
CCGAATGAGTGCATTTGACAGGGACCTGATTATTGTTATATGTCCGGATGGATGGTTGATTCGCGGCACTGCGTAGCATTTGAGTCATGATTACTCAACATTGTATCAATTTTAGCAGCAGCCTCTGCTAGGTGTGGAATTGGAGCACGCACGATGGAGGGTAATTTGATCTATCAACATTTTTCCGTTGTCTCCACAGATATTCACTTTACCACCAGAAGAACTGTAAATGTTGTTTTAAGCCGTCCCATCAGAAGAAAAACACTGTCTCGAAGACTGCTGGAAAGAGGACGCCAAGCATCGCGTCAGTCTCGTTGAGTACCATTATTCAATGAGCATCGACGCCAGCATCCTGAGTCGTGCCGTACTCCAATGAAATTGCAGACAGATTAGTGTCGTGCGGTCTTCAGCAATAAATCTCGCATTTCCTTGGGGACCTACGATCCCAAGTATCGCGTATAAAAATTACGGGAAGAACGGACCAGTTCAAGAAAATTGTCAGAAAAATATAACGGCATGAATAGATCTTTCTACAGCGGTAGTGGTCTAATATATTCAGAATTCATATGGTACATGGCTAACTAATGAATTTGTTCATTTAAATGCTGTTTCATATTAGACAATCACAACAATGATTTAGATTTGATAAATGGCAAGAATTTCTGAATGAGTGAAACGTTCATGAAATTTTAAAAACAGCTTCAGGACACTATTTCTTAGTCGTTATTTGCCCCCCCATCCTCAGGACATATTTACTCATTAACCAATTTTGAATAGGCAAATCGCAAATGAAAACTAGCAGATACAATTTTTATCGCAAGCATAAAATAGCGGATGCAGTAGAACCTGCTTATATCAAGAAGCACGTGACTGCTGTAAACACTCGCTAAATCCGTTTTGGGATGAAATTCTCACCATATAAAATTATAAATACGTGTTAGCAAGAATACAGGTTTGTATTATGTATCCATAAAAATTTAATATTCTTGAAAGATTTAATTAACCGTATTATTACTACAGTGTAGTGCGAATGAGGAGAAATGTGTGTCCACTACTGTAAACAAATGTATTGTTGTTATTGGTAGTAACCAGGTAATCATATCTGTAAAATTTTAAATCAATGCGAAATGTAAAGGTTTAAAAGCTTAAAAATCTAAACGATTTAAATATTCAATAAGTTAATAAACAATAAGTAGCAATAAAGAAACGGGAAAGTTTTTCAAGCTCAGTTTTTAGCATTCTACTTTTAAGAAATGTTCTAGTAAGATATTTTTCTAGCTTTGCGTAATATTTTTATTTATCAGACATGGCCCACAGTGTTATGACTTTATAGACGCCATTCTACTCCCCAACCACATTTTTTTCCCTCAAAGAGCAAACAATGTATCTGATGTATGCAAATGGCTCAACTACCGAAGTGCGATGTGTCATCGGGCTTGTATACGTTCCTCGCTCTGACTTTCGGTGCACCACTACGCGATTTAAATAGCTCCACAACGAATTGCTAAAGAACGCTTGCGTGCGTGCAACTAAAATAATAAGACAGTGAAAAATTTCAATAGGGTTCTTTGATTGTTTGGATCGTCTTTAATGTGCAGTTGAACTCACTTTGTAAACTCGCTTAGGTTTAGAAGGAGACGTTGCGTTAGCCAATAGTGTCTTTTATTGAACTGGGTGCTTTTCGTCTGATCGAAATAGATAGTTTTATGGAGCAAGAATTTGTAGCTGAATTTTGCAGCACGCATTCATATTGTTGGCTCCCTAGTTATATCTTCAGTTTCGATTCCCTCCCCCTCTCCCCTTTCCTGCAGGGTGAGAACACCAGAGATGAACTCATTTCAGAATTAACAATTCGAGATTCCCCAAAAATTCTTTCAGTAAAACTGGACTCCCTTAGTTCCCACTTACGAAGCACAGTTTTTCAAGCATTCACGAAACTCCCTTTGAGTAGATGCAAGTTGGCTATTCAGTTTCTTATTTTGTACTTTTTATTTGCTGCACTCAACACTTAATATTTGTTTCATTTCCGATGACCTTATCTGCCTCACCAAAAGTTGAAAATTAGATAAAGAATTTCGGAAATATCAGATGAAACAGACTTTACACTTTTTCTTTAAGTGACACTGGGAAGGGTTTCCAAAGCTCGTCACTCCACGCCCATGTAACTTATTTGCTGTAAAACTGACACTCACAGCGTTAGGAATGAATGTTTATGATTCATGAGGATTAGCAGCTGTAATATATTGCTGGTTGGTACAGTATCTGTTTTCAGTTTCTTTTTGCAAGATAATACAATAAATTCTGATTATAAATTAATGATATAGATATGATTATAGCTACGAAAATTCTTGCATTGTTTACTTTGAAATTCTCCTTTCGTTTACATTTCATCCACTTTTTCAGATCAGCATCTTCAGGAATGCAATGGTAAACAATATACGAACGTTTGCATTTCCTATTGAAGGATAAACAGCCTGCTACTGCATATTCAAGTGTACTGATATAAGATAGGAAAGTATCCATAACTTCTGTTGAAGAGTGTGAAGAAACAATAACGAGTTAAGAAGTATTATATGTTTAGAAACTGTGAAGAAAAGTAACGAATTATGATGTATGTTCACAAATTAGGAAGAAACAGTTAGTACGAAATGAACATCCACACTACCCCATTCAGCGAACATAAATGTCTTTCAACTTAAAAAATTATGTGAACTACCATGTATCTTCTTTGTGCCCTTCGTGTGTAACATCTGGTGCAAATCCCACACAGATTTCGACTCCACAGATTTCAGCCCCCACCTCAGTGGCGGCTTTTCAGGTGAAGTAGGTGAAGTGCCTCTTCACCTATTTTACTCAAAATAAAGTTTTATTTAATATTTTTTTTATAATATATTCTTTTTTTGCCTTTATTCAGTTCCAAAATACTCAAAATTTTGAATAGATATTAATTCACAGGGCGCGCTCAATACGGAAAAAATCCTTATACACAAAACAGTGCAAGTGAAGAGCCGAAATAAAAATGCTTGGAAGTCTGCAGTTGTCCGCCGAGTTGCCATGATAACCATGACGTCACCCTCCCCAATCTGCTCGCTCAAGTGAAGTGTTTCATATTCACGCGCCTTACCTCTGCATCTTTCAGTTTTTGAGCGTAAAGTTGTTAGAGATCGCGGTGGAGTGGGCGGACTACCAGGGTACCATGCAATCTGCTAGGGCTATTTTTTTCCTTGTGGTGCTGTGGTACATGATTTTTCGAAAGGAATTTGTTCTTTCGTGCTTTGTGATTATTTGTTGAAAGCTTTAACTGATATTTTAGGTTCGTGTACAATTTAACTGATAGTGATAGTTTTTAGTATGCATCCTGTGGACGACATTGTTTGTAATTTATTGCAAACTCCATTTACTTTGTGGAAAGATGAAGATAAAAGAGACATTTTGCTTCAAAGACGACCAGCGGATTCACTGACAATTGTTGCCAAGACCGAAATCAAGAAGAGCGGTAAATCTAACAATATTAATTTTAAAAATTGTTGGTTTACTGAATTTATAAATGGATTTGCAGCACTCCTGTGTTAATTTTTTTTTGGCCCAGCTTACTTTTTAGTAATAAACATTCGGCGTGGAATAAAGACGGATTCTCATATTTATTAAGCGTAACACGGCCACTTCATAAACATCGTGATTCTAGTGAACACCTTAAATGCGGATTAATGTTAAGGAATTTTGAAAAAATTCAAAACACCATTGCCGATGTCCTGAGGAAGAATGCTAGGCTTTTGAAAACGCATTTTTAACGAAATCGTTCGTTTAAATAGACTTTTCCTGCAGACAGTGATTGATACAGTATTAGTCTATACTGTATTTGAGCAAACAAGAACTAGCATTCCATGGTCATGAAGAAAGCATGGGCTCGATAAATCGTGGAAATTTCATTGAATTACTTTCATTGTTGATATGAAGAAAATCTGTAGAAATTGAAAATCAATACGAAAGGATAAAAAACTATTCAAAATGAATTAATTGAATGTATTTCTGAATATATGAACGATCACGTCAAAAATTAAATAATTTTTTATTGTTGATTCGGAAGGTGTATTGTTTGAGGGATTTTTGGGTTTCCATGATGTGAATAAAGATAGAACGCCAGGAGCTTTATACAAAATGCTAGACAAAATTTTGGAACAGTCTGATTACCAACACAAATAAATAGGACAATGTTACGATGGGGCAAGTACAATGTCTGGACACTTAAATGGGCTACAAAAAAGTCAAGGATAAAGCTTCTCAAACTGTTTTTGTTCAATGCTTAGTTCATCGTTTGAATCTTGTATTACACCAGAGTTTTTCTAAAATTTCTAAGTGTCGAATACTTTTTGCAAGCCTCAGTGGAATTGCTTCGTTTGTTCACCATTCTGCGAAGCGGTCTTAACACTTATATCAACAACCGCAAGATGCAGACCACCCATAACAAAAACTCGATGGTCCTCCACTTCGAAATTAGTAAGTGTAGTTGTTGAAGATTTGGGTAAATTGAAGGAAGTGTTCGGATTTCTGACGAATTGCGAATAATCAGACAAAAAATCAATTCATCTTGCCAAGGGGTTTTTGAATGATTTGAACATTTTCGAATTTACATTTTTGGCTCCACCAAGCTATTATTCGAACTTTTGAAAGAAAAAATAACTAAACATAAACTACTGTGTAACTCAAATTAAAAAAAAAACAAAAAACATCGTAAAATGTTGAGCCATAAAAGGAACGATGAGTTATTTGACACAGTTTGGAAAAGCTCGCAAAATCACAGAAATAAGCACGGGAATATGCTGCTCTTACACAGGAAACAGTTTTTCAAAATTATAAACAATTGTATTTTGACATTTTGGACCACATTCTTATGGAAATGGATATAAGATTTCAAGACTGTAAGAAACTTCAATTTGTCTGACTTGCTGACACAACCAAATTCGAATGATTTAATGCATGCTTTCCCACTCGCGCTCTTGAAAATCTACATTTTTACGGAAACATATTTACTAAACACCAGCGCCTTAAAAATGAACTGAGTTTTGTATATGCCGATGAAAAATTAAGGAATATATTGACTCAAGAACTCCTTCGAGTGTTTCACGGAGACAAAGACATTTTTACAGAAGATTATAAATTGGTTTTCCTCAGTTTGACAATTCCATCTACAAGTGTGCCAGTGGAAAGAAGTTTTCTTAAAAGAATACAAAATTGCTCAAGAAACACTAGTTCCCTAGATAGACTTGCTTCTCTGGAAAATATTTCTATTCAGGAAGACATTTTATTGATGCTCACGAAGAAACAACAACCATCTTATGACGACATAATCGACAAATTTGCAGCTTTAAAGGAATAAAAATTGATTTAATATGCAAAAAATAAGTAATTCATCATTAAGGGATTTTCTTTGTAGAAAGTATATATATTTTTATACTGCTCTTGTACCTCTTCACCTATTTTTCCTACCACGAGCCGCCACTGCCCCACCGTGTTTTAAATTTGGGGCTTATTTTGACAGTTGCCTCACTGTTCTCCTCGCTGTATGGGATTTCACAGTTAATACCTTTTTACCCCTTTTGGAAGATCCATTCTGTCTGCCTACTTCATATCCCTCTCGCCCCAACTTGTAAAATGCGGATTACTTGTTTCTGTATTCCCCTTACTTAAGGAGACAGCACTGGCTCTGTGCTGATTTGCATGCTCATACTTTCATTTTTCCTAAAAACAAGTTTTCGGTGGTTGTATTGCTATCAGTATGCTTGGAGCCTGTTAGGTGTTCAAAATAGCTGTCAGATGTGCCTTGCGGAATGTTTCTTCTTTCCGTTCCTTTATGTTTTTATGAATTTGCTATTGTTCTTAAGGCGTGGAAGCCGCTGTCACTGTTGAAAAAGCACCCGAAAACACTACAACATAAAAATGGAATGGTTCTCTGGATAATTGATAAAAAGTTATGAACAGCAAGTAGAACAGTGAGGCAACTGTGAATATAGGCCCCATGTTTAAAACGGAAATAAATGATACTGAACACTTAGGCTAAGAATTGAGGGAACATGGCATTTAGCACACCAGTGGAAAGGGTAACAAAGAAGCGTAAATGTATGTAAGACATCAGCTTCCGTCCAATTTGCCCCGATTCAGAATAACACCGAATATGAAACCACAAGATCAAAAAGTGAAAAACCAATTCTATTTATAAAGTTTTGCAATTTTTCTCGTACTCAAAAAGTTAAAGACAGCACCGTCAATACACGATAAAACTTATGAAAGCGGAAAAACCCTTTATAAGTCTGATTTGCATCCCTGCTGATTTGCATTCTGTGACGTTTCACTTTTCCTACGTCATGGAAGCTCTTGGACATTGTATATATAGAGAGCACACTGGCACATACTATTGTAGTCAGAGGATGGGACATAGTGCTCCCGAATGATCTCACTTTTAATCTGTAAATATTTTAACTTATAGTAAAGTTTTTACTGACTTGTAAAGGATTTTCCCCTTTCATACGTTTTTATCGTGTATTGACGGTGTTGCCTTTAACTTTTGAATTATAACTGCACGAATGTTAACCGCTCTTTTCTCGTACTGTTTCTTATACTAAATCTTAATTCTTAGACCCCTAATTTTGAATAAAAACTAAAAATACAGTCATATCTGTAATTGCGTATGTTTCGTTAACACGAATTTGCTCTAAAGGGATCAATGAATCGGTAAAAGCTGTTTGTAAAAATGCAGACCTTTGCATATGCGAGTTTGCTGTTATTCGATTTCATTCCCGGCGCTTTGACCTTTCAAAGGACAAATTTAATATCTTGCGGGAGGTCCCGGAGTTATTTTCAATCCGCGACTTTCTTTAGGCCAGCGTCTTACATGAATAAACGCAGAGGTGACTACCATTCCCGGGGACCAATGAATTGTGCACCCACTAATTGGTTGTGAGATGTAATCTCCTCAAAAACCGACACCATTCCACGACAGTCAGGAGAGCATTAATCACCCGTCACAGTGAGTCATTTGCTTCTGCCTGGAAAGGGAGTAAGGAAAGTTCGTTTTGATTTAATTTCTACAAGCTCCTCGAATGGGTTTTTCCATTAAGGTGTCTCGCATAGAAAGGTGAGGAACGAGGATAAGATGTAAAAGCTAGATAAAATAAGCTATGTTCTCTTTTGGTTAACGCATCGAACGTGCTGAAAACTGTCAGATAACATGTTTTTGCTGTTTTATTTCCGTTATTTCAGAGCTTTAAATGACATTAGTACATTACTCGTCATATTTGGTTGCCGGGACGCATGTCGTTGAATTGCCGTTGGCTTACATTATAAAATCGTTTTAATTTACGCCGATTCCGATCACGCCGATTTGGCCGAGAGTGCATCCCCAACGTAAATCTGCGGAAGTAACAGGGATACCAGCTCGAAACAACGTCAAGGAGCAAAAGCAGGGAATGGAGTTAAGGTGACCCATCAAATTCTAAGTAAAATCGCGATGTGTTGCAATAAGGACAACGTGCTAATATGAGAAATTAGAAGTACATGTACTACCGTATGGACAAATCAAGTCATTGCACTCGCTACAGTGCAGCTACTTTCTGCCAATGTAACAAGCCAGACTTCAGTAAAATAAGAATGCACCTGCAGAGTCACAAGAAGAAAAAGAATTTGCTCGCTGGATCACGAAGAGGATGTGCATGCATGGCCAAAAAAATAGGGACGCGCGCTCAGTGTCAGAACACGAAAATGCGCGCGCACGTCAATATAATATGGTTGTTTCTTGGTTTTCTTTTTTAAAATGGCTTTTAAAAGAGCTTGTGCGGTGGTCACGAAAAACCGGCAATTACTTTCTTTGGAACACAACGTGATAAACTTTCTGGTGTGTAATGAAAAGAGTAAACTTATACTTTAGTGTCCATTTTTTTTAAATTGGAGGTTTAATGACCACCGTGAGCAACCTAATGGGCTATAAGCAGTCGCCCGTCCCTAATTTAGGGTCACTGGTTCCAGGGAAGGGAGAGAGCCAGTGCCGTAAGACAAACACATTATCCATGCCTGAACGGGATTCGAACCCGGACCCCTTACGGACGAATGATCAGAGGCCAGCGCCTTAGACCACTGCGCCACCGGGGCGGCACTTTAGTGTCCAAAATTCTTTGACAGGGGAGTACTGGAGAAAGAACCTGTAAATTTATATAAAATGACGTGTAAAACTTACAAATACAATATATCTTAAATTTTGGAGGTGTTTGGCCATAACTCACCACGCTGGCCAAGCGGGTTGGTGAGTGTGGGATAGCATTTCCTCTGATCCCGATGGTATAGTTATACCGCTATTGGCGGTCGTCAGAGCCCCTTTAGTGGGAACAGGATGCACCACGAGAAGGCGGGGTTGACATTTGTCAAGGAGAGGCTGTGATGTTACGCATCACCTGACCTTACATCCCAAAATGACTCTACAACTTAAATCTTGGCCCTCAGTCTCCGGCAGCTGGAATGTACCTGGCCAAGGCAGCGGCCAGTGCGACATGAAGGCAGAGGGTGCTAAGAATCCCCGGAGGACCGGGACTAGGCTGCCATTTGATGCTGACCTTGGCTACCTATAACGGACGCTCCCTATCTTCTGATTCAAGGCTTCTTGAATTGGAAGAGGAACTACAAAGGATCAAGTGGGACATCGTCGGGCTAAGTGAGGTAAGGAGAAAAGGAGAAGATCTCATTGAACTGAAAAGTGGACATCTCTTCTATTATCGTGGGACAGATACTGGCAGAACTAGTGGTGTTGGATTTATAATAAACAAGAAACTGAAGGATAAAGTGGTAGAAGTTGAAAGTTCCTCTGACAGAGCTGCACGACTCGTTATCCAACTATCGAGAAGATACCAGGCTCAGATTATTCAAACTTATGCACCCACCACAAGTCATCCTGAAGAAGAAATTGAAGAATTTTATGAGGAAATTCGTCATCTAAATAATAAAGGTAAGCAGCACTTAAAGATAATTATGGGAGATTTCAATGCAAAAATAGGGCAACGGCAACAGAATGAAACTTCAGTAGGTAAATTCGGTCACGGCAACAGAAACCAGCGTGGAAATACTCTCGTTGAGTTTGCAGAGGCAGAAGGATTTTTCATCTTGAACTCCTTTTTCAAGAAAAAGCCACACAGGAAATGGACATGGAGACATCCAATTGGGAGGACAAGTGAAATTGATTTTATTATGTGTAACAAAAAATTCGTCATCGAAGACTGCAGTGTGCTGAACAAGTTCAACACAGGTAGTGACCATAGATTGGTGAGATGTAAGATGCACCTCAACACTAAACTGGAACGTGGCAAGCTCATAAGACAAACAAAATGTATTGACATAACCAACCTTAAAAAACACCATAATACTTTCAAGTTGGAACTGAAGAACAGATTCTCTGCTTTAGAAGGCCTAACATCGGAAGAAGTGGATATTTCGGAAGTTAACAGAAAAGTAACCAAAGCTCTAATGGAAACAGCAACAAAATTAGCTGGGTCTAAGAACAAGTTGCATGTGAACAAATTATCAGGAAAAACCAAAATGTTGATGCAAAAAGAAGAGAGATGAGGACAACTAAAGAAGATGTGACTTCCAAAGTGGAATATACAGAGCTATGCAAGACAACACGAAAAAGTATCACTGAAGACGTAAGGAAATTCAACTGTGAGCTAGTGAGGAAAGCAATTGAAAACAACCAAAGCCTTAAGATAGCAAAGGGACATCTCAGTAAGGGAAGAAAACAGATTATGGCTCTGAGAAAAGAAGATGGTTCTATAACAAGAAATAGAGGCGAAATTTTGACAAGAGTGAAAGATTTCTACTCCAAATTATATGAAAGGGATGATACATGTACTCCAGACTTCATGAAAGGTACCAGAGTTCTTCCAGTCCTCCCAGCAGAAGTTGCTCATGCAATCAATAACATGAAGCGGGGGAAAGCTCCAGGAGAAGATGGAATTACTATAGACCTCATACAAGAAGCAAGTGGAGAAATTGAAACAGTACTCGCCCAAATTTTCACTCGATGCCTTAATGAAGGGAAGATTCCTGAGGATTGGAACAATGCTACAATGATCCTGCTACATAAAAAAGGTGACATTGAGGATCTCAGGAACTACAGACCTATCAGCCTCCTATCAGTGGTTTATAAAATCTTTACTAAAGTTCTTTCACACTGCTTGAAGGTAACACTGGACATGGCTCAACCGAGAGAACAAGCTGGATTCAGGAGTGGCTACAGCACAATAGATCATATCCACGTACTGAGAGAACTAATTGAAAGAGTGAGGGAATATGAACTTCCATTGTGCATGGCTTTTATCGATTATGAAAAAGCCTTTGATTCGGTGAAACCATCAGCAGTTACCACGGCTCTGAAATCCTGCGGTATTGAAGATGCATACATTAATATTATTAATAACATCTATGAAAATGCAAGTGCAAAGATTCGGCTGTTTGAAAATACAACACACATAAAAATTGGAAAGGGAGTGAGACAAGGTGACACCATATCTCCGAAGCTCTTTAATGCCACACTGGAAAATGTCTTTCAATCACTGAACTGGGAAAACAAAGGGATAAAGATTAATGGAGATTATCTAACCCACCTTCGTTTTGCTGATGACGTAGTCATTTTTGCAACTACCCCATCAGAGCTGCAGAGTATGATCCAGGAACTTGCTGACAAGAGTAAAGAAGTGGGATTAAAAATGAACTTTCAGAAGACAAAAGTGATGTTCAATGCTTTTACAAGAAATGAAGATTTATCGATTGATGGAGAAAAACTGGAGATAACAGATACGTATGTTTATCTTGGACAGCAGATATCAAGTGAGGGTCACATTGATGAAGAAATTAATCGGCGTACAAAACTTGCCTGGAGAGCTTTTGGAAGAAACAGCATAATTTTCAAGAGCAATATGCCATTATGTCTTAAAAGAAAAGTGTTTGATCAATGCATCCTTCCAGTGCTTACGTATGGTGCAGAGACGTGGACCTTAACTAAAAGAGACATACAAAGGCTGCAGACAACTCAAAGAAGCATGGAGAGGTGCATGCTTGGTATAACCAGGAGAGATAAGAAGAGGAACTCGTGGATCCGAAAAATGACGAGAGTGGAAGACATCATGATCAGAGTTAAATCCCTGAAATGGCAATGGGCTGGACATACTGCCAGAAGGACAGACCATAGATGGACAGCCGAAATTTTAGATTGGATTCCAAGGGACAGGAAAAGACCCAGAAAAAGACCACATGGGAGATGGGTGGATGAAATTCGTAAATATGCGGGAGTGACATGGAGGAGACTGGCACAAGACAGACCGTTGTGGAGGAAACTTGGGGAGACCTTCGTCCAGCAGTGGATTGATAATGGTTGACGATGATGATGATGATGATATCTTAAATATTTTTACCGTACAATATACATACAAGCACAACGGTATGTAAGAAGGCTTAGGGCAGTCTCATACTACTCCTGGGCGATGCTGTGGCTTATCCACCGCGAAAACGTCATTGCAAGAACTCCTGATGAGATTTCTGCCACCAAGAGAATTCATGCAATCAAAGCCCGAGACAAAATCTGGGACCTACATCCGTCATCGAAAACAGGTGAACTGGCTGTTCTCTAGCTAACTCCACTCATCCCTGAAGCAATAACTTACCACAATGCAATGAAGTCATTCTTTGAATATCATTTCAGTTTAGACAAATAATTGCTAACCAATAACAGATTTTATCACAGAAAAGTTACGCAATAGCACCAAATGGTGCCAGCAGACCAAAACATTCCTGGCTAAACATCCTTATGGCTGTTCTTCGTTCCTCTTCCTTCCATCCCACAACTCATGAACACTGAATTCGATGAAGCCTCGTGATTTTCTTTCTACCTTTTCTGGGACGCAAGAAACGAAGTGGCGCTTTTTCCGCACACGAAATATTTTTTTGCTCCTGTTACGCCAAATATGTCCCCTAAACAGCCATATTAAAAAGGAAAACTATAAAACCGTTAGTTTCAGGAAGGGTTTTACACCCAACAAGGGTGGAAATATCTGCTATCGTCTCCGACAGATACAAGTAAAGGGGTCGTTTCTGTACCTCTTTTTTACCGATTCTCTCCCTTAGTTTCTGTTCTCTAATGCAGGACTTAATTTTTTTCATATACCAACATTTCCGATGAATTTATGAACACAGTGAAAAGCTTTAGCACTTTCTATTGCTCCCTGATCGTCTTCGAGCAGCTGTTGATCGTCCCAGCAGCACTGCTGGAATTAGAGTCATTCCTATGTCGTTACTTTTCAAAACTTTTTGTCTGCTGTGTGCTGCCATTTGTTGTTTGTTTTCCAATTTGAAATAATATTTTAATTGTTTTTTACTTCGGCATTTCGCTCATTTACAAATAAGCTTCATGTACGTCAAAATCTACTTGCATTTGGTTTTCGCACAATATTTTACGAATCTTTAGAAACAGCATACACTTTGCTGCTAATATGTCTTTCTGTATAATGTGCGCATACCAGTCTTTTACTTCCCGAGTTTGGTGTAATTTTACTTACAATTCTAGAGTTGTATGAGGGCAGATATTTTGCGATTCGCAAGTAAGGAATGTTTTCTTTGCGATGCAATCATTACGCTCTTGATTCTCTTAAACGTCTTGAGAGACTGAAAAAGTAGCAATACAAAACAGAACCATACAGATATATCTGGCCAGACAATGCTAATTGAATCCTTTACAGGAAATCCATCGCTTAGCGGTGGCTAACTAAATCGCGGTGCCGATGATGAAAGTAAATGGGGTTTCTGATTTTCAAGAGGCCGGCAGAATTGTTTTGAAGGGATAACACGAATAGTTGCAACTATGTCAAATGTTATAAAGCAGAAAGATAAAAGCTGCTTGTCCTTTTGGAAAGATGTGAAAAATAATTTTGAAAGACGTTTCCAGAAATTTCATGGAATCTTTTTCTCCACATCAATTTTTAAACGAGGGAAATTTTGTTTTCGTCCGCAACACAAGAATCGTTAATTATGAAAAAAAACCCATCAGATTTCCTTGTGTCCCATACATACAAAATAGTGCACTGAAAGCGGTGCAGATATCACATTTAAAGGTATTTCATTTGCCATACGAAAATGCGGTTCGCCTTTTCACACGCGTCTTTGTCGTATTTTTCCGATATATGTTAACGACTCTCTACACGATGGGTGGCAGCTTCCGCAGTTTTGTGAAATGATGTGCTATTTTCACCCGCCATATGCCGGGTGGTTTTCTTCTCATCACTAAAACATGTCTATCTACCAAAGTAGCTGGAGGCTTCTTTCAATACCTTAAAGAAATTGAAGTTGCTGAAGCTTCAGAATCAGATCATATATAGAGGATTTTAGGAAGGGAGTATCTGACCCCAGGTCTTGAACAACCCTTAGAAATAGGAAGCTAGGAGATTTGGACTAGAGTGCCCGATAGGAAAGTGACAGGGAAGCTAGGAAGAAAGGGAGAGGAAGACGCCCTTTTTGTTATCGGGGTGCCAGTACCCGGGTCCGACGGCTTAACGTGCCCATTTGACGCACGGCGGGTATTCAGTGGCTCGAGCGTTCGTACCTGCCTGGGATCGAACCTGAGGTCATCCCAATGGCAGTCACGAACGCTGACTACTAGCCCACCCGCGGCCCAAATTTTATTTTTTACAATAAAAGAGCGGTGCCTCTGACTAACTCAAACACTTCGGTTTACCATGCAATATGTAACATGCCACAGTATGTAAAGTGCGAGAAAATATTTCAAGTAATTTTTTGATCGGAACGTGTTTTCAATGTATTATATAACTGAAGGGTGTAACTATAAGCCACGCCAGTCCAGTTTGTAATGAAAAAGTTGCATAGCGAAGGCAGAACTTGTTTACTATATTGAAGCACTTACCGAGTAATGTTTAACTTTAGCGAAATCTTCCTTTTAAGTATATGCACGGTAATTCAATTGATGGATAGGTAGTAAATTTCGGATTTTTCTCAAATGGCGTGCTGTACTCTGCTATTCATTGTCATCCCTCTCATTCTGCTCTATCCAATAATTTGTTGCATGAAAAGTAAACTTTGCGTGTCGATTTCCGGGAACCGCATGAAGTGCAATGCAAGAGCAGGACAGTTTGAGCACCTAACCAGCATTGTGTGAAAATTCCACTGCGGCCATGCAATGAGGTGTACCAGTTCCGCACGTCTAAGGTGCCGATTACTATAGTTCTAACTGTATTCAATGGGGTCTGTCAGTAGACATGAGCGGTCATGGGAGAACACGGAAGTAATCTTAGTGTTCCCTCGAAACTGCTGAATAATCCGGGCCTTACGCCATGACGCGCTGTTCAACTGGTCTACATCTTGGTCTGGAAACACTGTCTGCACAAACGAATGAACCCATCTGAAATATTCGAATGGTACGAGATGTTGTTTAGGGGGCCATCCATCGCTATCAGAGGAAAGAGAATGTGTCAGCAAAACAACACCCAGAGTATTACGTCCTTGTCACCAACCACCACCCATTAAGTCAGGGAGACTCGGATGATGTTCCCCAGAACTGTTCGCTCCCAACCTCGAGCACAAGCATATCATCCAACCTGTGGATGCAATAGGATGTGTTTGACTATTTCCGGAGATTTGTTGACTTTGTATGGTGTTCAGATGTATATGTTCGTTTCATGCGTAGTTGATAAGCTGTGAAGGTTCGTAGAGCTGTTTTGCCCGAATGGTGACAGGCACGGTAAAGTTTTTATGCTGTAATTCTTTCGTTTATTTCTATTGTGTTCCTTTGGTCGTGGCAGGGGACGCCATGGCTGCTTCGAGCAATTTGTCTATTCCACCAATCAGCGTTCTCGAACGCGTGTCTGTATTTCATCATGCGGCTAGATCTCTCGCTTCCTCTCCTCTGACTTAACCGATGGCTCATCCAATCAAATTACTTGAGCGTAAGTCTGGAATCACTGCGGCTACGAGGCTCAATCTTCGATGATTTGTCCTTTTCCCTTTCGATGCTTGATGTCACATCAAAGTCGTATAGTGCCCTGCAGTGTCCGCATATGATCTTGGCTAACTGCCTTGATGATGACCAAACATTTCTGATGACGTAAGGCCTGCATGTACTTACGCGTAGTCTGTGGCTCCTACTGTATTTTCCCAGGGGTATTTTAAAGAATCGTCTGCCTGGGCTCTAAAAGTCGTGCATACATAATTGGTTTGACTGTGCTGGATCACACCAGAGGATGCGTGAGCTAGCGGGGCCTTTACACGATCTTATGGGAACGTCTTCTCGATATATTGGAATGCGTTGGGTGATACTAAGGTTCTTAGATACATCGTTAGGTTGAGCCATTTCGGATATGAGCCACTATTGGCTGACGAAATGATGTCATACAGAAAACAAGGCAGCGAGTGGCAAGAGCCATTACTCGAACGGGTTACATGTTAGTAATGAATGTTAACAAAACCGATGGAAAATGTTTTCAATTACTTGAAATTTCAAAGTTTAGCATATTTATTAGCGATCTCTCATTTCCTGCTTCATTAATTACTTTTAAAAACTGAATATCCCCGCACCGTGATAGCTGGTTTTCCAGTTATTTGGGGAGTAGAAACCCCACGGACCGAGCTGACCTTCTTACGGAACATCTGCTATTTTTTTCCTTGTACGATAGCATCACCGTAGGCACGGCTATGTACCCAGATGATGTGCAGTAGCGACCCCACTGCCCAAGCCGACTTATACTGTTCGATGTTTCCTTTTTTTTTAATTTTGTTTTGAAATCTTGACAGGCACCCGACTCAGTCGTAGGTTGCTGAGGTTGTGATTATGCGCCAGCGCCGGAGTTATTTCCTCGTTTCATTTTCCTTTTTTCTCCATTTTATGTTTCTGCTCTGTTTTTCCGCGCTGGTTAGCTGGATCTACCAGCACGTTTGCCATGTGCGGTGACCCGTAAGGTGGAAAAGTGGAAGCTGGAGGCTGAGGTTTTTGGGGGACGGGGTGTAGGTACCAACAGTTACCAACACTCCTCTTTGCCTCTTGCTTCACCCTAGACGGTCGCCTAGGAACTAACCCACTCCTAGTCAATGAAATCTGTGGCCTAGTGGAGTCCAGACTTCTGACGGCTTGTCGGTTTATACGACAAGGTGAGCTTGGTGATAGTGTGGTCACGTCAATGGTGTGTTACTGCCGCACAGTAAATTCAAAGTACACGCCGAGTACATGACTCTATTATCAACTGACTATATCCGCTGCCTATCCCCAGAACCGTGTCCTTCGTCTTTTGACGCTTACGAGTCTCCCGTGCTCCCCTGCTGGGCTCCGTGGTGGGTGGGGAGGTCAACGGACGAATTTTCTTCCATTCTTTATTGATCCTGTTAACTCTCTTCCTTTTACAAAGCTCAAGAATTCTTTGCATGAGGAGCCTAGCTCCTCATGTAGGAAAATGCGCACTTTGCCAGGTCACAATGCACGGTTTTTCATCATTCATACAAAGGGAGGAAGTTCAGAAAATTTTTCAGGAGGCCTTGCAGGGAGCCGTTGGGTCGCCAAAAAGTGTGAAGCAGTTATAATCAGGAGATCTCTTGGTGAGAACGTCAATTCCACGCATGGTGAATTGCTGCTAAATGTTTTCAACTTGGGTGGTGCACTTGTGGATATCAAACCTCACCAATCCCTGAATTCATCCCGAAGTATTATCTCCGAACGTGACCTCATGGATGTTTCAGAGGAGGAACTTCTTGAGGAGTTTGCTAGTCAAGGTGTGACAGCAGTGCGTCGTATGAAGTTTCGCCGGACCGGGAGCCTGGTGAACTCCAGGACAGTTATTTTGACATTTGATCGCCGGGCTCTACCATCCCCCATCCATGCGGGTTATTTGAAATGCGATGTGTGATTATACATTCCAAACCCCTTTCGTTGCATCAGATGCGAAGTGCATGGGCACTCACAGCAGTCCTGGTGTCCTGGTGCTGCAAATTACAGTTTTTGTGGTTCGCACGATGATTATCGTGTGAACCATAATAAGACTGCTCTGATGCACTTCCCCATTGCGTTAACTGCAAAGGAGACCATGCGTCCAATTCGAGGGGTCTGCCCGAGGTGGATTGAGGTGAGGAAGATTCAGGAAGTGAAGACTGTCGAACACCTTTCTTACCCGGAAACTAGGAAAAAGGTTGTCCCCGCTGCCTCAGGAGAATGTGCCTACGCTTTTGTCTTAACTTCTAGGCAATCTACTGCAACTCAGACGGATATAAGTGTTCGGAATGACTGTCCTTTTTTCTCAAGAAATTTGTGCTGCTGGACTGAAGGTGTTTGGCGCTTCTAAGACCGATTATTTGTCTTTGCCACCGCAGCCGAATGGTGGGGATCTCCTGAAGCCTCTCCTTGGCGGGTAGTTTCAGAACAGTTGTCACGTGCAGCGACATCTGACTCTTTTAATGTCAAACAAAAAGAAAAGGGCAAGGAATCTACGGTAACACAGTCTCAGACAAAGGTCCCAGCCGGGACGACTCAGTCCAAGTCCTTATCTTGGAAACGTCCACCAATACTCTCCCTGGGTAGCATGCCGCCGAGGGGCCCTGTAGAGCCACCTGGGTAACTGATTGGCACCGAGACCTTTCAGGCGTCCGAGTTTTTCTCGAGTTTTCAACACCTTTTTTTTCATCGTAGCTTTGATCATAAAATGGAATTTCCGAGGACTCCGACCACGAATTGACAAATTGAAGGGCTTGCTGGCTTCACATACACCAGTGTGCATATGTCTCCAAGAGACAAAAAACTCCGGAGTTAGGACATTCCTTCGATGCGACGGCACAGTATTTTTCTGAAAGATCATGAGCACGTGGTTATCGCATGTGGAGGAGTGGCCGTTCTTGTTCCTCATGGTGTTCCTTCCACAGCAGTCTCTCTGCGTACGAATCTGCAAGGAGTGACAGTGAGGCTTTCTGTGAATATTCTGCTCACCGTCTTCTCCATCTTCTTACCACCAGATGAAGTTGTAAGCCTTTCTGACTTGGAAGATTAGGTTCACCAGCTGACACCTCCTTTTTTATTCTCGGTGATTTTAATGCACATAATCCGCTGTGGGGTACAGCAGTCCATATTCCAGGGGCCGCGTTGTCGAGTCCTTACTGTTCAACACGTCACTCTGTCTCCATAACACAGGACTAAAATCTACTTTCATGAACCTAGTCGCTCGTACTCAGCTATTGATCTGTTGATGAACTCACCTTTCTTTTATCCTGACTGGTCCTGGAGCGTGTCTGGTGATCTTCTTAGCAATGATCAGTTTCCGATCTTTCTTCAACTGGCAGATGACGGATTCTGCCATTTCACCCGTCCCGCTAGATGGGGCATTGATCGGGTAAAGTGGGACGCATTCTCTGCTTTAGGGACGGTTACTCCTAATGTGGTGTCCACAGGTTCAATCAATGAAGCTGTTGTAGCGGTAACGGATTGTTTTTGCCGGGGGCAGACTTTCTATCCCCAAGACGTCCACGAAACTTCCAAATTGTCCGAAGCATTAGTGGCATTCCGAATACAAGGCAGCCCTTCAGGCTCCGAATAACGTTTGGGGTTGGTTTTGACGATAACCCACATAGGCCAACCTAGCTGCTTTTAGAAAGGGCAAGTCATATGCACGACTATTTCAACGTGGCCACAAACGGGCATCTTGGGTCCAGTTCGTATCAGGGATCAACGCATCTATCAGCTCCAAAATCGTTTGAAATTGGCTTTGCAATATTCAGGGAAAGTACCCATCTGGAGATATCTCTGTTCTCGAGAGTGGTGGAAGAACGATGATGTCCCATACGTGCTCGATTGGAGAAAGATCTGGTGATCTAGCAGGCCACGGCAACATGTCGACACTCTGTAGAGCATGTTGGGTTACAACAGCGGTATGCGGGCGAGCGTTATCCTGTTGGAAAACACCCCTTGGAATGCTGTTCATGAATGGCAGGACAACAGGTTGAATCACCAGACCGACGTACAACTGTGCCGTCAGGGTACGTGGAATAACCACGAGAGTGCTCCTGCTGTCATAGGAAATTGCTCCCCAGACCATAACTCCATGTGTAGGTCCAGTGTGTCTCGGCCGCAAACAGGTTGGTTGCAGGCGCACACCTGGCCTCCTTCTAACCAACACACGGCCATCACTGGCACCCAGGCAGAACCGGCTTTCATCAGAAAACACGACAGATCTCCACTCCGTCCTCCAATGAGCTCTAGCTTGACACCACTAACGTCGCAAACGGCAGTGGTGTGGAATAAGTGGAATGCACGCTACAGGGCGTCTGGCTCAGGGCTCTCCTTCAAGTAACCGATTTGTAACAGTTCGTTGTGTCACTGTGGTGGCAACTGCAGCTCAAATTGCTGCCGCAGACGCAGTATGATGCGCCACAGCCATACGCCGTACACGGCAGTCTTCCCTCTCAGTAGTGCCACGTGGCCGGCCGGAAACCGGTCTTCTTAAGGCAGCACCTTCCCTTGACCACCGCTGCCAACAATCATGCACAGTGGCTACATTCCTGCCAAGTCGTTCTGCATCATTGCGGAAAGAAGATCCACCTTCTCGTAGCCCTATTACACGACTTCGTTCAAACTCCGTGAGCTGTTGATAATGGCTTCTTCGTCTTCTTAAAGGCATTCTTGACTAACATCAACACACTACGTCGAATCTCAACGATAACTAACGCTTACGAATGTTAAAGCGCGTATTTACAGCAAACCTGCTTTGCATGTTCCGAGGGGCGCTGCTAGCGCCACACGTATGCGCCGAGCGCGAAATTTGCATAGATGTCATCTTACAGATGTACTCTCACCGCCTACCAACTGTCGTTTATCTAACACAACCACTTCTTGGTGTTGGGATTATTTTCCCGTAAGTGTATATAGCTTAATATTGCAAATATTCCCATTTCTCTCAGCAGCTTCTATTAAACTTAATGGTGTGGATATGTTAAATTCATTAACAAATTTTTAATGCTTGTCTTGGCCAGAAATCTGGGACAATTGTAAGAAACTGAATTTTTATCTTTTTGTTGACATTTGGTAGCTTACCCTTCATACACTTCATGAGATGAATGCATTCAGCAGCTTCTGATGCATAACTGACAATGTTGATTATATCTCTGTTAAATTACTGTTGTCATTTGATATTTAAGCTGAAATGCATATGCACATGTTAAGAGTCTTTGGTACTTTAGAAATCAGCTTATGCTTTGTAAACCAGGAGACCCCCAGTCCTCAAAGATCAAGTGTTGAAGTTCTTTCTGACTGTTAAGGCGTGCAGTCCAAATGCGGTTTCACCAACAATAATTAGCCGTAATAAGTTATGAGAGCAGCTAGGCTAGAGTCAGCTGCTCCCAAAACCTATTGTGGCTAATGATCGCATGGTGGTCTTGGTAAAGACGTACTTTTCTGGCATTTCCCTCATTGAAGTTGGTAGTGATTTGTGCCATTACTGCTCTCTGGGTGGTTGCAACTATATGAGACAGGTGTCAATGGCTACATTTAACCATTACCTTTGTCCACTTATCACGCTGTCCATAATGTGATGTTATTCTGGAAATGAGATATTTCCAATACTTTTGATACTATCAAATGGTAATATTGCAATTCTTGTACCATCTCGATGATGATGACCTGTGCATAGGGCACCCCACTATAAATCTTCTTTTTCCTGATGTTTATCCATAGTGATATGAAATTACTATCAATATGAATGCACTGATGCCCTACCTATGTACCAACCAAGCGGTGGTTTGTTTACTAGTAAGAGGGGTAGGTGATAGCATCGTGTTGCCTCAATCTACACACACACACACTGTTAGCTTTGCATTAGGAAGCCCCCGTTTTACATTTTCAGAGTGATAATGAAGTACCACATAATATTGTCGCATGCAGTTAGTATAAATTGTGCACATGTATCCTCTGCATGTAATCAGTGAGTATCAGTAATGGGGAAATGTGGTGAACCATCTCCATCCATATCTGCAAGAGGTTTACCCGGACCATAGTGTCATCTTTCAACAGGACAACGCACAGCATCATTTATCGGGCTCTTCTTTAAGTAATGGGGAAATGTGGTGAACCATCTCCATCCATATCTGCAAGAGGTTTACCCGGACCATAGTGTCATCTTTCAACAGGACAACGCACAGCATCATTTATCGGGCTCTTCTTTAAGTAATGGGGAAATGTGGTGAACCATCTCCATCCATATCTGCAAGAGGTTTACCCGGACCATAGTGTCATCTTTCAACAGGACAACGCACAGCATCATTTATCGGGCTCTTCTTTAAGTAATGGGGAAATGTGGTGAACCATCTCCATCCATATCTGCAAGAGGTTTACCCGGACCATAGTGTCATCTTTCAACAGGACAACGCACAGCATCATTTATCGGGCTCTTCTTTAAGTAATGGGGAAATGTGGTGAACCATCTCCATCCATATCTGCAAGAGGTTTACCCGGACCATAGTGTCATCTTTCAACAGGACAACGCACAGCATCATTTATCGGGCTCTTCTTTAAGTAATGGGGAAATGTGGTGAACCATCTCCATCCATATCTGCAAGAGGTTTACCCGGACCATAGTGTCATCTTTCAACAGGACAACGCACAGCATCATTTATCGGGCTCTTCTTTAAGTAATGGGGAAATGTGGTGAACCATCTCCATCCATATATGCAAGAGGTTTACCCGGACCATAGTGTCATCTTTCAACAGGACAACGCACAGCATCATTTATCGGGCTCTTGCTCAAGTTAAAAAATATGAACTTTTTTTATGTATTTTCGTTTAAGGGTCTGTATTCAAAATGTTCAGTGTATAAATGCGTGATGATGATGCTGAAATTAGTATTTGAGAAATTTAGGGATTCCGTCATGTTCCTTTTGTTGAAGTTTTCACCCTTTGTCAATAAACACAGGAGGCTAGTTCCACCAGAGGCATGCATTCAGTCGCTGACTGTAAACAACATTTGGAGCAAAATTACATATGCTTCCAATTTATGGACGCCGCCACGGTGGTGCAGTGGTCTGAACGATAGCTTATGACCATTCGTCCAAGAAGGGTTCGAATCCCGGTAAGGCATGGATGTTGTGTTTGTCTTACGGCACTGGCTCTCTTCCTTCCCTGGAACCAGTGACCCTAAATTAGGGACGGGCGTCGGCTTATAGCCCATTGAGTTGCTCACGGTGGTCGTTAAACCTTCAATCAAAAAAATAATTATGGACCTAGAGCATAATAAAATTAAAGAAGTGATATTCTTCTGTCCTTGGCACTGCGTAACAATAGTACAACTTCCAGTGATTAGCAGTGAAAAGCAACATGACATGCGATGACTGTCTTTTTTCTTGTAGTAAAAAGTTATATTCTTAACTTCATTTTTAGATTTAGTTGCCCAGTCTGGGCAACTAGATTATTTATTTACCAGCCCAGGCCAATGATTCGCACGACCCAGGCATGGTATTTTTCGAGCCCTGATACGTATAAGTAAAAATATATACAGTACATAATTTCATACATACAGATTAATTAAAGCTTATATATTTAGTTACTACTACTTTAGCAAAAACTTCCCATTACAAAAAAAATTACCTTTGCTTGTCTCTGTGGGTACTGTTTCGCTTTTACAGCATTGCAATCTTATGCGTAATAAAATTTTCTGTAGTGCATACTAAAATGAAAACTTTGTAATGTTTGAAGAACAATACATTGCTACAAATATTTTTCTGTCCCCTTTGAATTTCATTATAACAAGTTTCGACTGTTATTCTTTTTTTACTGAATCTGGTAAATTCTGGCCAAGAAAATGACTGTGAAAATATATCATGAACAGTTTCTTTTTTGCTTTTGCAAATGTAGTAATTAAAGTTAAATGAAAAAAAAAATTGATTACATTCTAAATTTCTGCGAGTGAAATATTTTACCCGTGTCACTTTAAGCAGGGCTTGAAAAATATCTGAAATGTTACATGCCCAGCTGGGTATATACATAAATTATTTACCTACCCAGGTAGTAATACCTGGATGCCCAGGAAAATTTATATTTTAAGATAAATCAGAAGCCACTTTTTTTTAAGTTAAAAAATATGAATTTTTTTACATGTTTTGCATTCCTGTTTTAAAGGTCTGTTCAAAATGTTCAATGTGCAAAGCATGTATTTCATGTGTTAAGATGATAGTGCTGAAATCGGTACAAAATCATATGATGAAGTAGTTTTTTGAGAAATTTAGGGATTCTGCCATGTTCTTTTCCTTTGTCACTAAACCCCTGATTTGTACATCAATTAAAAATTGTTTCAGTATCTTAAGGTATTACCAAGATATTATAAATACAACTATTTAATAGCATTCCAAAAAACGTTTGCGCTCCAAAATGGTTTCCTTGTGGCAACACACCAAGGAAAGAACAGCTTTAATCACTTGAAATCATTTCTAAAACATTCCAAACAGGAAAATTTAATATTTTAGAAATATTGATATGCATTAATGTTCTAAATGACTCAGTTAGAATCAGGGTCTAAGCAAGTGTTTCTTCTTTGGGTGGGGGTCTGAGATTTGAAATTATGCCCTGTCAAGTTCAAAAGCTCTCACTTCCATTCAAGTATTTTTTTCTTTTCTTTCTGATACCTTAATTATGGGGAAGCAATGTGATCTTTCAAAAGCAGTACTTCCAGTTTTTGACATAATTTTACTGAAAATGGGAAATGTAGGTAAATATCCAAAAATTAGAGATAGGAAACAAGACAGTAAAAGTTGTGGGAACACTGACAACACAGTGCTCAGTAAATGTAAAATGAACCAGCTCACAAGACAGTGAATGTGAACAGGAAAAGCATGATTCATCCCTATGTCAAATGTAATTCTAGCCAAAACCTACATGAAATACCAACTTTGACACCATTGTGGATTGAATACCCTATAGACGCAATGTACTCGGATGACAGTGCGTAGTTCTATTTGTCATTAATAATATAACATATAAATACATGAATATGCCTGTACATATCTTTACTACATAACTGCCCTTTGTATTCATTCATGCAAATACTACATAAGTACGTATGTGCAAATTAAAATGTGTAAAAGAAACTAAGTATTGTTCAACCAACTGTGCTTTAGAAATAATTCTCCAATTAAAACGTGTCTAAAAGAAAGGTAAGTGTTGTTCAACAAACTGTGTGTACAGAGTTCGTAAAGCCTAATGTCAAACAAATCTGTGTGTAACTGATTTCATTATTTATCATATTGTAATAAACCTGATTTTAAGATATGAAAATATCTTTACTCACATTTAGAACTGAATTGATTGGTAATAATGCAAGTAAGTATCCAACAATTTTATACTCACACACTCTTCCACAAAAAACATGCATTTACTACTTGCACAGTCTTCCACAAAAAATGCAGTTACTGTAAAAGTCGGTGACTACTCGCCATGAGGCTTAACTAAATATGGCCAAACTTGATATTTACAAGGATTGCTCTGAGATTCAAATGAATTAGGTCGGACTTTTTAATTTCAGATTACCGCTTAACTGAAAACTATTCAGTTAGGCCTGTGAAATTCGGTCTTAACTGAATACAATCTAATTATATTTTTACGGAATTGCTCTTCAAATAACGGCTTAACTGAAAACGGCCAAACGTTAATTTTATGGGCATTGCCTTTCAAATTATGGCTTAAGTAAATATGGTCAAACTTATTTTTACGGGTATTGCCCTTCAAATTACTGCTTAACTCATTAGGTCAAAATTTCTTTTTACAAGCATTGCCCTTCAATGTACAGCTTAAATGAATACGGTCATATTTTATTTTTACGGGCGTTGCGCTTCACATTACGGTCTTAGAATTTCCGGTTGAGCCCATATTTTTGCGGGAACTGACCGGGCCGCCAGTTGCCGGCCGTTTCCCGTAATCTAACAGTGAAATTTTTAACAGTGCAGCTTCTGCTCACAGCGTCGTAGTTGCAGGTAAATATTACGGTAAAAATCTTTACAATGCACTATAAAGATCAATTTTTTTCACCATTTGCCATGCGATTGCATACTTTAAAATCTGTAAGTCTCAGTTTTTTTCGAAATACAAAATTTGCGAAGAAATAATTTAGGACGCTAAAGCACACATTTACCAAAAATCTGCCTGATTGCTGTATGACTTGGTGCATACAGATTATGTACCACGACATGACCACCCTTAAACATTATTTCAACAGTCGTAAAACTTCCAAGCCATATCTAGCTCTAAGTGTGGCATCATTAAGCGCTGAATTTGGGATGATAGCCACGCCTCCTCTGTTATTAGCTTCTGAAGAGAACCATTTTTTATTTTGATTGGAGGTTTAACGACCACCGTGAGCAACTCAATGGGCTATAAGCAGTCGCCCGTCCCTAATTTAGGGTAACTGGTTCCAGGGAAGGGAGAGAGCCAGTGCCGTAAGACAAACACAACATCCATGCCTGACCGGGATTCGAACCCGGACCCCTTTCGGACGAATGATCAGAGGCCATCGCTTAGACCACTGCGCCACCTGGGCAGCGAAGAGAACCATGGCACCACACTGAAGTCTTTGCAGAAACCATGTACACTATCTACCAACAATTAATTGGACACCCCTGCAATCGACGATATCTGCGGTCTTCATACACGTCACGGCCGTCGCCGTTAAATATCGTGTGGGAAACAACAACGCAACCAGTCGCATGCAAGATGCCACGCAGTTCGGAGCTGTCTGATTTCGAGAAAGGTGTAATCGTCGGGTATCACAGAAATGGCCGATCCATACGTGACATATCCAACGAGTGAAGCACCCAAAATCGACAGTGGCCTACGTGATTGGCAAGTGGAAGAGGAGAGGTGACTCTCGGAATGTGCCTCGACTCGGCAGACCCACAAAACTGGGAGTTAGAGACCGACGGGTGCTGGCCAGAGAAATTCGGAAGAACCGCACCAAATCGATAAGCCACATCCGCGAGTAATTTCAACAGGCATCTGGGAGTGTCCTTTCGATGAATACCATCCGCAAGGAAGCCTATCTGCCCCGTTATCATTTACGTGCGGCCGCCCACAAGCCTTTGATCACCAAGTCCAATAGCGCTACTCGGCTAACGTGGTGCAAAGAACGTCGGCAGTGGACCGTTGAACAGTGGAAATAGGTTCTCTGGAGCGACGAATCAAGGTTCACACTCTACCGTTTGGATGGCAGGGTCTGGGTTTGGCTTCTGCCTGGAGAACGCCTCCTGCAGGAATGTATTGTGCCAACTGTGAAGCCCAGCGGCGGTGGAATTATGCTATGGGGGTGTTTCGCCTGGTATGGCACGGGACCCTTGGTCGCAATTCCTGGTAGACTCAACGCCGAGACCTACTGCACCATTTTGGATGACCATGCGCTTCTTACGTTGTGGCAGTTTTACGGGGTGGACCCATGTTAATTTCACGATGACAATGCCACCTGTCATGTTGCGAGGTCCACCATGGTTTGGTATGGTGACGATGGGGTTAATCGAATGGACTAGTCTGCGCAGAGCCCGGACCTTAACCCTATAGAGCACCTCTGGGACGAGTTGGAGCGTCGAATTAAGGGGTGCCACCACCGTCCGAAATCAGTGAAGGAACTGACCTGTCTTCTCTAAGCCGAGTGGAAGAAAATACCGCTAGCCGTCGTACAACGCCTGGTTGAGAGTATGACCCGGAGAGTCGCAGCTGTAATCGCCACTAGTGGAGGCTCCACCAAGTATTGAAGGTGAACAAACTTCGTTTTCCTTTGCTATCACAGGTGTCCAATTATTTGTTGGTAGATAGTGTATATTCTGCATATGCAGCGATAGCATACTTCGTAACAGCCAGTTAAGAACGCATTTCTTTTTGTCTTCGTATAGGACCCCCAAATCATGGGGAATGGGAGAGGGAGCTTCCCAATGTGCTCTCGCACAGCGTCCCCTCCTCCATGCACGAAATTTGTTGCAACGCAACATCTCCACACTGTTCACCATGCCGCAAGTAAACACCTGGACATGGTTCACTGACACTTCCACCACGACCCAACAGGCAACACCAGACAAATCCCCGAGTTATTCAGATCCTCCGAATAACTCGAAAGGACCCACACACAAATTGGCGGCGAGTTCACTTTGAACTGCGGGTGTGACCCGAAGGTATACCCCGAACGTGCATGTAGGAGGAAAAAAGTCCCCTTCAGAGGTGACCAACTGAGAGCGACCAGGACGGGAGACTGTCAGAGAGGTTTCATGTCGTAAGGTGCACCAAGGAACTCACACGACCCATGGCATGTGCCTCCCCTGCCCACATCCACACAAAACTGGCACACCACAAGCAGAAAATACACAACACCTTCCCTTCAGACACCACCCATTCACACCACACCAAAAAGCACAGAGCAGAGACTAAACCAAAGCACTCACTCCCCTCGACTCACACAGCCTCCTGCCGTCTCGGTCAGCGGCCTGCACCGCCAACCTAGGCAGGAGACCAAACAAACTAAACTACCGATGAGGGGTTGGAGAAAAAACCTGCTCACCCTCCATCAAAAACAACAAACACAAGTCACAAAAACATAACACTATAAAAGGCCCAACACCCCCGGAGAGACTCCTCGGGCATCAGGTGCCGAAACAAGTGGGGTAAGATACCCCCAATGAAAGATGTAGCTGTCCTTGGTCCCGGTAACTATCCGAGGCCAAGGCCTCCACCTATACCTAAAGGCCCGGTCGCTCGCCCGGTCCCGGAGCTCACACTTGAAAGGATGACCGTTCTTGGAGAGAAACCCGAGTGAGCCGTCAGGGAATGCAGAACCTGGTTCCTCTACCTCCATGTCTTATGACAGACCTCGGTGATAATCATCCTCCAGACCTCCTTGCCAGCCGTGGGGCATGATGTAGATAAAACCCATTAGCCGGGTGAAACTGGAGGACGTCGAGCCTTTTTGCCAACATTAAGTCTACATTCCCTGCCAAACCTGGTGCGTCATGGGGCAGGCCCAAAAAAGATGAAACCTGTCCTCAATGCCCGAACTCGACAGGCACCTATCGGAGGAGATGCCTCCCAACCGAAGCTGTCTACTCCTCGTCAGAAAGACATTGTGGGCCTACCACTACCTAAAGTCCCTCTTCTTTCAGTCAACACCTGTCAAGGGAATTCCCATCCACGCCTCTCTCATAGAAAAGTTCCTAGGAACGTTGAAATCTTTGACGACATGTTCCCTAGGCTTAAGGAGCTAATCAATGTACATCTGCCGCGTGTTCTTCTGGGCACGGTGAGCTTCCGCAAAGTCCCGCAGGCGACCCCCAACCTGGTAAGACATATGAATGCTCTCGCGCTGAGGGCCAACAAAACTGTGGGCGGGCATGTACTTGGACGAGTCCCATCCCGTGAAATAGGAGGCCAAGGCTCCACACGGGTGCTCGGCAACCAGGGCCCCCTTAAACTGGAGTGCACTGAGCCATGTCGGAAGGTGCTTGACTTCCAAACCCACCTTCGATCTGGCACAGTACATGAGTGCCCGAACCACCTTTTCTCTGTTCTTTCCGGCCCAAATGAAGACGCAATTTCCCCGGCAACAGTGCATTTCGAAACCAGAAGCGCATTAGCTAACTTGGCCCGATTCAATCTCGAAATGCCCACTTCCTGTCACCGTTCTTGCTCTTTCTTGATCTTCGCAAGAACTTTGGTACAAGTGCTAACGTGGACCCCCTCCTTAGAAAACTGGATACCCAGTATCCGAACGGGCCCATCGGTCACGGCTGCACCTGTAACCGCTGACCGCTCCCACTCTCCCCAGAGCATAATACTTGACTTCTTCTTATTGCGACGGGCACCGATCGCACTGCAGTACTCTGCGAAAGCATCCCGCACCCTCCTCAAGCTCCTTTCCGAGTCGACGAAGAGGGAGACATCTTCGGCGTACGCAACGTACTTCAATGATTCCCCCTCACCGGGACTGAAAACCCCCTAATACTTTCCTTCCCAGCAACTCTTCTCAAATGGGTTTCCGAGACCAAAACAAACAAAAGGGGAGAAAGCGGGCATTCATAACTCACTCCTCTATGGACTTTAACAAGGGGAGAGAGTGCGCATCCCTAACTCACTAGTCTTTGAACCTCAAAGAGGGGAGAGAGCGGGCATCCCTACCTGACTCTTCTTTGAACCTCAAAGAGGAGAGAGATATGACCAGCAATAATGACTCCGCCGGAGAGGTCCCCATACAACGTACCAACCGCTCTTCGGAGAAAATACTCCGAAGCCGTGGGCTTCTAACAATCTTCCAACAAACTCGTGCGATACCCTATCAAAAGCTTTGCTCAGGTCCGCCAAGAAGAGCCCCATCTTAATCCCCGTCTCGCCCAGGTAAGTGATAGCGTCTCTGATGCACCTAGTATTCCATTGCATCCGGCGCCCTGCGATACCACACGTCTGGTTAGCACCAATGAGATGAACGGCCACCTTAGAAAGCCAGCTATTTATGACCCTCGCAAGGATCTTATAGTCCACTGTGGACAGAGACCGGTCTACAACGACTTAACTCCCTCGACGGGGCGTCAGGGTTCTTGCACTGCAAAGTGAACATGCTCCTCCACATGGACCCCAGCATACGACCCACCTGCACAATATCGTTGTACTCCCTGGTAAGCCAGGGCGCTAACACATTAAGAAACTTCTTGTAAAACTCCGACGTGAGACCATCACATCACGTAAACTTACCTGGCAAAAGGGCCTGAATCACCACTCTCACCTCTGACACCGGCAACTCCTCTTCGAGACGTTACAAGTACTCGTCGGGGATCATCGGCGCATCCTTCAACCACATATCCATGACGGCAAGATCAATTTCCTCGCCGGAAAAGAGATCGCCGTAGCGCCTAGCAGCTTCCTGCAGGATCTGCTTATTGTCCCTCGCCTCAGTACCATCAATGTCGAAAACTTCCAGATTCTCCCTCTTCCTCTCCGCCTCGAGCTTGCGGTAAATGTGGTTAATATCCCGCTCCTTCTCAGAAACCCTAATCGCACCTTGAAGTTGAACTTCAGAACCGATGCCTCTATAAAAGTCGTCTATCTTTTGCCTGATCTGGGTAATGATTTCCAGGTTACACCCGTCCTCATCCCCCTCAGAGCCGCTTTCAGGAGGTTCATCATAAAAACCTGAGTCCCCGCCTAGCTCTAGCTAACTCCTTACCCCGAGCAACAAAAGGTGCTCCGGACTTCCTCCTTCACCCTCTCCCAGCCACCGATCTTTTCATCGGTGACCGTCTCTACACCCGCCTCTAAGATCGAACAGATGCGCGACATTCCTTCAACGTCGTCTAACATTGACCCGTTTAGGCACCACGGTGTCGCTCTCCTTTCCCTCGGTGCCGGCACACAGACGTCCAGCACAACAACACTGTAATCAGAGATAAACAACGTATGTGAGTTAGGGTTAAAGACCTCGGCCCCCATATCCAAGTCCATCTCCGAGACCAACAGCATGTCGATCTTCGAAGCCAAATGATTCCTGTGCCAGGTGAACCCCAGCTCCTGCGGG
The DNA here is from genome assembly GCA_039090855.1 of Macrothele yani. NCBI lineage: Eukaryota > Metazoa > Arthropoda > Arachnida > Araneae > Macrothelidae > Macrothele > Macrothele yani. The sequence continues at coordinate 20,269,563 of CM077018.1, read as the reverse complement.
AGCAGCTGCATCCACACGCCCTTGAGTTGATGTTCTTAATCAGATCCGTAAGAACCCTTCTGTACGACTCTGACCACCTGCACCTGTGAGTACTCAACCGGTCGATATGGTTATATACCATCTAGTTAAAATCCCCACCGACAACCAGGAAATCTTCGCTTCCCCTAAGAAAGAACGGCAGCTGATCCTAGAAACCGCTCCGGAGGGACCCCAACACCGGAACGTAAACACACACCATCTTAATGGACATCAATCCGCTATTAACCGAAATAGCCACCATGCGACCGTCCCCATAGATCTGCGTGATGCTACTCTCGTACTGCGGCTTGTAGACGAAGGCCACCCCGGTGAAACCATTCGCTTCAAGCGAGTACCTGCACTTCTGCTAGGTGTTCCTACGGAACGCAAAAACCTGCTCGGGCTTCTTCTGGTGAGTTTCCTGCAGCAGCAAAATCTCACCACCCGACTCCCTGAAGTGGCCCGCTAGCCACTTCTGCTTTTCGACAGTGCGGAAACAGTAAACGCTCAACGAACCAATACGCAGATCGGTGCCTTGGTAATTAGGGGCCATACTTACTTTAATCTGAAAAGGAAGTAGTATGTTAACATAAAACAAACACCCAAATTAAAAAACCGAGGGAGCGGAACCCTACCAAAAAAGCAACTCATCTTCAAGATCTTGATATATTGCGCAACTCCGTCTCCTTCCTACTCACACTCTTTCTCTGTCGCCGGCCTTTATGTCCCGCAACCGTCGGAACGACGTGCCCTATTCCATCAAATCCCAACTTCGCCAACTTGGCAAGATCCTTCGCCGCATCAACGTTGGCCTGCGTCAGTCGCCTTCACTGACGCTTGAACCTGCCCGTCAAATCTTCGGTCATCTGCTCAGCCAACTGTTCCTCACCAGAGGCTGAAGAAAGCTCAGATTCCCTGTAAAATAATATGTTCTCACCAATAGTATGTAAGTGCCGGTTGGCCTCCGAACTCCCGTCTCCAGCAGGCGCGCAATATTCGACACAGTGCCGGGCTGCCCCGGCGGCCTCCCGCGGCACCTCCGCTTCGTAACCACGGTGGCCGCCATTCGCGGAAGACTCGGTCACAAGCACTGCTTCACTGCGGGGATCTTCCTTGGACTACGTTGGCGTCCACAGGAGGGGTGGAGACGCCGTCCCGGACTCCCCATCGGGAGTCTGCAGCTGCAAACTCCCGACAGCTCCACCGGGGGCGTACAAGCTCCCTGCCCACTTGCAGGAGAGAATGTGCACTCATTCCCGAGTCAACCCAACGACCAGGGTCGTCGGTTTGGCCTGGGAGCAACGCCGGTACTGGATCCGGCGCTGGCTCCACCAAGCCAAAACTCAGGACTTCATCATTTTCGCTCGTGCCGACAGCACCAACACATACGACATTGCTATTTTCAGCCGACTCGACTGCACTAAAACTCTCGATTTCATTATTTTTTGAGGAGATGGGAGTGCAAATCTCCTCGACAGTACAATAATCATCCTTACATTACATACACTAGTGGCATCAATTTTTAAATTTTCAACACCATTATCAACTTGAGGTTCAAAAACTTTACCCTAGGAAAATTCCACATTCTCATCCTCATTATTTACAACCTTTTTGCCTTCCATTTCTGCTGAGCAAACCTTCATTTCCTCAGCTTCCTCCATGTTTTTAGCCACCTTTTACTCCTCGTCAATAATGGAAACTCCATTAAGCATATTACCCATTTTTCAATAGATTGTTTAGAGAAATTTTTAGGCCTTTTCGTGACCTTAGTATATCCCTCTCCCACCTATGGTGAAAGCACTGTTTTATTCGCCGAGGAATCACATCACAAGAGAAAAATTATCTTTAGTATTTTCTGGAGAAGTTTTCTCCAACTCACCTAAGTTATTTTCCTGATCCACAATAACAGTAACTTCAGGTTCCTCCAGGGCGAAGTCGGTGGGTTTCACCTTCTTTCTCACTCAAAGTATTAACCTCGGTCTCTGGAAATTCTCCCTCCTTCTCCGTGACGTCGAGCGCCTCTAATAAGTCATCCTGATTTTCTTGGTTGTTTCCGGCACTGGCCATCTGAGCGAAGAACCGACCCCACATTCAGGCCTCTTATGGTTGGGTGATTTGCTGTTTCCACAAGGCTCTTTGCAGTCCTTGATATTATGTCCCAAGGCTCTGCAATTGGCACAAGTGAACTTCTCGCAGTCAACAGCAATGTGACCACTGTGGCTGCATTTCCTGCAAACCCGGACCAGTCTATTATACACATTCATGCACTGGTGGTGAACAATATGCATAAAGTTCGGAAGATTTATAGTCATGTCCAGGGTGACAACTCTGGTGCCAGAAAAAGCTCCCTTCATGAAGACATCCGGATTTTTTCTGACTTCGTACTTAATATTAAGCACCTTCCCAAACTTGTTGAAAGCCTTAACCACCTCATCATTGGGGATCTCGCAAGGAAGATACTTGCAATAAACAACCTTAATGTTCGAGTCTCCCTTAGCACAAACAGCCTTTGAATGCCCATTTTATAGAGTCTTGCCGATCAGCTCCAAATACAGGTCATGCCGTTTGAACACAAATTCAAATTTTCTCGGGTTAACCATCCGCACAAAATTAAAAAGGGGTTCAGCGGGTGAACCCAATTGTTCCCAAATGGCTTGCCCAACCTGGGTAGTAGTTAGCCCGGGATAGGAAGCAAAGATAGAGTTTACCTTCTTATAATGAGGCTTGCTAAGATCCATAGTCTCAAGGACCAAAGTTTGTCGAAAAATCACGAAGAATGTTCAGAACAATCAAAAGAATAGTACAAATAGTACTTACTAATCTTCTTGAATAATCCAAAAATATGGCACACACAAACACTGCACAACACAAAGCGTGGAAACCACGTGCACTGTTAACAACTGCAATATGGCTGGAGCCCCAAAATACCGCAGACGGAACCTCCGGATCTGCGGCGGAGAAGAGTTCTTCAATAAAAAATTGAAAGAAAATAAAAAAATCCGCCGAAAATACAATAGCGGGTTCACTAGAGATCACCAAAGAAGGGATACCGTCCGCCATCTTGAATCGACAGCGCGGTTATGATGAATTGTACTTTTCCGGCACTGGTAAGCCTAGACACACTCATACGGCTGGCACGAGAACCTCGCAGAGGCCGCCAACACCGCAATCCACGCCGGCACCTGCGCCCGGGCGGGCGGCCAGACACGTACTCTCGAAGTCCAGCAGTTGTTTCGGAGATGCAATCACGCATTTAAAAGAATATGCCTTTCTTGATCTATTTGATCCGTGCCATTCTAGCGCTCCGATGATATAAGAAATAGAAGGACACAAAGCATAAATCGACACGTCAACCTATTTGAAAAAAAAGCTGAAAGAAACACTAGTAAGACAACCAACAACACCCTGCACTTCTGGGAGTTTCCCTGCACCACTTCGAATGTCTGCAGCACGGTGTATGATAATTCAGGTGATACGACTCTCCGTACTGTCAACAGTTTGAAAAACGGACTGTTAATGTCACAGCTTGCCACAGGGGTTCAGGAGTTGTGGGCCGATCGTTCATGTTAACCATCATAGGATTACATGGTGTTTATGATTTCATCAGTGCTAAATCGGCATTTCTCTTTAGCATTTTTTATTTATTACTTTGTATAATTACTGTATATTGTGTGGAGTTCCAGAAACGTTTGAAGTTTCTGTACAGAAGGTAAAGTACGTCAACTCTCTTTTTGCTTAACGGGAAATAAATTTATAGTTCAGCTAAATGTCGGACTAGGATCGGTTCATTTCTGTTTTTGCTATGGGGCGTAAGTGTTTTGTACCGAACTGTCGGTTATCCGACAAGTTATGTGACACATAAAGAACTTGTATCTACATTTAATGACCCAACAGTGTTGGAAAAATGGCGGCAAGAATTAGGATGTGATGCATATTTCCACAGCTCACAATGTGGAAAAATTTTACGTTAAGAGCATTAACCGTTGTTTAAATGTAGGTTCACTAATTTTGTCCCTTGATATGAAATATGTTCATCGTACTATATGCACGCAGGTCGGGGAATGCCCCGCCGTGAAAATGCAGCCATTTTGCCGCGATGCACTTTCTCTGTCGTCATCGCCAGCACATATGGTGGAAGAGCCTTATTCATTGGTATGATTAGGTACAAAAATATAACAAATGAGGAAGATAAATTGTTTATTACTAAATGAAAAGTTCAATAGTGAATGATTTCTCAAGGGGAAGATTAATCAAAATAATTTTTTGCAAAAACCTCGGTAAGTTTTCAAACCCAGCAGTTTCCGTTAACGATGCTCCAATGACTTACGCAAAAACTGATATTCCATGTTAAAATTGCTCCTCCGAATGTACAGCATCATCTCATTTTGCAAGAAATACAATTTTTTTACAATAATGGGTCTATTCTCTATTGCCTTAGTAAAAAACTCAGCATTGTCTGCTCAGAAATCTTCACGTCAGTGTACTCACTCTGTGGGTAAAAAAAATATACATGTATATATATATATATATATATATATATATATATTGTTGTGCGTATGCAAGTGTTGTGTGTATGCAAATTTTGGATTGCCGAACTTGTTCGTGACGTCATAGCGCTGATAAGAGATATAAAGGATTTGACGCGTATTGACCGTTGTTGTTCAAACGCAAAGTTGAAAGGAAAAGAATCAATTGACGAACTTGCAATTTTCAGTATGTCTTCCCGACATCACCTAGAGGATTTTACGCGTGGCCTTATTACTGGCAAGATTGAAGAAGGGCGAAAAATAACAGATGTTGCCAGGGAGTTCGACGTCAGCCACAGTGTTGTTTCAAGGCTTTGGAAATAATTTCAAACAAATGGAGAGTGTAGCAAACGTCACGGGGAGGTCGAATTTGCAAAACAACACCTGCAGAAGATCGGTAGATACTGCTATCAACAAAAAGACACCGGCGCAGCACAGCTGGTGAGGTAGCAAATCACTTTATGGCTGCTACTGGCAAGCGGATCTCCCGAAAAACTGTCGCCAGACGTTTGCATGAAGGAGGACTATACACCCGCTGTCCTGTTGTGTGCATCCCATTGTCCAGACGTCTCCCTACCGCCCGTTTGCATAGGTGCCATCAACATCGCAATTGGACTGATAACGACTGGTCTGCTGTCCTCTTCTCAGATGTGAGTAGATACAGTCTATCGTCTAATTGTCGACGACAACTGATCTGGCGTGGTAGTGGTACTGCATATTGTCCAGCAAACATACAGGAAAGAGACCGATATCCGCATGTAGTGTCATGGTATGGGCTGGCATCATGATCAATGGACGTACGTCCCTCTATGTGCTTCCAACTGGGACTATGACTGGCCAACGATACATTAATTATGTTCTGCTACCTCATGTTCGCATGTTCCGTGGTGCTGTCGGTGATAGATTCATTTTCATGGACGACAACGCAACATGTCATCGAACAGTCGCTGTCCAGGAGTGTCTTGAGAGCGAGGATATTCAACGCCTCGTATGGCCATCACGTTCTCCAGATCTGAATCTCATTGAAAATGTGTGGGATGCTTTGGGGAGGCGTCTTGCTGGTCGCCAATGATGCCCTCCAATAAACAAGGACACCCTCATCCGTGCACTGACAGAGGAATGGGATAAATTACCCCAACAGCTGCTTGATAATGTTGTGCAAAGCATGACACGACGTGTGGAATCTTGCATCGCCCTCCATGGTGGCCTTATCCCGTATTGACATCTTACGCCGGAACGCCTGCGGACGGTAATTGCATTTTTATCACGTTTACGTATTCTGCACAAAATGGCCTGTTTGTCCCTTTAACACGTTCCAAAGCCTTCTGGATTGCAGAGCACAATAAATTGTCTTTCTTGTAATGTCCTGGCATTCTGACATTATTTTATATCACTTGGCATCCAACCACACTTACTGTTTTATGCGCTATATAGCCGTTTATGATCCGTCCTTAGCAATTGTCCAGCAGTGTATAACGCTTATTTGACGAATTCCATGTGATAGGCACAAAAGTGCATGTTTTCAAAGCTTTCCAGTTTATTGTTTTTTTAATTCCACAGAAAATAGCATTCGTAAAGTACGAATATTTCTGCAGTCTTCTCCCATAAGAAAGCATAGGTTGCATCAAATTATCGGCCTACACGTTCGTCGCACCATCTAGCGTCAAATGACATTAACGGTAGATTTTTGTTTCCAGAGTCGTATCACTTTACTATCATACACCGTGGTCTGCAACACAGAGGTGCTGCAGACTGGCGTTTTAAAGAAATTATTGAAGTGTTAAAGCTTCATGATAGCAAACCTGCCACGTATTCGAATTAATACCTTTCTTTTACAAATTACATACTGAAAGCAAACTTCCATTAAAAAACTTTTACTAGTTCTATGAAAAAAAATTTGAGATAAATTTTAGTCATAATTATTACAGCATAATTAAGAACTTTACTTCTAACGTGTTTTGAATTATTTTAATTATCAGGCCAAGTGCTGAGTCAGCTTAAGTGCCACACCCGAAAATTTTGTAATGCCTTAGCCATCGATGTAAGAGCTTCAACAAATGTCGCAACACGTTTGAATCATTATCTGAACTACCAGTTTAAAGTCACTTACCCATAATCTTAAGTCAGTTTTTGTGATTCAGTGAGCTAAACTAAAACTCAACTGGATGATGTCATTGAAAAAAAAACGATTGTTCTTCCCTTTATTTCTTCTTATTTATTCGGGTTTAAGTCTTTCTTAGACAAAGAGGTTAGAATAAGACACCTGGAGGTATCCTCTTCAATGGAGCACCACCGCTCCGAGTGAAGCCTATAGCCGCGAGCGGTTGCCATTCAAGTGTGGGAAAGCTGGTGGTCCCCAAGGTTGTAATGTATTTTGTGTTGGCCGAATCGTATATTTTCGTCTTTCGTAGCAAATGTTTCTAATATTTCATCGTACGTTGCTTCCGATGTGTGAGAAAATGCTAGATTTATAAAATTCTTAATTATTTTGAGGTTCCTTCCCGTTTCTGGTTTAAATTGAAATTCATGAAACGTCAGTTCAAGTTCAAAACAAAATGTAACGTTACAATTGAAAACTTCACTCGTCTATAAAGTAATTTATTTTGGTTGGATTTTAATACGATTTCTGCAAGCAAAAACCATATAATTAAAAAAAATACACACTGTTGAAACTGCTATCATGTAAACAGCCAATTCCCACACTTCGCGGCTTCACGGTTAAGATAACCAGGGCATTTCCAGAAGTCTTATTCTAACATCCTTGGGCCTTTTTTTTTTTTTTGATTGGAGGTTTAACGACCACCGTGAGCAACTCAATGGGCTATAAGCAGTCGCCCGTCCCTAATTTAGGGTCACTGGTTCCAGGGAAGGGAGAGAGCCAGTGCCGTAAGACAAACACAACATCCATGCCTGACCGGGATTCGAACCCGTACCCCTTACGGACGAATGATCAGAGGCCAACGCCTTAGGCCACTGCGCCACCGGGGCGGCTCCTTGGGCCTACTAACCACTTTAAACTGCTCCACATACATTATCTCGGAAGAATATATTGTTTTTCTTTTTAACACAGTTCCTGTTCCTGAATGGTAGTGTTCGGAGCAGGTATAAGATATTTGTTTTTTTTATTGGAGGTTTAACGACCACCGTGAGCAACGCAATGGGCTATAAGCAGTCGCCCGTCCTTAGTTTAGGGCCATTGGTTCCAGGAAACGGAGAGAGACAGTGCCGTAAGACAAACATGACATCCATGCCTTACCAAGGTTCAAAACTGTACCTATCTCGGACGAATGTTCAGAGGCCATCGCTTAGACCACTACAAGATTTGGCTATACGAGATTCAACCCCAGAGTTTCTAATTAGACGTCTGTCATTATTTATATGCATATATTTATTTCACAATTCCATTTTGCTGCTCGCAAATTAGCAGCAATACGAATCATAGATAAACACATTACTGGAATTTGTGGACCTCCCAGGTTCCCGAAGCAGACAAGCTAGCAGATGCTGCATAGCTTCCACTTCCTGTGGACTACAGCTAGTATCTCGAGACAGGCTTGGGGTCCTATCTCGTTACCTCATTGGGCTGCGCTTGAGTGGCGCGGACCAATTAGATAACATATAATTTACTTATCGTCTTCGTTGGATATGCGTATTGAACGGGTGATGAAACGAAACAGTAATAGCAGCGTAATTAGTGTGTATTACAATGGTGTGAAGATTCGGTCATTTACAGGTATCGGGTCACTAAATTGGTTCATTTAAAAGACATGGCCGGCCCCATTTATTTCAGTCTCGGCTCTCGTCCAATGAAGACGTCTTTCGCGGAGCTCCTGAGTCTCACCGCTTCTCGCAAAGAGAATTACCGAATCGTGCGTAGTTTTCAGATCGATTGCGCGGCAAGTGAACATATGGACCCCGGCGACGAGTAAAGTACGACTTCGGCATCGGGGATTTCTTCGTTGTCAGCGCTGGGCGGCAATTAATTCTTCTTTCGAAAAAGTTGGGAGAACAAAGGAATTCATTTAAGTCAACCCCAAGCACACGACTTCAGTGAATTACAAGAAGAGGAAGTGGACTACAAGCTACTAAAGGGTGAGCAAATTAAGCAAAACCCTGCTGATCTTGAAGAAACTAAGCGTATTACAGGGTGAACAAATTAGGCCAAATCCTGCGGATACAGCACAGTCTGTAGGTGAGCTGACAAAGCCTTACCTTCACACGAGTACACCATTAAGGGGTGAGCAGATAAAGCCAAACCACATTTTCTCACAAGTACACCAGGCTTTATAGAAACTATTGGGGGCACAGTATCACCAATTTCATCAAAAGACAGCGGCATTGGAGTAAAGAAAGAAAGAAGAAACACCCAAAAAGGAAAAGTCTCTTGTCAGAGCCAGAGACCGGCACGGAAAAATTAATCAAAAAGAGATACCCAAATCGCTACAGCACCAAAACACAGTATGAAGAATTAAATCCCACAACACTAAGAAAAGAAAAAGAGAACAGCCAAACAGCACCAAGGAACACCCCACAGAAATAACACAGAAGATCAACTTGTAACGTATACTCTAGATTCAGTTTCCTTTTGATTTCACTATCTCTTGTTATTTTATTTTCCTATGTAAATTATCTTCTTACTTAACGAGATGTTATTTCACCCGCTGAATGATATGTGGCAACGAGTGTAGTCATGACGTGGTGGTAGGCAGTATAAATAGGCGCGTTCAACGATACCTAGGAGAGCTTTTGTTTATATGAGGAGAGCTTTTGTTTATATGCGGAGAGCTTTTTGTTTATGTGCGTAGAGAGCTTTTGTGTTACGTGAGAGAGCTTTTTGTTTATATGTGGAGAGGTTTTGTGCGATGTGAAAAGAGCTACGTTATTTTGTGCCGAGAGCTTCGTTCTATGTGATTAGGTTCTTCTTCATAATTGTGATACGATTCAACGAGTTCAGATATTCAGTAGTAGTGTGATTAGTATGAGTGTGTGTTGTATGATACCAGGAGTTTTCCAATAAAAGGTTTTAAAGTGAGTACCTTTTTCTCTGTTCAATTATTGTCAGACCTCTGCCTGGCAGTTAGGTCCCTTTTCGTTAAGTGTCTTCATTAAGTCCAGCATAAAACTTTATTCATGATATAATAATTACCACACAACAAACCAGTAAAAACCTTATTCATTATAATTGGCGCCCGAACTTTTTCTGAACACGACGTCTTGACAATTATTACCCATGTCTTTATTACCTGAGACAACTTCAATATTTCACCCTAAGTCAAGTTTCGGTGGTGATGGGATTAATTTCGACCATCTGCAAGAAGCCTGTGGGGCTCGCTTTGATGTTTATGATTCTCAAGTACCCAGGCATTCTTCACAATTTCGTAATTCACCAGCTTCCTATCACTCTGAGTCGCGGGTCGTACCTGAGGGATTTCAATCCACTCACAGAAGCAAAATGCTTGCCCATTTCGTGCTGCATGCAGGAACAATTAATTTCAATGGTTTGGAGGGGTCCTTGAAATTTCTCGAGGATTTGGAGGATCATTTTGATCTATACAATATTCCTCACGACTGCAAAGTGCAAATAGCTGGCACTTGCTTGAAAGATACCGCTAAGACCTAGTATCGGCAGTGGAGAGTGTCGAACCCGGATTCTCATTATGAGAATTTCCGAGCAGAATTTTTGGAAGTCTTTCCTTTCGGCCCCAGTCGAGCTAGCCTTGCACAACAACTTTTTTCTCGTCAGCAAAGGACCCAACGATAGCCTTGTTGCATTTGCTTTAGAAACAACACGCTTGTATAACTTATGGGATCCACATGCCAGTCATGTCGACATGTTGGACACCCTATTGCAACAGCTCGATCCATTTCTACAGGACTTTCTTGAGGTCCGACACCCTGCCACAATTCATGAATGCCTTCGCCTCATACGAACGTATGAGGAGCGACACGGAAAACATGGTTCAACTCACCATGCTTGGGCACCCCGCGAGGCTTATTACGAAAATCCTCAGCGGCATAATAGGCCTAATGACTTTCAACGCGAGGGTACACAGGTGCAAGTCCAAGCATCATACGTTCCACCGCATAGAAGAGTGGTACACCAACCGCTCGTTTCTAATCAATTTTCTGGGTACCGTACAAATGCACAGTATGCTCGACCCCGTTCCAATCTGCAGAATTCGAAACGTTTTCATGCTCAGGGCAATGATGATTTTTCTGCCCGTGCTGAGGGAAGAAGTAATAGAAATGAAAATTTCAACAGACATGCGGAGTTCCCGCAGCAGTTTTCACGCATGTTTCCTCATCGTGAAAACTTTCCCGATACCCGGCAGGGCCGAGGTTTCAGACCGCATGATAATACAACCAGGAATCCTTTAAACTTCCAAAGGAAGTAGACCAAGGGTCGGTACTGCTTCCTGATACCAAGCATTCTGACCCTAAAACAGTATTAGTGACTGTCCAAACTCCTCAGCTGCCTGATGTGTTCTTGACAATTGAAGATATTATTGTCGAGACAAAGTTCGACACTGGTTCTGAAATATCAGCCCTAAATACGAAGTTTTGCACTGAAAGTTTTCCTACAATACAAGTCCAGCCTGCGACGCAGTATTTGCGAGGTGCAAATAACGAAACATTCAGTATCACAGGAACTGTCACATTATCTCTAGGGCTGGGAAAGGCTCGTTTTACGCAGTCTTTCCTGCTCATAGACGAACTACCTGTTAAATGTCTAATGGGCATCGACTTTATCAATACTTTTCAAGTTACCATGAATTTCGTACAACATGTTATTTCCTTTCCGGAACCTGTCGAAGTGATTCCTACGGATCCTATAGACATAACGAGTTTGTTACTGAGTAACCAACTGAATGAGAGGCAACGAAACCAGCTTTCTCTACTTTTGCAGGAAAGCCCTGGTTTATTTTCTGATCAACCTGGTTTCACACAGGTGGTTTATCACGTCATTGACACTGATGGTTCGAAACCGATAGCGACGAAACCTTACCCTTGTGCTCCCCATGAAAAACAGGAAATGCAACGTCAAATTTCCGAGATGATTAAACAGGGCATAATAAGGGAATCAACAAGCGCCTGGGCCGCACCTGCTTTTCTGGTTCCGAAGAAACAACCCAACGAATTTCGTTTCGTGACAGATTTCCGCAAGCTCAACCAAGTCACGAAAGCGATAAATTATCCACTACCTGTCATGTCGCATATTTTGCATGACCTATCGTCAACTAAATGGATGTCAACCGTGGATTTGTCGAGTGGATATTGGCAGGTGGCGGTACATCCAGACTCCGTCGATAAAACAGGCTCTGTGACTCCTTTTGGGGCTTATGAATACCTGCGTATGCCCTTTGGACTAGCTTCTGCACCTGCTACTTTCCAAAAACTTATGGATACGGTTCTCAGACCTGTTCTAGGTCCCCATGTGCATGTATATTTGGATGACATTATTATTACATCCGAGACTTTTGACGAGCACCTTTCTCTGCTCAAACAGGTGTTCCAACTCATATACAATGCTGGCTTGACGTTAAAACCTAGTAAATGCCAGATAGCGAGGGACGAGATTGTATATCTGGGGTTGAAAATCACTCCCCACGGCTTATTTACGGATAATGAAAAAATTAGGCCTATTGTTGGCTTTCCTCGGCCTAAAACAGCAAAAGAACTATCACGCTTTCTGGGAATGACCGGATGGTGTCAGCAGTTCGTCTCCGCTTATGCTACAATCTGTGAGCCATTGTATGCTTCGAAACGTAAATACAAGAAGTTTGTTTGGACACCTGAGGCTAACGCTGCATTTGAAGCACTGAAGTCTGGGTTGACTCAGCCTCCTGTGTTGGCTTTCCCGGATCATACTAAGGAATTTGATATTTATACTGACGCATCCGGAGTTGGTCTTGGTTGCGTTTTGTCACAAGCTGGGCATCCAATAGCTTTTGCGTCCCGTACTTTAGCCAAAGCTGAACGCAATTATTCAGCTACGGAATGCGAATGTCTTGCTGTAGTGTATGCCCTTGACAAATTTCAATGTTATCTTAGCGAATTGACAGTTAACATAATTACGGATCATTCTGCCCTTCAGTATTTGAATTCTGCTAAGCACCTCTCTCAAAGACTTATGAAGTGGGCTCTTAAGTTACAAGAGAGCAATATCAAAATTTCGTACCAACCAGGTCATAAGAATCAATTACCGGATGCATTGTCTCGCGTCCCGATTAGTGGGGTTCCCACAGAAACTACTCCTGGTTGTCAGCCTTTACTTCTAATAGCTGATATGACATCCAGAGAGCAAATAATGGCAGAATTAATAAATGATCCAGATTTTGGGGATATCTATAATTTTTTGCTTGCGGGTTCACCACAGCAAAGTGATCCTTCTCTGGCTGGGAGGTCACAGCATTTTGAAGTCATAAAGGGTCTTCTTTACTAAACGAAATCTAGGACTACTAGGGCAGAGTTTCGCCCATGTATTCCGCGAACCCTTAGATTGGCCCTTTTAAACGAATTTCATGACAAACCTATTGCAGGCCATTTAGGTATTCGCAAGACCCGTTGTAAATTGCGGGATGTTGCCTAATGGCCTGGCATGTACCAAAGTGTGCCCCGCACGGGGATAACTGGTTTTCCAGTTATTTGGGGAGCGGCGCCCCCACGGCCCGAGCTGACCTTGTGACTGGTCAACATCTGATGTCATGCCACCGCTTGTTTTTTCTTTTTGGTGCCGATGGTGTTTGCAGGGACGGCTGTTCATCCAGCTGTTGGGGAGTCGCGGCCCCACGATCCCGAGCTGGTCTTGTGTCTCGCTTTTTCGTTTTTCTTTATTTTCTCCACTGGCTAGTTGCCCGTGTTGTATACTTTACCTAATCGCTACCACGTTATGCACTAACACCCCGGTCTTGTGGTTTTGTTACCCTCCACCACTAACTGTTTAATATTAACCGCTCAGTTCGTAGGTTGCTGAGATTCCGTTTAGGTTCCCTTCCAGGACTTGTCTTCTTTGGATTTCTTTTTTCCTTTTAGCTGGTTTGGGTGCTAGACCTACCTGCATGTTTGCCGCGTGCGGAGACCCGTGAGGCGGAAATGGGATGTCTGGCGGCTGAGGTCGCAGGAGACCGGATAAGTGCCTCCTGTGTACCAACACTCCTCTTCGACCCCGGCTTCGCTGTAAACGGGAGGCTAGAGACTAACCCACCTCTAGTCAGAAGTCTTGTACCAAGTTGTGTACACGACTTTAGCGGCTTTGTCGTATAGCACGGCAGGGTGAGCCCGGGGGCTGTGGGATCATGCCAAAGGCGTTGGCATGACGGTACCCGGAGGCCGAAGTGTCCGCCGAGTGCGTGTGATCACAGCCAACGGACTATATCTGCAACGTATAAGCTCCAGAACTGTGTCCAGCGTCATTTTCTTGGCTTGCAGACCTCCAGTTCTCCCTTGTAGGGCTCGGTGGTGGGTGGAGTAGTCTGCAGACGAATCTTCCTCCTTTTTTCCATGGGTAAAAAGAACAAAAACTCCAAATTTAAGTCACCTGACAAAATGATAGTTGCCAACGACACTCCTTCGTCTTCTCAACCTACCAAGTCTCATACCCTTAAACGGTCTTTAGACCTTGACCTGGACCAAGAATGTGGAACCTCTTCTTCGGCAGCTGTACCAGTCGCTCCGAAGCGTCGTCTCCCCTCAATTGCTGTGACTACGCATGCTACTCACTTGCTTGTAGAATCCATCGATCCGAATGAGAGACTGTCCACCAGATCTCCCTTTTTCATTTCTAAAGCTTTGGACGCTGTGGTTGGCCCCTTGAAGTCTGTGAGGAAGCTTCGCTCTGGGGACCTGCTTGTCCAAACTTGCAGTGTTTCTCAGAGTAACACTTTTCTGAACCTCACTAGTCTTCAAGGCATTCCTGTGAAAGTGACACCTCACCCGTTTCTTAACACCTCTCGGGGTGTTATTTCGGAGTTTGATCTCTTGCCATGCAGTGAAGACGAATTCGTGACTGAACTTGCTGATCAAGGTGTTATTGCTGCACGTCGTATGATGTTCCGGCGTGATGGTTCCATGATTAAGTCAAAAAATGTCATCTTGACTTTTGACTCCCCGAAAGTTCCGACAGAAATCAAAGCAGGCTACTTGGTCTGTGCAGTTCGCCCGTACATTCCCAGTCCTCTGCGCTGTTTCAGGTGCCAGAGGTACGGGCATTCACAACGATTCTGTAAGAGTTCCGCTCGTTGCGCTAATTGTGGCTCCGGTGAACATGACGGGGAAGGTTGCACTTCTGCGGCCTGCTGTGTTAACTGCGGTGAGGCCCATGCAGCTTACTCCCGCAACTGTATGAAATGGAAGGACGAGATGGCGATCCAGCGCCTCAAGACCCTGGAAGGCCTCTCGTACCCTGCTGCCAAAGCCAAGTTGGGTATTCCCAACACCCGACAGCGTAGTTTTGCCGCAGTTGTTAAGTCTCTGCCACAACCCGTGCAGCCCTTTGTTCCGCGCCCTGTAGCTCTCGCAGCGCTTGCCAAGCGATCTACAGCTGACCAAGCGACACAGGTGTTTTTCCCCGAGCTCGCGATTTTTCGACTACCTGATTCTGGGCCTTCTCTTTTGCAGCCGACCCTCTCTTCCAGTTTAAAGCAGAAAGCCTGCACGTGCGGACGACCCGGCCCTCAATCCGCAAAGGTGTGCAGTGTCCATCCAACTGTCTCGGCCTCAGCGAGGTCCCCACCCTCAACCAACATTATAGAGGAACATAGGGGGGAGGAGAGTGACAGTTCGTCCCCAGCCTCAAACAACATTGCAGAGGAACATGGGGGAGAAGAGAGTGACAGTTCGTCCCCGCCCTCTGCCAGCATTGCAGGGGAGTGTGGGGGAGGAGAGTGACTCATCCTTTGTGTAGTTCTGTTTAAAAAAAAAAAAAAAAAAAAAATTATAATTATAATAGTCAATTAATAAATTTTTATATAAACCTAATTAACTACCTTGTCTTCACAGCTTTCATCATACTCTTTTTCAACTTTTACCAAGCCTGTCTGCTCTTAATCATTTTCCACGTTTTTTAAAAATCTGTGGCTGATAGTTCTTGGTCTGGCGCTCTTTGGCCAAACCTGGCCCTTGCGCCAATAAAATCCAACAACCAACCAACCAACCAACCAAAGTGTGCTCGCATACATTCAATCATGTCACTTGTGTCAGATTCATAATTACCGTAATGTAAGACCGGCCGGTCACTTGAAATCTAGTTCAAGTTCTCATGTTTTTGATATTATTTCAATAGCTTTATTGGGACCTTATCCTTTATCTGTCAAAAACAAAGCTCGTTACGTTTTAATATTAACTGATAATTTTTCTAAATGGGTTGATGTTTTTCCCATTAAAGCCGCTACCGCGTATGTTATTTGTAATGTATTAATTAATGAAGTATTCTCTAGATATGGTGCACCTAATAAAGTAGTTTCGGATAATGGTCCCCAATTTATTTCTGACATTTTTGAAAGAATGTGTGCGAGACTACACATTAAGCATAAATTCATTTCCCCATATCATCCCCAGAGTAATCCCTCTGAACGAGTAAACCGCACGCTAGTTAAAATGATTGCTACATTTGTCATGGATCATCACGAGCGGTGGGATGAACATCTTGAGCTTTTTTCGTTCGCCCTCCGCTCGTCTGTTCACGAATCTACTAAATTTACTCCTGCAGAACTTTTTTTGGGTAAAAATTAAGACCCCTTTTGAAAATTTAACGGGGATTATCGACGAACTAAACCAGCGAGCAACACCGCAATCAGTACGAATCATGGCAGAAAAAGCTCGTGTTGCAATGATAGGAGCACAAGCGGCTCAAGCAAGATACTATAATACTAGGCGTAGGGAACCAAATCTTGTCGTTGGAGATCTCACTCTCGTGGAAACGCACTTCCAGTCTTCTGTTTCTCATACTTTAGCAAAGAAATTTGCACCCAGCTACGAAGGTCCATATCGGGTGGCAAATGTGTTTGAAAATAACATTATTCTTGAAAAACCTGACAATCAATTTCAATACGTACACGTTGCTCAGTGTCGCAAGTATCATGAACGAAATATAGATTTTATTATCAACCCTACTCAATCTTCTGTTCCACAGACTCAAAAGTCTATATCTCACGATCAAAATCCAGAAATTTTGGACGAAACGACAAACATTTTTGAAGAATCTCCAGTGATTTTTTCTTCACCCTCCCCTCCACAAGACGGGATTCCAAAAACGCAACCTGATTCAACCATAAGACGAAGGCTCGAATCAAGTTCTTTAAATGCTAGTATCGTTCCTTTCCCTCCAACCATTGCCAAGACTGTTGCTGCACCATTCCCTAATAACTCTACAGCGACACAAGCTCCTGCTTCCTTGAATACCTCGTCAGAAAGTATTCCTATAGGCAGAAATAAACATCGCCCTGCACGACCACTAACTTACAGCAGCGACTCAGAGTCATCAAATATTTCTGATTTATCAGATATAGACAATAGAGTGACGATTCCTAAACGTCAGACACAAATTACAAACCGTCCAGCAACACCAAAAGCTGGTCGAAAACGTAACTTGTCGCCCCAATCTGCTTCGCCGCAACAGTGACGAAGGCAGAGATCTTTGCATCAGCCCGGGTTTCGCCCCTGGAACTTACGTTCAGGGCAAACAGAGACGATGCCTGCTTCTACTCTTATGCCAAGAGGTAGAAAGCGAAAACAAGCGATGTGGCCGGAGCCACGTCCCTTCAAAGGAATGCTGCACGGACAACACGGGCCCCAGCACAAAGGGACTACATATCAAAAGCCTGGCGGAGCCCGTTCCTGTCAGGCGCAGGGATTTCCTGACCGACGGACTTCAGCCGTTCCTGACCGTTCCTGTCAGACGCAGGGATTTCCTGACCGACATACATCAGCCGTTCCTGACCGTTCCTGTCAGCCGCAGGGATTTCTTGACCGACAGACTACAGATGTTCCAGATCCATTCAAGTCTCTGAACAGGCCGACGCCACCTGAATTTACCAGTCCGATTAGGCCTGGAAAACGTTATCGTACTAGAGTTTTTTATGCGTCCTCGAGATAAGTAGGTTCTCGTGGACAGGTTCTTTTCTCGTTCTGTTGTTTTTCCTGCACGACCAGTTGGCGTGTCAGAATTTTTTTTCGTGTGGGCCTATGCATTCTTTTTGCGTATATATGTGTTTTTTTTATATTTCTTCTATGTCCGTCTACTAATCCAAATTTTTTTTTATATATATGTGCTTAGGGGTAAAATAATGAAAATTGTTACTGTTAGGCAGCTATAGGCAATCTTCGCTGCTGATACAGTTGGTTTGTAATCAACGCTAATATGAAGACGTAATTTGAAATAAAAAAAGTGATTCCTGCTAGGCAGAATAAAAAAAGGTATGCCGATGCAGTTTTGTTTTGTTCAAGTATAAAAAGTGTTTCACAGACGAATACAGATTTCCTGATCTTGTCATGCCAAGTTTGATATTGTACATACTGCTGCCACCAAAACAAACAAAAAAGAGCACGATAAACGTCAGTCAGCAAGTGTAAGACTACACTCCAAAATTTGATAGGTTTTTTCGACAAAAAAAAAAAAAAAAAAAAAAAATTAAGGGGAGATGATGTAACGTATACTCTAGATTCAGTTTCCTTTTGATTTTACTATCTCTTGTTATTTTATTTTCCTATGTAAATTACCTTCTTACTTAACGAGATGTTATTTCTCCCGCTGAATGATATGTGGCAACGAGTGTAGTCATGACGTGGTGGTAGGCAGTGTAAATAGGCGCGTTCAACGATACCTAGGAGAGCTTTTGTTTATATGAGGAGAGCTTTTGTTTGTATGCGGAGAGCTTTTTGTTTATATGCGTAGAGAGCTTTTTGTGTTACCTGAGAGAGCTTTTTGTTTATGTGGGTAGAGAGAGCTTTTTGTTTATGTCAGTAGAGAGAGCTTTTTGTTTATATGTGGAGAGGTTTTGTTCGATGTGAAAAGAGCTACGTTATTTTGTGCCGAGAGCTTCGTTCTATGTGATTAGGTTCTTCTTCATTATTGTGATACGATTCAACGAGTTCAGATATTCAGTAGTAGTATGATTAGTATGAGTGTGTGTTGGATGATACCAGGAGTTTTCCAATAAAAGGTTTTAAAGTGAGTACCTTTTTCTCTGTTCAATTATTGTCAGACCTCTGTCTGGCAGTTAGGTCTCTTTTCATTAAGTGTCTTCATTAAGTCCAGCATAAAACTTTATTCATGATATAATTATTACCACACAACAAACCAGTAAAAACCTTATTCATTATAAACTGGTAAAACAACACATGAAGCACCGAGAACACCAGATACGAGTATGATTAGCAAAGGGCACTGTTGTGTTTGTCTTAGGGCACTGGCTGTCTCCTTCACTGGAACCAGTGGCCCTAAAGTACGGAAGGGAGACTGCTTATATCCCACTGAGTTGCTCACGGTGGTCGTTGAAGTCTCAATACCCCCCCCCAATTCCAAAAGACCCGTTTGTTTCGTTCAGTGGAAACAAAGTTCTGTGAGGTCTTTTCCGGTTGGTGATGATTTTTAAAATTCACAAGGTTTCACTCTATGAATTAAGCATTTTAAGATAGTGTATAACGAATTTTCTAATCAAGCGCGGCTCAATGAGACAACAAACTAGGAGTCCAAGCCTAACACCAGATTATCCACCCGTTAGTTCGACTGCGTAATACTAGAATCTCAAGCTAGGCTTGGAAACCTTCTATTCGTTATCTCATTGGACAGCGAAAGCGGGGTGCCGACCAATTAGATAACGGTATATGCAGTTTAGCATATATGAAGTCCAAGATGTACGAATCCAGTGGCGTTTCAACATAAAAAAAATTTCTGTTAGCGCAACAAAAAGTATGACTTTCTTTTTTTTTTTTTTGATTGAAGGTTTAACGACCACCGTGAGCAACTCAATGGGCTATAAGCAGTCGCCCGTCCCTAATTTAGGGTCACTGGTTCCAGGGAAGGGAGAGAGCCAGTGCCGTAAGACAAACACAACATCCATGCCTGACCGGGATTCGAACCCGGACCCCCTTACGGACGAATGATCAGAGGCCAGCGCCTTAGACCACTGCGCCACCGGGGCGGCATGACTTTCTTCATAGGATATACATTTATCATACAAAAAGGTTTTTATTAAACCACTTTGTTCAAGGAACTGCTAAAGTTTGGGTTTATCGTTTAAGGTGCAACTTCTATATTCTAATTTTTCTTTTAGTGAATGACTGTGTTATGTGTAACCTCCCTCTCTCTCCCCCTCCCCACTCGTTAAATTGCGAACTCTTTCACCACGAAAAATGTTCGGTTCATATGCAGTTTACTCACGTGCAGATGTTAGCAGTGCATAGTCCCCAACGATGGCTTTCTGTTCACCGTAGTTATGACGCCTAAAAACAATGGCTGGCACACATTTTCTTGTGTTACATAATTGCCCCCTACGCGTTTACCCTCATAATATTTGTTTAATGCTAGTCACGAGATAACATACAAGAAATGCACATATAGTGATGTAAGTAAAAATACGTCTGCTGTAAGTAAAAATACGTCAACGTACACCTGCAATGCTCTCTTCCAAAACATTCGTTGCAAAACATTCGTTGTGGAATAGTTTTCTGAGTAGGTTGTATGTTCAGCAGAGCACGTAAAAGGTACTATTTATCCCCAAATTGAAAAATGATCCTAATTTAACCACGTAAAAAATTGAACTCTCAGTGTGTTTAACTTCTAAAGCAAAACACTCCGTATTAAGAATGAATTTAGATGAAAACCAGTTTCACAAAACATGTCAGTACAATCAATGATGCAGAATTGTACGCTCACGTGCTGCCATCTATCGGCTGATACTTGAGATGACAGCACACGAGCTGTTTATCGCTCTCAAAGACGTTACTATTTTGGCTAGCCATTGAAAAGATCTTCTGGAATGTTAATTGAGTCTCTACTCCGAATTATGCAATCCGAACCAAACATTTTTAGTCCTGTATATCTAGCAGAAAAAATCGAGTACGAGGATTACCTGCAAGAACACTACAATCAGTTACTGATTCGTCCGTGCCAATTGAGCGCTGACCAATGAGATTACGAATTAGAGGAGTCAGAAGGATGGAATGCTAGTTTGCGTACTCGTATTAGCGCATTCTCGTCAACACGAACATCTTCTAATGTTAAAGAGAGAGAGAGAGAGACAGAGGATATGAAACTCAACTGTGGTGTGATCTAGAGCTCGCTTCTACAGCCCAGCCAAGGAATCAGATATTTTTTGTAATTCACATTTCCGCCACTAGTGAACGTAATATATCATCCATTTATAAATGTTTCATCGATTCTGGAAATAAGGTTAAAAGAAATAATTTTGTACCCAAAATCTTTGGTAAATGTGTAGATTAGCATCCTAAATTATTTCGTCGGAAAAATATTAGTACCTGGAAAAAGTGTGACGTACAGATTTCAGAGTATGGAAATTAATGGCAAACGGTGCAGAAATTTCATATTTTAAATGTGTTTTAAAGATTTTTAGCGTAATATTTACGTGTACGAGCGATGCTATGAGAGACGCCGCCTTAGGCGCAACGCATCGCTCCGGCAACGATGTGAAGCTGTGCTCCGTTAAAACGAAATTCTTTGGTGGCTATACAGAAATAAACTAAAAAAGGAAACTCAAACTTACTTACCTACTTACTTACTCTCTCAAACTTAGCTCTTCGCTGCCTCGCAGTAGCCATTATCTCCGCCAAAATTACAAGTGCCGTTTCGGTGCCGGTCGCCAAATGGTGGGTGCCGGTTTTATTGCTGCCAATGAGATAACTTAATACATGTCCATATTGCTGTCGCGAGGCGCTAGTATGCGTGATGACGATCGTTCATCCATTGGCCGCGAGTGGCGCTAAATACGTTGACTCAGTTCTGATGTGCAGAAGATAATCATAAGCTTGTTTGTGTACCAAATTTGTATTGTTTCGAAATGAAAACACTTTCACACGGAATCGTAATTTTCTAATTTAAACTGCTGGCCACCCAAAATGCAACACCAAGAAGGAAGCATCCGATTGGCTTGAAATTCGCAGCATGCGTCACCCGCGAGAGGACTTGCAAACGATTAGCATTGCAGGGCATATGCAAATCATGTGCGCCCTGCACGCCACCGAGAAGCACGGTAAGAAGAGTGCATGGAAGGCGAGGTGTAAGTAGTAGAAGTGTGTTGTGCTGCCGGACCTGTGCGTGGGAAGCTTTCTGATGCCTCGTCGCACAATACGGCAGTCATTCCAGCACGTTTCGGAGTTCGACAGAGGACGAATAGCGATATCGGTTTATCGTACCGAGACATCGGCGCCCGTGTGAGACGACATCATCCAGCCACAGTGAGGCGAGTATGGATTCGGTGGGTGCAGGAGGAACGGACGGACCGACGTGAGCGATTTCTGCAGCCGCGGCACACCACCGAACAAGAGGTCCGGCATGTTGTGCGGCGGGCATTTACGGCTCGCACCGCCACATCACGAACGTTAGCGCAGAAATTAGGGTATGTTGCACAACAACCTGTGTTAACACGTACCGTTTGACGTCTTCTGCAGGAGGGGGGACTTGCCGCAAGGCTCCAATTGATCTGATTACTATTTACGTTACACCGCCGGCGAGTGCGGCGGCAGAGGGCCGCTGAACGCCGCACCTGGACTACGGAATGACACGACATTGTCTTCTCCGACGAATCCCGCTTCTGCCTGAAACACCATGATGGTCGGATCCGTGTATGGCGGCACCGCGACGAGAGACTGTGACGCTTGCGTTATGCATCGCCATACCGGTCCGTCGCCTGGCGTTATGGTTTGGGGCGCAATTGGATATGACACCCGCACCCCTCTGGTACGCATCGCCGGCACTCTTAACTGCCACCGCTACATCTCCGACGTTTTGGAGCCTGTAGTCCTTCCTTACTTGCAGGACCTGCCAGCGGCCACGTTTCAACAGGACAATGCGCGCCTTCACGTGGAACGCATCGTGCAACAATTCTTCACGGCCCACCAGGTGTCACTGCTGCCGTGGCCCGCCTGTTCTCCCGATATGTCGTCCATCAAACACGTCTGGTCGCTGATCGGTAACCGAGTTTCCCGGCAAACACCAACCGCGGCTACGCCTGATGAACTGTGGCAACGTGTGGAAGTAGCCTGGACCGACATACCCCAAGCCCACATCCAAAGTCTCTTTCGTTCGATGCCGCGGCGTGTAGCGGCCGTTATTGCCAGTCATGGGCGCCACGCGAACTATTGATGTCTGCGTGTTCTGCAAGTCACACGGGCCTGTAAGCTCAATTGTTTCGTCTTTGTATCTATTATTATGTGTCCAGTAAATCTGGCTTTGCTATCTCGTGTCCTTCTTGGTGTTGCATTTTGCGTGGCCAGCAGTGTATATTGGTGTCATTTTGTAAATTCAAATTTTCTCTGCATTGAGAGTTCGCTTAGGAAAACGAAGTTTCCGATTTAAAACGAATTATATGCAACGAGTTTTCTCAAGATTTTGTTGAAGAACTGGCGCAGCAGACGAGAATTAAATAGAAATGTAGCAAAGAAAAATTAAATGAAATAAGTAAAGATCTCAGTTCAGTTTATTCATGTATTTATAAATAATCGGCGACTGCCTACGATTGTTACGTCAACTGTGGATATTGATAAGCACTGTACAGTCGTTCTTTTTTAGAGCAACTAATCTTATATGTTTATCACATCGAAAGAGCGATCGACAAGTAACGCCATGTTTAAGTAAAACACAAAGTCAGCGTTATTAAACATTCAGACGTCTGATAAGCACAACGTAAAAAATTATGACTTAATAATCACTTAAAGCATTCCTAAATTCTACCAAAACATGTATAGTGATTTCATTTTAAATTAAGAGTACACATTTAAATGCTTACAAACCATTTTCTTCCAGGCTATTAAAATTTAATGCGTATTTGTCGTTTATCTGCCGGCCATGAAGATGTAATGCAACTATTAAGCAAGTTAGGACACAGAAACTTAGTGAAGCAATATATGTATATACTATATATATTATACTAAAATCAGTTTCTATTGCTGGGATGAACAAAACGGTAAATGCGTAGATCAGCGTCCTAAATTATTTCGTCGGAAAAATGTTAGTATCTGGAAAAAGTGTGAAGTACAGATTTTAGAGTATGGAAACTAATGGCAAATGACGCAGAAATTTCATGTTTTTATCGTATTTTAATTTTTTTTTCGTAATATTTACGTGTAAGTGCGATGCTGTGAAAAAACGCTGCAGTAGGCTTAACGCATCACTATGGCGACGATATAAAACTTTCCTCCGTTGAAAGCAAGTTTTGCTGCGGCGTGCAATTCACCGGCGGACGACTACAAGTGCAACCTCGTACGTTCTTGCCAGGACAACTAACCATGTTGTACTCATACGTTACAAATAACAATTCGTTCATATTTTGTCATTGTTTTTGAAGCACCTGTTGAGAATTTTTTCGTTCTTTTGCATATAATTTCCTGTTTCTAAACAAAAAGTACGACTATGCCTTTCGATGTTGTACAGAAAACTGGGGAAGTATAATTTTCTGTTATGCTTTCAACGGCTTCCATTCGTAGCTGATTTGTTTCACTGTAGTTTTGGTTTTCCTCTTAATACCTTCTTCACAGGCCACTTTTTACCACATTGATACGAATCTTTTGCAAATCAAAGAGGTTTTATCTGGTTTTTCCTGTCAGCAACGTACAGGATACAACAAAAAAAATGCGGTGGATGATGTGGACCTATTTTCTATTGCGCATCACTAGAACATTTATGGCTCTCTTGCTAACAACGTTATAACGAAGTGAATTTCTCCGTCATTTTTGGTCTACGCCGGGATTCGAACCCGAGGCCGCTTATTCCGGAACAAGTCGCTCTACCAACTGAGCTACGCAGACGATTATTCTGATTCCTATCTGCCTTTATGTCGTGTGCATCCTGCTGGCAGGTACGTCACATCTCCCCCCCCCCGAAAGAGGGCCGGGGGCATGGCCCACGGGTCAGCCGTGACCATGAATCGTTGCAGGCAGCCATCCACTGTAGAACGTGCACTTGACAACTCCCAGTCAATCTGCTGTGTGGAATGCAACATCACACATTTTTATTTTTCGAAGCGCTGGAGAAGGGATTCTCTGATTTTTCCTGTCTCGCGGTGTGGAAATAACATCACACCAATGCGAGATTTTGAACGGCCGGGTCATCCGGATAGTTCGGGCGCCATTATAACGAAGTAAATTTCTCCGTCATTTTTAGTCTACGCCGGGATTCGAACCCGAGGCCGCTTATTCCGGAACAAGTCGCTCTACCAACTGAGCTACGCAGACGATTATTCTGATTCCTATCTGCCTTTATGTCGTGTGCGTCCTGCTGGCAGGTACGTCACAACGTAACCGCTTTCTGTTGTGCGATGCGTTAGGCTTACCGCGGCGTCTTTTCACAGCATCGCCCTTAAACGTAAATATTACCATAAAAATCTTTAAAAGACATTTAAAATATGAAATTTCTGCGCCAATTGCCATTGATTTCCATACTCAAAAATCTGTACGTTGCACTTTTTCCAGGAACTAACATTTTTCCGACGAAGTAATTTAGGACGCAAATCTACACATTTAACAAAACAGATCGTTACCCAACGAAACAGAATAATTTGTGAAGAAACCACAGGAAAATGAGTTTCCAGCCTTTCAATGAACTTCGTGGAGAGTAAAAACCTAGCTATTATGATTTAAAATGTCTAAACAGTTAGAATAAAATTACTGTTGTTAAACTATGAAAGTAAACAAATACGAAAGAGGTCAACTAATGCAATGCCACCTTGCGGACATTTAGATTAAAACCCGAAAACAACATTTCAGCACGATTGGGCAGGCAGTGTTTATTTACAGGCAGCAGAGAATCTTCCTTTCAACGCGGAGCAGAGCTTTACATCGTCGCCCTAGCGAAGAGTTAGGCAGTTACCTCCAAAATCTCTTTCCGGGGGTCACGCCTGGGGTCAACGATATTTTACAATTATAATACCGACAAATGTACTCGCCTGCAGCATTTTAACACATCAAGGCTCTACGAGACCCGCCATCTTGTATTGCTTCCTTCTCTAATTAACCAACGGGCAAGCGTATTTCACAAATTGCTCGGGCAATTTTGCATACTCTGGAACGCCGTTTGTGGCTAACGCAAGATATATGATAAATAAGGAGTTCCCTGGTTTCAGATTTTTATTTTGGACCCTTTAAGTATTTTTTATTAATTAATAAAACTATGGAAGATGCCCTGGTACAACTTTCGCTGCAGATAAAAAATGAAGGGAAAGGTCAATAAAAATTCTGAAACCAGGAACCAATTCTACCATTCTTCACTTTCTGAAAATAGTAAAATTTATTTAATTGGTAAAAAATATTAGCTGCAATTTGTGAAATAAGGTCACTACGTATTGAAAAAAAGATGTTTCAAACATCTCAACAACTGGTCACGCCCACTGACACCTTCCCCATCGGGTGTTTGCGATTCCCTCCCTGTGATGGGGAGCAGTCGATGGGTGTCTTAGTTGACCCTGCAGGGGAACTAATGGGGCAAAAGAAGCTATCTCGTCGAGAAAAGCTTCAGCGACATTCATCACACAAGGTATTTGTGTCAAGCTGACATTCTTCGAACTCTGCCTTTTCGTGTATCAAATTTGGTTTTATACATATTTCTATTATTCTTCGTTGGTGTTCCATTCGTATTTGGTAATTTGTTCGGATTTCGGTTAATTTTTTCGTTCTTATTTTATTCTTTGTTCTGACTGTATTTTTTATTATTATATGTATTCCACACTTTTATTTTATTACAATTTTGCATTTATTCCTCAATCTTATTTCGTTCCTATTTTTTTTATACTGCATTTTAAACAAATTTTATTTCTCATCCTTCTTTTAAATTTCACTTCTTATTCTTATTTGATTTTTGTTTTCCTTATTTTATTCTTTTTTTTCTTTTTTTTTCTTTCTACGTAATATGTGCGGTGGACGGAAAAGTCCCCCACACGAAAAATCTCCCACATTCGGAAAAGTCCCCCACATTGGAAAAAGGCCATAGATAAACTCCTCCGCAGGAAAAGTCCGCCATCTTCCTCAGCCAGTGGCCGTGCACAAATTGCAGTTTACACAAAATATTGAATGTAGGGGAGATTTCCGGGTCACCATTTCCATTTTCACCCTGTTTAAAACAAGATGCAGCCATACAATGAGCACAAACATGTAGGGGAAATTTCCAGGGTTGTCATTTTAACATTTACGCAGTTTTAGTAAATATCAGTCTTATAATTAGCAGGATGGGATGAGGGAAATTTCCGGCTTCGGCATTTCGACTTTTACGCAGTTTAAAACAAGATGAAGCCCTGCAAGTAGCACAAATATGTAGGGGAAATTTCCTGGGTTGGCATTTTCATTCCAACGTTCTCATGCTCATAACGTTTACCTGATGGACGGAAGAGTCCCCCACAAGAAAAGTCTCCCACATTGGAAAACACCCCCACCTTTTTCAGTCAGAGACCATGCGCAAATTGCATTTGACACAAAATATCGAACGTGGGGAGATTTCCGGGGTCATCATTTCCATTTCCACGCTGTTTAAAACAAGATGCAGCCGAACAACGTGCACAAATATGAGAGGGGGATTTCCGGGGTCGAAATTTGAAACATTTTCAGCTGTTTATGGTAAAAAACTGTCTTGGAAGTAACTGGATGAGGTGGGGGAAATTTCCGGGTTAGTATTTCGATTGTTACCGCACCTTTTAGTGAAAAACGGTCTTACAATCAACAGGCTGACAGGGAGGGGGGATTCTGGGGTCGGCATTTCAAACATTTATCGCTGTTTTATAGTAAAAAACTGTCTTGCAAAAAGTTGGATGAAATTTCCGGGTTAGTTTTCGACTGTTACAGCGCTTTTTCGTGAAAAACCGTCTTACAATAAGCAGGCTGACAGGGTGGGGGAAATTCCGGAGTCAGCATTTCTATTTTCATCCACTTTAAAACAACAGGCTTACAAGTAGCACAAATATGTGGGGAAATTTCCGGGGCCGACATTTCAAACCTTTATCGCAGTTTATAGTACTGCAAGTAGCTGGATGAGGTGGGAGAAATTTGCAGGTTAGTATTTTGACTTTTACCGCGCTTTTTCGTGAAAAACGGTCTTACAATAAGCAGGTTGACGGGGTAGAGTAATATTCCGGGGGGGGCTTATCCCACCACTAACTTCGCGCCTGTTTCTTTATGTTTCGTAAACATATTTCCCTTTCACCTGACTTCCCACGATTAACAGTTTCTGAAAACGGTAATCGGAAAGTCTTCCACAGGAGAACTGCCACACATTCGAAGTGCTCCTCTGAGGAAGAGAAACTTGTGCCCAACCCATTAATGAAAAACATGTGGCATTTTTTCTGTGGGGTAGTTTTCTGGTGTGGCGGTTTACAGTGGACCGGACCTTACATACCTTTTTATGTGACCAGGAATCTCCTCTATTATCATTCTATGCCACTATAAAAACTCCTAGACTCTGACATATCTCAAATGAAATGAAATTTATGTACATTCCCTCATATGAGATGGTGTAGGAGTATTTCTCGGTGTGTTTGCCTATCGGTGGAAGAAAGTATACTAGTTTTTCACCAAGAGAACATCTATTCAACAACGACAATCACCAAAGAGGAAAGATCTTCCGTTAATGCAATTTGTACGAGTATATGGCCGTACCGGCTCAGCAACAGAAAGGTACCAATATCGCGTGCACGAGTTTGCCACGTACCCGTCTCCCGGGTACTAATCTCCCGGGATCACGATGAATACGGAAACACTAATCCCGGAAATTTACGCCACCACATCATGTTACTTGTAAGATAGTTATTTACTGTGAACTGCGGTGAAAATCGACATGCCGACAATGGAAGGCCCCCCCCCCATCGTGTCAGCCTGCTTGTTGCATAACCGTTTTTCACAAAACAGCGCGTTAAGAGTCGAAATACTGACCTGGAAATTTCTCCCACCTCATCCAGCTACTTGCAGTACTATAAACTGCGATAAAGATTTGAAATGCCGACCCCGGAAATTTCCCCCACATATTTGTGCTACTTGTACGGCTGAATGTTGTTTTAAAGTGGATGAAAATATAAATGATGACACCGGAAATTTCCCCCACTCCATCCTAAAAGTCAAAATACCGACCCCGAAATTTTCCCCCACCCTGTCAAAATGGAAATACTAACCAGAAAATTTCTCCTACCTCGTCCAGCTACTTGGAAAGCGGGTTTTCACTATAAACAGCGAAAAATGTTTGAAATGCCGACCAAGGAAATTTCCCCCACATATTTGTGCACGTTGTTCGGCTGCATCTTGTTTTAAACAGCGTGGAAATGGAAATGATGATTTTGTGTCAAATGCAATTTGTGCATGTTCCCTGACTGAAAAAGGTGGGAGACTTTTCCTGTGGGGGATATTTTCCAAAGGGGAACTTTTCCGAATGTGGGGGAGTTTTCATGAGGGGGACTGTCCCTGTGGGGGACTTTCCGATTATCCGTTTACCTAACATGTCAAATTATTAATATCGTGATATTACTCAGGCAGAAAATATTAGATCTAACGTCTACGTCCTTCTAAAAGTTTTCATTCCGTCATTCTCATATTCCTAAAATTTACATAACAAGTAATGTCAATAATATTGCACTTCTACTTATGCACCATACATTGATTATTAGGTCGAAAGCCTAGGACTTTTCAACACTTTTTTCTGCGCTTATGTGATATACGTAAAGTTTACAAAGAAAGTAAAATTAATAGCTTTGAGCTTTTACGTAGCATTCAATATTAATTACTAGGCCTTAGGGCTAAGGCCAATGAACTAATAATTAGTGCCTCAGTAAAGTGCAGTATGATTAACTTCAGTTCATGCATAAACGTTATGAATATGACATCGTTAGAATAAAAACTGTTAAAAGGCCTAGGGCATATGAACTAATATTTTGGTGTCTAAGTAAAATTAAAATGTTATTTTACCTTGACTTGTTATGTAAACGTTATTAATATAACATCAGAAGAATAAAAGCTGTCCAAAGGGCCTAGGCCTAATAATTAATATTGAATGCTTAAGTAAACGTGCAAAGCTATTAACTTGACTTTTTTGAAAACTTTACGAATGTCACATAGGCGAAGAAAAAAGTGTTAAAAAGGCCTAGGCCTACGGCCTGTTAATTAATGTACTGGACACACATAGAAGCGCAGTATTATTGACATCACTTGTTATGTAAATTTTAGGAATATGTGAATGACAGAATGAAAACTTTTAGAAGAGCCTTCGCAAAAAGCTATATTAGACAGAATAATATTTTCTGCCTGAGTAATATCGCAAATTAATAATTTGAAATGTTACCTAAACGTTGTAACGATGGAATAAAAAATGCCGACAACGGGAATTTCCCCACATATTTGTACTACTTGTACGGCTTCATGTTGTTTTAAACTGCACAAAAGTCGAAATGCCGAACCCGAAAATTTCCCCCACCCCATCCTACTAATTGTGCACTGAGAAAAACGTTTTGTTAATTCAACAAAAAGTTTCGTTGAATTTGCAAAATTATTTTGTTTAAAATTATTGTTGATTTAACAAAATTTATTGTTATCATGACAAAACCTTTTGTTTCATTTAACAAAATGATTAGGTTAATTTTTGGGAAGTTGTTTGATCCAACAAAACATATTGTTATCATGACAAAATGTTTTGTTGCTGCAACAAAACATTGTTATCGTGGCGCATTAAGTTTTGTTATCATAACAATATGTTTTGTTGCAGCAACAAAACATTTTGTCATGATAACAATATGTAAACTCTGGTGAAAATCGAAATGCCGACACTGGAAATTTCCCTCATCCTGTCAGCCTGCTAATTATGACCGTTTGACACTAAAAACCGCGGTAACAATCGAGATGCTAACCCGGAAATTTCTCCTACCCCATCCAGCTGAGATCATTTTTGTACTATAAACTGCGTAAAAGTCGAAATGCCGACCTTAGAAATTTCCCCCCACCCCGTCCAGCTAATTGTAAGACTGTTTTTTACTATAAACCGCGTTAAAAGTTTAAATGATGAACCCGGAAATTTCCCCCACATATTTGGTCTCGTTGCACGACTACATTTTGTTTTAAACAGCGTAAAAATGGAAGTGGTGACCCGGAAATCTCCCCCCTATTCGTTATTTTGTGTAATCTGCAGTTTGTACGCGGCCTCTTACTGAAAAAGATGGGGGACTTTTCCGATTACCAATATGTGCACTGTTTTGTTTCTAGTATGCTTTACTTTCATTCTTTGTTTTTGGTATTTCTACGAACCATATAGACAGTGTGGCAAATAATTTTTAAGACGGGGTCTGTAAAATGAAATAGAAACAAGAAATTATAATTTGTTTTGGTTTCTTATTCAAAATAACTCCTCCGGCTTCAATACACTTGTTACAGCGATTTAATAATGATTCGAATGCCTGTTCCAGTTCACTTTGAGGAATTGCCTCCAAAGCACGCGTCGAAGCTGTTTGTATGGTCGATATATCATCAAAATAACACCCTTGTAAGGTCATTTTAAGTTTTGGGAATAAAGAAAAGTCACAGGGTGCTAAATCAGGCGAATACGGTGGATGATTCAACACACAGACGTTATCTTTCGCCAAAAATCTACGAACAAGAAGTGAGGTGTGACTGGGTGCATTATCGTGCAACAAACACCAATTGTTTTGATCCCGATATTCTGGACGAATGCGACGAATTCTGCCCATCAAACGCCTCAAAA
This sequence comes from Macrothele yani, assembly GCA_039090855.1. NCBI lineage: Eukaryota > Metazoa > Arthropoda > Arachnida > Araneae > Macrothelidae > Macrothele > Macrothele yani. The sequence goes on along the minus strand of CM077018.1, from coordinate 20,238,129 downwards.
CATTTAAATAAATCTCACCACTAATTGTTTGTCCACTTGGAACAAATTCTTTGTGGATAATACCCTTACTATTGAAGAATGTAATGAGCATTGCTTTGATTTTCTATGCAACTTTTCTTGTTTTTTGGCTTGTGGTGAGTTTTTTTACTTTCATTCAGCACTTTATCGCTTTGTTTTACGATCATATTGAAAACACCATGTTTCATCACCTGTAACAATCGATTTTAAGAAGTTTGGATCATTTTCAGCGGCTGAAATGATGTCTCTGTAATGTGCCCTTTTTCTTGATTTTTGTTCATTGGTTAACGTGTGTGGAACAAATTTAGCACAGACTTTGATTTGCCCAAATCTTCATGCAGGATGGTTCGAATCGTTTCTTTGTTGGTGTTTAAAGACTCTTCCACCATTCTCAGTGACGCACATCGATTGTTTGCCACGAAATCACGCACTTTTTCAATAATCTCAGGTGTCCTATATGAACTTGGTCTTCCGGTATTCTTATCATCTTCTAGCGTATCTCTTCCTTCCGAAAACCGTTTTTCCCACAGGAAAACATTTTATCTACTTAAACAAAACTCACCGTAAACTTGTTTCATCATTTGGTACGTTTCCGAGGCACTTTTACCAAGTTTTGCGTTATATTTAATAACAGCCCTTTGTTCCATCTAAATAATTCAACATGAAAAAAAATTTACTTCTCTAATGAACGGCCGTTTCGTTTGAGTTACTTTAACAACTGCGCAGTACTTTTGGCAGAAAGCAAGCAGATGGTGACGGTTTATAACGCATTCGCGATTACACTGGTGGCGCCACCGTAGGCTGAAATATAGTGCCAGTCTTAATAATTATTTGACGCACTGTGTATTCCTTGTGTTCTTATTATATACATTGTTTGTTCACCATGAGGCACAATAAGAACTTCAAGCTCTTCCTGTCTAAAAGCAGGAAAAGAAACAAGGGACAAAACTTCAAAAAAAGGTAGTTTTCTAAATATTGAATCATATTTTTCATTTATATCCACTATAAATAGTTTACTTAGTAGAAAAATAATACTGAAAAGAAAAAAAAATTACTCTCCATTATATCCTTGTAATCCAGCAGAAAATCTACATTTCGTTTGTTTGGCCCTGATCATATTTACACGCAATTTTGTTTTTACCTTTGCTGTTATAAGAATGACGCTGTGTTACTCATCTCAGCATTATAATCCTAACATTGGAGTTATTAAACAAATGAACCACACTGCTATCATGTGCGATAAAAAACGAACTTCTACGGGTAACATTATTTCAGACAAACGTTATATGGCTAAATGCGCGGTCTTTTGGACAAAGCATGCGCATCATAACTACGCTGATAACTGACTGTCAGTGAACTGACCTATACAGCATTTACGCAAGACAACTGGCCTATAGAGCATTTACCGCGGATAACTGACTCCCTCGAAACAAATTGCGCTTCTACCGTTCACTTCGGTAAGTGGTACCCATTGATTCCTCAGGTAATGTAGCTATTTTTCGAGTAGCTGAAATCCATTGTAGCTATCAACACAAAAATTTATATTTAGGAATTGCGTTGTACTCTCTTGTGCTGCTTAAATTTTGGGTAACCGGAAGGAGGAATTCTCTTAGCTGTTTTTTGATTTTGTTATGCTGCTGCACATCTTAATTTATGTATGGAAAAGTCCAGTGGAGGCACTGCAGATTTTTCTCGTTGTAGAATTATCCGAGCCATTTAACTTGAGTTTTTACTTTCTCATACATTACGTAGTATGACGAAGTGTTGTAATCGTGAAAAAATTCGACTTCGAGATTTCAACGGCAATACAGGTTTTATGGCCACCGCAATACCATATCACTGTTTTCGCCGTGGTGTCTGTGGTTTGTGTGTCAGTGTGTAGTTTGTGTCCACCATAACTCAAAAACCATTTTGGCTATCAACACCATATTTAATATTTGGGTTTTTGTGGTACCTTCACGTGTTGATTAGATTTTGGTAGAAATCGGGAAACAGGAAGTTAGCGTTCCCCACACCAATTTTCCGATTTCGCTGTGAAGCTCATAAAGTATTATAGGTATCAACTCAAAAAAAATTTATATTTAGGAGTTTTGTTGGAAGTTGAAGTGGTGATAAAAATTTGGTAAATCCAGGAGAACCGCAAGTGGGCGTTCCCATTACCAGTTTTGCGATTTTTCGATGCAGCTGAAAAACTGTTGTATCAACAAGAAAATGTGTATGTAGGAATTGCGTGATACCCTCATGTGTTGATAAAATTTTGGTAGAATTGGGAGAAGCAGAAGTGGGCGTTCCTCTCATCGGTTTTGCTATTTTTCTATGTGGCTGAAAAACTATTCTAGCTGTCGACAAGAAAATTTATATTTAGGAATTGCGCTATGTTCTCCTGTGCTGATTAAATTTGGTAGAAATCAGGGAAGCGGAAGTAGGAGTTCCCTTAGCAGTTTTTCGATTTTGCTATGCAGCTGCGCATCCCAGTTTATGTATGAAAAAGTCAAGTGGAGGCCACTTCAGGCTTTGTAGTTACGTTTACGTAAACTAGACACTATCCCTGCTGTGCCCGATACTACAGGAACCCAGGTAGCTCAGTGTCCTACATCTGGGGGTCTTTTTCACTGGTCAGCAGCTAAAAATAATTAATGACGGAAGGCAGATAGCAAAATATTCCTACTGTGCAGTCGCATACAAAGCTGTAATAAAAATTCAGATTTTTTCTGAGATCACGACGAAGTGGAATGAAGAGTTTGTAACGGATGTAGTGTTATTTATTTATTCATTCATTTATTTTTCGTTTTCTGCGTTTTTACATTGTACTGATCACTTTCAGGAACACCTTGTTCAAAGTTCGACGAAACGGCACTAAGAGAATACCATCTAATTTCAGAGGGCGAGCTTGCATTACAAAATCAGGAAATTTTAATAGAAAACGGAAGGCGCATCGTAGAACTCGAATATTTTGTACAGCAGCTGCAGAGCTGAATAACCATAGTTATTTCGGATGCACGCTTTCTGACATGGAAATAATTTCTGAACAAAGAAAAGGACTGAAAAGTAGTTTGACATTTAAATGCAATATGCGCAGTATCGCCTTCAAGAAATTGTCTACACAGAGGACTTACAAATGGATAAAATGAACGTAAATACTGCTGCAGTAACAGCTGTTTATGGGCATTGAATCGCCGGCCCGGTGGCGCAGTGTTCTAAGGCGATGGCCTCTGATCATTCGTCCGAAAGGGGTCCGGGTTCGAATCCCGGTGAGGCATAGATGTTGTGTTTGTCTTACGGCACTGGCTCTTTCCCTTCCCTGGAACCTGTGACCCTAAATTAGAGACGGCTGACTGCTTATAGCCCATTGAGTTGCTCACGGTGGTCGTTAAACCTCCAATCAAAAGAAAAAAGAAAAAAAGAAGAAAATGGGCATTGAATCCGGCTTCTCCCACCTGGAATTTTTTGCGGTCTTGGATATCCCATCAATGTCAAGAAAAGCATGTTCTAAAGAACATGAAAGGGTATCTATCGCATGGGAGGAAACAGCATTGGAACTGCTCCACATTTTGGCGCCGTTGTCTGATGTCCTGTGGCAGACTAACCCAAAGGTGTTGGACGGTGTGCTCCAAATCCCGGATAGTGCAACATGGCGGCAACTGGCGTTTCAACTGGTCCCACACATGTTCGCTAGGGGACATGTCCGAGAAGCGGGCAGGCCATGGAAGTATCTGTACATTACGTAGGTAGTCCTGGGCAACTCGAGCCGTGTGCGGGCGGGCATTATCCTGCTGGTATAGCGCACCTGGAATTTCCGCCAGGAATTGGAGCACATGTGGCCGTAGGATCTCATCCACATACCGCTGGCCCCGTCAATGATCCACGTACCACAACTAAAGCTGATAGACTATCGTAGGCTATGGCTCCGCAGACCATCATGCCTACAGTATAGCAGTTGTGGCGCTCGATAGCAAGGTTGTGATTGTGCCGTTGACTCGGAGACCTCCACATCCGGACACGATGATCATCTGTTCCCAAAACGAAGCAGCACTCATCGCTAAACACCACACGTTGCCAGTCTCGCTTCCGCGAGGTGTCAAGAAATGGTTCGTGAGCACACAGGAGCTGCTAGATCTGCCTGTATAGCGGACCGGGTCCCCGTGGGATCCGTTCGCGCCCGGCGCACGATCCGTCGATCTTCTCTACCGGAGGTCCTTTTGGTCCGTCCGGAGCCGCTCCGCCGTGTGGCACTGTCGTCACGTGTCCACTGCTTCCGACACAGCCGGAAGGTATGGTCAGAACGATACACGTGGCGGGCTATATGGCGCGCCGACCACCCTGCGGTTTTTAGCCTGATGATCAGGTCTACCTCAAAGTCCCTAAGTTGCGTTAATCGAGGTATCTGATGGCTTCTACCCTACATTCTTGTCCCTCTGTACTCTTGCTTGCGTCGGCCGGTGCTTTTCGCTTTCGTGGGGCGTCGACTACACGCCGGTTTATGAGGTTGCCGGTTCGTGCTAGCAGCGCCATAACAGGGTGTGCGGTCATGCGCAATCGCACCGAACGTGGATCATTTGCATACCAGCGCACACTCTAGCTATTTGCGAAGTTTTGCGGTTGTAGCATGTTTTCTTCTAGATGCGCAAATTTAATTGTCCGTAAGTGTATATACACCCTACGATGAATTTCACTATGGAGCTTGAACACAATGTTACCTTACCTTATCTCGACGTCACAGTGAGAAAATAGCATGACAACCGCATTCATACGGATGTCTTTTATAAACTAACCTCCGTTCCCAGCCTGATGCTCCGCAGTTCGTTCTTCCCTGATGATTACAAGATGGCCTTCTTTTGTTCTCGAATGAGAAGAGCCTTCGCTGTCTTATCCGATGTTCGTTCTAGACAATCCGAACAAAAACATTGTTTAATTGGCCACTGAGGCAGGATATACGTCGAACCAGATGCGTAACTTTATCGAAAAAGCCAGAACCAGCCGTGTTAATATATTTTTATGCCGCAACTTCGCCGACTGGCTCTATTCCCTGCATACCAGATGTTTCCTATCAACTCAGAAACGCGCTCAGGAGGATGAACTTCGGTTTCGTCATAAGGTCTTCGGCATCTTTATATCCGATGCTTAAAAGAAATATTGGCAATCCCCCTCTTCTCAATGAGGCAGGTGTTAATGCCATCCCACTACAATATCCGGACGGTTGCATGCGATAGTACATCGGAATGACCAAACTTTCGTTTGGAATAGAATCAGGGAACATAAAAAGGACACAAAAGACGGAAAAATAACCATTGCTCTATCAAGAGAAATCAAGTTCAAGTCCACCGATTCTATGTGGAGTGATGTAAAGAAATTAGCTTCATACTCCACACCCAAGTCTACTGCTATTTGCGAAACCTTGGAAATCTTGACCAGTAGCGAGGCTTGCACTGATAGCGTCTCTCTGGAGTTACTACGTATTTGAAATCAATTTCTTCAAATAATGCTGCGTTTTTTTCAAGGTACCGCGTTCCCAACCAACGTGTCCTCGTTTCTTCGAATTATTACCTTTGCGCCTGTTCATTTATTGCTTAGTCAAGTTACCACGTTCAAATTGCTGAAACGTTCTATTATCGAGTTTGCAGTTAGCTGTCTACCTTCCTTGAAAAAACCATCTAATTGATGTGGAAAGCCTGGAAAGTTTTATTTTTATTTCTATTCTGCGCCAAGAAATTTGGATTTTTAGTATAGTTATACTATTTGAACCTAATTCACACTTTATAATCTCAAGGCTTCATCTCTTTGCATTATTTCAAGTCATTTCATCTTATCTGAAATCACCATCTCATGCCATCGGAATAGCCTAATTTATAGCATCTGAAGTCGTCGGTTCGACTCAATTTATATCCTCAAGTCATCGGATCAACTGAAATTATGTCCTCTGAAAGCTTCATCTCTAGGCATCATTTTAAGTCATCTCATCTTGTCTCAAATAACCATTTCACACCATCGGATCAGAACAATTTATAGTATCTCAAGTCGTCGGTTCAACCCAATTTATAGTTTATCAGGGGTTCATCTCTTCGCATTATTTTAAGTCATCTAATTTTATTTCAGATCACCATCTCACGTCATCGGATCAATCTAATTTATATAATCTAAAATCATCATCTCAGCTTTGTTTCTAGACTGTGTGGCTTATGTAACACAGTTGTTTTACATTAGCCACACAGTTGTTTAAAAAATTTTGGATAAATAAATGTGGACTAAAGTAATTCACTACTTGTGCTTCTACAATAAAAATTTTAAATTAGTTAAAAAATCAATGAAGGAATGTGAGATTAAACACAAGTCATCGATGCTTCTGTGTACCTGCAAATTTCCTGAAATTAGATCAAAGTCAAATTTTGTGAAATTAATTAACACCAAAACTTCCTGATTTTCAACTTCTTGGAAGTAAAAGTAAAACAAGCATTTTTTTCATTATATGCAAACAAATATTTTTTGTGCCGAAATTATTTTTCCCACTTTATGCAGAGCAAATTAGCACTAATCAACTTTATTAGTTAATGCTAATTTTTTCCCACAAGCAAACAAAAAATTAAACATCAAAAAGGTGAGATCAAAGAACCTGTTTGAAGCACACCAAAAAACGAAATTCCAGTGAAAAAAAAAGAAGGAAATGTATTACGGAAAATTTCTGGAACACAGGTGTACATTTTTGAGAATTACAAGTACAATAATTTCAGAGAATTTTTTTCAAAACTATTGTTTTTAAAAAATTCGAAGAGGTCATTCCAATCATTCCCAAGTGCATACAGATGTATGTTGAATAAATATATTTATATATTTAAACATTTTAAAAATTTCTGTCTGGACACAATAATTTAAACACTTTATTTGATTAAAATAAATACAAGTACTATCGAATAACTATGCATTTTTCATCAAATGTAGGGTCATCCGAAAGTGCTTGTGCAAAATAATTATTTTAATCAAATAAAGCATATATTTAATTTATTGTATCAAGACAGGAGTTTTTATAAATGTTAAGATTGCAAGCACACGAAGTTTATAAGAACTTGATTTTAACTTGTTCAATTTGTGTTAATTACACTGCTGGCCAACCGAAATGCAACACCAAGAAGGAAGCTTCTGATTGGCCTGAAATTTGCAGCATGCGTCACCCGCGAGAGGACATGCAAACGATTATCATTGCAGGGCATATGCAAATCATGTGCGCCCGGCACGCCACCGAGAAGCACTATAAAAAGGGTGCACAGAAGGCGGGGTGTAAGTAGTGTAAGTGTGTTGTGCTGCCGGACCTTTGCGTCGGAAGCTTCCTGATGCCTCGTCGCTGAATACGGCAGTCATTCCAGCACGTTTCGGAGTTTGACAGAGGACGAATAGTGGCTTATCGCGACAGCGGTTTATCGTACCGAGACATCGGCGCCCGTGTGAGACGACATCATCCAGCCACAGTGAGGCGAGTATGGATTAGGTGGGTGAAGGAGGGACGGACGGACCGACGTGAGCGATTGCCGCAACACACCACCGAATGAGAGGACCGGCATTTTGTGCGGCGGGCATTGACGGCTCGCACCGCCACATCACGATTCTTAGCGCAAGAATTAGGGTGTGTTGCGCAACAACTTGTGTCATCACGTACCGTTCGACGTCGTCTGCAGGGGCAGGGACTTGTCGCAAGGCGCCAATTGCTCCGATTACCATTGACGTTACACCGCCGGCGAGTGCGGCGGCAGTGGGCAGTTGAACGCCGCACCTGGACTACGAAATGGCACGTCATTGTTTTCTCCGACGAATCCCGCTTCTGCCTGCAACACCACGATGGTCGGATCCGCGTGTGGAGGCACCGCGGCGAGAGACTGTATGACGCCTGCATTTTCATCGCCATACCGGTCCGTCGCCTGGCGTTATGGTTTGGGGCGCAATTGGATATGACACCCACACCCCTCTGGTACGCATCGCCGGCACACTCAACAGCCACTGCTACATCTCCGACATTTTGGAGCCTGTAGTCCTCCGTTACCTGCAGGACCTTCCAGCTGCCACGTTTCAACAGGACAATGCGAGCACGCGCGTGGCACTAATCGTGCAACAATTCTTCACGGCCCACCAGGTGTCACTGCTGCTGTGGCCCGCCTGTTCTCCCGATATGTCGCCCATCAAACACGTCTGGTCACTGATCGGCAAGCCAGTGGCCCGGCAAGCACCAACCGCGGCTACGCCTGATGAACTGTGGCAACGTGTGGAAGCATCCTGGACCGACATACCCCAAGCCCACATCCAAAGCCTCTTTCGTTCGATGCAGCGGCGTGTAGCGGCCGTTAATGCCAGCCATGGGTGTCACACGAACTATTGATGTCTGCATGTTCCGCAAGTCGCACGGGCCTGTAAGCTCAATCGTTGCATCTTTGTATCTGTTGTTATGTGTCCAGTAAATCTGGCTTTGAGCTGTGGTAATGTCCTAATACAAGCACATTTGAAATCCACCGGCAGATGCAGCTCAGCTTTGCGGCCACAAGTACTGCCGAGGACGGCATGTCACGGAAGAAACTACCGTCAACTCTCGTAGCTTTAAGGGGACCGTAAACAAATTGCAAATGTAACAAGTTAGTAAAATCATGCAATGCATTGATTATGATACGCTTTCCAACATACCAGATATCATTACTCAAGTTATCACTCAAGTTATGAGAATTATGGCTGTGGAATAAATCTCGGTCCTGTACCCTGACCTTTGATACCATTTCAATGATATTCAGCAGAACCATTTCGGTATACCTCCGAAATAACATGATAAAGTTTTGTCGAAATCGAAGCATTTTTACGTGAGTAATGATGCATAAGGGCTATGGAATAGATCCCGCTCCTGTGTCCTAAACGTTGACCCCATTTCGCCCATTTTCAATAGAATTCGTCCCCAGGCAGGCCACTACAACATACACTGCTGGAGAATTGCTAAGGACGGATCATAAACGGCTATATAGCGCATAAAAAAGTAAGTGTGTTTGGATGCCAAGTGAAATAAAATAATGTCAGAATGAAAGGACATGACAAGAAAGACAATTTATTGTGCTCTGAAATCCAGAAGGCTTTGGAACGTGTTAAAGGGACAAACAGGCCATTATATGCAGAATACGTAAACGTGAAAAAAATTCAATTACCGTCCGCAGGCGTTCCGGCGTAAGATGTCAATACGGGATAAGGCCACCATGGAGGGCGATGCCAGATTCCACACGTCGTGTCATGCTTTGCACAACATTATCAAGCAGCTGTTGGGGTAATTTATCCCATTTCTCTGTCAGTGCACGGATGAGGGTGTCCTTGTTTATTGGAGGGCATTGGCGACCAGCAAGACTCCTCCCCAAAGCATCCCACACATTTTTAATGGGATTCGGATCTGGAGAACGTGCTGGCCATACGAGGCGTTGAATATCCTCGCTCTCAAGACACTCCTGGACAGCGACTGTTCGATGACATGTTGCGTTGTCGTCCATGAAAATGAATCTATCACCGACAGCACCACGGGACTTGCGAACATGAGGTAGCAGAACATCATTAATGTATCGTTGGCCAGTCATAGTCCCAGTTGGAAGCACAAAGAGGGACGTACGGCCATAGATCAAGATCCCAGCCCATACCATGACACTACATGTCGGATACCGGTCCCTTTCCTGTATGTTTGCTGGACAATATGCAGTACCACTATCACGCCAGATCAGTTGTCGTCGACAATCAGAAGATAGACTGTATCTACCCTCATCTGAGAAGAGGACAGCAGACCAGTCGTTATCAGTCCAATTGCGATGTTGATGACACCATTGCAAACGGGCGGTACGGTGACGTCTGGACAATGGGATGCACACAACAGGACGGCGGGCGTATAGTCCTCCTTCATGCAAACGTCTGGCGACAGTTTTTCGGGAGATCCGCTTGCCAGTAGCAGCCATAAATTGATTTGCTACCTCACTAGATGTGCTGCGCCGGTGTGTTTTTGTTGATAGCACTATGTGCCGATCTTCTGCACGGGTGGTACTGCGAACACGACCTCCCTCGTGACGTTTGCTACACTCTCCATTTGTTTGAAATGATTTCCAAAGCCTTGAAACAACACTGTGGCGGACGTCGAACTCCCTGGCAACATCTGTTATTTTTCGCCCTTTTTCAATCTTGCCAATAATACGGCCACGCGTAAAATCATCTAGGTGATGTCGGGAAGACATACTGAAACTTGCAAGTTCGTCAATTGATTGTTTCCCTTTCAACTTTGCGTTTGAACAACAACGGTCAATACGCGTCAAATCCTTTATATCTCTTATCAGTGCTATGACGTCACGAACAAGTTCTGCAATTCAAAATTTGCATACGCACAACACGTCTTACTGTATCCCGCACTTATGCTAATTTCCACATTTTCCTGCCTTCCATTTTATGGTTGCTATCGTTGCTATTGTCATCCGTCCTTAGCAATTGTCCGGCAGTGTACTAACATTTTATCCAAATCGAAGCATTTTTACGTAAGTTACGACGCATAATGGCGATGGAAGTGATTCCGCTCCTGCCGTCCCGGTGGCGCAGTGGTCTAAGCGATGGCCTCTGATCATTCGTCCGAAAGGTGTCCGGGTTAGAATCCCGGTGAGGCATGGATGTTGTGTTTGTCTTACGGCACTGGCTCTCTCCCATCCCTGGAACCAGTGACCCTAAATTAGGGGCGGGCGACTGCTTATAGCCCATTGACTTGCTCACGGTGGTCGTTAAATTTCCAATCAGACAGTCAGACAGACAGATTCCGCTCCTATGTCGTGACTTTTGACCCCATTTCGCCCATTTTCAATAGGGTTTGTCGCCAGGTGGTCCCTTACCACGTACTAAAATTTCATCGAAATCGATCCTTTTTTACGTTAGTTATGGCGCATAAAAGCAGTGGAATGGATCCCGCTCTTATGTACTAACCTTTGATCCCATTTCGTTCACTTTAAATAGGGTTCCCTCCCAGGTGATTCCCTACCAGATACTAAAATTTCATCGAAATCGAACGATTGTTACGCGAGTTATCGTGCGGACGGACATACGCACACAACGCGTGACGTAATGAGGCAGATGGGAATCGCGACCATCTGCTCGCCTCAAGAGTGTGACGTCATAAAACTTTAATAGGATCCACACACAACGCGTGACGTAATGAGACCGATGGCGTGTCCACGCGCCAACATTTTCAAACGCGAGATTGTGATGTCATAAAATCTCTAAGCATTGGTAACATTAATGGAACGACGCCATGCCAATAAAAACGTTATAATTCGGGGTGGGTATTTAACCCACTAAACGAATTCTCCTAAAGTCGAGATCAAGCTAAATCGATTTCTAGTACCAGAAAACTGTAGGTGAACGACTTTCATCAAAATTCTTAGAGCCGTTTTCAAAATAAAATGTACATACATACATACATACAAGAATTGCTACTTTAAGGTGGACGTCAAGTTATTTTGCTTCCTATACTTCCTATGGAAAAACATTTGTACACATTTTCATTTTCGTCAGAAACAATGCGTTCCCAAGGATGAAAATTTGAATCTCCATTAAAATAGCTTCATTTCATAACTTGTAATACTTAATATTTTCTAAACCATAACCGTAATTATGCAATCCAACATTTATTTGTCCACTGACGTCATCAAAGCACAGATCGCGCCATCTTTTTTCTGGTTTCAACACCACCAAAGGAAATGTTATTGTTTTTTAATATAATTATGCTTATGTTTTACAAAATGTTAAGTATTCCAAGTTATAGTATAAAGTTATTTTAATCGATGTTCAAATTTCCATCCTTGGGAACACACTATTTGTGAAGGAAATGTGTACAAAAGGTTTTCCATTGGAAATATAGGAAGCAAAATTACTTGACGTCCACCTTAATAGTGTGGGATAAGGGCGATGGAATGGACCCCGATCCTATGTCCTGACCTCTAATTCCATTTGTCCTATTTTCAATAGGGTTACTCTCCAGGTGGTCCCCTACCACAAACTAAAATTTCATCGAAATCGAACCATTTTTACGCACCTTATGCCGCATAAGGGCAATGGAACACATCCCGCTCCTATGTCCTGACCTTTGAGCCCACTTCACTCATTTTCAATAGGGTTCGTCCCCAGGTGGTCCCCTACCACATACTACAATTTCATTGAAATCGAATCATAGTTGCGCAAGTTATGACGCATAAGGACAATTGAATGAATTCCGCTCTTATGTCGTGATCTTTGACCCCACTTCACCCATTTTCAATAGGGTTCGTCCCCTGGCGGTCCCCTACCACATACTAAAATTTCATCGAAATCGAACCATTTTCACGTGAGTTATCGTGCCGACAGACGGACGGAAAAAGCTGGAGCGTAGACGCTTCTTCAACCTACGGTTTAAAAGCGTAAAAAATCACCTAGGAAACGAAGACTGGTGCTCTTAAGGGACCATCAACAAATTGAAATGTCAGTTATTACGGCCACACGAAAAAGCACGTATCTTAGCAAGAAAGTAACTGATTTGCAAGCAAATGGTCTATTTCTACTCAGGAACGAATTACACATGCGATACGAAACCGAATTACGTTTCATCCGGCCGCCGTCTGTCCGTCCGTCAAAAAGAATAAAAAAATTATCCGCCGATAAACAACCGATTTGCACGGAAATTATTTTTTTCGACACAGGGACGCCTCACACCTATAGATACAATGCAAAATGACGTTACATCCGTCCACCGTCTGTCCGTCCGTCCAGAAGAAAGAAATATCTCCGCCGATAAACAACCGATTTGCACGGAAATTATTTCTTTCGACTCAAGAACGCCTGACACCTATCAAATACAATACAAAATTACGTTCCATCCGTCACAAGTCTGTCTTTCCGTCCGTCCGTCCGTCAGGAAGCACAAACATACATAACTGGACAGAAAAACAACAGATTTGCACGCAAATGGTCTCTTTCGACTCAGGAACGAATTACCCATGAGATACGATGCAGAATTACGTTCCATCCGTCCGCTGTCTGTCCGTCCTTCCAGAAGAATAAAAAATATCTCCACCGATAAACAACCGATTTGCACGGAAATTATTACTTTCGACTCAGCGACGCCTCACACCTGTCAGATACAATACAAAATTACGTTCCGTCGGTCACAAGTCTGCCTTTCCGTCCGTCCGTCCGGAAGCATAAAAGTACATCTCGACCGAGAAACACTCGATTTGCACGGAAATGAATTCGTTCTATTCAAGTACGGCTCACACCAATGAGATATAATAAAAAAACACGATCCGTCTGCCTTCTGTCCGTTCGTCCAGAAGAATAAAAAAAATATCTCCGCCGAGAAACAACCTATTTTCACGGAAATTATTTCTTTCTACTCAGGTACACCGCACACTTATGACATATGATAAAAAATTACGTTCCATTCGTCCGCCGTCTGTCCGTCCGTCGGGAAGATGAAAAAAATATCTCCGGCGATAAACAACCGATTTGCACGGAAATTATTTATTTCGACTCAGGGACGCCTCACACCTATCAGATAAAATACAAAATTGCGTTCCATTCGTCCCAAGTCCGTCTTTCCGTCCGTCCGCCCGGAAGTATAAAAGCACATCTCGACCGAGAAACGCCCGATTTGCACGGAAATGAATTCGTTCTACTCAGGTACGGCACACACCAATAAGATATAATCAAAAATAACGTTCCATCCGTCCGCCTTCTGTCTGTCCGTCCAGAAGAATTAAAAAAATATCCGCCGCTAAAGAACTGATTTGCACGGAAATTATTTATTTCGACTCAGGGTCGCCTCACACCTATCAGATACAAAACAAAAATACGTTTCGTCCGTCGGCTGCTTGTCTGTCCGTTTGTCCGTCCGGAAGTGTAAAAGCACGTAACCCGAACGAGAAGTAACCAATTTGCACGGAAATGATTCCTTTCCACTCAGGGGCGCCTCATACCTATCAGATACAATACAAAATTTCGTTCCATCCGTCCGCCATCGGTCTGTCCATTCGTCCTGAAGTATATAAGCACATAACTTCACCAAGAAACAACCGATTTGCACGGAAATGATTTCTTTCTACTGTGGGACGCCTGACACCTGTTGGGTGCGATACGAAATTACGTTCCGTTTGTCGGCCGTCTGTCTGTCCGTCCTAAAAAATAATAGCTTCAACCTCAACGAGAAATAATTGATTGGCACGGAAATTATTTTTTTTTACTAAGGGACGCTTCACACCTATCAGATACGATAGGAAATTGCGTTCCATCCGAACAAAGTCTGTCCGTCCGTAACAATAAAAGGCCGCAACCCCACCGTGATTCAACCGAGTTGCACGGAAATGATTTCTTAGTACTCAGGGACGCCTCACACTTATCAGATATCAGAGAAATATTGGTTCCATGCATCCGTCGTCTGTCCGTCCGTCCGGAAGTATAAAAGCACGTAACCACAAAGAGAAACAACCGTTTTGCACGGAAATGATTCCTTTCTACTCAGGGACGCCTCACACCTAACAGATACGGTTGAAAAGTGCGTTCCATCCGTCCGAAGTCTGTCTGTCCGTCCGTACGGAAGTATAAAATCACGTAACCCCGCCGAAATGCAACCAGTTTGCACGTAAATGATTTCTTTCTGCTAAGGTACGCCTCACACTTATCCGATGTGATAGAAAATTTCATTCCATCCGTCCGTCGTTTGTCTGTTCGTCCGTCCGGAATTAAAAGCACGTAACCCCACAGAGAAACAACCGTTTAGCACGGAAATGACTCCTTTCTACTCTCGGAGTCCTCACGCCTATCAGATATGATGGAAACTACTGTCCATTCGTCCGAAGTCTGTCTGTCCGTCCACCTGTCAGAAGTAATAAAGCACGTGAAACCGCCAAAAAACAACCGATTTGCACAGAAATGAATTCATTCTACTCAGGGACGCCTCACACCCATCAGATACGATAGAAAATTGAGTTCCATTCGTCCGAAGTCTGTCTGTCCGTCCGTCCTGAAGTATAAAATAACGTGCCTCCGCCGAAAAACAACAGATTTTCACGGAAATGAATTAATTCTACTAGCGACGCCTCACACCTTTTAGATATGAGATAAAAATACGTTTCAACTGTGCGCCGTCTGTCTGTCTATTCGTCTGGAAGTATAAAAGCACGTAACCTCAACGAGAAACAACCGATTTGCACGGAAATTATTCCTTTCTACTCGGGGACGTCTCACACCTATCAGGTACGATACAAGATTACGTTCCGTCCGTCGGCCGCCTGTCTCTCCGTCCGTCCGGAAGTATGAAAGCCCTGAACCCTAACGAGAAATAACCGATTCGCACGGAAATGATACCTTTCTACTCAGAGACGCCTCATACCTATCAGATATGATAGAAAATTTCATTCCATCCGTCCGTCGTCCGTCTGTCCGTCCGTCCGGAAGTATAAAAGCACGTAACCCCAAAAAAGGCACCGGGCAAAGACGGCATAAATAATAAAATTCTGAAAACATTACCGGAAGAGTATGTGCTAACCCTTACTAAAATATACAATTGTGCCATTAAATTAAATTATTTCCCTGATGATTGGAAGACAGCAGAGGTAATATTATTACCCAAGCCAGGTAAAAACCCGGCAATTCCTGAAAATCACAGACCGATTTCGTTGCTCCCAACCATGGGAAAAATCTTTGAAAAAAATTATTCTTGTTAGGATGCAACTGTTCTGTGAAGAATACCCAGTTATTCCATTTATTCAAGGAGGGTTTCGTGGCAAACACTCCACGTTGCACCAGCTCTCGAGAGTTACTGAAAAAGGTGCAGAAGGAATAATGAATAAAAAGCACACAGCGGCTATATTCCTGGATAAAGCTAAGGCTTTTGATAAATGTCCACACGAGGCAATTATCTACAAACTAATAGCACATGATTTCCCACCTTGGATTATTCATATAATAAAATCTTATCTTGAAAACAGAACATTTTGTGCAAAAATTAATATGAAGAAATCTTCAAAAAAAAAATTGAAGCCGGTGTTCTACAAGGCAGTGTACTTGCTCCTACGCTATAATCTATTTTTACTTCAGATTTTCCAAATTTTAACAACAGGAATCTGACTACAGCACTTTATGCTGACGACACTGCACTGGCCTATACTTCCATGAATAAAAATCAAGCAACATTTATGTTGTAATGCTATGTGGAAAAACTGGAGAATTACTTCCTAGACTGGAAAATTAAAATTAATACTGACAAGACTCAAGCAATTCTGTTCTCCCGTAAAACATACAATTACAATCCTGACTTTGAAATTTAATTGTATGGTAAAAAATACCTTGGGTAAAGGATGTGAAATATTTAGGCCTCATTATGGATCATAATTTGAATTGGAACAAGCATATTAAGGAAACGCTGGCTAAAGCTCTTAAATTAAGAGGATGTCTCCAACCCATAATCAAAAATAAATGGCTTAGCACAAAAAATAAAACCTTGTTATGAAAAGCATGCTTCAGCCCGGTGATTACCTATGGCTGTCCTATCTGGGGTAACTGCAGAAAGCAGCAAAAAAATATTAATTTGTTTCAAAATAAAACTCTTCGTATGATGGTAGGACTTAATGGAAAAACATCCAATAATGCCATCCGCAGTATGCTAAATATGAACTCTATATATTATACTATGTATGATCTAGCGCAAAGGTATTACGAGGAAGCCAAGAAACATCCCAATCCTCTTGTCAGGGAGGCCCTTAATTATGTTGTCAATAATACTGACATATTTAAAAGACCGAAGGCTATTTTAAATAAAATTCCTGAAAAGAATCCAGTTCACAGTTATACTTCCAAAAAAATTAAAAATAACTGGGACTAAATTGAAGTTATTCTTCACACATGGGAAGAAAGCAAGAAGTGAATATCAGGAATTTTGGGGGAAAAAAAAAGTCTTTTAATGGCCGAGCAAAATGTTGCATATAAGATTTATCTTTTTTGTACTGAAAAAATCTCCCCTAACCAACAAGGTGTTGTTGGTCTTGTCTTTTAAATTAAAATTTTTTTTTCTTACGCATTAGTTCTGACTATAAAAAAAAAAAAAAAAAAAAAAAAAAAAAACAGGACTTAATTTTTTCCGCTGTTGCACATAATTGAGCAATAAGCAGACAAGCAGCGAAGAAAAAAACAATATCGGCCCTTATTCTACCGGCTCCCTAAATAAGGAATAAAAACCCTGATTGTGGCTTTTTTATTTTCTGCTGTTTACTCAAAATGAGTAACATTAAACTAATATCTAATCCTAACTGTAACTACCGTGGTTCAGAAGAAACTATTCAACAGTTATTTGTAGATTGCAATTTTGCAAAATATATCTGGGATTGGTTACAACAATACTTAAATTATAGACATAAATTTACTGCAGAACAAATTTTGTACCATGTACCTCTAGACTGCTCTGAATCTAAAGGCCTAACAATTCATTATTTAATAGCAATAACAAAATATACTGTATGGAAAAATCGAAATACCTTATCTTACCAACAAAAGTAAAAAATACAGAGCAGATTAAAATATCTAATAAATGTGATCTCAGAAGAATACTGCAGTTTGGAATTAGCACCAGTAATATGTAAAAAAAAGGAACAAAAATACTAAACAAAATAATAGAATAAAGCATTTAAAATAAAAATATTAATAGCGAAAAAGTGAAACATAATGAAACTGAAAAGTATAAATTAAACTCTTAAACACAAATAATTTTGTTTCCGATATCGTGTCAGTATTTTGTTGGAAAAAATAAAATATAATATTGAAGTCAATTTTGACCATATCAGTAGGATTTTAATAATTTATTTGTCTTTACTATAACATATTCAGCAATGGCATATCATATATAAAAAATAAATTAACTTGTACTAATATAATTTAAGCAAAACAGGATCCATTGATGTTTTTCCATATTATCTTCAGTATTTCCTGTACTATTGTGTAACATCACTTTCCCATTCTTTCATGTTTAAAAAAAATGTTATTTTGTTTACTCCAATTTTTGCCATTTTTTTTATCTGAAATGCCTTTAACAAGAACCACTTACTAAGTACATGTGGAGTGTTCAAAAAGGTGATTTCTAAACAAATTGTATACTTCCTGTAACAAGCGGAAATTCTTGTGCAGGCTCCCACCCTCTCAGTTGGTTGTCTGCTCTGTCTGGAAGTGTGAGAACATGACAATTATGAAAAGATCCTCTAATAATATTAATAACAATAATGAAAGTATGCACTAAATGTTTTAATTTACTAAGAGGATGTATGAATGTGTGTTTAAATGGAAAAATTAGGTAAAATATTAATAGATTCCTAAACAATTCTTTAACAGCCCCTGATGCGTCGGCCATGAGGTATAGTAAGAGTCGGACATGAGGTATAAATTAAAGAAACAAAATTTTTTTACTTTTCCATATTGCCGAAAAGCTAAGCTCTGATAAGCTTTCAAACTAACTCTATCTTTTTCTTTTTTTCTTCTTCTTTTTTTTTTTTTTGGTCGGAGTTTAACGACCACCGTGAACAATTCGATGGGCTGTAAGCATTTGTCCGTCCCAGATTTAGTTCCACTGGTTTCAGGGAAGGGATAAAGAAGCAAGTGCTGTAAGACAAATACAACCACAACATGTATTACTCACGGCATTCGAATCCGGACCCATCACGAACGAATGGTCAGAAATCAGCCCTTAGACCACTGCGCCACCAGGGCGGGGAATCTACGTTTTGACGATATCCTCCTGAAGTGAGTGAGCAAAACTCACGAAACAAATGTTGTGCCTGAAGAACGAGCTAATACGCGGCTCCTTAATTCTTATTTTCTGTTTGCATTGCAAGATTTTTTTATGTTTCCCTTCACAAAAGCTAAAGAAGAAAATTCTGCAGTTTTGTATGCAAAAACATTTTCTTCTATAATGTTCAGCAAAATTGTGGTAATAATTCGTGAGAAATTGAATAAATAAAGTTTTGAGTGGGGCTGTTCCTCAGTTATTTTTTTCTGGGATCATTTAAAATAACAGCAGCTGAGTGCTGTCGTTTTAAATTTTCCCTAAGATTTGACGTATTGCCTGACGTTTTGTAGTTCTTACCGCAAAGGCTACATTTTACGTAGACCTTATCCTAATCAAAAGAAAAGTAATGTTGCACAAAAGATATTTTACGTTTACCCATTATTACTGATACTTACTTTCAACAAATAACTGTTTCAGCACCTGACGCACCTTTAAACTTCCAGTACAAACAACAAGAACAACGCTTCTGGCTTCGTTTTTATCTGACTGAAGCGTACAATTTCGCTTTAAACTTCAATTAACATGAAGAACAACAGAGTACAAAAACCGTATACTCTGACCGTTTACTCTTTTTATTAGTGTCATTAGCATCAATATGGCTGGACTCAAAAGTATAAATGAGGTGAAAACAAGAAGATTGTGTGAAAATTTATAATTGTCATGTTCTCATACTTCCAGACAGAGTAGACAACCAACTGAGAGGGTGGGAGCCTGCACAAGAATTTCCGCTTGTTACAGGAAGTATACAATTTATTTAAAAATCACTTTTTTGAACACTCCACATGTACTTAGTAGGAAGTTCTTGTTAAAGTCATTTCAGATAAAAAAATGGCAAAAATTGGGGTAAACAAAATAACATTTTTTTTAAACATGAAAGAATAGGAAAGTGATGTTACACAATAGTACAGGATATAGATACGAAGGAAAAATATCAATTGATCCAGTTTTTGTTTAATTATATTAATACAAATTAAATTTTTATGTGTGATATGCTATTATGGTTAGATATTACTTTTTCCAATAAAAAACTGAAACGATATCAGGAACAAATTATATCTGTTTAAGAGTTTAATTTATACTTTTCAGTTTTATTATATTTCACTTTTTTGCTATTAATATTTTAATTTAAAATGCTTTATTCTGTTTTTTGTTTAGAATTTTTGTTCCTTTTTTTATATATTACTAGTGCTAATACTTTTCATCTTTTCAAAAGTTTTTTGAGTTCCAAACGTTCTAGTTTCAAACTCCAGTGTTCTTCTGAGATCACATTTAGCAGGTATTTTTTTTCCATACATTATATTTTGTTATTGCTATTAAATAATAAATTGTTAGGTTTTTAGATTCAGAGCAGTTTAGAGGTACATGGTACAAAATTTGGTCTGCAGTAAATTTATGTCTATAATTTAAGTATTGTTGTAACCAATCCCAGATATATTTTGCAAAATTGCAATCTACAAATAAATGTTAAAGAGTGTCTTCTGAACCACAGTAGTTACAGTTAGGATTAGATATTAGTTTAATTCTATACAACCATTTTCTTGTCGGGATAATATTGTGCGAAATTTTAAAAAGTAGATCTCTAATATGAGTGCTCAGTTTTATTTTTGATTGAAGTGTCCAAATACTATGTACCATATTGGATTGCAGTGTATCTTCTATTTTTGTTGGATGCATTTCGTTTAATGCTAGATATATTTTACATAATTTATCATATTCTTGTCAGAAATAATATTTCATCCCGGAAAACAAATTTTCTCCCTAGAAACTGTGCCAACACGCAATCAATAGTTACTGATTGTTATTTCTTGACTATCGAAAACTATCGATGCTTTTGTTCGGTGGGACGGAAGGACAGACACGTGGAAGTTTTTGTATCGTACCTGATGGAAGTTTTTGTATCGTACCTGACGTAATTTGTATCGTACCTGATGGGTGTGAGACGTCCCCGAATAGAAAGGAATAATTTCCGTGCAAATCGGTTGTTTCTCGCTGAGGTTACGTGCTTTTATACTTCCGGACGAATAGACAGACAGACGGCGGACAGTTGGAACGTAATTTTGTCTCGTATTTAATAGGTGTGAGGCGTCCCTGAGTAGAATGAATTCATTGCCGTGCAAATCGGTTGTTTTTCGGAGGGTTTACGTTATTTTATACTTTAGGACGGACGGACAGACAGACTTCGGACGAATGGAACTAAATTTTCTAATGTATCTGATGGGTGTGAGGCATCCCTGAGTAGAATGAATTAATTTCCGTGCAAATCGGTGGTTTTTCCGCGGTTTAACGTGTTTTAATACTTCTGACGGGCGGAAGGACAGACAGACTTCGGACGAATGGAAAGTAGTTTCTATCATATCTGATAGGTGTGAGGCCTCCGTGAGTAGAAAGGAGTCATTTCCGTGGTAAACGGTTGTTTCTCGTTGGGGTTACGTGCTTTTATAGTTCCGGACGGACGGACAGACAGACGACGGACGGATGGAATGAAATTTTCTATCATATCTGATAGGTATGAGGCGTCTCTGAGTAGAAAGGTATCATTTCCGTGCAAAACGGTTATTTCTCGTTAGGTTTTAGGGCTTCCATACTTCCGGACGGACGAAGAGACAAGCGGCCGACGGACGGAACGTATTTTTGTAACGTACCTGACAGGTGCGATGTAGAAAGAAATCATTTCCGTACAAATCGGTTGTTTCTCGGTGAGGTTATGCGTTTTTATACTTCAAGACAAGCGGACAGACAGACGGCGGACGGATGGAACATTATTTTCTATCATATCTTATTGGTGTGAGGCGTACCTGAGTAGAAAGAGACCATTTGCGTGCAAATCGGTTATTTCTCGGTCGAGTTATGTGTTTTTATACTTCCGGATGGACGGACGGAAAGACAGACTTGGGACGGATGGAATGTAATTTTGTAATGTATCTGATAGGTGTCAGGCGTCCCTGAGTCGAAAGAAATAATTCCCGTGCAAATGGGTTGTTTATCGGCGGATATATATTTTTTATCCTTTTGGACGGACGGACAAACGACGGAAGGATGGAACGTAATTTTGTATTGTATCTGATACGTGTGAGGCGTCGCTGAGTCGAAAGTAATAATTTCCGTGCAAACCGGTTGTTTATCGGCAGAGATATTTTTTTATTCTTCTGGAAGGATGGACAGACGGCGGACGGATGGAACGTAATTCTGCATTGTATCTCATGGGGAATTCGTTCCTGAGTCGAAAGAGACCATTTGCGTGCAAATCTGTTGTTTCTCGGTCCAGTTATGTGTTTTTATGCTTAATGACGGACGGCGGACGAAAAGACAGACTTGGGACGGATGGAACGTAATTTTGTAATGAATCTGATAGGTGTCAGGCGTCCCTCAGTCGAAAGAGATAATTCCCGCGCGATTGGGTTTTTTATCGGCGGAGATATATCTTTATCCTTTTGGACGGATGAACAGACGACGGACGGATGGAACGTAATTTTTTATTGTATCTGATAGGTGTCAGGCGTCCCTAAGTCGAAATAAATAATTTCCGTGCAAATCGGTTCTTTATCGGCGGATATTTTTTTTATTCTTCTGGACGGACAGACAGAAGGCGGGCGGATGAAACGTCATTTTGTATTGCATCTGATAGGTGTGAGGCGTCACGGTGTTGAAAGAAATAATTTCCGTGCAAATCGGTTGTTTATCGGCGGATATTTTTTTTTATTCTTTTGGACGGACGAACAGACGGCGGCCGAATGAAAAGTAATGCTGTTTTGTACCGCATGGGTAATTCGTTCCTGAATAGAAAGAGAATATTTGCTTGCAAATCGGTTACTTACTTGCTAAGATACGTGCTTTTTCGTGTGGCCGTAATAACTGACATTTCAATTTGTTGATGGTCCCTTAAGAGAACCAGTCTTTGTTTCCTAGGTGATTTTTACATTTGCAATTTGTTTACGACCCCTTAAGGCTACGTGAGTCGATGGTAGTTACTTCCGTGACACATTGTCAGTGGCAGTACTTGTGGCCGCAAGGCTGAGCTGCATCTGCCGGTGAATTTCAAAGGTGCTTGTATTAGGACATTACCCTTTGCTGTCTCGTGTTCTTCTTGGTGTTGCATTTTGGGTGGCCAGTAGTGTATATATATGTATATACATGGGCGGCGGAATCCGATAATTTCAGGGGACAACTACTTTTTCGAGAGATAAAGCAATAAAAAAGATATATATATTATCATTATCATATATATATATATATATATATCATCATCATCATCATCATTGTCAACCATTATCAATCCACTGCTGGACGAAGGTCTCCCCAAGCCTCCTCCACAACGGTCTGTCTTGTGCCAGTCTCCTCCATGTCACTCCCGCTAACTTTCGAATTTCATCCACCTATCTTCCGTGTGGTCTTCTTCTGGGTCTTTTCCTGTCCCTTGGAATCCAATCTAAAATTTCGGCTGTCCATCGATGGTCCTTTCTTCTGGCAGTATGTCCAGCCCATTGCCATTTCAGGGATTTAACTCTGATCATGATGTCTTCCACTCTTGTCATTTTTCAGATCCACGTGTTCCTCTTCTTATCTCTCCTGGTTACACCAAGCATGCACCTCTCCATGCTCTTTGAGTTGTCTGTAGCCTTTGTATGTCTCTTTTAGCTAAGGTCCACGTCTCTGCACCATACGTAAGCACTGGAAGGATGCATTGATCAAACACTTTTCTTTTAAGACATAATGGCATATTGCTCTTGAAAATTATGCTGTTTCTTCCAAAAGCTCTACAGGCAAGTTTTGTACGCCGATTAATTTGTTCACCAATGTGACCCTTACTTGATATCTGCTGTCCAAGATAAACGTACGTGTCTGTTATCTCCAGCTTTTCTCCAGCAATCGATAAATCTTCATTTCTTGTAAAAGCATTGAACATCACTTTTGTCTTCTGAAAGTTCATTTTTAATCCCACTTCTTTACTCTTGTCAGCAAGTTCCTGCATCATACTCTGTAGCTCTGATGGGGTAGTTGCAAAAATGACTATGTCATCAGCAAAACGAAGGTGGGTTAGATAATCTCCATTAATCTTTATGCCTTTGTTTTCCCAGTTCAGTGATTGAAAGACATTTTCCAATGTGGCATTAAAGAGCTTCGGAGATATGGTGTCACCTTGTCTCACTCCTTTTCCAATTTTTATGTGTGTTGTATTTTCAAATAGCAGAATCTTTGCACTTGCATTTTCATAGATGTTATTAATAATATTAATGTATGCATCTTCAATACCGCAGGATTTCAGAGCCATTGCAACTGCTGATGGTTTCACCGAATCAAAGGCTTTTTCATAATCGATAAAAGCCATGCACAATGGAAGTTCATATTCCCTCGCTCTTTCAATTAATTCTCTCAGTACGTGGATATGATCTATTGTGCTGTAGCCACTCCTGAATCCAGCTTGTTCTCTCGGTTGAGCCATGTCCAGTGTTACCTTCAAGCGGTGTGAAAGAACTTTAGTGAAGATTTTATAAACCACTGATAGGAGGCTGATAGGTCTGTAGTTCCTGAGATCCTCAATGTCACCTTTTTTATGTAGCAAGATCATTGTAGCGTTGTTCCAATCCTCAGGAATTTTCCCTTCATTAAGGCATCGAGTGAAAATTTGGGCGAGTACTGTTTCGATTTCTCCACTTGCTTCTTGTATGATGTCTACAGTAATTCCATCTTCTCCTGGAGCTTTTCCCCGCTTCATGTTCTTGATTGCATGTGCAACTTCTGCTGGAAGGACTGGAAGAACTCTGGTACCTTTCATGATGCCTGGAGTACATGTATCATCCCTTTCATATAATTTGGAGTAGAAATCTTTCACTCTTGTCAAAATTTCTGCCTCTATTTCTTGTTACAGAACCATCTTCTTTTCTCAGTGCCATAATTTGTTTTTTCCCTTACTGAGATGTCCCTTTGCTATCATTAGGCTTTGGTTGTTTTCAATTGCTTTCCTTACTAGTTCACAGTTGAATTTCCTTACGTCTTCAGTGATACTTTTTCGTACTGTCTTGCATAGCTCTATATATTCCACTTTGGAAGTCACATCTTCTTTAGTTGTCCTCATCTCTCTTCTTTTTTTGCATCAACATTTTGGTTTTTCCTGATAATTTGTTCACATGCAACTTGTTCTTAGACCCAGCTAATTTTGTTGCTGTTTCCATAAGAGCTTTGGTTACTTTTCTGTTAACTTCAGAAATATCCATTTCTTCCGATGTTAGGCCTTCTAAAGCAGAGAATCTGTTCTTCAGTTCCAATTTGAAGGTATTATGGTGTGTTTTAAGGTTGGTTATGTCAATTTATTTTGTTTAATGAGCTTGCTACGTTCGAGTTTAGTGTTGAGGTGCATCTTACATCTCACCTATTTATGGTCACTGCCTGTGTTGAACTTGTTTAGCACACTGCAGTCTTCTATGACGAATTTTTTGTTACACATAATAAAATCAATTTCACTTGTCGTCCCATTTGGATGTCTCCATGTCCATTTCCTGTGTGGCTTTTTCTTGAAAAAGGAGTTCAAGATGAAAAACCCTTCTGCCTCTGCAAACTCTACGAGAGTATTTCCACGCTGGTTTCTGTTGCCGTGACCGGATTTACCTACTGAAGTTTCATTCTGTTGCCGTTGCCCTATTTTTGCATTGAAATCTCCCATAATTATCTTCAAGTGCTGCTTACCATTATTATTTAGATCACGAATTTCCTCATAAAATTCTTCAATTTCTTCTTCAGCATGACTTGTGGTGGGTGCATAAGTTTGAATAATCTGAGCATGGTATCTTCTCGAGAGTTGGATAACGAGTCGTGCAGCTCTGTCACAGGAACTTTCAACTTCTACAACTTTATCCTTCAGTTTCTTGTTTATTATAAATCCAACACCACTAGTTCTGCCAGTATCTGTCCCACGATAGTAGAAGAGATGACCACTTTTCAGTTCAATGAGATCTTCTCCTTTTTCTCCTTACCTCACTTAGCCCGACGATGTCCCACTTGATCCTTTGTAGTTCCTCTTCCAATTCAAGAAGCCTTAAATCAGAAGATTGGGAGCGTCCGTTATACGTAGCCAAGGTCAGCATCAGATGGCAGCCTAGTCCGGTCCTCCGGGGATTCTTAGCACCCTCTGCCTTCATGTCGCACTGGCCGCTGCCTTGGCCAGGTACATTCCAGCTGCCGGAGACTGAGGGCCAAGATTTAAGTTGTGGAGTCGTTTTGGAGGGGTTTGGCCATAATTCACCACGCTGGCCAAGCGGGTTGGTGAGTGTGGGATAGCATTTCCTCTAATCCCGATGGTATAGTTATACCGCTAATGGCGGTCGTCAGAGCCCCTTTAGTGGGAACCGGATGTACCACGAGAAGGCGGGGTTGACATTTGTCAAGGAGAGGCTGTGATGTTACGCATCACCTGACCTTACATCCCAATTATATATATATATATATATAGAGAGAGAGAGAGAGAGAGAGAAAGAGAGAAAGAGAGAAACTATAGCTGTAGGTTATATATGCAAGTACGTTAACAAATCAACGTCAACCTTTATCAATACACTGCTGGATGAAGGTCTCTTCCGTAAATTTTTGTCTTGAGCATATCACTCTCCAGTCATTCCAGCACACTTTCGAATTTCATCCACCCATCTCCCAGGTGGTCTGCTTTAGGGTCTTTTCCTGATCCTTGGTCAATTCCAATCTAAATAATATCTCAGTTGTTTAACAATGTTCAGTCAGTTCCATACAGCAGCCATTGCATCTCTAGCCTATTGCCATTTGAAAATTTTTGAACGATCTTCTTTAAATTGGAAAACACAAAGGTGAGTTAACTTTTCAACTCTTTTGTGTAAAATCATTTTTCAAAGTTCCATTTGAAGCGTTTTCCAGAAAACTGTTGAACGTGGTGATGGTCTCCAGGAAATTTTCATATGAACCATAACTTTTTAAGATATTTCATATGAAGATTCTGCTCTAGTGAGAGGACCATGAAATTCCATGGACAGTCCGGACCCCCGTGTCCCCTACCTTCCGCTGCCCAAGCTTATATATTATTTGCTGCCTATAATTCCTAAAACTCCGAAAAAAATTAAAAATAATTAACGAAGTTTGACATATTCATAAAAAAAGTTATTTTTTCTTAATTATGTTTTTTTTAACCCTGTGACAAAAGGGCTAGGTCAAAGTCTTACAGCAAAAAGGTTTATAAAAACAAGTAATCACCGCAATCAGTTTTTGTTTCACTGGAACAACGGATGACATAGAATTGCTTGGTAGTGAATCGTCTTCGCTGTTAGCCAGACACCTGCCTCTCCCACCCTGCTCTCCCCACTGGTGCCATCAAATGCTATAAGAATGGCCTAGCTCTAAGGGTATCGGGGGTTGGGGGCTATATGAGTTATCTACATCCCTCTCCTGCGTTGTGTTCTGTGGTCAGAGGGGGTTTTCTCGCAGTGCTTTGAGCTTCCGGACTTGTTTGATTGACACTTCATTGCTCCTCCCATTTGGGTCTCTCTGTAGCTAGTCGTCCTGGACGGTATAATTTTGGGGTCAGGTCTCGTAGAGCCTTAACTGCCATGTGAGTTGTATTAAACTCACGCTAGTTTTGAGCATAGGGCCTCGTGAAGCATATATAATTCACACGTCACTTTACCTTGGGAGCTGCATGGTGCGTAAGCAGCTTACGCTGCCATGCTGTAACATACTTACGTGACGGGTGGTCCACTGGAAAAAACTCTGCAGTTTGTTCGTGAAAACACCGTGGCTACAAGAGAATTTTTTTTCTAGTGTGGCAGTCAATGTGTTAAACATCCATTTCGTTGAGCACACCCACTCTGCCGTCCGCGACTCTGCGCAATAGAGTGAGCGCTAACGTGCTGCCACCTGTCTGCCGTTGTGATGCAAGTCAGCTGGAAAGTTAGATTGCGACGCTATTATAACATGCTCATATTTTGTTAATGTCAAATCTAGGCATATTTTCTTTAGTAAAGTTACAAACTACGTGAATAATTATAGTGGCATGCAAATTACTGCACGAGACTGCGACACCATACCCAATTAAAATATTAAAAAAATTAATGAAACCAGCTAGGAAAATAAATGGGAACGGCCAGATCTGGCTCAGTGATGAGTGTCACCTCATCAATTCCAAATTGCAGGGTGGGGGCAGGTTGCTGAAAAGCTTCAGGGTGTTGGATGAAAACACATTTTTCGAATCCTAAAAATTCTTTAAAGCAAAATACCTAGGTTGAAATCCTACGACAGAAAAATGGGGAAATACAACACAAAATGGAGAACTGTCGAATTTTTTTATAGTTTTGAACGATATAAACCGGGAAACTTTTTTTCCAAACATACTCAAGTTCGTTTTGGTTTTGTGCTGTTATCGCTCGTGTCTAAATGCTTCCGTTAAGAATTATTAACATGGGTTGTTGAAATAGCAAATATTGATTTCCACAAATCGTGTTCATGCTGAAATGATTCAGAAGTATATCTGCGAAATCTGAAACAGACTTAAATGAAGAGAAACGTACACACGTTTTATAGTTGCAATGACCGACTTTAAATAAGAAAAAACAACAACAACAACTTGAAATTAAAAAGGGGGGGTATTATTGTATTACAGTGAAGATATTTCTAGGCAGAGTTGTGAAATTCGTATAAAGGCTGATTGCTTATTGACAACTATGCTACAAATAATAAAAAGGACTATACTTAAAAACATATGTCTATATCCACGTGCGCGTTGTACATCCTTAAATGGTGGAGTGTTGCTCTTCTGTGGCGATATCTGAGGAAATCGTGAGGTGTATTGGAGGCATAATGGGGATATATGAATCTCTGCACCTCCACTGCTTTCCCTGTTCCGTGTGTAACATTATGTGAGTACCCCTTCCTCTTGCACGTTAAAACCGAATTTTTAAATTATCACTGGTAAAAGGATGAAAGAAGTGCCATCAGGTTTTCAGAAGACGGGAAAAATTTCCTCCTTGCATATACATTTCTTTTATCTTATAAACTGAATCTGACCACGAGAGATCGGAATACAGATTGTTAAGCAGTGAGATGGAAGTTTGCTGTTTTAGAGTGCTGTTCGAATGAATAATGAAATCGAGCGGCAGTCTTCACATAACCATGTGTACCCAGTTTTCAACACCTCTTCAGGGGTCACAATGGTCATTGTTTAAAAAGCTGCCAGCACATATTCCATTCCCTTCAGTCTTCCTCCATCAGATTAAAAAAGAAACAGTAATCTACATATCGATATTCTTCATTTCCGCTGAATAAATGCCCCACGGATCACTTTACCAACTAATGTCACATAGCAACTTAAATTTCTCAATAGGTACCTGGTTAAAACCTTCAGTTATATACCTGGTTGGACCTGGTTAAAACCTTCAGTATTACCTGGTTAAAACCTTCAGTTTTTCAAATCTGGCCAGCATTAAAAAAAAAACTGGTCATACTCAGGAAAGGATTTACAGGGAAGCCAACTAAGCCAGGGCGCGGGGCCTCGCGATGCCAGAGGGCTTCCAAAATAATGATTTATAATTTTTGTTTTTAGTTTTACTTCTAAAAAAGAGAAAATTCATAATGTGAGGGATAAATTAACTTTTCTGGGTTTGGGAAGATTTGGGGCAGAATTCCGCCCGAAATGGAAGTACATCATCTTCGAGTATGAAGTTTCGGGATAAATGCTGGAATTTCGAAAATTCATTACAAAAAAAAGCAGACAAATAGCGGAAAGTATTCCAAAAATTCGACATCAACAAAGGCCTGAATCTTTAAAAATGAAATAAGTAATCAAGTTTCTTTTCACTTGTTGGCAGTTTGACAAAATGCGATCGCAATATGTTGTAGAGAACTTGTGCCCATTCTCACTAATCAAGAAATTCTATTTTCTGTATTTCAGATGGTTGCCTTTTGCACTAATACTCTTGTAAAGTTATCAATTTTTTACCAAGCACTTGGATCATCGTCCTCCGTAATTTGGTCCGTATGAGATTTTTTTCATTCTCACATCCAGGGAGACCAAAATTTCCATTGGTTAATTTTCGAAGAATTTTAGCCTACAGTATTCTCGCCATGATTTTGCCGGGGGCGTTCATGTATTTTTCAGTTTTTTTCCCACCTGGCTTGAAGAATTTCCCCCAGCCTGTCGGTGTTCCAGATATGTGGCTCACATACCTGTGAACACCTTCCAGCACTGCTTATTCAGTCGTTCCCATCGTGTTTGCTAACTGCATTGCATCTGACAACTGCTGGAGAGGTTCGTTTTGGGAGGATCCATATAGAGCGAACAACACGATCGAGGTTCAATCCCCTGCTACACATGGTCAATTGGGTTTAAGTCTGGGGAATTAAGGGGCGAGGAAATATTTTGAAGTCTTCATCGTGCTCTCTCCAACCACTCTGACATTTTTGGCTGTGTGACATAACGTCGCATTGTCGTGGTGGAAGATACCATCCACCCCAAAGAAGGCAATCAGCATCGTATGCGGTGTACGTGGACTGCAAGGATGGATTCATAAAGAATTCGGTCCACAATATGAGTTTCCACAGGCATGAGTGAACCCAGAGAATGTAACGAAAACTTTCCCCAGACCATTACACTGCCGCCCACCAGCTTGTGATTCTTCCAAAAATGGTTGAACAGTGTTTGTTCTCAGATGTTTTTTACCTTAATACGCCAACATTCGTCCGTTCGATGAAGCAGAAAGAAACGTGACTCATCGGAGTAGAGGCAATCCCTTTGCCAATCAGCGGAGGTCCAATTCTGATACTGCTGTGCAAATGTAAGCCTCTTCTGCCGATGCGCCTTCGTTAGCATAGGTGCAGTGACCATCCGTCTGCATCGGAGCACCATACGCAACAGGCTTCGCTGAACTGTCGTTTTAGACACACTTCCGGTAGCCCCTTGGTTTATTCGGCCAGTAGAGTTGCTCCAGTGCGCACCGTGTCGATCGGCCCTCACGCACCTTCGGAGCCGACGTTTGCTTTTTCACATCAATGGCACGGTGGTGCCTACCACAGTTTCTACTTCGCTTATTCGCAGTGGTGCCATTTCCTCCAATCACAATACATTTTAACCACAGCAGCACGCGAACTGTTCACAAAATGTGCTGTGTTTCAGAAATACTGCCATCCTTGTCCCTGATAAAGCCGATGTTAAAGCCCTACGGTGGATTTTAAAACGACCCTTTAGAGGGCGCTCTGCGATAGTTCATTTTGTTACTTTGTGTGTCAGTGCTGTGTTTATGCGTGCGTGTTGAGATATCAAGAGAAGTGAGTGTGTTGTGTGTATCTCATGGTGACCAGAGTGTTTATCCTCGTGTATATTAGAGTGTTCACGACGACCAGAGTGTTCGTTCATATCTGAAAGTGTAATTATAATAAATTTCTAGAGTCAATGTAAGTGGGTGTTGACCTAAGTGACTAACTCTTTCCTTTGTGTCATTTAACAGCCGAGATAATCACCCCTTTTTGAAAAAAAACCACTTATAATTTGCTCTTTTTATCCAAGACAACAACGAGAGATGTTTTCGAGACGGCCTGCAACACACCTTATATACCCTCTAAGCCAGCTCACGACACGGGGTTTCTTTCATTGGCTACGAGCTACAGTTGACGTCGAAAAGTAGGAGGTGGTCACCATGTGACTCTACTGCGCACTATAGTTTGATGGTTTAACGACCACCGTGGGCAAGTCAGAGGGCTTTAGGAACCTCCCATGCCTCACCATGGGATTCCAGCAGGGTCTCATCTAAGACTCGCATTCAGCATTTATAGTCTTCCCCAGTTCAAGAGAAATCAAGTCCACTCTTGACCTCCGTGTATTGTCGAGAGGTTTCCTTGAAACTCTCATTGATTTAGAAAAACTTGGTATCTCTCACTGAATGTTAGTATAAGGAAGTTATGATGCTGGGCGAAGATATAAAAAAATGGTCAGTGAGCAAAATGAGCAAACATGGTGGTGGGCATTCTTGTTTGAATAGTTCTATCTCGTTTCTACTTTAGGACCAACAGCTTTGAGGAGTGCCTCTTGGAATTTATACACAAATTTCAAGCACATGTCGGTATTCTAAATTTTAAAGCACTCTTACGAAATGTTATGCATAATATCAAAAGCATGACGTTGTATTCCGCAGTCTTTTTAGTTAGCTATTCAGAAATCAATTTCGGAACAGGACTATACTTCCAACCCTGGCGCGCTTTGCTTTATATAGTAATTACAGATCGGCCGATAGATGGCAACACGTCAGCGATCACTATTTTATGAAAGTTCCTGTGTGTTTGTAATGCGTCTGTTTTCTAGCTAAAGCCCGTAAAGTTCTTTGGACGAGTATTTTTTATTTAACTCAGTTTATTGGTGCGTTTCTTTTGATACACGATGTGAAATTGGACGACATTTTTTTAAATGAAATTGCTAGGGACGAGGTTAAGTGCATTTCGCGGTGTGTACGTCAGGGATCGCTTCCGACGTCGTAAGAAGGGTGGTCACTCAATGACTGCGAGTGGATTTGACTCATAGTTTCGGACAATTCAGATGTCGGAAGAAGCGCTTGTCACAGATATTATCAGTGTTCCCGGACACTTGGGAGTGGTTACACAATCCTCATAATTATTCTTCTTGATAATGTCACATGATGTGGACTGCAATTGGCGATCCTATCTGCAAATTGGCGTCCTATCAAACGTAAGCTAACACAGAGAAATCAAGAAATTCATTTCTCACACCATATGTCTGTAACATTTATTCCGATGATGTCTCTCCTCTGAACACTGCTGGATGAGGTGTTCATTTGCATCGTCAGACAGGATCTTCCTGCTAAGCAATTATGTTCCTGAAGTTTTCTGGTAGAATGGTTGCCCTAGGTTCATAAGGTAAAAAAAAAATCCTACAGGTAAAATATTTCACGTGAGGGACGTCATTAACATTCTTGAAGGCCTTGTTGAGCACCAGCCAAAATAATTACGAAACGTAATAGATACCGTGCTGTCGTGCTGCCATCTATCGGCAGATCTATACTTACTATATCGTGCAGGCCGGACCAGTGTTCAAAGGACAATCCAGAATCCTTCTTTAGCCTAATAAAACGGACGCAGATTAAATGTCAGTGAAAACAATGATGACAATCAATCAGCATCTGGGAAAAGCTGCGCAAATGAACACAATGTTTATCTCCATTACTTCGAAGGTTCACATAGATCTACAGTAACTGTTTTTAAGGAGTAGCGGCTAAGCCTTAGCAACATACTGCATAAAAGTGATTTTTACTTAATTTTTGCCAAATCCTGTAATTCCTAGGGATAATTTAAAAAAAAGGGCCTTCAGTCACGTGATTCTTAGCTAATATATTTTGCTACCCAGTAAAACAATGAAATAAATAAACACATTTATAAATTCTTGCTTGCTTGCTTGCTAACTTATAGTTGAAGTATTACACAAAAACAATTGAAAGGCCTGACGGCCTTGCATATTGTGATGCAGTAGTCTCACTTTCTTGTCATGAAGGAACACACTGAAATGTTTTGCTCGAGTTTCATAATTTTTGTTTGTTTTAGAATGGCTTGTATAATGAATTGTCTCACTGGCAACGCGGCGATTAATTTTTAAAGCCAGCTACGTTGCGTTTTAATGAAAGTTCTCTTTACACTAGGGAAGCTACGTTCAATGAAAACGTGACATAATCGCAGAATCAAAGAAAAAAACCCAGCATTTTTGCGTTTAAAAGAATATGGTAAATTTTGTAGTTTTAGCGTCCTAAATTTATTTAAATGTGTTTTTACAAAAATACGAAATACATATATTAAAGTATGCAATTTTGATCGCAAATGGTGGAAACATTTCGTCTGTAAAATGCATTTTAAAGATTTTTACCGTAAAACGTACCTCCAAGTACGACGACGTGAACACCAGCTGCGGTAGGCATAGCACAACGCCGGGGCGACCACGCGAAGCTTTGATCTCTCTGAAATGATGGTCTCGTTCCGGCGGCCGTTTGGCTGGCGTAAGAGAACAAGAGTAACCGGGTAACGTTCTTGCTAGGAAAACCTTCCATTTTGTAAAGCTAAGCTACAAAAAATGGCTCCAATTCTGTCGCGGTTTTTCACATTAGAATCTGAAAATTTGTTTTTTTCACGCGTATGATTCTGTGATGTGGAATGTATGAACTCACTTCTTAGTTTTGTTTTCAATCCGATTTTAATGAACTGCGAACCACGCCGTCAATGTGATGAGCGTCAAAGCTTTCACTTTCCGGTGCCATGTAACTTCCGAAATTGTAGAAAACACGATATCTACTTCAACGGTTTTCTGGAAGAAATGCATCTGCATACTTTAATCTTTATAATGCATTATAAAAATGATTTTTTTTCACATTTTCGATCCAAGTTGCATACTTTAATATGCATATCTTTTTTTTCATTCTTTCTGAAATATGTATTATTGCCAGACAATTTAGGACATGACAAACTGCACATTCACCCTTCCCCTCCAAAAAAAATATGTCTCATTAAAGCATTGAAATGATCATGTTTCTTTAAAAATATTTCGTCCCGAGAATTTTTGTGGAAGCAGTTCTTTTGCCTCTTCTTCTTTTTTAGATATGACTATGAGTATAGCATAATAAATCACATCACCCTTATTATTAATCCAATGCTGAATGAAGGTTTCCTCAAGTTTATTCTACAATGGTTCGTTTTTAGCCAGTCTCCATGTGACTCTGGCATGCTTTCGAATTACACTTACCCATCTCCCCAGCTAAAGGTTGCGTAATACTAGCAGCAAACACACCGTTCCTAAAGGTTCTTGCATCGAATCGAAGTTGGAAGGATGTACAGAAATCTCCGGCATGAGAAATAACTTTTAAAAAAGTGCAACTCGCTTCCACACGAATTTCAAACAAACACGCCAATTCGTTATGTAATTAGTCCGCGCAGCTCAATGAGACAACAAACTAAGGACTTCAAGCCTAACACCAGACATCCAGACGTTAGTTGGACTGCGTAATACTAGAATCACAAGCCAGGCTTGTAAAACGCTTCTATTCGTTATCTCTATTGAGGCTTGGCGTTAGCGGGATGCCCGACCAATTGAGATAACGGTATATGCAGTTTAGCATCATCATGAATTCCAAGATGTGCTACGATTCCAGTGGCGTTTCAAGATAAATTTTTTCTGTTAGCGCAATCAAAAGTATGACTTTCTTTCTTGGATAGTTCATAGGATATACATTTATCATACAATTTTTTATTATTAAACCACTTTGTCCTAGAAACTGCTAAAGCTTATGATTTTATCGTTTAGTATTTGCTTTCCATGTCTTCTGG
The DNA here is from genome assembly GCA_039090855.1 of Macrothele yani. Classification (NCBI taxonomy): domain Eukaryota; kingdom Metazoa; phylum Arthropoda; class Arachnida; order Araneae; family Macrothelidae; genus Macrothele; species Macrothele yani. The sequence continues at coordinate 20,202,965 of CM077018.1, read as the reverse complement.
ATTTTCTTTTAGTGAATGACTGTGTTGTGTGTAACCTCCCCTCACCACACATTCGTTAAATTGCAAAACACTTTAACTTTCCGAAAAATATTCGGTTCCTATGCACTTTACACACGTGCAGATGTTGGCAGTGAATAGTCCCCAAAGATGGCTTTCTGTTCACCGTAGCTATGACGCCTACTGGCGCACATTTTCTTGTGTTACATAATTTCCCCTTTTGAGGTTTACCCCCATAATATATGTTTAATGCTAGTCATGAGATAACATACAAGAAATACACATACAATGCTGCATGGTAAAAAATACGTCAACGTACACCTGCAATTATCTCTAACGGTCTTCCAAAACATTAGTTATGGAGGTAGTTTTCATTAAGGATTTGTATGTTCAGCAATAACACGTAAAGAGTACCTATTTATCACCAAATTGAAAAATGATCCTAATTTAACCACGTTAAAAATTGAACTTATAGTATGTTCAACGCTTCTAAAGAAAAACACTCCCTATTAAGAATGGATTTAGATGAAAACCAGTTTCACAAAATATGTCGGTACTATCCGTGATGCAGAAAGTACACTCACGTGCTACCATCTATCGGCCGATACATGAGATGACAGCACACGAGCTGTTCTGTCGTTCTCAAAGACGTTACTATTTTGGCCTAAGCCATTTGAAAGATCTTCTGGAATGTTAATTCGGTTTCTACTCCAAATTATGCATTCCAAACCAAAAAGTGTTTAGTCCTCATGAATCAGAACCTGTATATCTAGCAGAAGAAATCGGGAAACGAGGATTACTTGCAAGACAAAATTAAAATCAGTTACTGGTTCTTCCACTCACTCAAGCGCTGACCAGTAAGATTACGAATTAGAGGAATCTGAAGGCTCGATGGAATGCTAGTATGCGTACTCGTATTAGCGCATTCTCGTCAACACGAACATCTACTCATGTTAAAACAAAAGAGAGAGAGAGAGGATATGAAACTCAACTGTGGTGTGATCTAGAGCTCGCTTCTACAGCCCTGTTAAGGAATCGGAATATTTTTTGTAACTCACATTTCCGCCACTAGTGAACGTAATACATATATCATTCATTTATAAATGTTTCATCGATTCTGGAAATAAGGTTGAAAGAAATAGTTATGTACCCAAAATCTTTGAGTGAATATGTAGATTAGCATCCTAAATTATTTCGTCGGAAAAATATCAGTACCTGGAAAAAGTGTGACGTACAGATTTTGAAATGTAAAAATTAATGGCGATGGTGCAGAAATTTCATGTTGTAAATGTGTTTTAAAGATTTTTATCGTAATATTTGATATACAAGAGCGATGCTGTGAAGAGACGCAGCGTTGGGCGCAACACATTGCTCTGACAACGATGTGAAGCTGTGCTCCGTTAAAGGCAGAAATTCCTTTGGTGGCTGTACAGAAATGACGGGCGAAGAATTGCTGGCAGGAACTTTTGGTTACGTTGTTGGCAGGAGAGCAGTAAATGTTGTACTGATGCGCTTCTGAAAATAGGTCCACATTTTCCACTTTCTTTTTTTGTTGAATCCCATTCTTTGTTGGAAGGAAAATCCGGATAAAACCTCTTTCATTTGCAAAAGATACGTATCATTGATGAGGTAGTGACCTGTGAAGAAGGTATTAAGAGGAGAACCAAAACTACAATGGCATAGCAAATCAGCTACGAATGGAAGCAGTTCAAAAACCAGAACATAAAGTTATACTTCCCAAGTTTTTTGTACAACATCGAAGGGCATAGTCGTTCTTTCTATTTAGAATCAGGGAATCATATACTCTTGAACGAAAATTTCTCAACATGTG